>CM023101.1:27524662-28124662 GCA_013103745.1 Gardenia jasminoides | reverse complement strand
CATCAAATGAAGTGAAATGAGAAGATATTTGCAATGAAGTTTGGAAGGAAAGTTGATAAATTGAAATACCCGAAGTTGATAAAGTTCAAAATTGGAATGAGCATAATGCAATTCAATTATCAAGGAATCAAGGGGTCAAAAGTTGGAAGAATTAACGCTTCAATTTCATGACGAAAAATTCAGATTTTTTGAGTTTTATCTAGATCCGCGACCCAGAAACGCGAAGTGCCAATTGGAAATATTAAACAGCTCACGATTCTCTCTCAGTAGAGCCAGGGGAACTGGATCCGCAAGGCGATCTGCGAGCTATGCATCACGGATCCACATCGTGGATCTCTGATATTGACCTATTCAACTTGCAGTCGAATTCCAGAAATTTTCCAACCCACTTCCAACTCAACTTTGAATGAATTTCAGCTAAAAGTTGCGTGAAGAATCTTGGAAAGTTAAAGAAACAATTTGGCAAATCCAAAATGCAATTTGCATTTTAATAAGGTGCATGAAAACACTTTTCAGCAATTCAAGGATGAAGATTCATAGAAGCCATTTTTCTTGATTTTTGAATCTCAAAACCTTTCTTGTGTTCACATGATGAAGTTTTGGAATCTTATGGATGATGTCTTCTATAAATTGGGCCTTTGGTAGACATTTTGAGAGAACATATAGAAGGCTAGAATCACTACTAAAAATGTAGTCTTCACTAGTTTTTAGTTCATTAGTTAGTAGTGTAGTTATAGTAGAATACAAGTGTGATATTTCCTTTCTTTCCCATGTTTAGCTAAAGTTTATGCCATGAGTTATGGATGAACTTTCTACATCTTGTTTGTGATGTTAACTTAGTTGTTTGATGCTATTATTTTGAGCAAGTCATTTAGCACTTTGACTTTTCTAATCATGATTAATAGGCCATTAATTGTAATCATCTTAAGGTGTTAAGTTTGCCATGAAAATTGGAATTTGACACTAGTTCATGAGGTGCTAAACCTAGGTAGTCACTCACAAGTGTAGAGGGGCGCCTTTGTGGTTTTAGTGATTTATTTCATGTAATTTCATAGAGTAAATGACTTTGTAGTTAATTCCATAACCACAAGTGTAGGTATGATTTAGTTATACGTATAGTTGATTCATTACGAGAGTATGTTTCACATGCATTAGGAAATTACGCCATACTTAGCCAAAATAATAACATTAATTCAACCGGTAGCTTCATTTTGCAAGATGGTAAGGAATTCCATAACTCTAGGAGCTTTTAATTGCTATTTTTACTTATTTTATTTCATGTTTGTGGTTTAGATTAATTTGCTTACTTGTGATAGTCTAAATAATAGAGGAGTTCGAAAACCACCGGTACTTGACAATCTTCCTTGTGGGATCAACACCTAATATACACTATGCTCAATAAATGATTTGTATACTTGCAGTAAACGGAGTGTTTAGATTTTATAATTAAAATTTGGTGTATAGTAAAACCTCGTCAAGTTTTTGGCGCCGTTGCTAGGAAGATTTGATCAATATCGGTGCTAAGAACAACTTTATTAATTTAGACATTTTTACATTCATTTTTTTCTAGTTTATGTCTTATTAGTTATTCTTCTTAACTAATCTTGCTTTTAAAATATTTGAAAGCATTTTTAGGTATTAAAGAAGGATAGCAAGAACGTGGATTAAGGGTTGAGAGAAGGAAGCTTGACAATGGACCCTACAATTTTCAAAGTTATAACTATGGAGGTAATCAAAGGATGTTCAAATGTATGTCATTTGAAGATTGCATAAGGAGCATTAACACTAAACTTGATTATATTACATTAAACGTGCAAATGGACACTATTACGAATTTGCTTGAACAAAACAGGAATGCTAATGCTTTTAATTCTAATTATGTGGTTTGTGACTTGTATGGAAATAATCATGCTACATATACATGTAATCAAGCACAACATGTGGATTCTTATGATGAAATTGAGCATTACAATTCTTGTTTTGATCAATATGGTGCTAATTGTGGTACTCCTTATACTTATGGCTGGAATAATCAATGTGCTTATGATGATTCTTCATGTTTTTATTATTACCAACCTAATTGTGTTCAATTTGAATCAAAACCATATTGGGAATTAGCTATAGAAAAGTTAGCTAATACATCTTTACCTTTGAAGTAAGAAAGATTAGCTAATGATTCTAAACCATGTTGGGAAGTGACTATTGAAAAGTTAGTTAATGCAACTTTCGATCATTTTAATGGGGTTGAGAAAAGATTAGATGAATTAGCTTCTCATTTTGAAGGCTTACATGACCAATTGCGTACTTTGTGTGAAGTTATTTCATGTAGTGATATGCAAATTGACCCTAACATCAATGGTAAGAATGTTGTGTGTGAAAGTGGAGTACATTTTGATAACAATGATGAATCTTATTTGCATTTCAATGATGAAATGTCCATTTCACATGATGATGTTTTGGAATGAATTTTGAACCTCAAAAGGCAAGCATGCATGATGTTTATATAACCTCTCTTGAGGAATGTGGTAAATGTGTAGATTCCAAGATCATAATACCTCCAGAAGGCCATATGGATACTCATTTGATAAGTTCTCAAGTGGTGATACTACAAGGTAATAGTTATGAGTCACTTGAGATTGGTAAACCATTTCCTTCTTTCTTTTCATTTGGCTATATGACTCACGTGATTGAGTCACCTTTCACTGATCCACCTCATCTTCAAATGGTGGATTATTTATTAACTAAACCTCCTTGATAAAAAGGGTATATAGTCAAGCTAATGACTATAAAAAAGCGCTAGTTGGGAGGTAACCTATCGATTTATTTTATTTTGTTCAGTTTTAATGTTTGAGCATGTGTATTTTATGTTTTTAAGAATGTTTGTTTAGCTTGTTTTGTAGGAAAATCAAACATGGCAACAATGAACTTTTTGGTGCGGTGTGAATAGTAAAAATGCAAACAACTTGCTACCTCAAATTGTGTTTTAGTTGTTAATAATCCAAGAAAAGAGAAAAATTGCAAATTCATATTTTTAGCAGGATCCGCGATCCAATCCATGAGATATACCTTGCGGATCTTTGAGACTGGCGGATCAAGATTAGAGAACTTCCAGCAAGACCTCGCGGATTTCTGAGTCTCGCGGATCAACTTCTGAGAGTTTCAAGTTGAAAGCGTGAAGTAGGAAACTCAAAGTATGCTTCGCTGATCTGGATTCATGACCTGGATCCGTGACACGTGCATCGCGGATCGTTCCGCGGATCACTCAACAGAAAGAAAAAAAAGAACAGTCGTGAAGCATTTTCTTCATCTTCTCCATCGCGTTTTTCCCTGCAAAACACACACAAACACACTGTTTTTTACACACTTCACCAAAATCCTCCTTTTCCTTGATAATCTTCTCAAAAATCATCAACCCAACCCTTAGTGAGCATGAAGGAGCATTTTTATCAGATTAAAATCCAACGAAAACGCCTAAAAATTCAGATTTTTGAAGATTGAGGCTAGGGTTTTCCAATTTTAATTCTTCAAATTCCTAGCTGTTTTGGGCACAATTCAAGGGGCTTTTGCATCAATCATCTTCCCATCTATCCCTCTACGGATTCCAGGTAACATTCCTCAATTTTGTTACACGAATTTCGATTTCCAATTTCCAAGTTCTTGAGCAATTTTACAATTATTTTGGGTTTCGATTTTCATGATTAATTGTTATTGTTTCTTGCTTCCATTATGCTTCTTGATTACGTTTAAGCATACTTTGTGAATAAATTATGGGAATGTGGTACTTTTTAGTGAAATTTAATTTCTTAAATTTTCTATAAAATGTTCATTGTGGAATTGATGCTTGGCATGATTAAGAGCATAGTTGGTTGATTTTATGGTGCTTATAATTACCCTTAAATGCTATTTGTTCCAAATTTGAGGAACTTTGGAGTCATTTTGATAATTTTTACCAATTTTTGCTTAATTTTGGGATTTAATTCTATCTATAAAAAATGGCTAATATTGGTGAATTTGAGCATATTCATGGACTTTAAATCTTGATATGGAGTATGTTGTGTATATTTGAGTTAAGATTTAGAGAAAGTTTTGGAAAATTTTGATGAAAATTGGCATTTTCAAATTTCTTTAAAGGGATGATGATTTGTTGGAATGTGGCTTAAATTGATGATTTTTACACTTTCAATTGTTATTTGACAAATTGTTAAAATTAAATGGTTAGTAAATGTGCTTGACATGGCTAATTTTAACAATTTGTTAGGTATAAACAAGTGTTTTGGGGTAAATAGAATAAAGGTGCTTGACATTGTTAGTAACTGTGTTTTGTTAGGTATAATGGCCCGCACTAGAGGAGGTATTCGTCGCCGTTCACCATCCTCAACTTCTAGTGGTGAAGAGTGTGACAGCCCCACTTCACCCTAAGGCTAACCAAAGGGTTGGCGGGCTGTCTGCCTAACTCTCGTCAGGACTCAAGCATTCGAAAAACTAACCTTAAAGGACAAATTCTAAAATCCACATTAGAGTAGAGAATGAAAATTGTAAAATGACATTCAAGCTTAGAGTACAATCGTTAACTCAAAAGCACCTAAAGTTTCAAATCATAACTTATTACATTCCCACAAGTCGAAATTACAAAAACCATAAGATAATACAATTTATACTTCTAAACTCGGGACAAAAGCCAAAAGCAAGTACTAGACCTATCTAGGTCTCTGGATTCTCGTCACCTGTTAAGGAAAAATAAAATGGGAACGGGGTGAGCTAAAAACTCGTGAATTTCCAAAAGAACATGCACAGGCATAAAGCGGATAAATAACATTTTAAAACAAGTAAAGAAAACATTTAACACACAAGTAGGATACAGGAGCTCTCATGAGCTCAGGTCCACAACGCACGATCAATTCACGTAACCGACACTCCGTTGACTTTCCAATTCAAGTAGACTACTCTTTACAACCATTTCCTTCCACCAAACTTCCCCATTTACCGGGCCCGCAATCCAAACACTTAACACTTACTACTCAAGGGACGTGGCCAAGAGTAGTTTTATAAACACTTTATAAACACTTTCTCCACAAGTGTAAACACATGCAAAACAACTAGGTCACCAACTCTACTTAAAAGAGAGCAATAAAGTATACCCTCCCTAAGTGAGCGGTTCAACAATTTCGAGCACATAACACGTTCACACAAAGCATTTAATTAAAGCAAATAACATGCATTTGAAACTCACCAACAAAGTAGGGTTCGGAGTCCAAGTTTTGATCACTTTGCAAATCAGCACCACTCCCTAAAATAATTAAAGAACAAAGGAAATAAGTTTTCCAGTTCACTGATCAAATCTAGTTCAAGAAAGTTCAAGAAAGGGTAGGTTCAAAAACTTCCAACTTGAGCAGAATTTTTTGAAAAATCGTAACTTACGTTGTATGAGTCCAAATTTTGCAAGGTTGGTACCGTTGGAAACCTAATTTAAAGTTATAAAACTTTGTAGAAGACACCATGATGAAATTCCAAACCAAAATTGCCCAGATTTTCATTTGAAATTCCGCTACAGTGAAAAACTGGACAGCACAGGCTGGTTTTCCAGCTCACTTTGAAAATTCACCAAAAATTGTAGAAAATGAATTGGCCTCTGAAATTTACACAGTTTAAATTCCTATATATATATTTTTAAATGCCATTGATGGCACTTGATTCTGACTCTCGAGTAAGAAAATATAGTTGTTCAAACAGGGCAGGTTCCAAACTCTGATTTTTTCTGAATTTCCAGATTTGCAGGACAGGATTTTAGGCCTCATTTGAGTGATGAATTCTTACTCAAAAATCACCAAATTTGGTACACTAACTCTAATATATATAGATTATGTCCATACCAAAATTCAGCCAATAACTCACACGGGAAGACTGATTTCAAAATGCACAAATTGTGCTAGACATTTCACAACCAAATCTGGAAAACTTGATTCCCTACTTCCAAGAGTTTTCAACACACCCAAACTACCACCAATTGACCCCATTTTCGAAACCAATCTTGTAACAATCTGCCTTGGACTAATGAAAGTGAAAAGGAAGGGAATTTTAATCGCAAGTAGCTCCAAAACAGGACAAGGAACTCGGCCAGCCACATTCTTCCAAAAATTCCAGATTTTTCAACTACTTCTCAAACCAAATTGTGACACCATTTGAAAAGATTTTTGTGAGGGAAAAAGACAACTTAAAGCTTGAATTTTAAGCTCCCAAAGCAGCCTTTAATTGGTGAAAATCGCATCCATGAAAACAGAGGAAAACATGATGAGTTTCGGTCCATTGCTCTCTCTCTCTTTCTCTTAATTTTATCCTTAGAGTCTCTTCCAAGATAAACTAGCAAAACCCAAATATACTTGCATAAATTCATTCTAAATTCATACTAACAACCATCAACATATATATATATATATATATATATGTATGTATGTGGGAATTCCAAGAGCCCACTTCACAACATCATCCAACTTCTTCAAGGTAAGTTCCAAAGCATCAAAAGGGGGCAATAAAATTCCTAAGCTAAAATCATCCAACAAATACCCAATACTTCCATAAATATACCACAAATCATATATATAGAACCTAATTAAATCTGAAATTTTGAAAATTAGAGGTGCATTGAAGATTTACCTTTCAAACAATCAAACCCTAGCTCAAAATTCCCAAGAAATGCTCCAATGTTCAACCCTAGTCAACTTCCCAAGTTGTTCTTGCTTCCTAGAGCTCCCTTGGTTGATTTCCTTCCTCCAATTGAAAATGGCAGCAATCAACAACCTCTCCTCTACCCAAATTTGGTTCGGCCAGCCTCTACCCAGCAGCTCTTCTCGATTTCTCCCTCTCCCTCCTTCAAGCTCTTGGTTTGCTCAAGAAAATGGAGGTGATGGCTTGGGTGGTCTTGCTTGAGCTTCTTAGGGTGGGTTGAAGGCTAGATGAAGAAGCTTTCTTGCCCCTCTTTCCTTTCTCTCTCTCGGCTCACAGCTCTCCCCCTCTCTCTCTCTTCTCGGCTGGAGCAAGAAGAAAGGATGGGGTGGAAGGGAAGCTTGGGGCTTTGGCTATGGAGTTTTGATTTGAAGAGGAAGAAGAAAAATTTCTCTTGGCTCTCTATCTCTCTCTTGTCTCTCGGCTCTCACAAGGGAAGAAGAGGAAGAATTGTTGGCTTTTATTGTTCAAGAGTTGACCAAGATACAAAGTATCTCTTCTTGTTTCAAGAGTTCAACTATTCCAACTACTCACACATGCTTATGTTCCCTCTTGAAATTGTCCACTCCATTTTTCTTGTCCAACTTAATTCTATCTCATTTCTAGTTCTTTAAAGGCTACTCATAGTCTAATCTTTCACCAAAAATTAAATTCCTTGACACGGCTCAAAAATTGAAACTTAATGCTAGTCGGACAAACTTTGGAATTTTAATCAAGTGAAATCATCTAACTATGAAAAATGTAAACTTCATAATTAAAAATCATGAAATTTCGTATAAATACATAATTTACTTATTTTCACAATTATTTCATATTTTTTTTTTGAAAAATACGCACAAATAAGAAAGAAAGTAATAATAATGAAAATTAGATAATAAATTTTGAGGCCCTCACATCTTTCCTCCCTTAAAAGAATTTTGTCCTCAAAATTCTCACCTTGCTAAACAAATAATTCTGGATACTTTTGCATTTCTTCTTCCACTTCCCAAGTTGCCTCCTCGATGTCGTGATTTCTCCAAAGAATCTTAACTAAAGGGATTTTCTTAGTTCTCAAGTCCTTTACTTTTCTGCTTCGGAAGTTTTCTAGAAGTTACCTTGAGCAACTAAGGCAATTACAGCCAATGACCACCAAAAGTGAACCATCTCTAATTAATTCCCTTAAACCATCACAGTACTCAATTGAAAAGGGAGAACCACACACTTAAACAACTACTGTAACACCCA
The DNA here is from genome assembly GCA_013103745.1 of Gardenia jasminoides. NCBI lineage: Eukaryota > Viridiplantae > Streptophyta > Magnoliopsida > Gentianales > Rubiaceae > Gardenia > Gardenia jasminoides. The sequence goes on along the minus strand of CM023101.1, from coordinate 28,116,718 downwards.
AAGAGAAGATCAAAGCTTTCGAAAACCATCATTTAAAAGAGGGATTAAAACTATAAGAGACCTCATTTTTCATCCATGAAATCAAATTCGGATCAAATCAGCATTTCCAAAGTAAAGTCATAAGTTTTAAAAGAACAATTTTCCTTCAAACCAGAAAATTCCAACTTTACGCGACGTTAGTTGAAAAATCATATCTTAAGTTACATACCCATAAATTGAAAAATTACCAGTTGTATACCATTGGAAAATAGACTCAAAGTACTACAACTGTTCAAAAGACATCTTCTCAAGATTCAATTCGTAAATAAGACAAATTTGACCTCAAGTTATAGCTTTAACAAGTAGAAAAATAGAACAGATTTGACATTTTAGTGAACTTTGAAAAATTATTGGTGCTTATAGAGATTGAGCAAAAATCTAAAATTTACAAGGTTGAAAAGCTCTTGTCTAGTTTCAAATCTAACAAACAAAACCCAAATTGAAATTTTGTTTTACGCCGATATATCAAAATTTTCTAAAATGGTGCAATGCTCCCTGAGGAGATGTCTAGCAAAACGAAGTTCAAGAAATTATCCCATTTTAACTTCTAAATTCACATTTAAGAGTCAACATCGAACAAAGATTATTGAGCAATATTTTAGCAAAAAGTTGTAAGAAAAATAGGGCTAAAGGTAGGATTTATTAACTGTCTTGAAAATAGTTTTCTAACTTGCGGAACTTAAGATATGAATTTTTTTTTAAAGAGTGCTGACACTTGGCTAACGAGTAAGTTTAGTGACATTTTGGACTAAAGGTAGTTGAACGGATTCGGCCAGCAGGGGGGTATTTCTAGAGATTCCACCAAGATTCTTGCATCAATCTCACAACTATAATTCATCGATCTCATGAAATAACCATAATACATAACAATCAACATATATCAAGCCATTAACCATCAAAATTCACCAACAAGTTTACGCTACAGAGTATGGAAAATCTTCAAGTCATCTAACCTGGTACTCGGGTTTCAAGAGATCCCTTCAATAACCTAAACTCATCTAGCCATAAATCATTAGAGTTAAACCGTAAAACTTATAGGTCTAAAACTTCAAGCTCTTCCCACTAGCATAGTTTCAATCCTAGTCAAGATAAGTCTTAGATCTCCGAGATTCACCACAGGATTTACCTTTCTCTCAAACTTAATCAAGGGGCAAGTGAAGTTGGATGTGATAGTGGTCTTGGAGCAAAATTTATGGAAGAAAAGATGAAATCTTCCTCCTCTATTTGGAGCTTGAAGAACCGGCTAGAAAAAAGTAAAAGGTGAAGAAAATTGCTGAAAAATCTCGCCTCTCTCATCTCTATAGGACCGGCTACAAGGAAGGAAGAGAATGAAGATTTGTGTTGGTGATTTTCTTGAAAGATGGAAGCAAGAATGAAGATAAAATATGAAGCAAGACTCTCTTTCTCTCTCTAGTTGTTTCTTGTGAAGTCAAAATGAAATAGTAGAATGAAGATTAATTGAAGTCTTACAAGGAATGAGTCGTGGAGGTAATGCCAATTGTCACCCCCCCCATTGCTTGAAGCTCTAATGAAATCTTATCTTATTCATTAGTTCGCCTCTTTCGCACTTACTCCCTTTAATTTCAATAAAGTGCAACATACACCCCACGAATTATCTCTTTACCCTCATTCACTAACCCTCAACTTCGACTCTTGATTATCTCCCATGTTTTGGGGTTGCCTAACCCCTCGCCCTCATCCTCGACCTTGGTCTCGGCCTCGTCTACCTTCCATAGTCTTTATAGAAAGTAGAAATTTTAAGAAAAGAATGTGAAAATAAAATAAAATACAATAGAACAAGGTAAAATAAAATAAAATGAAATAAAATAAAATAACACAAAATAAAGTAAGCAATTAACAAATCGAATTTTAGAACTAACAAGAGGAATTCCTAGAACAGACCAAACATTCATATATATATACCAAAATATAATAAAAGAGTCAAGTACATTACGGTGGCATGTTTATTACAAGGGCAAATGGCCAAAAATGTCACTAAACTATCGACTTCTATGTCTTTTGGTCATTGAACTTTTTTTTTTTAGTCAAAAATGTCACCGAACTCTTAAAAGCATGCAATTTTTATCATTCCGTCACATATTCACTAAACAAAAATCGCTCCCAAAGGCCATTTTACTAAACAAAAGCACAATAATAAAAGCGATAAATAAATATGCACCCACAGAAACGAGAATCACCCTAGTGGTCCTTCACAAAACTATTTACAAGTCCATGGTTCAACTTCCTAGCCTAGTTGGCTACGGTCCCCGAAGACTCCACAGTAGGAACAGGTTCACCTTTGTTACATTCAAACATAGTCTAATGCCAAAATGACGAATGAAAAGCTTAAACCTGAGGAGAGACATGCTAGGAAGGTCATCAAGATCACATTAACATATTTCCCCAAGTTTAGCTATTGCACTCCAGTTTATCCATTTATACATTTACCACCACCCAAATGTAGTGAAGACCTTCAAAAACAAATTACAATGTACTTTCATAATACCGGATTTTCAATGATTAACATTCTTAGTAATATTCGCACTAGCTACACAAATTCAATTTTCTCAAGCACTATTACTCATTCGTATTCAAGCACCAAAATAATAACTAAGTCATTTTACACTAAGGTCGGCTACTCTAAAGGGTAATTTAGCTTAATTTCCTCATTTTGCTCAATCCAAAGACAACTCAAAGAGATTCAACCGCCCATGAAATCACCAAAACATTAAGTTATAAATTTACAAGGGTTCAATTCCAAAGAAACATCAACATTCAATATCACTTTTCAAACATCAGGCACCGGGTTCAACATTTTACTTCATGAGCTAACAAGTCCCACAGTCCGGTATCCCAAACTTTAAGTCTAGGATACACAGAAACCTAGAGTTCTGATACCACCTGTGACAGCCGCACTTCCCCCTAAGGCTAACCAAAGGGTTGGCGGTCTGCCTGCCTAACTCTCGTCAGGACTCAAGCATTCGAAAAACTAACCTTAAAGGACAAATTCTAAAATCCACATTAGAGTAGAGAATGAAAATTGTAAAATGACATTCAAGCTTAGAGTACAATCGTTAACTCAAAAGCACCTAAAGCTTCAAATCATAACTTATTACATTCCCACGAGTCGAAATTACAAAAATAATAAGATAATACAATTTATACTTCCAAACTCGGGACAAAAGCCAAAAGCAGGTACTAGACCTATTTAGGTCTCTGGATTCTCTTCACCTGTTAAGGAAAAATAAAATGGGAACGGGGTGAGTTAAAAGCTCGTGAATTTCCAAAAGAACATGCACAGGCATAAAGCGGATAAATAACATTTTAAAACAAGTAAAGAAAATATTTAACACACAAGTAGGATACAGGAACTCTCAGGAGCTCAGGTCCACAATGCACGATCAATTCATGTAGCCGACACTCTATCCAAGTAGACGACTCTATACAACCATTTCCTTCCACCGAACTTCCCCCTTTACCGGGCCCGCAATCCAAACACTTAACACTTACTGCTCAAGAGACGCGGCCAAGAGTAGTTTTATAAACACTTTATAAACACTTTCTCCACAAGTGTAAACACATGCAAAACAACTAGGTCACCAACTCTACTTAAAAGAGAGCAATAAAGTATACCCTCCCTAAGTGAGGGGTTCAACAATTTCGAGCACATAACACGTTCACACAAAGCATTTAATTAAAGCAAATAACATGCATTGGAAACTCACCAACAAAGTAGGGTTCGGAGTCCAAGTTTTGATCACTTTGCAAATCAGCACCACTCCCTAAAATAATTAAAGAACAACGGAAATAAGTTTTCTAGTTCACCAATCAAATCTAGTTCAAGAAAGTTCAAGAAAGGGTAGGTTCAAAAACTTCCAACTTGAGGAGAATTCTTTGAAAAATCGTAACTTAAGTTGTATAAGTTCAAATTTTGCAAGGTTGGTACTGTTGAAAACCTCATTTAAAGTTCTAAAACTTTGTAGAAGACACCATGATGAAATTCCAGACAAAAATTGCCCAGATTTTCGTTTGAAATTCAGCTACAGTGAAAAACAAGACAGCACAGGCTGGTTTTCCAGCTCACTTTGGAAATTCACCAAAAATTGTAGAAAATGAATTGGCCTCTAAAATTTACACAGTTTAAAGCCCTATATATCTAGTTTCAAACGCCACCCATGGCACTCAATTCCGACTCTCGAGTAAGAAAATATAGTTTTTCAAACAGGGCAGGTTTCAAACTCTGATTTTTTCTGAATTTCCAGATTTGCAGGACAGGGCTTTAGGCCTCATTTGAGTGACGAATTCTTATTCAAAAATCACCAAATTTGGTACACTAACTATACTATATATAGATTATGTCCATACCAAAATTCAGCCAATAACTCGCACGGGAAGACTGATTTCAAAATTCACAAATTGTGCTAGACATTTCACAACCAAATCTGGAAAACTTTATTCCCTACTTCCAAGAGTTTTCAACACACCCAAACTACCACCAATTGACCCCATTTTCGAAACCAATCTTGTAACAATCTGCCTTGGACTAATGAAAGTGAAAATGAAGGGAATTTTAATCGAAAGTAGCTCCAAAACAGAACAAGGAACTCGGCCAGCCACATTCTCCCAAAAATTCCAGATTTTTCAACTACTTCTCAAACCAAATTGTGACTCCATTTGAAAAGATTTTTGTGAGGGAAAAAGACAACTTAAAGCTTGACTTTTAAGCTCCCAAAACAGCCTTTAATTGGTGAAAATCACAGCCATGAAAATAGAGGAAAACATTATGAGTTTCAGTCCATTGCTCTCTCTCTTTTTCTCTTAATTTTATCCTTAGAGTTTCTTCCAGGATAAACTAGCAAAACCCAAATATACTTGCATAAATTCATTCTAAATTCATACTAACAACCATCAACATATATATATATATATATATATATATATATATATATGGGGAATTCCAAGAGCCCACTTCACAACATCATCCAACTTCTTCAAGGTAAGTTCCAAAGCATCCAAAGGGGGCAATAAAATTCCTAAGCTAAAATCATCCAACAAATACCCAATACTTCCATAAATACACCACAAATCATATATATAGAACCTAATTAAATCTGAAATTTTGGAAATTAGAGGTGCATTGAATATTTACCTTTCAAACAATCAAACCCTAGCTCAAAATTCCCAAGAAATGCTCCAATGTTCAACCCTAGTCAACTTCCCAAGTTGTTCTTGCTTCCTAGAGCTCCCTTGGTTGATTTCCTTCCTCCAATTGAAAATGGCAGCAATCAACAACCTCTCCTCTACCCAAATTTGGTTCGGCCAGCCTCCACCTAGCAGCTCTTCTCGATTTCTCCCTCTCCCTCCTTCAAGCTCTCGGTTTGCTCAAGAAAATGGAGGAAATGGAGGTGATGGCTTGGGTGGTCTTGCTTGAGCTTCTTAGGGTGGGTTGAAGGTTAGATGAAGAAGCTTTATTTCCCCTCTTTCCTTTCTCTCTTTCGGCTCACAGCTCTCCCCCTCTCTCTCTCTTCTCGGCTGGAGCAACAAGAAAAGATGGGGTGGAAGTGAAGCTTGGGGCTTTGGCTATGGAGTTTTGATTTGAAGAGGAAGAAGAAATGTTTCTCTTGGCTCTCTATCTCTCTCTTGTCTCTAGGCTCTCACAAGGGAAGAAGAGGAAGAATTGTTGGCTTTTATTGTTCAAGAGTTGACCAAGATACAAAGTATCTCTTCTTGTTTCAAGAGTTCAACTATTCCAACTACTCACACATGCTTATGTTCCCTCTTGAAATTGTTCACTGCATTTTTCTTGTCCAACTTAATTCTATCTCATTTCTAATTCTTTAAAGCCTACTCATAGTCTAATCTTTCACCAAAAATTAAATTCCTCGACACGGCTCAAAAATTGAAACTTAATGCTAGTCGGACAAACTTTGGAATTTTAATCAAGTGAAATCATCTAACTATGAAAAATGTAAACTTCATAATTAAAAATCATGGAATTTCGTATAAACACATAATTTACTTATTTTCACAATTATTTCATATATTTTTTTTTTGAAAAATATGCACAAATAAGAAAGAAAGTAATAATAATGAAAATTAGATAATAAATTTTGAGGCCCTCACAAAGGGGAACAACGTAAGCTGACATCTCCACAACAAAGGCGATGATCTTAGCGCATGACTACTAGAGAGCTACCCCTGTGAGGACCCAGAATTTCTTGAATTATACACCCAAAATTTCTTAAATTATTTGCTTATATTTCTTGCGAGAAACCCTAAATTTTTCATGAATTATTTTTCATTGTATTCATTTAAGTGCAAATCATTTTCTTTAAACATTGGTAACATAAAATTTTCATTTAAGTGTATTATTTTCCTTAGGTGCTCTATTTTGTATGTATTGTACGAAATTAATTTGGAGTTGTATTTTACATATTTCATGTAGCCAAATACATAAACTTATATGGTATTAAGTGGATCACATTTTACATTAAGGGATTTGATGGCAATTTGCAAAGATATTATCCTATTTTTGGCCAAGAAGATGACACTTGTCAACAATCCAACAAAGCCTTGACTTAAGACTTTCTATTTAATCTCTCATCTTCAAAAAATTGAACTAATTTTCCCTCCACTCTTCTCTCTCTTGGCCGGCCACATGAAGGAGAAAATCACTAAAACCCTAAGCTTGATTTAGCCATTTTAAGTGAGGAAAAACATCTTCAAGTGAAACCATAGCTTAGATTGTTGCTTGATCATCAAACTTGGTTGGAAGAATTGGAGCTTTTAGGGTGGTTTTCTCTCTCAACTCTCAAGGTAATTAGTCACTTAACTTTGCTTTAGTTATGTTTAAATTCAAAAAGGATGCATGATAGTTAAGTTTAAGGTGTTTGGGGATGATTAGATGGATTGGATTTGGTGTTTTGCTTCTCAAAATTTCAGCCAAGAATTTCTGTCCGTTTTCTGTCCGAATTTGCTTGGTATATTCGAAGCTGTTGGGAGCTGAATTAGCCTTAGCCCAAAGCATGAAAGTTGTATAGAATTGAGTGAGGATTCTGCCTCTAAATTTTCAGATGAATCTGACCACTGTAGCATGTGAAATGACTAAATTACCCCTGGTGCCCTGTTTCTGTCCAAACTGATAATTAGCCTCTGTAATTGGTTAGTTTGACTGGGAAGATGACTGAATTGGTTGTCGATGCCTTCTTAAGAATTGTAGCCTTATATTGTAGCTTTCAAATTCCGTTGGAATTACCTGAATTGGACTTGTGTGCGTTGAGTTATGATTAATTGAATCAGGCATGTCAGTAAGATTCGTAGTGAGATGTAAACTTGAGAATCTGAGGGCTTTTTTGGTAAATTTGATCTAGTTAGAATGGGAACTGGGTTGAGATGTCTTCATGAGAATTATAGAGCTATGTCTTATCTTCGAAACGGTATAAGATTTATCTCAATCCGATAAGTATAGCTCTAGTTATGATCAAAACACCAAGAGATGATAGAAACTTGATAGTTTGCCTACCAAGTGTTTGATAAAATGTTTGTGTGAAACTAGTGGTTATACACATCAAGTGTTTGATGAAATGTTTGGTATGAAACTTGTGATTCTAGGACTTGACTTGAAATGGAGATATCTATTGCAGACAAGTGAAGCACGCTGTGGTTGGTGAGTGTTCCAACTCGTTTCAACTAAAATGTTTTACTAGAATTCAATTGTGAAATGACTTACTACCTTACTTTGATCTTGCCATCTCAAACTTGCTACTCATTTTATTACTTGTGAAATGGTTTACTAACCTACTACTTCACTTGTTTTCAAATTTGCTCTCATCTTGTTTCTAAACTTGTTTAATTAGTTTTTCAAACATGTCCAAATTTGTTTTCCCCACTTAATTACACATGAAACATTTTACTACTATTCTTTTAAATGACACATTTTCCAATTATTTGTAAGTATTTCAAAATGTGTTTTAAACTTTTTACAAACTTCTTTTGATGCTTAATGTAGTTTGTCATGTGAAATAACTTGATCCGTTAAGTTGTTAATATCTAGATGATTGTTCGATCTTATTTCCAAAATTGTTTTCACACTTGATTTCCAACTTGTTTTCGAACTTATTCCACTTGCTTGGCAAACTTGTTCTACTTGATTTTTAGACTAGCTTTTCACTGGTTTTCACATGAAATATTCCGTTACTACTTTTTCTAAATGAAATATTTTTCTAGTATTTCGAACGTTCAAACTGTATGTTAACTTATTTGTAAGTATTTTGCTACTACTTTTTATAAATGTAAATGTTTTCAATTAATTGTGAGTATTTTAAACCATATTTCAAAATACTTATAAACCGATTCATTTGTTTATAAACCTATTTGTGATGTGCTTGTTTTACATATTGATTTATCAATGTGCACAAGTGAAATAATTACTGTGAAATTAACTTCCATTTAACTTGCTATTACATGTGAGTATTCCTTATATGATGTGTGAATTACATACTTATGTGATTAATACTTGATGTTACTTGATTTCATAAGTGTTACTTGATGTTACTTGATTTCATAAGTGTTAAATACTCGTTTTTAGGCGAGTGTGTACTTTATCGCACTCGACCTAACTGTCTATAACTGTTCAACTGTTTACTTTTCCACTATTTGTATATTACTTGCGCATGACTGTAGGCCATGTGTACTTTACCACATTGGCTGAACAAGGCCTTTCTCCCTTCGTTATCGGCCTATTCGAGCCAGAAGCGGACTCGGTCGGGTAGGTTGGTACTTAGGGCACTGTACGGTATACTCGAGTATTACCACTGGAGGGATAAGGTGATGGCCAGATGAACTGAGGGGATTGTTCAGGAGTTATAAGGTGAAGTGGACTAATGAAATAGCTCCAAGTGAGCACTGTATCCTTTTATAATTGATTTAATGTTTATTAAGCACTGTTCTTCTAGTAGAGGCGATCTGAGCAAGTCTCCTCGTGAGCACTGATCTCCGAGTCGAAGCGGCTCGAGTATTGTTCTCTCCTAGTTGAAAAGTGTCCTGTGAGTGTGCTTGATTATTTGTCAAAGTGCTCGTGTGATGAATTAAATTATTTCGTGAATTGTTTTCGTCTTGCAAATTTCTAGTGAAAAGTACTTTCTCACATGATTTCAAAGATTTGAATATTCTAATGTTTTCGTGCTCTGATAAAACAGTTAAATTCTAAATTACTTGTTTTCTCGGAACCTCATTGAGCTTTAACTCACCCCAAAATATTTTATTTTCCCCCCACAGGGCTCGAGATGAAGGAAAGCAGGAAGTGATCTTTCTTAGTGTGACTAGCCGGATTATCTCTTGTACTATTGTAATATTGGACAGTTGGACTTTTGGTGTATTTGGATTTGTTGGAAATGTAATTATTATTTGAAGATCTTGCATTGTCATTATTTGAGATCTGTAATATGATTGAGGATTTGTAGTGAGTCCCGGCGAGAGCTGGGCAGGCGGTCCGCTAACCCCTCTGGTTCGCCTTAGGGGAAAGTGGGGCTGTCACAACCCCCACCAGAGTATGATGTTCTTCGGTTCACTTCAAAAGAGAACCAAGAGTGGTATGATTTTAGGGAGCATAAGAGCTTCATTTTCGAGATGCACATAGCTCCCGATGTCAATGCCGAGTACCAGCTCACCAACGCATTTGACATCCTTGGTTGGGGTTCAATTTTATCATTGCAGGACCATTACTACCCCAACTAGTAAAGGAATTTTATGCAAATATGGTGAACAAGTCCGGTCATAGTGGAGAGAATATACAATCCTATGTTTGAGGGAAAAGAATTGATATCACTCGGGACACATTGGTTGAATATCTTGGAGTTTGAGATGTCGGTCCGCCTGTAGATTTGACAAAGGAATTTCATGCACCGAATAGGCATTAGGAAATGGGACATGCACTTGCTCAATTTCATATTCAGTAAGATTTTACTCGCTCCTAACAAAAAGTTACGGTGAAGGCAAACAAGTTTGAGCCTCGATTGAGATTAATCACCTACTTGTTTGCCCATAATGTGATTCCCAAGAAGAGCAGTTTGAATGAAATAAGGAAGAGTGACTTGTACTTCTTGGATAAGATGTTCAATGATCGGACGTCTTCATTTGCCAATATTCCTCTTCCTAACATCATCATTTGCTATATGAGGACTGCGGCGAGGCATGCTACTACCACATATCGGTTTGACTTCCCACGGCTTCTATCTCTTCTTTTTGAGAGGATGGAGGTAAATTTGGATGGAATAGAACAAAGGCAGGTCAAGTCAAATTACGAATTGAACTTCTATGTCTTGAACGACTTGGGTATTACATCAGCCAATATTCTTCATTCGAGAGTCCAACAATCTCAGACCACTTTCCAATTTGAAGTTGGAGGACCTTCAGATACAGCTCATGAAGAAGAAGGAGGAGTCGGTCCCTTGACTTTCATTCCTCAGACTTGTCCTTCTACGTCTGAACCTCCTAGGCAAAGATCACTTTGGGAGCAAGTATTAGCAGCCATAAGTTGTTTGGAAGCTCAAGTGAATGAAGGGTTTAATCAAGTAAACACCCGCCTAGACACCATGGATACTCGCATCCTTAGAATTGAAGATCATATGCACATTCCCCAAGACAGTAGCGAGCAGGCTCAAGGCGACCATGGTGATGCTCAAGGAGACGATGGGCCACATTAAAGGCCATGTTTATTTTCTTTAGTTTTATTTTAAATTTTATGTTGTAGTATCTTTATGCTTATAAACAATTCTCCTTCCTACCTTATGCAACAATTTGTGAACTCGCAGAGGGATGTTCGTGATGTTTTGGATTTTCTGGATCTCTGCCATATTTATTTGGGGAGTTTTTACTATTTTAAGTTTTATATTCCCCTACACATTGAGGACAATGTGTATTTTAAGTGTGGGGAAGAGGTTTAATTGTTTCTTATGCTTTATATGCTTAAATGACTTGGACTTGTATTTGGAAATAATTTCCATGACTTGTATTGTTGAAAATATTGGGTTGTTGGCAGGGAGTTGAGTCCAGTTATAAGGGGAGACTCTGTCAAAATTTTTTCAAACACTTGTTCAAAATTGTGAAATTGCCCCAAAATTTTTTGAAAATTTTTCAAATTGGTCCACATAGGAGAAAAATTTTAAGTATTACTTTTCAAATTTTCTCATCTCTTTGAAATAACTTTATGTGAATTGGGAAATTAAATTTTCATTTGACTTGGAATTAGTTATTATGTGATTTGAACAATTGTCTTTTGGAAAGTATATTTTGTAAAATGTGGAAACTAATGCCTATAGTTTTACTTGTTAAATGATATCTTTTCTTTTACTTACTTATACAAAGAGGTGATTGATATAGTTAAGTCAATAAGGCTTTCTTTTCCATGAATTAAGTTTTAGAGGAGTAGTTTATTTCTTCCAAAAAAAAAACTCTAATTATTCTTGTGCTAAGTAACCGGGAATCTTCATCTAAAAATATCGATTTTTGTGTAAAAAGGTACTTGAGTAAGGAGTAATTGAATGAGAGAAAAGTTGAGTAACCGAAGATCTTCATCTAAAAGTGTCGATTTTTGCATCAAAAGACTTTTCCATTATTTAAATAAAATATAATCTCTCAAAATAATAAGGAAGAAATAATTGTGAAAGGAGGAAAGCCAATTCATTGGCTATATGAATTACTTTTTTTTTTTGTGTAGTTAGGTCGAAGAGAAAGGTTGAATTTAACTTGTTCAAATTAAGGGTATAATTCTCTTTTTTTTACTTGATTATTATAAATATTTGAGGCAATTGGAATTTTTGCATAAAAATTAATTACTAAAGTTGTGGAGTTTGACTGTAAGGTTCATATAGGTTATTTCAAAACACTTAAATCATTGTTGGTTTGTATTTCTTATTGCTTGAGGCCAAGCAATGATTCAAGTGTGGGGGAATTTGATAAGTGTCTATTTTGTATGCTTGAAGTATGTTTAATTATTTAGTTTTTGTGTGTTTTTGTTATTTTAGTGGCTAATTAACTAAGGTTTCTAGTGAGGTTTTGCATTTTATGGTTTAAATAGAAAAAGTGCATTCTTATGGATTAAAGTAGTGAAAACTTCATGATTTTTTAGGATTAATGGCTCAATCATCAAATGAAATGAAATGAAATGAGAAGATATTTGCAATGAAGTTTGGAAGGAAAGTTGAAAAATTGAAATACCCAAAGTTGATAAAGTTCAAAATTTGAATGAGCATAATGCAATTCAATTATCAAGGAATCAAGGGGTCAAAAGTTAGAAGAATTAACGCTTCAATTTCACGACGAAAATTTCAAATTTTGTGAATTTTATCCAGATCTACGACCCAGAAACGTGAAGTGCCAATTGGAAATATTAAATAGCTCGCGATTCTCTCTTAATAGTGCCAGGGGAATTGGATCCGTGAGCTGTGCATCGCGGATCTCTGATATTGACTTATTCAACTTGCAGTCAAATTCCAGAAATTTTCCAGCCCACTTCCAGCTCAACTTTGAACGAATTTCAGTTGAAAGTTGCGTGAAGAATCTTGGAAAGTTGAAGAAACAGCTTAGCAAATCCAAAATGCAATTTGCATCAACCTTACAACTCATTTGAATCTTGATAATGTGCAGGAAGACACTTTTCAGCAATTCAAGGATGAAGATTCATAGAAGCCATTTTCTTGACTTTTGAATCTCAAAATTTTTCTTGTGTTCACATGATGAAGTTTTGGAAGCTTATGGATGGTGTCTTCTATAAATTGGGCCTTTGGTAGACATTTTGAGAGAACATAAAGAAGGCTAGAATCACTACTAAAAATGTAGTCTTCACTAGTTTTTCGTTCATTAGTTAGTAGTGTAGTTATAGTATAATACAAGTGTGACATTTCCTTTCTTTCCCATGTTTAGCTAAAGTGTATACCATGAGTTATGGATGAACTTTCTACATCTTGTTTGTGATGTTAACTTAGTTGTTTGATGCTATTATTTTGAGCCAGTCATTTAGCACTTTAGCTTTTCTATTCATGATTAACCGGCCATTAATTGTAACCATCTTAAGGTGTTAAGTTTGCCATGAAAATTGGAATTTGACACTAGTTCATGAGGTGCTAAACCTAGGTAGTCACTCACAAGTGTAGACGGGTGCCTTTGTGGCTTTAGTAATTTATTTCATGTAATTTCATAGAGTAAATGAGTTTGTAGTTAATTCCATAACCACAGTGTAGTTATGGTTTAGCTATATGTATAGTTGATTCACTACAAGAGTATGTTTCACATGCATTAGGAAATTACACCATACTTAGCCAAAATAATAACATCAATTCAACCGGTAGCTTCATTTGCAAGAGTGGTAATGAATTTCATAGATCTTGTGAGGGTCTCAAAATTTTATTTTTATTAAAAAATTAAATAAAAATATTTATATTATGTTTATTCACTAAAATATTAGTGAATTTATGCTTTGAGTTATTTTTTTCTTATTTAGATAATTTTTCGTGAATTAATTACCAGTGTTTGGTTTCGGCCAGTTTTAACGTCAATTTTTGAGCCGTGACGTGAATAGTGACTTTAAGGTGAAATTGAGCATATGTAGAGATACTACAGAGATATATTTATAGTAGGGTAGTGCCGGAAGGAGAAAAATCAGTAAAAGTTGAAGCGTCGCGCGTTGACTCAACAAAAAGTGAAATTTGACCACTTTTCCATAATTTAAGGAGAACCACACTTTTTGTCTATAAAAAGCCTTGTTTCTTGCTTCCTTGCCTCTTCATTTTTCAGCTGCCATTTTGAAGCTTGAGAGAGAAAGAGGACCGAGATTGAGAGAGAGAGAAATAGAGAGAGAAACAAGGTTCTTCGACTTCATCTTCTTCTTCAATTTCTTGGAGCTTAAAGACACCATTGGAAAGCTCCCATCTTGTTCCTTCTTCCTCCTTGATGCAGCTGTGAGTGAGAGAGAGATAGGGAGTGAGGTCCGAGAGTGAGAGTGAGAAAGGAAGAGGGAAGAAAGCTTTATCTTGTTTTCTTTCTTCTTGGTCTTGAAGCTTGTGGAGAAAATCACCAAGGATCAAGCTAGTTCTTGGCTTAGTTTGAAGGATCTCGAGGTGTTAAAACTTGGAAGATCATTTTTGAGTGGAGCAACACTAGATCCTGCTTGATCTTGCCTGATCTAGCTAGATCTTGAGGTATAAAACTTAAATCTTTTAGTTTTGACTTAATTAGTGTTAGATCCTTCAGATCTACGATTTATTTTGCTAAAAATGTTATTCTTGGATCTTTGAGTTGGGCTCTTGGATTCCCAACTTAGGTAGCTGACTTGAGGTGATCTCGTACGTAGCAGACTTGAGGACCTACTTGTGGTTGTGATTGTTGTTTATGAGATGAAATTATTTTGTAGTTAGAAAGTAAGAATAATAGTGAAAATCTTGAAGAAATAGTTGCTTGCTGGCCGAACCTCACTTCGAAATTTTATGATAATTGATTTCAAAATTTTATGATATTTCTTGACTAGATTTTGCCTAAATAAATACGTATTATGTTCATCTATGAGTATATGCTCGAATGGAGTTAAAACCATGAATTTTAATGGTGAAAAGTCAAGTTTTCACTAATTTCTGTGTAAATGTGCTTTGGACAGATTTGAGGGTTTGAAAGGTTTTATTTATTTTTCGTGAATGTTGTACATTGAGATTTGGTGAAAATTTTTCTAAACATGTGTTAAAACTTTGATTTAAGTTTTAGTGCTGAACTTGAGCTTGAATGGATGATTTTAGAGGTGAAAGACCTCACTTGATTTCATTATCTTAAAAGTTAAATGAGTTGCTAGTAAGGAGTACGTCGTGGGGAAAAACCATATTTTTAGCAAGGTGTCGATTTTAAACGGAGACTTTTACGTAATTTTCTATTTAAGATGAATACGTTTATTTGAGTTTAGTTTCGCTATTTGAGGAGCGAAACTTATTCCTTTTCCTTATTTGTTTTTAGGAAGTGTGAACAACTTTGAAACCGAGCCAAACTTAGAATCTGAACCCTGCTACTTTAGTGAGTTTCCATGGATATTTCTTGGCTTGTTATGCAAACTTGAATCTCGTGACTTGGTATGAATCATGTTTAATTACCTGACGTGTCGTGTCTTGAAAATTTTGGTTTGGTAATCTTTCAAATGGGGTAGTGTACTTTATCACACTCACCACCATTTGAAAGGTGATATTCTTGATTTTGCCATGTCTTGACGTGATGTGATGTGTTTTGTATTTGTTATTCTCGAGAATTCATAAATCCCCTTGATAAGTTATCGAATCGAGCCGTTAGGAAGGTCCCGGTTGATGAAATTAACGAACCTTGGGTTTTATGACGTGTTGTGTGCTCTGGACTTGGCATATGGACTTGTCTCTTTTGGAGAGCAATATGCAAATACAATAGGTGAGCGGGCCCTGTTGGGGGTTTTGGTGGAGTAAGGAGAAAGTGGTGATCTACTTGGTTTTGATATGTGAAAGTTGACGGAGTGTCAACTACGTGATTTGAGATCAAATTCCAAGGACGTGCTTCAGTTTCGTGGACCTTGACTCCTGAGAGCTCTCGTATCCTACCTTTGTGATGTTATTCACTTTCTTTGTATGTTTGTTTCTAAAATGCGAATCTGAAGCGAAATGTTATATGTTTTATGTGATATGCATGTTTTTTGGAACTCACTGGGTTTAGTTTATTCTTTTAAAATTATTTTCCTTAACAGGGACTGAGAACTCAAGTGAAGGCGCCACCCGTTAGAACTAGGTTTTACTTTTGAATTTGACTTGAGAAATTTGAACTTTGAATTTGGGTATTGTAATGTGAGACTTTGAATGTATAATTAAGTACTTTATGCATGTTGGGATTATAAGGTTTGATTAATGAATTTTTTGAATTGTCGTTTGGTTTAGATTTGTTATTGAAGTTTAATTTGAAGAGTTAGTGATCATTTGAAAGAATGAATCCTGGCGAAAGCTAGGCAGGCGGTCCACTAATACCTTAGGGTACGCTTTAGGGTAAGGTGGGGCTGTCACAGCTCTAGGAGCTTTTAATTGCTATTTTTACTTATTTTATTTCATGTTTGTAGTTTAGATTAATTTGCTTACTTGTGATAGTCTAAATAATAGAGGAGTTCGAAAACCACCAATACTTAACAATCTTCCCTGTGGGATCGACACGTAATATATCCTATACTCAATAAATAATCTGTATACTTACAGTAAACGGGGTGTTTTAGTTTTATAATTAAAATTTGATGTATGGTAAAACCTTGTCAAATCCCCTTAACGTATAATGCATTTCTCACTTTATTCTCTAACATTTAAGTTTTGTCACTTTACCCCTATAGGACAAAATTACCCTTCCATTATGTCAAATAAAAATAGCAGTGATCACACGGGGGCATCCACAAAGTAATGAATAAGGGCGGGGATAAGGCAGCAGATCTTAAAAGGCATCGATAATAGGAATCATCAAAATTCCTGTTATTGCTAATATTATTTTCATGCAAAAAAAAAAATGATTAGTATCTTTTTTCTGTTGCTAGGTTGAATCATCCAATGGATACAAGATTTCACTTGGTGTTATACAAAAGTTTGAGCATTTACATATAAAGGATAAAGTAGTCAACTTGTAATGCAAGTCTAAAGTAATACTGGTGATTCCATTTCTCAGAAGAATTTGGAGAGAGTTTTGAAGTACGCTAATTGAGACTAATTGCAACATAGATACAACACAAGATAATTGGAAGAAAAAAGAAAACAAACTAGTGGGTAGTATAGAGAGCAACGTTTCATAAATGAATAGAGAAAAAAGAAAAAAAAAATTAGTGGGTAGTATAGAGAGCAATGTTTCATAAATGAATCGCCTCATTAATTGCTTGCATGCGTCTTATATAACTGTCAGATATCTCAGGGTATGTTTGTGTAATTATTCCCCAAATTAGCACAAGATCAAATCCTGTATAAGTTTCTTGATGTTATTTATGTCAGTTGAACTTAAGTGAACACTTAGAGACACATAAAAGGATCTTTATGAGGCTTTTAGACTACTTTTATTGTGCACTCAAATTTATATGACCTATTAATTTCTTATGGCATAATTTTAGAAACCTCACTTGATATTTGTAACAATATCACCTAACATCTTTGAAATTTTAAAAATATCATTTGGCTATATTATTTTCAAATTTTTGTAACATTTTAAACCCAATTTAAAATATACTATTGAAATAATCATTTTAAGAAAGAGAACATAGATTCTTTCAAACATTGCCCTCCAGTTGCCTCATCATTACAAATTAAAAATTATATTAATAAAAAATTTTAAAACAAAGATAAAAGCATGAAGACATAAATATGATGGGAAAAAAAATATAACAACTGCAACCATAAAATAATTTTTTTCAAAGTACAAAAAAAATTGAGATTGATTCAAAATGTTTTCAAACTAGAAACGAAAATTTTTGGTCCTTTTTAGCATTCAATTATTTGGTACCATAATAAAGGTTCAATTATTTAGCAGAATGATAGATTTTTTCTACTAAAGTGTTGAAATTTAGAAAATTGATGATTATTTTAAAAATTTAATGGTGGGTCCATCTTTACTTTTTTGATATGCTAATTAGGTGCCCTTTAAGTTATCAAATAAATAAATCTTGGCTCTTTATGTAAGCTATTTTGAGTGAACTTAAGAAATTTTATAAATTATTTAGCATTTTCATTTTTGGACTACTTTTATTGTGCACTCAAATTTATCAGCCTATTAATTTCTTATGGGATAATTTTAGAAACCTCTATTAAGATTTCCAAGAATATCACCCAGCATCCTTGATATTTTAAAAATATCATTTCACTTTCTTATTTTCAAATTTTTGTCACATTTTAAACCCAATTCAAAATATACTATTAAAAAACTAATTTTAAGAAAGAGAATATAGATTCTTTCCAACATTCTCCTTTGGTTGCCTCATTATTGCAAATTAAAAAAATATAATGAAAAGTTTAAAACAAATATAAAAGTATGAAGATGTAAATATGATGAGAAAAAAATATAATAGCTACAACCTTAAGAGAATTATTTTAAAGTATAAAATACCAAGAAGATTGATCTAAAATGTTTTTAAAGCAGAAAAGAAAATCTTTTGTCCTTTTAGAGTTCAATTATTTGGTACTATAATAGAGAGCCGATTATTTAGCGGGAGGCTAGATGTTTTCTACGAAAGTGTTGGAATTTGAGAATTAATGATTACTTTAAAAATTTGATATCTTTATTCTTTTGATATGCTGCTTAGGTGCCCATTAAGTTACCAATTAAAAAAACTTTCCTTTTATGTAAGCTATTTTGAGTGAATTTAAGATAATTTATAGCATTTTCTTTTTTTATGCATGTTGATGGCTTGGTAATTTAAAAACAAAAAAGTGTTTAAATTTATTTATAACATATTTGAGATGGCTAAAAAAATTAATTTGTGATGCTCTCAAGATGCTAAAAAGAAGCTATCTAATTTGTACAGTATTATGGATGATTTTTATGTGTTTTGTAAGTTATTCATAAACTTAAAATTTTAATATCTTTTCTTCAATTTATAAAATAAATTTTATTAGAGGATATCTCAACCTTGATGAAAACTTATAATTTTCCATTAAAGAAGTAAATTGGCATATTTTTAAATGTTGAGAGATTTCAAATTGGTTGCCGTGACAATTAAAGGAACACAACAAAAGAACAATTTTGAAATGAAATTATCTATATACTCTAAAAACTTGTTTTGCAGTAGTATTATGGCTCAGTATGAATTATGCAGTTTTAGAGGCATTTTTCAAATACTATATTGTAGCATTGTATATAAAATTTTTTTATTATAGTTGTTTCTTTTAGTGTTTTTAAAATTTAAAATTTAAAATTTTATTGGAGTATTTGTTGAAAATTAAAAATAACAGCAAGCACCATCACTACTGCCCCCTGTTCTCTCCCTCTTCCTCTCTCTTCCCTGTCCACCTTCCTCCTCTTCTTCCTCCTCCTCCCTTCTTTCCTCCTCCTTCCTCCTCTTTCCTACTAGACCCCTCTCTCTCGCTCTTCTTCCCCAAACCTCAGATTTGGTCATGACGGACAAGTGTAAGGCATGCATACAAAATTAAAACTCAAATTTACAATCAAATTTTACATTTATAAATTTTTAAATACCCCACGCAGGGTTTTTTGCAAGCATACAGGTCGTGATTGAGTATAGGGTATTAAGAGTCGAACCTATAGGGAAGAATGGACAACTACCAGCAGTATTAAAATTCCTCTAGTATTTAGACGATCAACAAATTGAAGGAAATAAAACTAAATTAAAATATGCAAGAAAATAGGATATAAAGGCTCCTTAGGTCATGGTATCCCTCACTACTCATGTAAGTGCAACCCTTCGATCATTGAACACTATTGCCTGGGTTAGTTATGGCATAATTTCCATATGTATATGAAATCTTCTCTCGTAGTGAATCAACTATACTTATAACTAATTCATGCCTACTTTTGTGATTATGAAATTAGTTACAAGTTTATGAAGTTCTATGAAATTACATGGAACAAAACCACTAAAGCCACAAAGGTGCATCTCTACTCTTGTGAGTGTATTCCTAAGATTTAGCACTTCTATGGACTAGTGTTAAATTCTAATTCTCATTGCAAATCCACACCTTTAGATTATCACAATCAATGGCCAGTCAATCATGATTATAAAAACGAAAGTGCTAAATAACTTGCTCAAGATAATAGCATTAAATAACAAAGAAATTAACACAAATAATCATAGAAAATTCAACCAAAACCCAAAGCATGAAACTTTAAAGACACATGATAAACCTAAAATCTAAACTTATATTATAACTAAACATGAAATCGAATACAATAATAAAAGTATTAGGAGAGAAATCACTCTTGTCACGTGAGATCAAACTCTCCATTTTTGCTTTTCAATCTTCATCCAAGTTTTGCTACATACAAGAATGGATGAAACTGAAGTATTCTAGTCTAACCTATATTAAAGAACTAAGAAACTAACAAAGTTCTATATTTTTGTGGCATTGTTTGTGACGCCCCACCTCTCCCTAGGACGTACCCTAGGGTATCAGCGGAACGCCTGCCCAACTCTCGCCAGAACTCACTACAAAATTAAATATAAGTACAAGCATTCATTCTTAAAACCCTAATTGAGGTCCAATAAAATTACTAGCTAACTTACAAGAGTACAACCTCAATAATTTTATCAAAATTACAACAATAATAACTTCAAATACTACAATCCATCAAGTTCACCAGTTATTTAAATCTTATACAAAAGTGTGGAAAATCCTACAAAAGAACCAAGTTCCTCGAATTTCGATCTCTACTTCAAAACCTGTTAAGGAAAACAAAGCTTATGGGGTGAGCAAAACTCAATGAGGTCAAGAAAAACATGCACAGGCAAAATAAAGCAGAGAAATAAGTAAATAAAGCAGTACTCCGTCAACCACTCACTTTCACAGTCCATATTCATGACTTAATCCCTCTGCCGTCTACTTACACCCCCTTGACTGGGCCCGAAGTCCAAAATTTAAATAGTGATTGGCAACCCACTATGAGTATGCCATAATCGGTGGACTCATTCCAACCGACATAATTTAAACAGTAATAACCCATGGTTCACCCATCCCTTGCCCTAGCCCCTGTTGCTGAACAAGGTGAAGGGATTCCCAATGGGATTTGGGCATCCCCATAGTTATAAGCAAAACAAGCAGTTCAAGTAGTCAACCAATTAACAATTTAAACAGTTGAACTCACTTAGAGGCAATTCCAATAAGGTGAGCGCGATAAAGTACACGCTCACCGAGGCACACAAGCATGCTTTTCAAATCATTTACATTATTTAAAACATTAATTAACATACATTTGAACACTCACCTTGGTTTGGTTAAACAAACAAGCAAGTAGGGAGATCAAACTTCAGTAGTCGGGTTGCCCTCGATGAAATCTGGATCACCTGAGCCAAAATCCAACTATTACACACTAGCCAAGATAACTAAGGTTTAAGACTTTATCTTCACTACTAACATTCACCAAAACCACACTGCCCCAACTTTTTGTTCGCACCATATTTTAAGCTACACTCATCAGAATTAGGCAAGGCCTATGGCTATGGAAACTAGACTCAGAGTGCTACAATTCACTAGAAGGGCTCGCTTTGAGATTCACGATGTAAGATAGGCTAAAGTGCGCGACAAGATGACATGAAAGATTAAAATTAGGTTATTAGTCTTGAAAATCAGCCATCTTCTCAGATTTTTTGGGATTGATAGGAAATGAATTAGCATACAATCCATATACCGTTGGAAAGCCCTTGAAGTCTAGTTTCAAATGCCACTAATGGCACTCAATTTTGACTCCCGAGCAAGAAAATATAGCCATTTGAACTTAGATCAGTAAGCTGTTCTGACAGCATGGTTTTTCCAGTTTTGAAGAGTCATTTTTGGAGCATCATTTGGACAACGAAATGCTACTGGAAAAACACCAAATTTTTCAAGAATAAACCCCAGTATGTGAACTACGTTTGTACCAAAATTTAGCCAAAAAATCATACGGGAAGGCAGTGATCCATGCGCCCAAAATTGACTGAAAATTTGAAGTTCAAATCTGCCATACGAAATTCTTTTCCTTTACAATCTTTGGTTCATCCAAAACAACCCTCATTCCATTCCATTTTCAAAACCAAGACTCTAACAACATTTCTTGATCAAATGGAGGTTACATGATAGCAAAATTTTGGACCAAAATCACACTAAAACAGAACAGCAAATGCGGACAGAATTGAAAGCAGATTTGCAGGTTTTTTGATCTTTATTTCATGCACTTTTAAAACACCAATTGAGAGAGTTTCTTTGCTTGGAAAATCACCACTTAAAGCCTAACATTACAGCTCCCAAAACCATCAAAAACTCCATGAAATGTTGCTGCCAAAATAGGGGAAAAATTTCTGAAATCAAACCGGCAGCAACTCCCCTCAATCCACTCGATTTTCCTCATTCATTATCTCCTAGTTCTCCAGCTTCAACATTTCATCCCAAACACATTCCATTACATGTATATATCTCATAAGAGCCAATCATCAAGAATGGTGGGAATTCATAGAGCCCACCATAACATCTAAAACCAACAAAATCATCAACAAGAAACCACAAGCTTCACAACTCTACAATGGAAACAAGAGATTAGGGTTTCGAGTAGCCATTTTACCTCAAGAACTCAAGGAAAATTCAAGCTTGGGATGTCTAAGATCCCTTCCTTTCCAAGCTCCTAACCGGTTCTACCTCTCTCTCGTGATGCTCCTCAAGCTCCAAGTGTGGAGTGTGGAAGACTACTCAAGCTCCCTTGGATGATTGATGAAGTTTTGGAGTTGATTGGTGAAGGTTTGATGATGGAGGTTTTTGAAGATGAAATGAAGGGGAAATTGGGGAAGGGAGGTGCGGCTGCTAAGAGGGAGAAGAGAGAGGTTTTGTGTGTTTTGGGAAAGTGATATTGATGAAATGAAGAGATGACACAAAGCCTTGCTTTAATATGCAAAAAGTCAACTGGAATTTGTGGCAAAAAATGCTCCAATTGGAGTTTAATTCCAAGCACTCACTTCTAATCTCTCAATTAGCTTTTCTTAATCTACTAATGATCATTATTGTTCTCCAAACTTACGTCACTCTCAGCCCAAATGTTTGTCTCAAAAAAAGTGCATTTTCTCGTTTTTCACAATTGAGTGATAGAAAAATTAAATTGAAGGTTAAACAAGGTTTTTAAAATAAAATGAGGTAATATATGGTGTAATTGTAATTAAAATGATTTAAATCAATTATTCAGAGAAAATAAATAATTAATTAAATAAATAGGTCAGATAAAAATAAATTTTCGGGTCCTCACATTGTTTCCACCTCCCAAGAATCTCCTCTCATTCTTGCCCAAAATATGTTTATATTGAGAGAAGAAAGTCCAAAAAAGCAATCTAGAGCTTCCTTTTTAGCAAAAAAATTGTCACTTGATTACCATAAAAAGATGTGAAATAATTAAACAAATGGAGCAAGTTGAACAAGTTGAGCCACCATCTTTGATGGGAATCCAGTCAAGAATCTGGCTAATAACTGGTTGGAATAGAGGTCGGATATGTAGGGGAGAAGTTAGACGAAAAATTGATCTCTGACCAGTACTCAGTCAAGAATCTGATCACAGATTTATGCGGGAATATCTCTATGAATAAAGCTGAATCATCTTTTATGCACAACACCAATGTAGTCCTTTGAGTTAGCTTTCCAACGGCACAAGAATTAGATCATTTGAAGATCTAGATGCTGAGTTATGTTTAAAATACTGAAGACTGGTCAGAAAGCATTGGAGCAGAAATGTGCTCCAGTCATTTGGACTTTTGATTTTGAAAATGCGAGAACCATACTTTGACGTCTTCATATCTCTCGTAGGTTTGATACGGTCCAAGAATCAGCTAACTCCAAGTTTTGTACCTCATGTTACAGCCAAAGTACCAAAACATGTTATTGCCGCCAATGCTTTTCTTGTTGTTTCTTGGTTGCATTTCATTCCTTGATCCTTTCATATCACATGAAATGCACTTAAAATCACCAAAAATGATCCAAATATCTTCTCATTTCATTACAATTGATAATTGAATCATTAAAATTTACGAAACATGAAGTTTTAATTGTTTAAGACCGTAGAAATGCAATATTTCTTAACAACAAAATGTAAAATCCAACTAGGATCCTTCTTATTTAACTTAAATTTAATAAAAACACACTAAAATACACATAAATACTCACACAAAAGTATGCAAAAGAAGCATTTATTAGTGACCCTCTGGTCATGATCAGAAGGGTGTCACAACTAGAAGGAGTGCAGCTTGTGGCCCTCGGGTCATGACTGGAAGAGGGAAGGGAGGGAGATGGGGGGTCTAGTGGGGAAGATGGAAACGAAGGGAGGGAAGGAGGGAGGAGGAGGAAGGAAGGAAGGAAGGAAAAGATAGGAGGAGGAACAAGGAAGAGACGAGAGAGAGAGAGAGAGAGAGAACCAGGAGAGGAGAAGGAAGGTGGAAATGAGTGGTAGGTGACGGTGGCCGTAGGAATTATTTTATTTTTTAATTTTTTGTTTTATCAGATGTATTTTAGATTGTTTGAATTAGGTGTTTTAAGGGTTATTTTTAAAGTGACTATAAATTCTACGAACAAAAACAGTTTGTGAAAAAAAAAAAAGATAATCCAAGCAGACCTATATTTTGAATTGGTTGATAACGTTAGAAAAGTTAAAAAAATGGAAAGCAAATGATATTTTTAAAATTTCAAAAAATCTAGGTAATATGGTCAGAAACCTCAATGAAGCTTTCTGAAATTATCCCATTTCTTATAGACATGAAACATGGTCCACTTTTTAAAGCGCAAGGCATGGATTAAGGG
Source organism: Gardenia jasminoides (assembly GCA_013103745.1). Taxonomy (NCBI): domain Eukaryota; kingdom Viridiplantae; phylum Streptophyta; class Magnoliopsida; order Gentianales; family Rubiaceae; genus Gardenia; species Gardenia jasminoides. The sequence goes on along the minus strand of CM023101.1, from coordinate 28,092,194 downwards.
GGACTCTTTTTTCCATTCTATTTAAAGATTAATTTTTACATGCTGATAGTGTATACAGTATTATTATTGAATGCATGACAACTAATAAGATTTTCAATTTGAAACTCACATTTTATATATGTATTATACATTCAATGATAATATTGTATACACTATTAGTGTATATTACTCTTTTCTTAATGTGGATTTAAAATGAAACTTCCCACTTATTATATCTAGCTTGTCTTCGATATGTAGCTCATAAGTTCGTGCTATTCGTGCCTTATACGAAAATTTAACGTAAAGTAATTTACTCGGACGACTGGACAAATATATCTGATCGTGAATAAGAAAATTTGATATTACTCATTTTCTTCCTTTAAAACACATTCCACATGATTTCTAAAAGTACTGACTGAATATACTTGCAATGCGGATAAGTATCATAGGATTGATCGTAAAGCTCATATCAGCTATTGATCTTTGAAAGCCAAAGTGCGAATTGTATACTGAATTCTAACTCTCTTTAATTTCCAAAATTAAAGAATTTTTGCTTCTGAATTTGCATGATAAGGGCTCGTCTTAGGCCATTCATTGGATGCTCCTAGTGATAGTATTCGAAAAGTGAAGTTAAATTGGGAAAATATTTATTTATGAGGGAATAATGAATGCGAATATGTTTTCTGTGGATAGAAAAGTGAATGCTGAATGATGTTCATTAGAAAAATATATAAGTGGAAAATTAGAATTTTCAGTTGGTAGCAATTGCAAAAGATAGCGCAAGATAACGCAGTCTTTACTTTCTATTGTATCTCATAGCAATAATTCTAACTGGAGAGCAATTTGTACGTGTGTGAAATTTAATCCTAGACAAGGTCCAAAGACTTCAAATCTTTTGTCCCTATTTTTCCTCTATCCCCTTTATCCCCTACACCACAACATGCCATGTGGCAATGTGTTTAATTATTTCTAATCTTCTTCTTCTTAGAAATTCAAAGGACTTAAAACATTACTGATTCTTATCAGTTGTTTAATCGTCTATTGGAACTCAAATTTTTCCCCCCTTAAAGAATTTAAAAAACTCTTAATGCCAATTTACTTATATTTTTCTATTTTTTTCGTAGTCAAAAGTAAGAGTCACAAAAATATCCATCTTTGTCTTTTTTTAAAAGGAGAACGACAATATCTCCAGGAAAAAATGGAGAAAAAAGACATTCTTTCATTATGTAAATGTACCTTTTATTAATTGATCCCTTATTTAACATCTTGTTTCAATCAACTGTTCTTTTTCTTTTTATGTTTCCTTATTTTTTGCAGTTGTTTCAATTCTTTTTTTCTTTAAGAAAAAAGTTAGAATTTGTATGGATGTGATTGTGAAAAAAAAAAAGACTTTTTCTCTAGAGTTGCCATTTAATTAAAAAAAGAAAAAATAAAGTGAATTGGACTTGAGTAAAAGATTGATAAAAATAAATAATTATTTTGATTTATCATCTAAAATACAAGATATAAATCTAATAGATATTTAATTGCACGGTCATATGGCAGTTTTTGGTAAAAGGGACAGAGGGGATAGCGGAAAACTGGGCACAGAGGATTTGAAACCAAGTCCAAAGACCTTATAAAAAGGCAAAATAGGAAAGTTACAGAATACAACCTCCGGTAGATTTTAATACCTTTCCCAATTACATCTCATATTTAAAGCCTTTTCCTTTTCCATTTCCTAAATTTGAACATATACTATAGATCTCTCGAATTTTTATGGGATCTTTGATGCATATTTTGTGCCAATATTACTTTATCATATATATATATATATATATAGTCAATTTTACATACACTAATAGTGTACACTATCACGGTTAGATACATGTCACACATGCACAATTTTGATATAAGATTTAAATTCAACATATGTGGCATGCATCCATGATACTGTATACACTCTTAAATATATATAAAATTAGAGTTTACCTACAAAAACGATTGAAAAGTATGATATTCTTAAGTGATAGATACAAATATAGGAATTTTTAAAATCAAGGAGGTATGCCATCTTTTAGGTATGTTTCTACTTTAAGTTGTATGTCGCTTAGTGCAGGATTTTTCATAAAAATAATTCAAAAATATTTTCTGTAATTTCACCATGCGCATTGATGTAGAAAATCTATCATATATGTATTGCAGATGAGGTTTCGGATTCGTTAAATGAGAAGGCATTTAACTTCCCATTCTTTTTTATAGAATTTTGAATTTTTTTAATTATCAAATATCCATTCATACCTTTTGAATTTCAAATGCAAGAAGTGACACCATAAATGTAGGATTTTGGATAAAATTTATTCATAGGAGAGTAAATTAAAATAAAACATCACAAGTCCTATTAAAAACAATAGTCCTACAAAAACTAAAAAGTAAGTAACAATATAGTTTAAGAGAAATATATAGTACACTTGATGTGAGCATGGATGCCAACGTGTGCTTACAAATTCGTATCAAATTCAAATGCCCCGAGTTGATTCATTCCAAGTTGTTTTATTCAGAAATTGGTTCTAAGATGGTCAGCAAACTTGGAAAACGTTGGTCAAGCGCGCGGAGGAAGAAGCGTGAAGCTGAAATGAGGAGAAGGTGCAAGATGTGCGATTCGCGGACCGATCCGTGACCCAACACCTCGCGGATCCTCTCCTCGCGGATCCTGGTCAGAAGTGAATTTTGTGAGATTCGCGGACCTATCCGCGAAACACTCCTCGCTGATCCGACTTGCAAATCCCAGTCGCGAACTTTTTTGTGATTTTCCATTTTTTGTGTATTTTCCTTATTTTGTTATTTTCATTGGTTCAATGTCTGAATTAGGGTAATTTAATAATTAGTTTAGCTCTTTAGTAGTTTCCTAAAAGATAGAGCCATGTTGGCCTATTCTAGTTAGGTTAGGTTTTTAGTAATTTGAGCCCAAGTTACATTAGGATTTTGAGTCTTTGTAAAGGCTATAAATAAGCCTTCTTCTCCAATATTTTTCATAAGACTTTGATTAATAATATTGAGAGTTTTCTCTTTTCTTGTTCCTTGGGAATGACCCTTGATACAAAGTGAATGAGTTCCTTTGTTCAAGTTCTGCCTTATCAATTCAAGAACGCGTTGAGTTGTGGCACCTTTCTACCAAATTCCTTGGTTCACTAATTCGCTAGATTGTGGGTTGAGATTCAATTCGTAGGTTCGTAATCTCGAGAGTTAGAGGGGTCGTAGGATTTCCATCCCTTTGTATCCATAACCTGTTCAAGATAGATCACTCCGCTGCGTCGCCTATTCATTTCTTCAAGAGCGGGAGCTTGGAGATTCGGGTTCGCATCAGTTGGTATCAGAGATTTGGCTCTTGAACCTGGTTAATATCCCTTTTTCTTTCTTGTTTTCCTCTTTGTTTAAATAAATAAAAAAAAAACCGTTACTGTTCATCAGGTACTGTTCATCATTACTGTAGCGATTACTGTTCATCGTTACTGTAGCAATTACTGTTCACCCAAGTTTGCTGTTCATCCGAATTTTCCTCTTGTTTTCTTACTTGTTGGTCTTGTGTTCTTGTGTCTTGTGTCTTGAATAAAAAAAAAAAAAATTCGTGTCTTGTTATTCTTGTGCAATCCGTGTTTTGTTCTTGTTCTTGTTGTCCGTTTCTTTTGTGTCTCATTGCTGTCCAAATTTCCTGGTTGTCCTGCATCACTAGTGAGTCATGGTGAAGTCTTGAAATCTGGTCATCTTGAGTCATCTTTGTTGTTAATTGCTAGTTCAAGTTGCTTTGCAATTCTTGTGGTAATTCTTGCGGTAATTCTTGCGTTCATATCTACTATAAAGTCGTGTCTTTGTTTGTTCTTGTTGCTGGTCCGATTTGCCTAGTTATCAAAGGCTGATCTTGTGTCCAATTGCTGGAAAAATTGTGGCTATTCTTGCTGAAATTATTGGTTCTTGAACTTACTTTGTGACTACCTTGGAATCTTGAAACAAACCCTAGTTCTTGAACAAGTCTTGAAACAATCTTTGAACCTTGGGGGCTGTTTTTCTAGAAGTTCTTGAAATCAATTGCAATAAGTTGAATTCTGGAAATTCCACACTTGGATCCTTGAAATCTGAAAGTAGTTCAAGTTGGCTGGAAAAAAAAAAAGAAAAAAAAACATAAGTGAAAGAAAGAAAGAAGAAAGCTGACCTGTTTTTCTTGAACCTTGCTGGAAATTGAATCTGCCTTGCTTGTGATCTAAATCCTTGTGTTGCAATTGTTGTTCCAAGCTTGAACTACACCATGGGGGTTGTTAAAACATAATTGCATGTTTTGGGAAGGTTAAAAACGAATTTGGAAGTTGAAAATATAAACCAGAAATTTTAGTTTCCAAATTCCAGAAATCCTGTCCAAGCTTGAAAAGGTTTCTTGTTGTTTAAAGATAATCCAAACCGGGTAGGAAACCTTCTTAGATCCCGTGAGACAGCCTTCCTAATCCCTAAACAGCCACAAATCCTATCCAAGAGGGATTAAAAGACCACAGCAACCAATCCAAAACAGCATTGGAAACCTTTTTGCACCGCTTTGACTACCTTGAACCTAAACTACCTTGGATTGAAACTCTTTTGGGAAACCAAACTGCTTGACCAATTAAGCCACTAAGTCCACGTGATTTTGGTCCTATTTTCCAGCATTTGATTGAGTCTTTTAACTTGTTTTATTTTCGGTTAATTCAGTTTTCCTTTGTCTTTACAAATTCAAGTAGAAGTCTAGTTAAGCTTCCTAAAGTTGTGTCTGGCTTCCTAAACTATTTTTGTCTTAGTTTTCCTCATTAATTCCAGCTTCTATTTGTGCCTTTTCTCTAGTCTTATTTGTCCATCTTGTGGGTCATTATTTCTTGTCTTTCTTGAGTCAAGTGTCCTCAAGAATCTCTCCCGAGTCTAGCTTCATTAGTGCCTTCAAATTCTCATATGTCGTCACATGCCAACCGGATTGGATTGAGTAATCTTCTTGAGCAATCGTGAGCCAATTCATATTGTCTCAAGGATTGTGAACAAGGACTTGAAAGAGTTGGTGAGATTATTAGAGTGGAATTTGAGTGCATACACGAGAGTTGAGTGGATACACTAAGGGAGTGTGTGAGGCTATTATTTTATGTTTTCCTAACCTTTCTTTGCAAATTTTATCACCATGAGGCACAATCCTCTAAAGGAGTTGTTGAAGAAATTCTATGCTCTTCGTCAAGGCACCAAATCAGTGAAAGCATACTACAAAGAGATGAGATCCATTATCAATCAAGCTGAAATTGTGGAAGATTCATTTGTTATTGATCACTTTTTGGATGGATTAAATGATCAAATAGCTAGGCATCTTGAAGTGACTAATCGTATGGAGTTGTATGAAGTTACACATGCTGCTATGGACATTGAAGAGAAGCTCGAGAGGAGACGTCAAAGGAAACTTTCTTTGGCAGCCAAACGTGCTTCACGTGAGAAGCATGAGCAAGAAATTAAAGAGTCACATCAAATGTCTAAGAACGAGCCTTTGATGGGACGATTTGAGCAACTATTGAATACCTATGTAAAGTCATATCTTGAGCATGAAAAGAAAAAGCTTGCACTGTCCACTGCACTAGCCGCTAGTCAAAAGCTAGTTGGAAAGGATTTATGTGAGGAATATGAAGATGTACAATCCGAGTGTAGTGTAAATAAAAAGTAGAGTGAGTTGAGTGAAGAAGGAAAAGAAAAGAGTGCACGTGAGCTAATTGTGAGTGGAAAAATAAATGAGCGTGAAAGGGCTTATTATTTTTCTAACAATCTTAACTTTACTTTGTTTAGTGTTAATGGTCTTTTTCAGGTACAACAAGGTGAAGTAAAGATGGTTTTGAGGTGCACCATTGCAAAGTCTTTAAATGGAACCATGTTCTTTCGAGGCATTGCTAATTTCTACATTCACTCCAAAGAATTGAGGACTATTTTCACCAACCAACCTTTGAGTTTGGAAGGGAGTTTTCAACCTTATCCTCTAGTTAATTCTTTTGCATTTAAAAGCCGTGCCAATTGTTTGGACTGTGTCAATTGTTGTGATCGTCCTTTGAGTCATTTTAAGAGTTGTAATTGTTTTACGTGTCCAAGTTTAATGTTGAGTCCTTATGAGTCATTTTCTTTCTTTAAGTCATGTGATTATTGTGTTAAGAGTATTAATACATGTTTGTCTAGTAATTTTAGTGTGCCTTTAGGTTGTGTTATGAGTCGTTTAATGTTGCATGGGGTACAAACTTTTCCTACTTGTTATCAATTAGGTAAAGTGGGTGAATATCTGTGTTTCCTCATCATTTATTCCTCGTCTTTCGTTTTTGACCCAGGTATCGATTCGAGGACGAATCGCTTTTACGGGGGAGGGAATGATGTGAGCATGGATGCCAACGTGTGCTTACAAATTCGTATCAAATTCAAATGCCCCGAGTTGATTCATTCCAAGTTGTTTTATTCAGAAATTGGTTCTAAGATGGTCGGCAAACTTGGAAAACGTTGGTCAAGCGCGCGGAGGAAGAAGCGTGAAGCTGAAATGAGGAGAAGGTGCAAGATGTGTGATCCGCGACCCAACACCTCGCGGATCCTCTCCTCGCGGATCCTGGTCAGAAGTGAATTTTGTGAGATTCGCGGACCTATCCGCGAAACACTCCTCGCTGATCCGACTTGCAAATCCCAGTCGCGAACTTTTTTGTGATTTTCCATTTTTTGTGTATTTTCCTTATTTTGTTATTTTCATTGGTTCAATGTCTGAATTAGGGTGATTTAATAATTAGTTTAGCTCTTTAGTAGTTTCCTAAAAGATAGAGCCATGTTGGCCTATTCTAGTTAGGTTAGGTTTTTAGTAATTTGAGCCCAAGTTACATTAGGATTTTGAGTATTTGTAAAGGCTATAAATAAGCCTTCTTCTCCAATATTTTTCATAAGACTTTGAGTAATAACATTGAGAGTTTTCTCTTTTCTTGTTCCTTGGGAATGACCCTTGATACAAAGTGAATGAGTTCCTTTGTTCAAGTTCTGCCTTATCAATTCAAGAACGCGTTGAGTTGTGGCACCTTTCTACCAAATTCCTTGGTTCACTAATTCGCTAGATTGTGGGTTGAGATTCAATTCGTAGGTTCGCAATCTCGAGAGTTAGAGGGGTCGTAGGATTTCCATCCCTTTGTATCCATAACCTGTTCAAGATAGATCACTCCGCTGCGTCGCCTATTCGTTTCTTCAAGAGCGGGAGCTTGGAGATTCGGGTTCGCATCAACACTTATCCGTAAACTATATCTACTCAATTAATATATATCTGCTCTAAATTTCACTCTAACTAGATTTAAACAAGAGTGTAAAATCCAACCACTAAGAATAAGTTTTAGTTTTATTGATTATTTTATATATTTTTGTTATTTTCTTCAATGTAAATATGTTTGTACTACTATGTCATTTTTAGAAAAATGACTAAATAATTTTTTTGGTAATTATTGAAGGTATTATAAGATATTATTACTTTTTTATTTGTATCTTGAGATGCCAATAATTACATGTATTGTGGTTAATTCTTAGTTTTATATTGTTTCATATTATGGGATGTAAAATTAAATATATTCTAAATGTTACGGATTATGGGTTCTTTTTTCCCTTTTGTTTCAAACTATACCTCTCAATTTGGAGGATGAATATGAAATTAACTAAAAACATTTTCAAAAGCAAAGTTTTCAATATTCAATTCAAATTTACACTGCAAATAACTACACCTGGTGCGTTTGTTTTAAAAGTATTAAAATAAGTATATTTTAAAAGTTTAAAACTGTATTGAAAGTTATGAAAGTTTTTTCTCTTTCTTTAAATATTAACTTTCTAATTTCAAGGTTGGAATATAAACACTTTTGAACCTAATTAAATTACATATCCAAACAAATATTTGTTGACCGGTCGATCAAAGTAAATAGGTTATCATTTACAATTATAAATAGTTGAAAGGTATAGTAGAATAGGAGATAAATATGTTACAAAATTAGGTTAAATGGAGGACAATTGGGTGAGAATATGGTAGGATAAAGAAAATGTAGAATTTAGGAGTGGAGGAAAAGGTTGCAAGAATGTGGAAAGATTGGATCGAAGAGGTGAGAAATAGGGGAATTGTGAGATGAGAGAAGTAGTTTGAAAAGGTGGTGAGATATAATATTATGTTTGGTGTGCTTTTACTATTTTTTAAATATTTTTGTAATCATTTCCTATATGTTTTAATATACTGTAAGATTTTAGATAAGACACATAAAATAGAATATAAATTAGTTTCTAAAATAATAATCTATTAATTTTTATTTTTTATATAACCATTACAAATAATTTATTAATTATTATTATTATTATTTTAAATATAAACACGTGCATAGCACAATGATAATTCTAGTACTAGTTGTAGTCTGGGTGAGGCCCACGAAAACCAAGTCCAGGATCCACGTACAGAGACATCCCCAGGTCCAAGATAGATCTGGGATAGAGAGGACACCACACCACCTTTTACTCCATAAATGCACTCCACCTCTAGATTCCCATCATATCTTCTCGTTGTCATAGTTATATAACTAATATTTCTCATACTCAAATTTCTTCTCAGCCCATATAGCAATCTTTCCACTTTCTTTTCAATAATGGCTAAAAGCAGAAATCCCAGAAAACAAGCAAAAGAGGAGAACAAGAAGCAGATTAACCAGAAGAGAAGTCCTGAGCAAAAATACAAACCACATTCATGGGCTGTTGTCAGAAGCCTTTTCACCTGCAAACACCTCCAAGCACAAATGGAGCAGCAGCAGCAGGAACTACAAAAGGAGCGGCAGCAGCAGAAGAAGAATTCAGAAGAGAAGAAACAGCAAAAAGAGGAACACTGGAAGCAGGAAAAACAAGTGCCAGATACGGAGGAAATCCACAAAAAGTGCAAGAAAATCAAGTGTTCAGGCTCACTCTGTAGCAGTACAAAAGTCATGCATAGGACTGAGCCAGTGTCGCCTGAGGATTTAAAGAAAAGGGCTTCATCATCATTGGGGGGCTCATTCAACACTGAAAATGTTTCTTCCAGATCAATCAAAGTTACTCTCAATGATCTCAATGGAGCTGTCGTTTCTGCTTCGTCTTCTTCTTCTTCAACGTCTGCTGCTTCTACTACTAATTCCCCTTTAATTGCTGGATCTTTCAGAGGAATGCCTTTCAGGAAATTCTCTGGATGCTATGAGTGCAGAATGGTGGTTGACCCTGTTCTTGGGATGACAAGGGACCCTTCTTTAAGATCAACAATCTGTTCATGTCCAGAATGTGGTGAAATCTTCATCAAAGCTGAAAATCTGGAGGTTCATCAAGCTGTGAGGCATGCAGGTAATTTTCCACTCAATTTTTTAATTCTACCATCGTTACTCAAAGGGGGAAAAAGAAATGAAAAGAAACGAAAAAATAATTAGTAAAAGACACTAATTATGATAACAGTAAGTAGTAGCATTTGTTTTCTCAATTTCTGGTCAAACTTTTCCTAAATTTTTGCATTTGTTAGTTTCAATACCTAGTAATTCACGACCCATGTCTCAAGCTGACTATACAATTCCAATTCCTTTATACAATGATAGCTTTAGAGAAGGCTGAAAAACTGTAGGATTCTACTTTTTTTCTCTCTCCCCAACACATTGTTTATCATTACTTTACTCAAATTTTAAATTCCTGTCTTGATTTTCACTCTAAGTTCAAATTCAACCACATTTCCTAGTAATGGGTCGGTAATCATCTGTACATAACACTTTATGACATTTCTTTAGCAACTTAAGAGAGAAAAGAAAATAATAAAGGAAATTGCAAAGTAACATCCACAAAAACTTTTGGCTATCTCTAGTTCTGCACTTTAATCGTTCTCATATTTTGACTCATCAACATCCAACAGTTTCTGAATTGGGGCCTGAAGACACAAGCAAGAACATTGTGGAGATCATATTTCAATCAAGCTGGCTAAAGAAACAAAACCCAACATGCAAAATAGACAGGATTCTGAAAGTGCAAAATACTTCCACAAGAGTCAGCAGATTTGAAGAGTATAGAGATTCCATCAAGGCTAAGGCTACCAAGCACTCAAAGAAGCATCCACGCTGCATTGCAGATGGCAATGAACTCCTAAGGTTCCATTGCACAACTTTTATGTGCTCACTAGGACTAAATGGCTCATCAAACCTGTGCAACTCAATCCCAAACTGTAATGTTTGCAGTATAATTAAAAATGGTTTTAAGGTCACCGGAGAAGTTTCCTTGGCCGGAGGCCTTGCAGGGAAAGCTATTCTGACAACTGCGACAAGCGGAAAGGCCCATGACAATACAAGGGTCGTGCTAGAGGATGACAAGAGAGCAATGCTGGTTTGTAGGGTCATTGCTGGAAGAGTAAAGAGCAACTTGGAGGGAAGTCTTGAGGAGTATGATTCTGTGGCTGGAGCTGCTGGAGTTTATTCTAATTTAGATGAATTGTATGTTTTTAATCCTAAGGCTATATTACCTTGTTTTGTTGTAATTTACGACGGATTTTAATATGCTTTTTATTTAGTTATTTTTGCTAACACGGGAATTGTAATATATATCTTTAACCTAGGATTTATCGTATAACAACCCAAATTAATGTGAAAATGCTAATTTTCTCATGGGAATTGTATATATTTCTTTTTAAAGGACTTTGGACAAGTACAATTAAAGTTTAATTTGGCTGAGTATAATGGATGAATTTATTGTAAGATTTGATGCATAATAATATAATACTATTGTTCTAGTACAAAAATTGATGTACATGAATAAAATAGGGTAAATTACATATAACCTTCTTGTGGTTTCGTCTGTTGCTACATGACCTCCCTAATATTTTAAAATATCCGCTTCACCCCTATGATTTTATGTAAGGTAGAAATTTGACAGAAAACATCTTATGTAACATTATTAGTTGAAATAATAATAGTGCCCCTATTTAAATGTTAAATCAATTGATGGCTTAATCACCTTATATAAAAATATAGGGGATTTACATTGACAATTGTAAAAATTACAAGGGTATAAAATGGATATTTATACAAATCATAAGAAGGTCGCATGGATATTAAGATTTTATATGCGACTTTTTAGAACATGTTTGGTATAAATACCGTAGCTAATTATGTATTCCGTCCATTTTTATTTTACACAAAAATATAAGGGGGTTAAGTGGCTATTTTGAAACTTTAGAGGGGTGCTTTGGCATTATGTAAAACCAATAGAGGGTTATAAGTAATTTACCCAATAAAATATGCAGCGTGTTTAAGTATAGTAGTGTAATATATTTTCACACCAATTTTTGTAGGCTATAGCATATAATTAAGATGCATTATTAGCGAATTCTACCTGGCACGAGTCCACTTTTTAAGTGTTGCAACTTGCATCTCTATTCTAACTGAAGAAAAACAAATAAATGGAAATGCGCTTTTTCTCTGATGGCGCACAACATTAGACGAAAAGAATATGAATTGAGACAGAGGTTTCAAGAGCAAAAGAAACTTTTATCAGATGTTAGACGGTTGGATATATTTAAGGTCATAAATGACGAAATTTGGATGATTTTGTGAAGTTTCTCTTTCTGATTGATGAACGGATTATTTTTCATAACTCGTGACTGAAAGACAAAAAGGAAAGGCCAACCAATTAATATATGGGTTAAATAGAAAAAGGCCACCCTATAGTTTAACAAAGAAGTTGGTTCCTCTCCATTTTCCCTCAATAGAGTACTATATTATCTTCACATGTGTTTATCATTCATCAATGGCTCATATTAATTCTCTATCAACTAACTTTCTTAACTATAGTTAAACTATAAAGGTTTTCATAAATTCCTTATCATTGTTATCTTTTGAAAAATTCTTAACATTCTTATTTGAGATTAGTTTCCATAATTTGTGCCTGGAAAAAATTTTCACTGATTCTCTTATAAAAATAGTAAAAAAAAAAAAGAAAATACTAATGCACCAAGTAATTTTAACTCTGTTTTCATATATAAAATAATAATTTCAGTTAAATTCATCAATAAAATAATTCAAGGATTTCTCATATTAGGCTGTCTCTTCCCTTTCAAATGTTTTCATATATTTCATAAACATTTTATGCTCGGTTATGAAATCAATAACAAGAAACCAATAGTGTAGAAAGAAAAAAAATAAAGATTGTTTCATTATATTCACCTAAGTTCATGATAAAATTGGAAAAAAAAGTAAAGATTGTTTCTTTTATCTTTGTCAAAAAAAAAAGATTTGTTAAAAAATTAAAAAAATACATAAACTTAATAAAGTATATCTTATTGATCTTGTTAATTTTAAAAAAAAAGGAATGTAAAATGATGCAAATCGCAATTTATATTAAATTTGTAACAATAAAACTTAATTAGGTATTTGCTAATAGGCATTTAACTTATATGGAAGTTTACCTTAAGTGGTACTAATGATTGATGATTATATATGGGAATCAGGAAATGTTAATCAATGAAATTAACTTGAGTTCTAGCTCAAGTTAATAGAAACAATTTGAGCCCTTGATAATTAATGAATCCATGTGGCAATCATCTAAAAGTGTCTTGAGGGAAAATGGAGAGAACTTGCAATGGAGAGGAGCCAACTCCTTTGTTAAATATTCAAAATTACTTTCCTCTGGTTCAAAACCCTACAATTTAACCCCTCATAGATTTTGAGTTTTTGAGATAGTGATGGAAATTTGTCAAATTTGACAAGCAAAATGTCAATATTGCACCAATTAAATAAAACAAGTTAAGCACCAAAAACCTCCATGTGGTTTAAATCGATGTTTGACTTACATCTTTATGGTTGAGAAGCCTATGCAATCTAGCACCTCACAATTTACAAGCTTTTGACATTCACACTAATTGCTGTTTCAAATCAACAATCTTTATCATGGAATTCCTTTGACAATCACAAAGTCTATACTAATATTTCAAGTCCCTAGTTCAGCCCTCAATAACTTGAAAAAAATATTCTCAGAGACATAGAAAACATGTTTTGTATTTTCCCTTTCACTATAATAACAAAATAGATAATTAAATCACTATAAACTAACTAATGATATTCAATTTTAAAAATTTTAATTTTTTATTTTTTCCCAATTCACACACAACCAAAGGGAATGAGTAGACTTAGAGTGCTTGGATAAAAAAGTTATATAAAAAACATTGTAGCATTTTTTGTCACGCAGCTTTATATAGATAAAAAGGAGGTTAGGAAATGTATGTATAACAGTAATACAAAATTTTAGCCAATACATGAGTGATCCAAACAAACATATGTCGCTCCAAATTTATTGCATTCTCTTTTTCAAGTTTTAATCAAGCTTCATTTTTTTTTTCAACGTTAATGGATAAAATGGGCAAATCAAGTCATATTTTTGTGTTAAAAATACTTTTTACCTAACAAAATATTACCGAACATGTGTTCAGTTTTGAAGATTTTTATTGTAAAATGAAAAACTTACTAACAATGAGGGTTTATATTCTAGGTTTTTAAACTAGAGAGGTTAGTTGAACATTTGCTAGACCATAGGGGAGTTTTTCGTATAAGAAGTATAATAGGCATACCGAGTCATAATTTGGTACTATACATTATTTTTTACAAGCACAACACAAAGGAGATGTGCGTTATTCATAAATATAATCAGTTTTAATATTTTTCATCTAAATTTCTGAATACTTCAAACAACAAGGGATTAAGTTGTAGATTTCCAAATCATAGAGCAGTAACTTGAACATTTAATAAACACATGAGACTTTTTAGTACTTAACCCTCAATCTATTGATTTTTACACCAGATAATGTATAGTTTTTCTCCTAGAAATCAGTTATGCGTAACCCACAATATGTGTTATATGTATTTGTATCTATCACGTAAATAATTCTTTTTATTTTTGGGTGAACGAGTACAGTTGCCCCAAACTTTTGATGGCTAACTTTGGGCCAAATTTTAAATGTTGAAATATATCAGGTCCAATTAACAAGATGTGCATCAACTGGTGAGGGCAGACATATAAAGTGGAAAACGGTCATTATTATCACTGCTCGAACCTTGCTTTCGAGCATATAGCGCTTTAAGGATCACTTTAAACTTTAGAGTACACTTTCTTATTTTTAGTTAGGATATTTACATATTTCCTTTATTAATTAACGAATCAATTCCGACAGTCAGTCTTGTACTTATATGGTGTAGATATTTCAAGTTTTCAACAATAAATTCTTCTGAGCAATATGAAGTACAAAACAAGGTAGAAGGGAAAAAAAAAAAGTATAAGGAACAAAAATTGCACCTTTTTTTTTTCGGGCTTCCCCCTCCACGCTCATCTACACCTTTTCTTTCACTGATAGTACAAAATTATATATGTCCTATGCCTCTTAAGTAGGGAACAGGAAAAACTTATATATAGCACAAAATATGTCTGCCCCATTAACACCTAATTATATAACATTGACTAATAACATTTGCACTCCTGAATTTATATCAACATTTTCACTTTGCACTCTAACTCTCAATTGTAGACACTTTATACTTAATTCAATTTGAGATACTTTACACTTTAAACTCTCAAGTTTGTCCCATTTATATCCAATTAATGATAATAATAGCAAAAATAATGACATAAAAGATCCAACAAATCAATGACAATGTGCTGAAAGCGACCAAAAGATGCCAAGGTATCATCACAAAAATAAAATAATCTATTGTCATTAAATTGCACCATCTTTTATCCCGTTAATTTCATTAATAATATCAGTGATTGTGACCATATAAATTAATAAATATATACTACAAGTGGTAAAAAAAGCTAAGGAATTGTATTTAGAATAAAATGGTACATTGTAATTAATTTTCACGATTCTTCATCTTATTAATTTTTTGAATGTAATTATTGGTTGGATATAAATGGGACAAACTTGAGAGCAGAGGGTACAAAGTATCCAAAATTAAGAGTTTGGGATGTAAAGTATCCAAAACTAAAATTTAGGACATAAAGTTAGAAAGTGGTACAAGTTTAGGGTGCAAGATAGAGTTAGTCCGTGTAACATTAATTGCCTATCTCTATTGATATGATGTTATCTTATGTCCTTTTTTTAAAATTAAATTTTATATACTGACAGTATACACACTATCACTAGTGAATATATGAAAATAAATCTTTATTTGAATCTAAAATTCAAAGTTGCATATATATATATATATCATGCATCTAATTGGTATAGTGTATACACTGGTATAGTGCATATATATAAGATTAACTCTTTTCTTTTTCAGAAGGAAAATGATCAAAATGAAAATAGAAAATCTTGGCCATTGACGTCAATATGCATAGGAAGATTAAACAAAAAGATGCATACATGAAGAAACTAGTTTTCTGCCGGTTAACTTCTTTCTCTAACAGTACTTACTAACATCCAAGCATAAACATAGTGGGCGAGCTAGAAATATAACTTAGTACGGGCAAATGAAATATGTAAATATCACTATCCAAGCATTGAAATGCACACGTTTAAAAAATAATATAAAATATAATTTAAAAATTATGTACATAATTTCTATGTATTTTTTTTCTTTTTTTAAGGTGAAAGGAAGAAAAAGCAATTTGTGAGTTTCAATCTACAGCTAAAGAATTGATAAAATTTTTCAAATGGATTCATGCATTGAAAGCACATTAAGAAAAAAGCAATATATATATATATATATATATATATATATATATATATATAAAGTTGAGTTTTTCTTGGTGGTTTTACTCAAGAGTGAGTGGTGAAATGTTCAATTATTTATTTATAAGTTTGTTGAGTCACTAAATATTTCGTTAAAAGATTGTAAGCAATAATCTCTAAAAGTGAGAGTATATAATTATTAATTTAGACATGTATATTAAGGATTTTAGTAGGATTTAAAAGTAATGGGGGCAGATGGAAAATATTATCTAAATATGGAGATAATGTCTAATTTATACATGTTTACTAAGGATTTTGGTGATGTCAACAGAGGCAATTGCTCCTGTTGCCCCAACTGTAAATCCATCCCTATATGAGCACTAGGATTAATTTTTTATGATGCAATAATTTTATAAAGTAGCAAGTCGAGAGCATGTCACATATGCCATTTTTTTTTTTTTTTGAGAGTCACGTGTACAAAAATTGAACTTCAAACGTAAGAGCGGTTATGCATTGCGTTCAAATCCACTAGCTAATTTTTTTTAATACGCTCATGACATCAATATAAGCAATATATAAATCTTGTGTGACTAATGTGTGGTGCTAAGACACAATGCCACTTTTTAAATTTTCAACTATAACCTTAACAGTAAAATCGCCTCAATCAGGCCAAAAAAAAAAAAAAAAAGTCATAACCTTAACATATCAATATCCCATGCCTAATTAAAAAAAAAATCTTATAACCTTATCCCTATGATTCATGCTAGTTATTAAATAATTTCAACAGTATTAATTACTATGTGTCCCTTTTAGAATTCATATTTTCACAATAAGTTCTAATTAAAACTGATCTTTTTCATCATTATATACATCCAATGTGTAACAATTACTAGTTATAAGAAAGATTATCCTAAACACTATTTCATAAGTAACTCAAACTTGTCCAATTCAAATAACCTCAAGTTTTACATGTATTATGTTGATATAGACTTATTATACCATAAAATGCAGTGCATCTATACGTCGGACATTTGTCAACTTCTCAAAGATTAAGTAGAGACAGTTGTCAGTTCATCTGTTTTGGACAAAATATGTTTTTAAATCGAATGTAAAACTTTTTATTTGATCATATAAATCAATTTAGACATAATGTAACTTCGAAATAAATTATGGTGGCTGCCACACATATATCGATGCGCAATACATAATGGGAACCTTATATTCTTTTTCGTGAATCTTCACCGTCAGCCTTCAGGAACTGTCACTGTTCTTGCCCCTCATTCCAACTTCTCAATTGTGGCTTCAGAAAATTCCTGACTTTCAATTGCTTTCAGCCTACTAAGTGCTGTACGCTTTATGCGCTGTGGTTTTGTTTTGTAGCCTGGACTGATGGTCGCGCATGAGTTCTTGATCTCTATATTGCGTTTCATTCCAATGTTATAAAGTGGTCTTCATTTTTTATCTGTATTCGTGTTTTAGTGCAACTAATGGCTGCATATATTGCTCATGATTTGGACATTATAACCTGTTTGATTAAAGTTAGGCAACATATGTTGGGATCTGGACGCGGAATATACGACTATTGAAAAATCAAGTATACAACAATTTAATGATAAATAAGTCACAAGCATGAAAAACAAGCGATACAAGATTTAATATGGTTCGATTCCACCATTGAGTCTACATCCAGAGAGAGAAAACACGTTCTTAATTATGAGAGAGAAAATCCCATACAAGAATACAATTGGAATCCAACCCAATCTCTTATATAATTTTTCTCACCTCCCAAGAATCCTCTCTCACCCTATATATAAGGCTACATGTCGCCCCTTGTGTGTCTCTTGTAGTATGTCAAACCTCACCTATTTATAAACCATATTACTTGGCCAATAGGAAATAACTATTAGTTCTAATTCTATACAGAATAGGAAATGCCTTCTAATTCCTAAACCCATACAAATAGGAAATTCCTTGGCTACTACTCCAAGTAACTAAAACCAACTAGAACTCTACCTAGTTACTTCCACACAAACAAGGATTCTATCTAAAAGAAATTAAGCCAATTTCCTAATAAATCTCCACCTTGGCGAATATTTCTTTTAACAATCATTTGCCTTCAACTACCATGGAATATGGTACCGAACTACACACCCGAATCAATATAGTATCAACACTAATTGATTCAATCGGCAAATGAACATGTGTAGTTACCCTGCATCCAACCTCTAGTTGACTCATGAGATAGTGCCTCAATTCATTATCTCTCTTCTGTAGGATTTTTTCTCACTACCACTTGCAACTTGAGATCCCCTTATTTGTTCGTGACCATTGAGGTAACCAAGTGGTAAAATCACCATAGTTCTTTCCATCCTCAGAACTATCTCGCCATGTGTGGTTTTCAAGATTCCATCTCCAACGAAAATCTCATGGCCATTAGAGTCTCCTGGCGAGTGGAAGTTAGATTCTTTTGTTTCTTTAGGACACATGCCACACCACCCAAAGAACATAATCCGAATTTAAAAACCACCAAAATGAAGGATCAACTGTTGGAGTTATGAGAAAGTCTCCACTAGTTCATGTCCAAAATTAACATTGGATTCCAACTTTCCCTTGACCCTTGAATCACCTGTCTAGATTCACCATCAAGAATCTCCATGCTTTTCGGCTTTATATCCTTCATCTTCAATGCTGCTTGCCAACCTATTGACACAAGGATATCACTCATTAAATTATTGAATTGGTAAAGTGACAAACCCACTTTATCTCAATTGTCAACCAGGACCCAATTACGAACCCGCTCTGATACTAGTTTGTTGGGATCCAGACGCGGAATACACGACTATTGAGAAATCAAATACACAACAATTTAATGATAAACAAGCTATAAGCATGAAATACAAGCGACACAAGATTTAACATGGTTCGATTCCACCATTGAATCTACATCTACAAAGAGAAAACCCAAACCCAATTTCTTATATAATTTCTCTCACCTCTCAAGAACTCTTTCTCACCCCATGTATAAGATTACACGTCGCCCCTTGTGTGTCCCTTGTGTCACCTTGTAGTATGCCAAACCCCACTTATTTATAGACCATATTACTTGACCAATAGGAAATAACTGCTAATTCCAATTCTATACAGAATAGGAAATAACTTTTAATTCCTAAACCCATACAAATAGGAAATTCATTGGCTACTACTCCAAGTAATTAAAACCAACTAGGACTCTACCTAGTTACTTCCACACAAACAAGGATTCTATCTAAAAGAAATTAAACCAATTTCCTAACAACATAGTATAGGACTTTTTGTCTACCGGAATTGAAACTTGAGAAACATAAAGTCACCACATTTCTATTCATTATAGAAGTTTGCAAACCCTAAAAACGTACTTGATTTTAGATACATGTTTAGTAAATTGTTCCTAGGAAAGGAATCTAGATAGCAATCTAGTTGTTGAATTAGGGGACTAGATCAAATAATTCTTCTTTTTTTTTTTGGAGTAAAGAAAATAAATCGATCCAGTCAATTTAATAGTTAAGTACTAGTTATTTAACCTTGCCGAGATCTTTAGAATTTAGGTAATCGAAGGTGTTAGAGTTTTCAATTTTATGATTACGTGTTAGCAACAGATTTAAATTAGGGCATGTCCGCTTTTCTCCTTGTAAGATTTGGAATCTCTCTTGAACCATTAAAAAAAAAAAATGTAGGAATGAAGTGCCATGTCATCAAGTGCAACCCCAATTGAAGCCATGTTTATGCCGGTAAAAGTTATATCAGGTGTGAATTTAGCTTGTAAGGATATAGATTTCGTATAACTCAATTTGTAATTTGTATATATATGCTTCTATTTCTCATAAATACGCCTAATTTATGTCCTTTTTATCAGATACAGCTCACTGTGCGCCCTTTGTGGTTAATTTCCCCAAACCTTAATTAGGACTCATTGACCTCCACTATGCATTTGCGTTTTAGTTATCCACCACATTTTTCCCCTTTCTTTTGTCAATAATACTGTGGATAATTAAAAGAAATTTTTCAACATTGAATTCAGAGTTTCTTATTAATTTAAAGAAATCCTCTTTTCTATAAAAATACTTGTATTCCAGAAATATTTACTAGAAGGTGCAAGAAATAAACTTACACAAATATAAGGTGGCTATAAGAGAGCATATACCAAAGCACATAAGAAATCATTTTTTTAAAGCTGTTTTCAAGGTTAATTTTGAAGTGATTACTCTTAGTTTTGTAAATTTTTGTAAATTTTAATTTCCAATAGTAAACTTTTTTGGATAACGGTAATTATCTGTTAATACAAGGACAACAGACATTTAATAAATGGTTAAATTGCTATACCTCCATTCTAATCCCGACCCCATTCTCCAACTAGAAAATTTTAAAACACCTAATAGTCAATATGTAGAAACCAAGTAGACGAGAAAGAGCATGTTTAGATACAATTGTTGCTTATCTTACATCGTTCTCATAATAATGGACGAAACCAAATCATCTGAAAGAATAATGGTGGATCCAACATAAAGATTCATGAACAGGGGAGTGGCCTATTTCATTCTTTTTCTTACATTTTCTTTTTCAACTTCGACCTGAACCTAGGAAAGTCTACGATTCTTTCCAAGTTGTTCAAGGATGAAAATCATCATGTAAGTCTCGCTTGAGTATGATTATAATTAACCTTTCTCCGCGTCTAGCAAATGCAGTTAATTAAGCTTTTTTTTTTTTTGCCTTAAAAACTCCATGCAAGGGAATCGATTCCATCCCTAAATTTTATTAATATCAAATAAAATGGAGGGGACGTAAATCTTACTTCCAAAGTACGTGAAAAGCTTAATTAAAAAAAATCAATGTTTACAATGTCTTATTGAGGATAATCCTATTCTATCAACCATTAATTCTCCTTTGACAATCTTGGAAGGTCTGAAATTTCCATTTATACTTGAGTAGTTATGTAGTAGTTAAGTCAAGTAGATGTTAAAACGGTATAATTAGTCAATAGACTGCTTGTCATAATGGCGGCGTGTGAATCTAGTTAGTGGTAACATTTTATATTGTGTACGATAAAGAATTTTTTTTGTATCATTAGTGTAACTGAAAATGAGGTTGATTAAGGTTGAACCCACCTCACAGTAACTACCTAATTTTGCAACTAGGCTACCCTTTCTCTCTAGCACTACTAGGCTTTGATTTGGATTGTTGTCTTGTAAACAACTTAACAGCATAGCTACTATCTTGACAAATAAAGAAGGGTTTTTCTAGGGGGTGTCCACTGTACTCATTAACACATTCAAAGTTTCTTTGACCTATCATGTATATATATACATAATAATAATTATTATCCTCCCTTGTATTTATATACTTTCCATATTTAATCTTACCTACTCTCCTTTATATTTATTTACTTTCCTTAATTAATCTTATATTTTCAAAAATATGACATCTGAAATATATCTTAAAATGGGCACTCATTTAACAGACCTGATAAAGAAAACTATCTCCTATCAACTGATAATTCTTTACCAAATTAATAGCAAATCAGTTACAGCCAAAACGTAACTTTTATCTTAAAATGAAATTTAACTGAAAAAACTTCTATTATTTTCTCTCACACGCCAACTACTGGCTTATGGATTGGGTCTGATAACGGGTTGGACTTTAAGAGCCCTTTTATATTCTTAAATTACACATATCAGAATCTTTTATTGAAGAGGTAGTTATGCATTACTTAACAGAACGGCAGTAAAACTTTTTTCATGTTAAAAACTATTTGGTGGTTGGTTATATGTTGAAACTTTTTTTCAAGTTTTACCTAGCCAATGCCATTGACTTCCTGTGAGGATAGAACTTTCATTTGTTGGAATGTATGCCCTACAATAATTTATTTTATTTAAATACATTCCTAATTAAAGTTTTGTATTTTATGAACTTCCAATTTTATCTGTTTAATATTTAATATAACTGATAAAGTCCTTAGAATATTTATTAATGTGATGGTAGTCACAAGAGTTGTTGACTAATGAGATATCAATCACATTTATAATAAATATTCTTAAATTTCCCTAGTCAAAGTATTAATGAGACAGGACATCATTAATACGGACAAACTAGTACACAGTTAGCTCCTACTTAGTGTAAGTAGTGGTTGTTCTCATCAACCATGGTACAGGGATACCTAGGCTAATGTGTAGATGGATTGTAAAGTACAAATTCATTGGAGTGATCCACACAGAGATCCCATTAGGATATCTATCTAGTGCCAACGGTTGAATCTCTTATGAAAAATTGTGTAAGTTATCCTAAACTTGAGATCACCATAGTATCTTGAGTGTGAATCACTATCTTTTGATTCTATTTCTTGTTACTTGATAAGTAAATATTTTTCCTCTTTTAGTGTGTTTTATTTATCTATTTTTATGTACTTATTTTATGAAAAATGATGAAATTAAGCTCTTTATTTATTAATATGCATTCAAATGTGAAATTCAACTAGAAAATGCTTTTTGAGCAAATTAATGCCCAATTGAATGATTATTTGAAGGTAATGAAGTTTGGAAGAAAAGTTGAAAAATTGAAGTATCAAAAGTCGATGAAATTCCAAATTGGAATAAACAAAATGCAATTCAGTTATCGAGGAATCAAAGGGTCAAAAGTCGGAGGAGTTAACGCGCCAATTTCACGATGAAAATTTAGATTTTTCACATTTTGGACCAGATTCGCGAGTTGAAACGCGATGTGACAAGTGGAAAAATGAATTAGCTCACGACTCCCTCTTAGTGGAAGCAGGGGAGGTGATCTACGATGGGATCCGCGAGCCTCTGCCTCGCGGATCCACATCACAGATCTTCAGAAAACGACAGCTGCAACTTGCAGCAGAATTCCAGCTCATTTCCAACTCAATTCTGATAGAATTTCGGCTGATGGCTGCACAATGTGGACTTGTGGCATCAAAATTCAACTTTAGATCTTTTTATTTGTAATCTTTTCCATCCTCAATCCTCTATAAATACCCCATGTATTCCAACAAGAAAAAAAGATAGAGGAGGAGAGGAAAATAGCAAGAAAAAGAGGAGGATAGAGTAGAGAGAGAAACTAGCTAATTCTTGACAAGAATTAGTTTAGAATCAAAGTGAGAGGTCTATTGAACAAGGAGAAATCCTTTGTGAGCTTGTAAGTGAATTTTAGGATTGCAAAAGTGAAGAATAAGAGCTTATTTCATCAATTGGAGGAGTTCCTTTATCCTTTGCATTTCATTTCTTAAAGTTCATTCATGACTTCTTATGCAAGTTTTATGTGCTTAATTAATATGAATAGCTAAACTTCACTATCCTAGGGGTAAGATGAATTTGTAAGGGATTGGATGTTGTTCACTTAAGTAAAGAAAGTTTAACTTGTGATTGTCAGTTCATTTATTTGTTCTCAATATTCATGGTTGTTTGATCATCAATTATGAACTATTCAAGCATGTATTAGTACATGAAATATGTCTTGCGTATGTAGTTCAAAATATATGAACCTTAGGTTCTATGTTCACATTAGTAGGAGATGCATTTAGGAGGAATCATATTTCTAACTCACTGAGTTTCATGAACTTATGTTAAGCTAATTCATCATGTTAATAGGTGAAGGTTTAATATGAGTATGTTTGTTCATTGTGAAAACAATCTACAAATGAAATTGGAGGTTACTTTCTTGACAAGTCACAAGTTTAAAATCTAACTTAACTAAGTGAACACATCCTTAACCTAACAAGGGATTCAAATCCCTAGGAAACTCTTTCTCTATTCTAACTTCTCTAACTTGTTATTTTATACTGCCAATTTGAGGATTACCCTGTTGGATGGTTTTATCTATTTTCTCATTTACTGCCAATTGGATGTCATCGACACCTAGCAGTTGGTTCTAATTGCTTAATCCTCGCTCCTTAGGTCGGCTTAGTCCGCCTTCTCCCGTTTTTAATTTGCTTTGTATTTACTTTTAATTTACCACCAATTAGAGTTGGTTCTACCACCTTAACCGGTTGGTTTTAATTGCTTTCAATAGGAACGGTTGTACCGCCCGACTTTGTATATTTTGCACTCATCTATCATTTTCTATTTAGATAGTAAAGCAAGCCAAAAAGCCATAGTACTTAACCGAGTCTCTGTGGGATCGACCCTTAATTATCACTATACTCAATCCACGATCCGTATACTTGAGGAAAATCGGGGTAAAGAGGCCATAATTGATTGATAATTGAGTGAATTTAACTTGAAAGCCTAGACCACGTCAAGTTTTTGGCGCCGCTGCCGGGGACTTTGGTTAATATTAGGGAAAAAGCAAGCTTTATTAGGCTAAATTTATATAAAGGTTTCTTGTGTTTATTTTAATTTTCATTTGTTTTTCTTTTTAAATCTAGTGCATGCGCCGATCCTTAAAAGTTACTACACCTTTGGACCCCGAGATTGAAAGAACCTTGAGGAGATTAAGGCGACTTGCACAACAAGAAGGCAAAAGAATTGAGAAAAATATTGGTGGAATTTCCATTGAATTGCCTCCTTTAGAAACCATGGCGGAAGAATGACCAAATCAATATGCCTTGAGAGATTTTGCATTGCCAAAAATGGATGGATCACAAACTAGCATTGTTAGGCCGGCAATTCAAGCAAACAACTTTGAAATTCAACCGTCATTGATTAGTATGCTCCAATGAGAACAATTCGGAGGGAATGCAACAGAAGATCCAAATTCACACTTAGCCAATTTCTTGGAAATAAGTGACACAATCAAGCATAATGGAGTAAGTGAAGATGCTATAAAGCTTCGATTGTTTTCTTTCTCTTTAAGAGATAAGGCTAAGGTATGGCTTAATTCAAATGCACCAAACACCTTCACAACTTGGACCGATCTAGCCAAAGCTTTCTTGAATAAATATTTTCCACCTGGAAAAACTGCCAAATTGCGAATGGATATAACAAGTTTTGCTCAACATGAAGGTGAATCATTATATGAGGCATGGGAAAGATTCAAAGAGTTGCAAAGGAAATGTCCTCATCATGGACTTCCCGATTGGCTAATCATACAAACCTTCTATAATGGTTTAACCTATCCTATTAAAACTCATATTGATGCAGCTGCAGTTGTAGCACTTATGGGAAAATTGGCCGAAGAAGCTCAACGCTTAATAGAAGAAATGGCGGCCAATAATTATCAATGGGCCAATGAAAGAGGTAACGCACGACGACATGCCGGTATGTATGAACTAGATGCTATTAGCATGTTAAATGCAAAAATGGACAACATGGTCAAAATGCTAAATAAGCAAGGTGAGAATTGCTCGACTTCAAATTCCAATGCTCATGTTGCATGTTGTACAAATTGTGGAGGAAATCATGATGATACTAATTGTGTGAATTTTGAACAGGTACAATTTGTCAACAACTTCACTCGACCAACCCAAAATAATCCTTATTCCAATGCCTATAACCAAGGGTGGAGGAATCATCCTAATTTTGGGTGGAAAGATCAAAATAATCAACAAAAGTCCACAAATCCACCGGGATTTCAACCAATACAACAACACATGGAAAGAAAACCGGGATGGGAGATTGCAGTGGAAAAATTAGCTAAAGGAACTTCGGAAAGGTTTGAGCAGCTAGAAGGGAGAATGGACCAATTGACTTCCATTTATAGAAATGTAGAAGTCCAACTTGGTCAAATTGCTAATGCTATAAACCCTAGGAATCAAGGGGAGTTACCTAGCAAAACTGAAGTCAATCCTAGGGAACATTGCAAGGCAATTACCCTCCGAAGTGGTAGGCAATTAGAAGAACCTTCTAGAAGTGAGTTTGAAAGAAAAGAAAAGAGTGAAGAAATTGAAACTTTGAGTGAAGAGCAAAGGGTAAGTGTGGGGGAAAAGGAAAGGAAAAAGTAGTGAAAAATGATGAAATATCCTCTAAAAATAAAATTTCCATTCCTCCCATTCCATTTCCTCAAAAACTCAAGCAAAGTAAAATTGATAAGGAGTTTGAAAAGTTTGTTAAAATGTTTAAACAATTGCATATTAACATTCCTTTTGCAGATGCTATCACTCAAATTCCATCCTACGCCAAGTTCCTAAAGGAAATTATGTCCAAGAAGAGGCGATTGGAGGATTGCGAAACCATAGCTTTGACGGAGGAATGTAGTGCATTGATTCAAAACAAACTCCCTCCAAAATTGAAGGATCCGGGCAGTTTTTCAATTCCTTGCACTATCAGTGATCTTAATTTTTCAAATGCATTGTGTGATTTAGGTGCAAGTGTTTCATTAATTCCTTTATGTGTTGCTAAGAAATTAGGGTTAAATGAACTAAAAAGAACTAATATTTCCTAGCAATTAGCAGATAGGTCGGTTAAATATTCTCTTAGTGTGCTTGAAAATGTGCTCATTAAAGTCAAAAGTTTCATAATTCTTGTTGACTTTGTTGTTCTTGACATGGAAGATGATGTTCATATGCCAATTATACTTGGTAGACCTTTCTTAGCTACGGCCGGTGCAATAATTGATGTGAAAAAAAAGGAAAGCTTAAGTTTCAAGTAGGTGAAGATGAAATCGAGTTTAATTTGCATGAACTTAAAAAATTTCCTTCATTTACTAATCATATTTATGCCATTGATGTGATTGAGAATTTAACTCAATATGTGAGTAGGATGAAACAAGAATCCGATCCTCTTGAAGTATGTTTATTTGATGGCATTTTTCATGAAGATGATGATTTGGAAATTTTACAAATGGCTAATTTCTTGAACTCTCAAGTACCTTACAAAAGAGGAAATCATTATGAGAGTTTAGGAAAAAGTCAAAGTTTACCACCACCTTCAAGTGAACAAGCTCCTACTCTTGATCTTAACCCATTGTCGGATCACTTAAGGTATGCATTTCTTGGAGAAAATGATACATTACCAGTTATAGTAAGTGCGTTTCTTGATGATGTACAGTTGGAAAAATTACTACGCGTTTTAAGGAGGCACAAACCGGCAATTGGATGGACCATTTCCGATCTCAAAGGAATAAGCCCAACTCTTTGCATGCATAAGATTGTTTTGGAAGAAAATGCCAAACCGGTAATTGAAACTCAAAGGCGTTTAAATCCAAATATGAAGGAAGTGATAAAAAAGGAGATTTTAAAATGGCTCGAGTCAGGTATTATCTTTCCTATCTCCGATAGTAGTTGGATTAGTCCAATTCATGTGGTGCCAAAGAAAGATGGGATGACCATAATTGTAAATGAAAAAGATGAAATTATACCCACTAGAATTATAGCCGGATGGAGAGTATGTATAGATTATAGAAAATTAAATGCGGCCACACGTAAAGACCACTTTCCATTACCTTTCCTTGATCAAATTTTGGAAAGGCTTGCCGGTTATGAATTTTATTGTTTTCTTGATGGTTATTCAGGGTATAATCAAATTGCCATAGCTCCGGAGGATCAAGAGAAGACCACATTCACTTGTCCTTATGGTACTTTCGCATTTAGGCGAATGCCATTTGGCTTGTGTAATGCACCGGCGACATTCCAAAGATGCATGATGGCAATTTTTTCCGATTATGCTGAGAAGATCATGGAGATTTTTATGGATGATTTTCAGTTTTTGGATCTTCTTATGATAATTGCTTAAATAATCTTGAGGAAATTTTACAAAGATGTGAAGAAACTAACCTTGTTTTGAATTGGGAAAAATGTCATTTCATGGTTAAAGAAAGCATTGTGTTAGGCCACAAGATTTCTTCTCAAGGAATTGAGGTGGATAAAGCCAAAATTGACTTAATTGAGAAAATGCCACCTCCAACTAATGTTAAAGGAATTGGAAGTTTTCTTGGCCACGCAGGGTTTTATTGTCAGTTTATTAAAGATTTTTCTAAAATCGCTAAACCCTTGTGTGATTTATTACGTAAAGAAATTCCTTTTGATTTTGATGATAATTGTTTGAATGCTTTTAATAGGTTGAAAAGGGCGTTGACGACAACTCCAATCATAACATCACCGGATTGGTCATTGTCATTTGAGTTAATGTGTGATGCAAGCGACTATGCGGTTGGAGCCGCCCTTGGTCAACGAAAAGAAGGGAGATTGCATGTTATTTATTATGATAGTAGGATTTTAAATGATGCTCAAGTTAATTATGCCACAACCGAGAAAGAGTTGTTGGCGGTGATATTTGCACTTGACAAATTTAGATCCTATCTAGTTGGCTCTAAAGTTATTGTTTATACAGATCATGCAGCCCTTAAATATTTGTTGAGTAAAAAAGGATGCAAAACCTAGACTAATTCGTTGGATTCTTCTCTTGCAGGAATTTGATATTGAAATTAGAGATAAGAAGGGATCCGAGAATGTGGTCGCCGATCATCTTTCTCGCTTGGAAAATATCCCTTCAAAAGAAGAAATTCCTATTAGTGAGAATTTTTCAGATGAACAATTGCTAACTATCAAAGATTCACTATGGTATGCCGATTATGTTAATTATATTGTAAGTGGTATAATCCCTCAAGAGATGAACTATCATCAAAGGAAAAAATTCCTTTATGATGTGAGAAATTACTTTTGGGAGGAGCCCTTACTTTATAAATATTGTGCCGATGGAATGATTAGAAGATGTGTGCCAGAAGATGAGGTACATAGTATCCTTTTTCATTATCATAACCATGAAATCGGTGGTCATTTTAGTACTACTAAAACAATGGCAAAGGTATGGCAATCCGGTTTTTATTGGCTTACTATGTATAAAGATGCTAGAGATTATGTTAAAAGTTGTAATGAATGCCAACGGACCGGTAATATCTCTAGAAAACATGAAATGCCTTTAAATGTATTTCTTGAAGTTGAATTATTTGATGTATGGGGCATTGATTTCATGGGACCATTTCCTAGTTCATTTAATAATAAGTACATACTTGTTGCTGTTGATTATGTGTCAAAATGGGTAGAGGCAATTGCCACTCCTACTAATGATGCAAAAGTAGTACTTAAATTCATTAAAAAGAACATTTTCACAAGGTTTGGTATCCCTAGAGCAATAGTGAGTGATGAAGGAAAACATTTTTGTAATAAATGGTTTGATTCACTTTTGCTTAAATATGGTTGTAGGCACAAGACATCCCCTGCATATCATCCACAAGCTAATGGCGAAGTTGAGTTAGCTAATAGAGAACTCAAATTAATTCTAGAAAAAACAGTGAATAAGTCTAGGAAAGATTGGGTTAGAAAGTTAGATGATACACTTTAGGCATATAGGACTGCATTTAAAACTCCATTAGGAATGTCACCTTATCGCCTTGTGTATGGAAAAGCATGCCATTTACCTGTTGAAATTGAACATCAAGCTTATTGGGCAATTAAAGAACTTAACATGGATTTTTCTCTTGCAGGTAATAAAAGATTGCTTCAACTAAGTGAATTGGAGGAATTTTGCTTGATGTCATATGAAAATGCAAAAATATATAAAGCAAAAGTGAAATTTTGGCATGATAAGCACATTGTTAAAAAACAATTTGAGATAGGTCAAAAAGTTCTTCTATTTAACTCACGTCTCAAGTTGTTTCCAGGAAAATTAAGATCTAGATGGTCCGACCCATTTACAGTTACAAAGGTATATCCATATGGTGCCATTGAGGTGACTACCGAGCAAGATCCACCATTTAAAGTCAATGGACGGCGTCTAAAGCCCTATCTTGGTGGTGAATGGGTTCCTAAAGGAGTAACTTACTCCTTAAAGGACCCTTCTTATGATTGAAAAAGAAAACAAAGAGTCGAGTCAACGACTTTAAACAAAGACGCTAGTTGGGAGGCAACCCATCGATTTGTGTTATTTTTGCTAGTTTTAATGTTTGAGCATGTGTATTATATGTTTTTAAGTGTGTTTGTTTTGTTTGTTTTGAAGGAAAATCAAATATAGTGAAAGTGACCTTTTTGGCGCAAAGTGAATAGTAAAATGCAAACAACTTGGTACCTCAATTTGCGTTTTAGTTGTTTTGATCCAAGAAATGGGGTTAGTTATGTTATTTTGCTCATTTTATGTGTGTTAGAAAAGGTGTATTTCCTAATTAACAAGCAGGGTTTTTAATCTGGAAATAGAAGAAAAAAAGTTGTTCAATGAAAAAGTTGCAGAAAAATTGCAGAATCACATTTCCAGCACAATCCGCTAGCTACGCCTCGCGGATCTATCACACGGATCAACTTTTGAGACCATTTCTGGGGATACGCGAACTAGATACGCGAGGTACACCTCGCGGATCACTAATTCGCGGATCAACTTCTGAGAGCACCAAGTTGAAGGCGCGAAGTGGAAAATGCGAAGGAAAGCTTCGCTGATCCAGATCCGCGTAGTGGATCCGCGATGTATACATCACGGATCGGTGACCAGAAACTAAAAAAAAAAAAATGAAGGGTCGCGAAGCATTTTCTTCTTCTTCTCATCGCGGCTCTCCTGCAAAAACACACACTAACACATCTTTTTTACACACACTTCACCAAATCCCTCTTTTCCCTTGTTAATCTCCTCAAAAATCATCAACCCAACACCTAGTGGACATCTAAGAGCAGTTTTAACCGATTGAAATAAAAAAAAAAAAACACCCAAAAATCGGAATTTTCGAGAATTGAATCTAGGGTTTGGCCGAATTGAATTTTTCAAATTTGTGGCTATTTTGGGGTAAATTCAAGGGGCTTTTTGCATCAATCATCTCCCCATTCATCTTTCTACTGATTCCAGGTAACATTCCTCAATTTACATTCACGAATTTCGATTTCCCAATTTCATGTTCTTGAGCAATTTTTGCAAAATTTTGGGTTTTGATTTTCGTGCATAATTTTTGTTGTTTCTTGATTCCATTATACTTATTGATGATGTTTAAGCATGTTTGTGAAGAAATTATGGGAATATGTTAATTTTTTGTGAAGTTTAAATTCTTGAAATTTCCTATATAATGCTCAAATTGGAATTAATGCTTGACATGAATCAATGTGTATGTGGTTGATACTATGGAGCTTATAATTTTCCTTGAATGTTATTTGTTCCAATTTTGAGGAATTTTGGGATCATTTTGATAATTTTTGCCAATTTTTGCTTAATTTTGGGATTTAATTTTATCCGTAGAAAATGGCAATTATTGGTGAATTTGAGCATATTCATGGTTTTTAAATGTTGATATGGAGTATGTTGTATATATTTGTATTGAGATTTAGAGGAATTTTTGGGAAATTTGATGAAAGTTGGTAATTTCAAATTTATTTCAAGGGGATGATGCTTTGTTGACATTTGGATTGAATTTGACGATTTTTATGCTTTAATTGGTTATTTGACAAATTGTTGAAATTTACTTGATTAGTAATGTGCTTAAAAATTGTAATTTTGGCAATTTGTTAGATATTATGGTCCGCACTAGAGGAGGTCATCGTCGCAGTTCGCCTTTTTCATCTTCAAGTGGGGAAGAAGAACAACGTACACCATCACCTCCACCACTAAGGCGACGACCTAGGAGGACTACTAGAGAACCACCACCACCAGAGTATGATGCCATTCGGTTCACTTCCAAAGAGAACCAAGAATGGCATGAGGCAAGGGAGCATAATGAATTCATTTTTGAGATGCACGTGGCTCTCGACGTCAATACCGAATTCAAACTCACGGAGGCATTTGACATATTTGGTTGGGGTCCGATTCTCACATTGCCAGATCACTATTACCCCCAACTAGTCAAGGAGTTCTATGCCAACGTAGTGAACAAATCTGGGCATAGTGGAGAAAATATCAGATCCTATGTTCGAGGGAGACGGATTGAGATCGAGCGAGCCACATTGGCTCAACTTCTTGGAGTACGGAATACCGGTCCGCCCGTGGACTTAAAGAAGGAATTTCATGCTCCGGATCGACATTGGGAGATGGGACATGCAATGGCTCGATTTCAAATTGAGAAAGAATTTACTCGCTCCCAACAAAAAGGTGACAGTAAAGGCCAACAAGTTGGATGATCGATTGAGATTAATTACATACTTGTTCGCCCACAATGTCATTCCCAAGAAGAGTAGCCTCAATGAAGTAAGGAAGAGTGACCTGTACTTCTTGGACAAGATGTTCCATGACCAGACATCTTCTTTTGCCAACATCCCTCTTCCAAATATTATTATCTGCTATATGAGGACCGCGGCAAGGCATGCCACTACTGCATATCGGTTTGGCTTCCCACGGCTTCTCTCATTTCTTTTTGAAAGGATGGAGGTGAACTTGGACGGGGTTGAGCAAAGACCGGTCAAGTCCAATTATGAGTTGAATTTTTATGCCTTGAATGACTTGGGGATTACATCGGCCAATATTGTTCACCCGAAGCTCGGCAATCTCAGCCCAGTTCCCAATTTGAGGCTGGAGGAACTTCGGGTACGGCTCACGAGGAAGAAGGAGGAGTCGGCACCTCAACTGCTATTCCCCACACCGGTCCTTCTACTTCCGCTCCTCCTAGGCAAAGATCAATTTGGGAGCGTGTTTTAGCCGCCATTGGGTGCTTGGAGACCCGTGTCAATGAAGGCTTCAATCAAGTGAACACCCGTCTCGGCTCCATGGATACTCGAATTCATCGCATAGAAGAGCAGTTGCACATTCCAGGTGGCGAGCAAGCTCAAGGTAACAATGGTGGCAATCAAGGAGGGAGAACTGGACAACAATGAAGACCTTGTTTATTTTCCTTTGTTTTGTTGTTTTTTATGTCTTTTTGAACTTATGCTTTATCCTTCCTTTCTTATGCAGCAATTTGTGGACTTGTAGAGGATGTTCGTGATGTTTTGGATATTCTGGACCTCTGCCATATTAATAAGGGGAGTTTTTACTGTTTTATTATTTTACTTTCCCCTTCACATTGAGGACAACGTTTATTTTAAGTGTGGGGGAGAGGTTTAACTGTTTTAGATGCTTTATGTGCTTAAATGACTTTGATATGTGCTTGGAAATTTTTATGTGATTTGTTTGTGTTGAAAGTTTGGGTTGTTGGCAGGGAGTTTAGTCCAGTTTTAAGGGGAGACTCTGCCAAAAATTTTCCACATATTTGTTCAAAATTGTTAAATTACCTCAAAATTTTTAAAATTTTTTCAATTTGGTCCACAAGGGAGGAAGTTCTAAGTATTGCTTTTTCAAATTTTCTCATCTTTTTGAAACAATTTTATGTGAATTGGTGAATTCAATTTTCATTTGACTTGAAATTAGTGATTATGTGATTTGAACAATTGTCTTTAAGAAAGTATATTTTGTAAAATGAGGAAAATTATGCTTATAATTTTACTTGTTAAATGATATCTTTTCTTTTACTTACTTATACAAAGATGTGATTGATATAGTTAAGTAAATAAGGCTTCTTTTTCCACACAATTAGAGGGATTATTTCATTAAAAAAAAACTCTAATTATTCTTGTGTTGAGTAACCGGGAATTTTCATTTACAAATGTCGATTTTCGCGTAAAAAAGGCACTTGAGTAAGGAGAAATTCAATAAGGAGAAAAAGTTGAGTAATCGGAGATCTTCACCTAAAAGTATCGATTTTCGTGTCAAAAGACTTTTCTATTATTTAATATAAAGTATAATCCCTCTAAATAAAAAGAAAAACATAATTGTGGAAAAAGGAATGCCAACTCATTGACTATATGAATTACCTTTTTGTGTAATTAGGTCGAAGTAAAAGATTGAAATTTAACTTATTTATATTTAGGGTATAATTAGCTTTCTTTTACTTAATTATTATAAGTATTTGAGGCAATTGGAATTTTTGCATAAAAATTGATTACTAAAGTTGTGGAGATTGACTTTTAAAAGTTCACATTAGTTGTATCAAAACTCTTAAATCATTATTGGTTAAAAATTGCTATTGCTTGAGGACAAGCAATGATTTAAGTGTGGGGGAATTTGATAAGTAAATATTTTTCCTCTTTTAGTGTGTTTTATTTATCTATTTTTATGTACTTATTTTTATTCTCAATATTCATGGTTGTTTGATCATCAATTATCAACTATTCAAGCATGTGTTAGTACATGAAATATGTCTTGCGTATGTAGTTCAAAATATATGAACCCTAGGTTCTATGTTCACGTTAGTAGGAGATGCATTTAGGAGGAATCATATTTCTAACTCACTGAGTTTCATGAACTTATGTTAAGCTAATTCATCATGTTAATAGGTGAAGGTTTAATATGAGTATGTTTGTTCATTGTGAAAACAATCTACAAATGAAATTGGAGGTTACTTTCTTGACAAGTCACAAGTTTAAAATCTAACTTAACTAAGTGAACACATCCTTAACCTAACAAGGGATTCAAATCCCTAGGAAACTCTTTCTCTATTCTAACTTCTCTAACTTGTTACTTTATACCGCCAATTTGAGGATTACCCTGTTGGATGGTTTTATCTATTTTCTCATTTACCGCCAATTGGATGTCGTCGACACCTAGTGGTCAGTTCTAATTGCTTAATCCTCGCTCCTTAGGTCGGCTTAGTCTGCATTCTCCCATTTTTAATTTGCTTTGTATTTACTTTTAATTTACCACCAATTAGGGTTGGTTCTACCACCTTAACCGGTTGGTTTTACTTGCTTTCAACAGGGACGGTTGTACCGCCCGACTTTGTATATTTTGCACTCATCTATCATTTTCTATTTAGATAGTAAAGCAAGCCAAAAAACCATAGTACTTAACCGAGTCTCTGTGGGATCGACCCTTAATTATCACTATACTCAATCCACGATCCGTATACTTGCCCAGGAGTGACTTAAAAAATAGAAATTGGGGGTAGTGTGAAGCGTGGAAAGATAGTGAGTGATCAAGAGAGGATTCACCACTCCGATAGTGGGAGCTGATATCCAGTAAGGCCACTAGTTGGAATGTAACCTTAGTAGTCGACTATATTAGGTTAATTGAAGAGTGTCTTCAAGTTAACCTAATCTAAGGTTAATTCCGAGAACTAGAAAATTAATTAGTCATTAGGGAATTGGCACTTGTTCCTTATTCCCTGACTAATAGGATATCAATGGTGAAAGGATAATAATTACACGGTAATTTTCCATGGAAAGGTTAGGTCGGAATTTCCCTTGACCAATTCCGAATACATGGGTGGTTGTGATGTGTTGCTAGACACCGCTCATAATTTATAATTATGATAATTAATTATTGTAATTAATGATAAAATAAAGGTGTTTATTTTATCTAATTCTTTTGAGAATTATAATTCATAATTATTACCAGTGTATTTGGGACCTATTGGATCACATGCTTAGAGATTGATTCTGGATTTAAATTGTGTGTCCAAGTAGGGACTTGAAAATAAATACTTCTGGGGTTTAATTATAAAGATAAATAAATCTTGGGGTCATCTAATAGATAAGATAAAATGGTTATCTCTTATCTGTCAGATAATAGAAAGGGATAAGGGATGATCAGAAGTTACGGTGGTTTGATTTTGAATCAAACCACCTGACTCTATCCTTCTCCCTTCTCTCTTATCTCTCTCTCTCTCCCCTATTAATATCATCAGATGTTACGATAGGTTGGTGGGCTAATCACTTCTGATAGTCAGAATACAGAGAGAAAAGTTCTCTAAAGAAACCTTATGTAGAGAGAAAAAGAGAGTCCGTGAGTTAGAGTGAGAAAGGTTAGCACCTATTCTACACACACACACACACACATAGATCGTAGAGACGATCAGGAGTAATCCAGAAGCACTCTCGCGTGGATTACAGTAGAGGCAGGACATCTGGACTGCTGCTCAGGAGATTCTCAACCTTCTCAAACGAGTCAGAGGCACCATCTGCGGATTAAGGTAATCTTCTAGAACCCCCTTTGTAAGTCATATGTAGAACCTAGGGTGATTCCTGGTAGGAATCTGGGGATAAAATTTTAAATTTCCACTGTGCTTGCTGCCCTGGTTCCTAACATCATTCACATAATTGCACGTCAAGGTTTGAAAGTTTGATTAAAGTATTTTTGCTATCTGGAAAAACTTATGTTGCAAATTTGTTGTTTCAATGGTATGTTTTTCCACTTGAATGGTCTGTACAATTGTTGTCAGATGGTTTTTCTGCAGGATTTTGTAGTAGCCAATCGTTGGCTACTGGAACAGATAGTCACGACTCGGATCATCGACGTGAATCCGCGAGGCTTACCTCGCGGATTAGGTTCGCGACTCGGATTCGCGTGGCTAATCCGCGAGGTTCGCCTCATGGATGCTGCTCGCGTTTCAGAAACATGATGGGATCCGCGAAGCTAGTTCGCGGATCCGATTCGCGGATCCTGTTCACAGCCCTCAATTTCTGATCCGCGCGCGACAGGGATCTGCGAGCTGTGTATCGCGGATTGAGTCACGGATCCTTTGCAGGAGTCTCAGAAAATGATCCGCGCAGCTTGGATCCGCAAACTAGCTTCGCGGATCAGCTCACGGATCCTTCTGGAAGCGAAATTCTGCGAAATAAAATTTTTGAAAATTTGAGTTTTCACTTTCTGAAAATTTTCTAATAATGATCCGAATTTTAATTGTTAAAATTTGCTGTGAATTTTATCATTTCATGTTTTATTGGGTCAGGAATTGATTTAAATTTTAATTTGATTAATTCAAATAATATTCCAATTATTTTCTAATTTTGTTAGAAATTAAAATGACCTAATAAAAATTATTTTTACCAAAATTTTCTGCACATGTATGGTCTCAAAATTTGTTTGGAATCTTGATGTATATAAAATCCAAATAATCCATGAATGATTATTTTTCCATGCTTTCATTTAATTTAAAGTTGTTTAAATTCGTATGGATGCATGGTGGATGATTGTGGATAGAAACCCAATATGATTGTGGAATGGTTGTATTTTTTTAAATAGGGCATGCGTGTCCTGCCTTTCTCATTCTTCTGATTGTAATTTCTCTCCTCATCTAATTTCCCCTGAATGTAACTCGGGGTTTCTTATATCTATTTGTAATGTACAATAGATAGAAATAGATGATAGGAAATTATGTTTCTAGCATAGAAATTGTAAATTGGGAGATGAAGAAAGGAGCAGTGCAACCAGAAGGAAGAAATTTGATTTTACCCTAGTCAACCGTTAATTTCCCTAATGGCCGGGGAAATTAATTTAGGAATATCTACAACCATCCACGGTTTATTTTTTATGCTATATTTATTTCTGAAATATTTATATGCATGATTGTTGATGAGACCGTCAAATGTTTTTCCAAAACTTCAATCTAAAATTACAATGTTTTGGAAAAGGAATTAAATCCCTCAAAATCTAATATTAAATCAAGTCTGCCTTCCA
This sequence comes from Gardenia jasminoides, assembly GCA_013103745.1. Classification (NCBI taxonomy): domain Eukaryota; kingdom Viridiplantae; phylum Streptophyta; class Magnoliopsida; order Gentianales; family Rubiaceae; genus Gardenia; species Gardenia jasminoides. The sequence continues at coordinate 28,055,177 of CM023101.1, read as the reverse complement.
TCATTATAGTATAAAACAAAATGTGGTTATTAAGTGCTAATTTGTTGGGATTCACCCAAAACTGCCTTACTTACTACATGTTTTTACTACAAGAAATGTTCTTGAAAATGATGGGTTTGATTTAACTAAAATTATGGTTTGTCGGGATTCACTCAAGACCATGAATTTTAGAGGCAAGGGTTAGGTTAATACATAAGATGTAAAATCAAGAGTTGATACCTAACGAATGTAGAAATTACAAAGGGTTGTAATTGGTAAAGTACCTACCTGTTACGATTATTTTTGATTTGTTGGGATTCACTCAAGGTCAAAAATAATTAAGACGGGATTCTAACCACTATGGATTTTTAGAAAATCTCGGATCAATTTTAGAGGGTAATTGATTTGGAAAAATAGTGGAAATAAAATCATAATTTTGGAAGTTTTATGATTTTATTAAACAAAACTTTTTCTAATAAACTCTATCTTTATTTTTGTTGTAGAATGAATAACAATCTGAGCCTCCGTACCATACTTATTGATTGTAAACTAAATGACACAAATTTTCTCGATTGGCACGGCAATGTCCTACTCGTTCTCACCCACGAAAAAATCGAGTATGTACTTGATGGGCATATGCCTAACGAGCCCGAACCAAATGCACCTGCTACTGTTAAGAATACTTACAAGAAGCATAAGGAGGATAATAGAACGGCTTCATGTATCATGATAGCCTCTATGACTCCTCAACTTCAATAGCAGCATATGAACATGGGGGCATATGAAATAATTCAACACCTGAGAGAGTTGTTTGAACAACAATCTAGGACGGTGAGATATGACACCTCCAAAGAACTGTTCAGGTGCAAAATGGCGGAGGGAGCACCGGTTGCTCCACACGTCTTGAAGATGATTAGGCTAATTGAGAAATTAGCTGAATTGGGCTTCAAGATGGACCAAGAGCTAAATGTTGATTTAGTTCTTCAATCTCTGCCAAATTCTTTCTCTCAGTTCGTTATGAACTACCAGATGAATAATCTGCAGCACACATTACCTCAACTGTTGAACGTGTTGAAAACTGCTGAGCAAGAAATCAAAAAGGTAAAGGGTCCTACTGGAGTGCTTGTTGTTACTTCCTCCAACAAAAGAAAGAGGCAAGGAAAGGGGCCCAAAAAGCCTAATAACAAGCCTACCAAGAAGCCCAAAAAGGCTAAGGCAGACCAATCCAAGGCAACCTGCTTCCATTGTGGACAAATTGGACATTGGAAGAGGAATTGTAAGGCTTATCTAGAGAGTCTGAAGCAGAAGAAACTTGGAGAAGCTTCATCAGCAGGTACATACATTATTGAGATTAATGTTTCTACTTTCAAATCTGACTCTTGGGTATTAGATATCGGATGTGGCTCACACATTTGCACGTCTATGTAGGGTCTAAGGGACAGTAGAAAGTTGGGTAAAGGAGAAGTGACCCTACGTGTGGGTAATGGAGCAAAGGTTGCTGCTTTAGCTGTAGGGACTTACTATATTAGTTTACCCAATGGGTTAATTCTAGAATTGTCAAACTGTTATTATGTTCCAACACTTACAACGAACATCATTTCTATTTCCTGTTTGGATTTAAATGGGTTTAAGATAACCCAGGAGAATAAATGTTGTTCTTTTTCAAAGAATGGTGTGTTTTATGATTCTAAAAATTGGAATAACGGTTTATACATTCTAGATCTTGACAACCAAATTCTCAATATACAAGAAAAGAGAATGAAATTAGATAAACTGAATAAAACCTACCTCTGGCACTGCAGGTTTGGTCATGTAAATGAGAAACGCATTTTCAAGTTACACAAAGATGGTTACTTGGACTCATTTGATTATGAATCATATGATGTATGCGAGGCTTGTTTACTTGAAAAAATGACCAAAACACCCTTTACTGGTAAAGGGAAACGGGCCAGTGATTTACTTGGCCTGGTACATACTGATGTATGTGGCCCGATGACAATCACAGTTAGAGATGGATTTTCATACTTCATTACCTTCACAGATGACCATTCTAGATATGGTTATGTGTATTTAATGAAATACAAGTCTGAATCTTTTGAAAAGTTCAAAGAATTTAGAAATGAAGTAGAGAAACAAATCGGTAAAAGTATTAAGACACTACGATCTGATCGTGGTGGAGAATACTTAAGCGATGAGTTTCGTTTTTATCTAAAGGATAATGGAATAGTTCCACAATGGACTCCTCCAGGGACACAACAACTAAATGGTGTATCTGAAAGGAGAAACCACACCCTATTAGATATGGTACGGTCCATGATGAGCCACTCGAGTACCCCAAAATCGTTATGGGGATATGCTTTAGATACAGCTACTCATACTCTTAATAGAGTACCCAGTAAGGCTATTGCTTCCACACCATATGAGATATGGAAAGGAAAGAAACCAAAACTGTCTTACATGAAGGTTTGGGGTTGTCCCGCCTATGTGAAGAAGGCAGAGTCAGATAAGATTGAAACTAGATCTGATAAGTGTTTGTTTGTAGGGTATCCAAGAGAGTCTATAGGATACTATTTCTACAACCCAACTGAGAACAAAGTGTTTGTCTCAAAGCATGCTATCTTTCTAGAAAAAGATCTTATTCTAGAAAGGGGCAGTGGGAGTAGAATAGAACTTGAAGAAGTTCAAGACACTCAAACCAACATAGAACTTGAAGAAGTTCAAAATGTTCAAACAAACACAGAACAGCCTGTTGAAGAAAGGGTTCAGCCACATAGTGATGAGGCGCAATCGGAAGCTGTGGGCGTTCAAGAGCCCCGTAGGTCAGTAAGAGTACGCTCTGCTCCCAAGAGATATGAATTTCTTGTGAGTCAAGGGAATGATGTACTAGTCATTCAAGATGACGAACCTACTATCTACCAAGAGGTTCTGAATAGTCCAAACTCCTCCAAATGGTTAGAGGCCATAAACTCTGAAATGGATTCCATGTATGACAACAAGATATGGACCTTGGTTGATCCACCTGAAGGGGTAAAATCCGTAGGGTGCAAATGGGTTTTCAAGAAAAAGACCGCCATGGATGGTAATGTGATTACCTATAAGGCTAGACTAGTGGCCAAAGGCTACAAGCAGAAAGAAGGAATCGATTACGATGAAACTTTCTCACCAATAGCTATGCTTAAATCCATTCGGATATTGCTTGCAATAGCAACATATCATGACTACGAAATTTGGCAGATGGATGTAAAGACTGCATTCCTTAACGGGAATCTGCAAGAAGATGTGTACATGACACAACCTGAAGAATAGACTGAATAAGGCCAAACATCTCATAATATGAAATTTATCTTAGAGTTAAGAACTGAATCTGCTTTATTTAAGTTGGCAACTTTTGAGCAGCTGTAGAAGTTTATGGCACAAAACTTTTCCTTCAATTAAGCTCAAGCTCACATTTGCTGGAGCACCTTGAGAACTTAATCAACTTGTTGGTGACCGAATAAGGCCATCCTTTTGCCATTCCATCTGCCGCAGCTGTCAGAGACACCAACTCTAGCATAGAACACTGCTGTAGTATACGTCGTACATACTCTAGTTCAGATTCACTGCCTCTAAAATTATGTACTCTAATTTCCCTATTTTGTGCAGAGCAAAGCAAACTTTGCTCCCGGACCCAATGAAAGTCATTCTCAAGATAACGAAGATTTGGGGCGTCAAAGTGGCATACAACTGGGTCGACCTGACCTGTGGCTCTGATATTAGTCCATGTCAATTTTATCAGCGCAGTAAGTCTAATAGTAAAGTATACAAGACGATCAATAAATGTTAGATTAGTAATCCGCAAATCCTCGAGCAATGGGTAGCCTTTTTCAGAGATCTCCCAACCTTTATCATTGCCAGCCAATACATTCATGTTATCCAGATGCAAGACCTTGAGATTTGGCAAGAAATTCAGTTCAGGTAATTTGATTCTTTGTCCAGACAATTTCAAGACCACAAGAGTTTTTTGGGAGAATATTTGGCAGGGCAAAACTTGAACACTGATGAAATGAGGACACCATATGTCAAGAACTTTAACATCCCGAGAAAGCATAGCACATATCCAGGAATTAAGCATTGAAGACTTGATCGGGGTTAAAGATCTTGGTCGAAATTCACTCACTGAATTTGCCTTGGACTGCAGTAAAATCGCCTTAACAAATTCCATGAAGTTAGCATTGTAAGTGCGTGATATATTTTTATTTGCTTTGAAAGGCGTAGGATCATCGAAATCAAAGCTGTTAAAGTCTTGGTAGATATACCTCCACCTAGTCGACAGAATTGAGGTGGCGACAGCAAATTTTGTGGAAAGAAAAGACAGTATGTGACTGATGATACAATCTGGTAATCTGCTCAGTCTGTCACCATAATCATCATCTGGGCTTTTTCCTCCTCCGGAAGCCTTGACTCTTTTTGCCGTGAAGGAGCCAAAGGACTGCAGGATTCTAGGTGACAGGATTTATAAACTTCATGCAGTCGACAAAGTCTCTTTTTTCTCTACTGAAAATCGACGCTCCCCCTAAAGCAAGGGAAAAGAACCGAACTGCGCTTGGATTTGGATCGTCACGTATTTTGGGGAAAACCCCAATTAGATTGGTTTTTCATCTACTTTTTTTTTTTTCTTAAGTTACGTTTTTTTATCTTATGTAGGTCGCATATCCATTAAACTTTATTTATTTATTTATTTTTTGTATCAGTTTGCCCATTAGCCTTCTAAAAGCGAACTACTTTGGTCACTTCATACTAGTTGGAAGAGGAGGCACATAACATGCAAACCCCTTGTGAGGCATTCTCGTCTTGGGAATAATGGCACTATCTTTACAAGTTTAATGGGTGAATTGAAACAACAAGAAAGTTTAGTGGACAAATTAAAACTTTTATAACTTTAATTATTCTATGTTGATTAGAGTCTAGCCAACGTTACTGTGGCAAGAGGCTTGAAAGCCTGAACAAAAATTAATAGATATTGCATTTCAATTTGTTTAATAAAACACACAAGCAAATGTAATTAAATTAGTTTTGAAGTGGTAAAGGGGTTTTTTAGTGTAAATCCCTACAGAGCTCCCAATTTCCTATCTTTTTTTCTTATATTTTGTGTTTAATTTAATTAGATAAACAAATTTTTAGTTTTTGAATTACATACTTACCATGTATGGTGTTACAAAACCATTACATTTTCAAAATATGCATAACATTCAAAATACCAGCATAATTTGAAATTAAACACTTATCAGGGCATCCACAGTGAATTCTTCTGTAAATAGTGTAATTCATATGCCATATCATCACTTTATTATCCCCTCTTCCATTTTTTGTCTTCTTGTATTTATATTATGGACCATGATACGCATCATAACTATTACACTCCTGCTATGGAAGAGGGTTTAATTATTGGGTGTACTAAATGTTATTATACCCTCTATTATACCTTGTATGGATGCCCTGATGTAGGCATTCAGCAATGAGTAACATTTCCAAAAAAATTAACAGAACATAACATACTAAAACAGTATCACACTTATAAATGATTATTGTTATTAGGGATAATTTTAGAAACGAGGTTTCTCATAATATTACTCAATTCCTTTAAGAATTTAAAATTTTACTTACCTTTATTGTCAGCTTAACAAGACTAAATATCCCCATTAAAAGTCATAAATTGAAAACATTATCATTGCACTCTTAATAACTATTTAACTTAAAAGTCAAAATAAAATAGAACCTTTAATCCAAAATATATAGACAAAAAATAACCAAATTGCTATCTAATATTTGTACATATTTCTTTCTCTTGAGGTAGTTTGGGGATAGAAAAGGATATGAGTAAGTTAATTTTAGTCAAAAATCAACCACTTAAAAAGATTTTAATAAATAATTAACACCTTAAAAATTTTCGTAACAGCTCAAACAAGTAAATTGAGTTTCCCAAAGGGGGACCAGAAGTTGGCCTATGAAATCACATTTACCCCATTAATTAGCACCCGTTGTGCCCCAGTCTCATGGATCTCTTGCACGGGTATCAGCAAAGTACTCGATCAGAAGCCCAATTGCAGTTCAAGCAGAGGTAATGATATCAGTATAGAGTTCCATACTGATTTTTTCTTGTTTTCCTTTTTGGTTTTTTAGCAGTGATTATTTTTCGCGTTGAAAGTTCAATTCATGCGAGTTTGCATTAAGTCATTGATGGTTGTGTATTCTTTTTGTACCTAACCCCAATTGTGGATGCAATTCACACAACACGATGAGGGTGTATCATGTCCTTCATGTAATGAGTAACGCTATCTTTTTTTTTTTTTTTTGGGTGTATACGAGGAAAATGCATGTTGAAGATGTTGATATTGAAATAAAATTTATTTGTTAATGAAGAATAAATACTATTAGTTTCATCTTATAAACTTATATAATAATAGGAATTGTAACTAAAACTTGTAACAAGTAAGCTACCAAATACATTCTTCATGAATTGTGTAAACTATTGTACTTATCTTTAAATGTGTCTAACAATGTGGAACAGAAAATCTTGCTTATTTACCTTTTGTTCTAATAAAAGAAAACAGGAAAAATTCAGCTTTAGTCCCTAACATTTCACTCATGTTCCAAATTGGCCCCTAATACTTCAACTAAAATGAATTTCGTTCCAATAGTTTCTAATTTTATGTAAACTTAGGACAACAGACGCAAATTCAACAATCCTAATGGGAGACCAAAATTACGAAATCAGAACTGTTGACTGGCAGAAAATTGAGTTGACCATTAGGATTGTTGAATTTCAATCAATTGTTCTAAATTTGCAAGAAAAAAAATTACGAGGATCAAATTCATTTTGGTCGAAATATTAGAAACCAATTTAATAAGATATAAACCAAATATTAAAGGCCAATGTGTTTCTCCCAAATTTTATTTATAGAGTTTAACTTCACATACATTTTTACTATGTTACCGGAGATAATGTCAAAATCACAGTCCATTATAGATTAGGAATTCTAGCATGAGGCCTCTAAACCCAATAGCCATTGTGTGTTTTCAAGTGTAAATTTGTTTAGAATGGTTGTTCATGGGAAATTGACTATTAACTAAATAGGTTTTTTTTATTATGAAATATAAAGATTTTAATGTGGATGCCTATTTGGTTCTCATCAAAGATTGGTACATATATTTCCCCCTCAAGATTCATTTGATACATTTGTTATTTTTTGGAAAAACTCAATTTGTGGTCACATCCTTGGGAAACTGAGTATTAACTAAATAGGTTTTTTGTTATGAAATAACTAAAGGAATTAGTGTAGATATCCATTTGATTCTCCAAGAAGATTGGTACATGTATTTGCTTCCCAAGATTCATTTGATACATTTATTATTTCCTGGAACAGCTCAATTCATGATGTAGAAGATCTAAATTCATATATGAATACTAGATAGAATTTATGTACTGTTGATCTTGTATTGTCTATATAAATAAAGGTTGTTCAAACTCTCTTATAACTTTTTGGCAATTGAATAATACAAAAGACTAATTCATCTTATTTTTCATCTATTTCTCTTTACCCTCCATTCTTTTTCAGGTAGCAACCTCTGATACTCCATTCTTGTTTTGCGTGCTACTCCATGTCCGGAAGCACAATGGTCATCCATCATCATCTCTAGCACAGTTCCATGGTGGGGAAGAAACCTTACCAGCTGAAATTGAAATTTTTACAGCTGAAAATTTAGATCGGAATCCATAGGAGTCAAACACAGGATATTTGCACGGGGGATACAAAAATATTAGTGTAAATATACAATAATTAGTGAATGAAGCTGCAGTAGGATTGTTGAATTTCCACCAATTGTCCCAAATTTGCATGAAATCAGAAACTAGATGGACCATTTTTTTTGGGTCGAAATGTTAGGGACGAATGTGGGACATGAGCCAAAGATTACAGAGCAAAGCTGCTTTGCTCCCAAAATATATTCACAGTGTTGAACTTCACATACATCTTTACTATGTTACCGGAGATACCGTCAAAAAACCAGTCCATTATACTTTAGGAATTCTTGCGTATGGTCCGTATCCCCAATAGCTATTGTGTGTTTTTAAGCGTAGATTTGTTTAGAATGAAAGATAAGTTAATAAAAAATGTCAATATCAGATCGATGCTGGAAATTTCTAGTCACTAAAATATTGGTTAGCAGGATATCTTCACAAAATCGCTGAATAGTTGAACATAGAGAGCCTATAATATGTTTATTATGGAATTAGCTACAACCTAGAATTCCAATCATGGAACAATTAGAATTTTTTAGTCTCTTCTATGAAGCTAAAAATCTCATGGCCTACATGGGATGGCACAAAATCTCTTTCTGTTTTTCATATATGCCTTATGCCAAACCATAATGGGTACAGACTCAACTGCAACAGTACTTCTGCAAATTATATGAGAAGAACTTAGCATGAAAAGAATATGATTGGGAGATCTTCTGAGTATCAACAGCTGACATAGTGATATAGCATACTAAATTTGAATGGACCAACTCAGCTGACACTACATAATACATAAAAATTATCTAACGTAAGACAAATTATAATAATCCAAAAGATAAAGACATCTGCAAGAAATTGAAGACTCAAACTTATTTTTAAAAAATAGAAAACTGAAGAGATTCCTACATCAAACTTGTCCAAGAGTCAAAATTGATTATGCTATCCTTGAGTTTTCAAATTGTTAGCATTCTGTAGAAGGTTATGACATCAAGTTTTTCCCTTCAATTAAGCACAAGTTCACATTTTTTGGAGCACCTTGGGAACTTAATCTACTTTTCAGTGACCGAAAAAGGCCAACCTTTTGCTATTCCATGTCCTGCAGCAGTCGGGGACACCATGTCCATGGAGCACGTTGCGAACTTAATCAACTTTTGAGTGACCGAAAAGGGCCAACCTTTTGCTATTCCATCTCCTGCAGCGGTCGGGGACACCACGTCCAGCACAGCACCGTGCTGTAATAGACATCGTACAAACTCAAAATCAGATTCATTGCCTTAAAATTCATTCATTCTAACTTCCCTAACTTGTGCAGCAAAACGCCTAGGGCCCTGACAGAACCGATGATTATTACACTCAAGATAATGAAGATTTGGTGTGTCAAATCTAACAGCGTCCACCCCTTTGGCTCTGATATTAGTCAATGTGTACTTTATCAGTGCAGCAAGTCTAATACTAAAGTATACAAGCCGCCAATAAACTTTAGAGTAGTAATCTGCAAATCCTTAAGCAATGGGTAGCCCTCTGCAGAGATTTCCCTACCTTTATGTTTGCCTGCCAATACGATCATGTCATCCAGATGCAAGACCTTGAGATTTGGCAAGAAATTCAGTTCACGTAATTTGATTCTTTGTCCAGACAATTTCAAGACCACAAGAGTTTTTTGGGAGAATATTTGACTGGGCAAAATTTGACCACTGATGAACTGAGGACAAATTATCAAGAACTTTAACATCCCGAGAAAGCATAGCAAATATCCAAGCTTTAAGCATCGAATTTTTGATCGGGGTTAAAGAACTTAGCCGAAATTTACTCACTCAATTCACTCTCGATTGCTGTATAATCGTGCTGAGAAAATCCATGAAATTATCATTGTAAGTGAATCTATTGTTATCATCGAAATCAAAGCCGTTAAAGTCGTGGTAGATACACCTCCACCTAGTGGACAGAATTGAGGTGGCGACTGCAAATTAGGTGGGAAGGAAAGAGAGTATGTGACTGATGACCGAATCTGGTAATCTGCTGAGTCCGTGACCGCAGTCATCCTCTGGACTCCTTCCTCCCCCGGATGCCTTGACTCTTTTTGGCATGAAGGAGCCAAGGGACCGGAAGATTTGATGGATAGGATTTATAAACTTGATGTAGATGACAAGGGTTTTTTCCCTACTGAAAATCGATACTCTAGTAGAGCCTTTTATAAAGCACGGCAAAAGAACCGAACTGCGCTTGCACTTGGACGGTCGTCCATTTTGTAAAAGTTTCTGAATATTACCTAATTAATAGGTTTTTCAACTACTTTTTTATCTTGCATAAGTTACATATCCACTGGACTCTTTCTCTCTCTCTCTCCCCCTCCCTTCCTCCCCCAGTTTGCGTATAAAAAGTCTGAAGGTTAAAATTATTTTGGGGCAAGGGGCAAGGGGCAAGAATGGTTATTATACTAGACTTAACTGCTTATGTGACTTTATAAAATTGATTTGATATTCAATCACTAGTCATGTGAAGTCAAAAATAATAATTGCATTTTTGGTGAAAAATTTTATAAATAATTAAACATATCTTACAATCTGTTGGTAAACTGTTACACTATTTTGAAACAATTAATAAACTGCTACACTATTTGAAAACAATTATATGTACTGATAACTGTTCTTCTGCTTCACCCATTGTTATATTGGCCGCTTCATATTATGGAAGTAGCAGCATATGACATGCAAACCTTACCCTCATGGAGCATTTTCGCCTTAACAATAATAGCGCATCTTTACAAGTTTAATGGGTGAATTGATACAATAAGAAAGTTCAATGGGCAAACCGAGACTTTGATTATCCCTACTAGTATTATGGTTGTAATTTTTCGATGACGGTTAGATTAGCCTACCTAACGTTAGTGTGGCAAGAGGGCTTGAAAGTTTGAACAGAAATTAATAGATATTATATTTCAATTTGTTTAATAAACTGCATAAGTATATCTAGTTAAATTTGTGACGACCCACCTCTCCCTAGGGCGTACCCTAGGATATCAGTGGCCGCCTGCCTAACTCTCGCCAGGACTCGTACAAACAACCATCATATAATTTATCAACTAAAACTCCGAACACAATATGAAAGGATTAATACCTTACAAATCCATAACTTTAAATTACAAACTCTGAGTACATAAATCCTCCATCCATACATTCAAGTTTCATATTACAAAAGCTTTCTATAACCATAATCCAAAGTTCTCAAAACATTTAACATAAGTAAACCCTAATTCTAAGGGTTGGCTTCTCCACTTGGGTACTCATTTCCTGCTAAGGAAAACAAATAGGGAAAGGGTGAGTTAAAAAGCCCGTGAGTTCCCAAAAACATGCATAACACATAACACATATGAAATTTCATTTCACTTGAACGTAGACATAAACAATTAAAGAAAGCAATTAACATCACAAAGATAGGATACGGTAGCCCTCAGGGGCTAAGGTCCTCGCAGCTTGATCACGATCTCAATAGTTGACACTCCTTCAACTTTCACAGGTACATTCCATGTAGAACTCCACTTACTCCCTACTCCACCAAACCCCCACCGGGCCCGTCTCCAAACACATCACATCACATCACATTTTACCGCGGATTTGTTGTTCATCTCCGAGACAAGTCCACATGCCAAGTCTCGAGTATATATATATCACATCACATCACATCACATGGTTTGTGTTTTACTCTTTTATAATGGACAAGTGCTCACACCAAATCCAGAGCACACATCACATCACATAGTAGTCCTATGGCTCGTCACTTTCTCTTCGGTCTAGGCCTAGCCTACAGCTCAAATCGAAGGACTTGCCAATAGGTATCGGGAAATCCCGAAGTTTCATACACACGTAAGTCACATCACATCACATATTCTCAATTCTCATTAAAGCATTCTCACAAATTTTTCACTCAAACATAGGTAAGTGCGATAAAGTACATACTACCTCATTTGAGGGTTTGCTAAACCGGGTTTTCACATCAAATAACATAACTCAATACAAATCTCATTCACTTCACATAGTCACATAACAAGCATGGAAACTCACCGAAATAGTAGGGTTCGGCTTCCACGCAAGAATCAAATTCACTTCCTTGAACACCCCCTAAAACAATTTAAAAACAATAGTTGAGATTCACTCCTTCACTCATTAACTAAAACATTTCACTTTCACTTCTTAGTTTCAATCAATATTTTTTTTTCCCAAAAATCCCTCAAGGAAAAAAAACATCATTTCACATGATACAACGTTTCAAATGGATCTTTTGAAAGTCACTATATCATCTCAAATATAGCACACCATTGATACACTCACTAAGCACTACTTTCACATTTTCTTTAATATGACACTTAAGTGAGGTTTATCACCTCAAAATCACTTTTATCACAAAACTCAACACTTACTCTTTGTCAATACTTTAACATAACTTTAGAACACTTCAAACCATATATTTATTTTCAAAATTCATAAGATTTGGTCACAATATTTTAAAACCCTCAAATTCATTTAAATGACATCTTTCATTCAAAAGTTCACGAGAAACTTCACGTTTCATCTTTTAAAATTCACACACTCATAAATGAACATAAAATGTATTTTCTTAGACAAAAAATTCATCAAGAATAATCACAAAATCTTGAAATCAAACATGGAAATTACCAAGCATGGGTTCGGCCACCTCAAGCATTTTTTCTCTAAAATTCTCAACAACCAAAACCCTACTTTCTAACCATATTATGACAAATTTCACAAATATCATTCAAATCCACAATCAGGTCCTCAAGTCCGCTACCTAAAAGCCACCTCAAGTCCGCTACCTAGGTTGGGATTTCAAGAGCCCAACTTCATCTTTTCAGATGTAATCATTTCTACCGATATAAACCATAGATCTATGATATTTAACACTAATAAAGCTATACCTAGTAGTTTTGAAGCTTATACCTCCGGATCTATCAAGATCCAACAAGATCAAGGAAGATCTTGTGAGTTCCTCTTCCAAAGAATGCCTCCAAGCCTAGCAAACTCCAAAAGCTTCAACCTTTGCTCTCGATCCTCTAGTTTTGTTAGTGATTTCCCACGAAAACTCCAAGAACAGGAACAAGGTTCACCACAAGCTTTCTTTCCCCCCCCTCCCTTTTCTTTCTTCAAATTTTCGGATTTCACCTTCCCTTCTCTCACCTTCACTCGGCTGCCAAGGAGGGGGAAATACAACCCAAAATCCTTCACCAAAGTTTCAAATTTTCAAGTTGCTAGATGAAGAAGGAATTGGAAGTTCAACCCACAAGTTTTTCCTCTCTTTTCTCCCTCAAGAATCGGACCAGCTCCCTCCCTCTCTTCCCTCTTTCTCGGCTTCAAAGATGAAGAAGATGGTGGTCTTCAATGGTGCATAAAGCTTCAAGGATGAAAGGTAGAAGAAAGGAAGAAGCAAAGCAAATTTCTCTCACTCTCTCTCCCTCTTGTTGCTCTCGGCACTCTCTCTCTCTCTATCCTCTCAAATTGCAGCTGCAAATGAAGTTCAAAGGATACAAGAAGTCAACACTTAAGGGACAAAAAGAGGCAATTTCCTTGATTTAAGGAAAAGTGCCTTTTTGGGCACTTTATGTCGCGTCGCACGCGACAGTCTAACTTACACTGTTTTATTTCATCCTAACACTGTCCAACCTTAATAATATTTCCATAATATTACTACATATGTTTGATTTCAATATCAAGTCACTAATCACGCTTCGGAACAAAAATTTGATGCTTAATTCGGCGAAACCACACACCGGCAAAAATTCATATAAAATTCTCTAAATTGGAAAATATTCACTTTAAACATATATTCACTCATATTTCAATAAATAAATATAATATAAGCAATATTATGCATTTTTAGAGTAAAATCTGAATTTTGAGGCCCTCACATCCTTCCCCCCTTAAAAGAATTTTGTCCTCAAAATTTCTTACCTTTCTAGGTAAACAGCTCTGGATATTTCTTCTTCATCTCTTCCTCCAATTCCCAAGTCGCTTCTTCAATATCATGATTTCTCCATAAAATTTTAACCAAAGGTATCTTCTTGTTCCTCAAATCTTTCACTTCTTTATCAAGGATTTTCACGGGCGCTCTTCATATGTTAATGACTAGTCCACTTCAATCTCCCCTAATTGTAGTACATGGCTTGGGTCTGGATGATACTTCTTGAGTATGGAAATATGAAAGACGTTGTGAATCTTAGACATGCTAGGGGGTAAATCCAACTGATAGGCCACTTTGCCAATCCGCTTGAGAATTTCAAATGGACCTACATATCTCGGTTTCAACTTTTTCCCTTTCTTGGATACCACTCCTCCTTTTATGGGCTTAACTCTTAAAAATACTTTATCCCCAATTTCAAACTCCAAATCCTTTCTTCAGTTATCGGCGTAGCTCTTTTACTGACTTTGAGCCGTCTGAAATCTCTCACGAACTAACTTTACTTTCTCAAAGGCCTCCTCAACCCAAGGAATAGTAGTTGGATCCAGAATTTTCTTTTCCCCTACTTCATCCCAGTGAATTGGTGACCTACATCTTCTTCCATAAAGTGCTTCATATGGGGCCATCTGGATTGAAGCATGATAGCTATTGTTGTAGGCAAACTGAACTAAAGGCATATGTTGACTCCAATTTCCTCCAAAATCTAATATATATGACCTCAACATATCCTCCAAAGTCTGAATTGTCCTCTCAGACTGCCCATCCGTTTGAGGATGATATGCCGTACTCAAACTCACTTTAGACCCCAAAGTCTCTTGTAATTTCTGCCAAAACTGAGAGACAAATCTCGGATTCCTATCGGAAACAATGCTTACTGGTACACCATGTAATCTCATAATTTCATCCAAGTACAACCGAGCTAATTTCTCCAAAGGACATTTCATACTCATCGGTAGAAAATGAGCAGTCTTAGTAAGTCGATCCACTATCACCCAAACTGCATCATCTCCTTTTTGGCTCCTAGGCAATCCAGTCACAAAATCCATAGTGATGTGATCCCATTTCCATTCAGGTATCTCTAAAGGTTGCAAAAGTCCCGAAGGTTTCTGGTGCTCAGCCTTAACTTGTTGACACACAAGACAAGTTTGAACGAATCTTGCTACATCTCTTTTCTTACCATCCCACTAATACATCCCTTTCAAATCTTGATACATCTTATTGCTCCTAAGGTGAATTGTGTACTTAGTTCGGTGTGCTTCTTCCAAATTTCTTTTCTTAATCCTTCATTGTCCGGAACAACTAGGCGATCTCAAAATTTTAGGACTCCTTCAGGCCCTAGTTTAAAGTCCAGAGTTTCTCCCTTATTCACATTTTCAACCCATTTCTGCACCATAGGATCTCCTTTTTGGGTCCCTTTGATACATTCTAATATTGGAGATTTCAACAATATATTCCCACATATAACCTTTTTCTTCTCCAAACGAGGATTCCACTCGCTAACCTTTTCCAACATTTCCCACTCCCTAACCATCAAGCCTGCCACTTGAGCCTTTCGACTTAGTGCATCCGCTACCTTATTGGCCTTCCTAAGGTGATAATTTATGGTACAGTCATAATCCTCAAGTAATTCTACCCATCGCCTCTATCTTAAATTTAACTCCTTCTGAGAGAATAAATACTTAAGGCTCTTATGATCGGTGAAACCTCAAAAGTCACCCCATATAAGTAGTGTCTCCACTTTTTCAGTGCAAAGATGATTGCGGCCAACTCCAAATCATGTGTTGGATAATTTTGCTTATGAGGTTTTAATTTCCTAGAGGCATAGGCAATAACTCTTCCATTTTGCATCAAAATGCACCCTAATCCTTCTTTCGAGGCATCTGAATAAACTACAAACCCATCTTTTCCATTTGGCAATGTCAACACAGGGGCTGTTGTCAAACGCTTCTTTAACTCTTGAAAACTAACCTCACATTTTGGACTCCAAGCAAACTTTCCATGCTTCTTGGTCAAATCAGTCAATGGCCCCGCAATCCTTGAAAAATCTTGAATAAAGCGACGGTAGTACCCTGTTAAATCCAAGAAACTTCTAACCTCGGTAGGGTTTCCCGGTTGTCTCCATTGAGTCACAGTCTCTACTTTTGAGGGATCCACAGAAATTCCGTCCTTAGAGATTTTATGCCCCAGAAAGGACACTTCCTCTAACCAAAACTCACACTTGTTGAACTTAGCATACAATTGATGTTCTCTTAGAGTTTAAAGCACTATCTTCAAGTGTTGAGCATGATCTTCTTGAGTCTTTGAGTATACCAAGATGTCATCTATGAATACAACCACAAATTGATCCAGGTAGGGTTTAAAGACCCGTTGCATCAAATCCATAAATGCTACAGGAGCATTAGTCAACCCAAAGGGCATTACCACAAATTCAAAATGCCCGTACCTCGAGTTAAAAGCAGTTCTCGGTACGTCTTCCTTTCTAATCCTCAACTGGTAGTACCCTTGCCTAACGTCCAATTTAAAAAAGACCACCGACCCTTGTAGTTGATCAAACAATTCATCAATAAGCGGCAAAGGATACTTATTCTTTATCGTCGCATCATTGAGCCCTCGGTAATCAATACACAACCTCAAACTCTCATCCTTTTTCTTAACAAAGAGCATAAGTGCTCCCCAAGGTAAGTCACTTTCCCTAATGAAACCCCACTCCAACAAATCTTGCAATTGAACTTTCAACTCCTTAAGCTCAGCCGGAGCCATTCGATACGGGGTTTTAGAAATTGGGGCTGTCCCCGGTAACAAATCAATCTTAAATTCTACCATTCGTTCAGGAGGTAAGCTCTCTAATTCTTCAGGGAAAACATCAGGAAAGTCCTTTACAATCGGTACTTCTTGTAATTTCACCTTATCTCTTAAAGGGTTTATAAGAAAAGCTAGGTAACCTTGAGCTCCCTTACTTAGCAATTTCCTAGCTTTAATATCCGAAATAAGAGCAGATGACGCTGACCTCCCTTTTACGTCTAATCTCAAGCTAGCCTCCTCGGGAATAGAAAATTCCACAGTCTTTGCTCTACAATCCAATTTAGCATGGTAACGAGCTAGGCAATCCATTCCTATGATAACATCATACCCCTTTATGTCCAAACTAATTAAATCCACCACTAATTTTCTTTCTCCTACCCAAACATCACAATTCTTGTATACCCAACTCGTAATTAAACTTTGTTCCCCCGTGGGTGTCCTAACCTCCAAATCATAAGGTAATCTAGCAGGCTTTATATCTACTCCATTCAAAAAGGAAGGATTCACAAAAGAATGTGATGCACCAGGATCAATTAGAATCTTAGCTAAGCGATGAAAATCGGGGATGGTACCTTCAACCACTTCAGTGGGGTCAGGAACTTGCTGTTGATCAATTGCGTAGACCCTAGCTGGCACCCTTGGCCGATTCCCTGCTGCACTAGCTTGGCTGGAATTAGGTCTGTTCGCTCGCCTAGCCACATTTTCTCCTTGGATCATAGGACATGCAGTTAACTAATGCTCGGTACTTCCGCACTTGAAACATCTCCCAGTTTTCCTCCAACAACTGTCCTTAGTATGATTGGGCTTCCCATAGAAGCCATAGGAGACACTAGGAGCGGAGGCTTGACTTCCTTGAGTGACACTTCTCGATGGGCCCCTTCCACTTACAGTTCCCCTAGACATCGCACCTCTAGAGTGTGCTCCTCTTGATACAAATCCTCTTGAGGCTCCCGAGGTGTTTGCTCTACCCATTCCTCTCCCAAACTTAGGAGCTGAAGCACCCACATCCACTGGCCCACGACTACTACTGGGTGCATTCATTTTCCTTGCATTAAAGCTTCTCACTTGTGCCTTGGCCCCTTCAATCCTTTGGGCCTTTTCCACGGCCTCGCTAAAACTATTGACTTGAGCAGCCGCTAAGATTTCTTGCAACTCTACATTCAATCCTTGAACAAATCTTCTTACTCTCCTCTGCTCAGTTGCCACCAGCTCCGGGGCAAACGTCAACAGTTTAGTGAACTGTGCCTTATATTCCGCAACGCTTGACAATCCTTGCTTGCACCTAATAAAGTCTTCCTCCCTTTTCTCTTGTACTATTGGAGAAAGAAACTTAGCATTAAACTCTCGAGTAAAGTTCACCCAAGTCCTAGGGGTATGCTCTCTATCCCACTTACCCCTTATCATGACCCACCATGAACGGGCGGCTCCCTCAAATTGGAATGTAGCAAAGGTTATTTGCCTTTCCTCAGTGTAATCCAAAGCAGCAAAAATATCTGAAATCCTTTCTAACCAACCCTCAGCAACTTCAGGGTTGGGTTCACCACAGAATTTAGGGGGGTTGAACCTTTGGAATCGCTCAAGAGCCCTATCCTCACCAACTCCAAGGTTAATGGGCTGTTGTTCAGGACCAGGGCCATGTTGGCCAGCCATATAGTCTAATATTTTAGTCATTCGGTTCATGGCCGTAGTCATTTGCTCCACAAAATTAACTCCAACCCCTTGATTCTGGTCGGCGGCCGACTCACGGTCACCTCCAATATTTTGGAGTAGCCTAGTCCCTCACCCTCGACCTCAGCCTCTCCTTCCCTCCATAGCTCTTTAGAGGGCAAACAAATTATCATAAACACAAGAAAGTAAATACACTATTAGAGTAATCACTTTGAAAGGTAGGCAAAACACTTCATAATAAAAGAGTACCAGGAGTACATCAGATGAGCATGCTTTTGTCAAAAGGTACACGTAGGTACATCATGTTCACAAGTACACTTAAACAAAAATACGGTACTTGAAAAGTTAGCAAGCATGCAATTTATAAAAATTGGGAACCCACTCTACTGGTTTTCTCCCACAAAAGATTACACAAACCCTAAGGTCAAGCTAGACTAGTCCATCAAGTCTCATAAGAGGAAGTCTCCGTGGAACCACTTTCCGACGGATCAGACTCCAAGTACTGAGGATCTCCCTCAGCCATAGCAACGTCTTCAACTGACTCACTCCTAGGCTTTCCTCCCATGTCCGCATCACTAATAGGCTGGTTAACTGAGTCCTCCACATCTCGATTAGCCTTGAGTACTCCTCCAACCAAGGCCTCACACTCAGCCACAATACCCTCGGCTCTCTCTCGTGCGACCCTCACAACTCTAGCAGCTCGCTCATTAGCCAAGTGAACCTCAGCCTCAAGCTCTCCAATCCTAGCAAGTCGAGTCTGAGCCACAGTCGTGAGCCTCTCTATCTCCTCTTGGCGCTCTCGATTGATCCTAGTCAACCTTTTCCTCTCTCTATAGACTGCTAGGACCACATGATAGGGGTAGGTATAAGTCTTCCAACACCCGCAGGAGGCACGCCTAGTGCGAATCCTAGGGTTATAGGCCACGTGGGCACCCCTAGAACCTAGTCGATAGGAAACTGTGGGTTGTCTGTGTCCAGGCCCATCACCACCACCAAACTCCATGACCTACAAGAAAGAACTCCATTAGAACTCGTTCTAACTTAAATGTCATTAACACTTATTCATCAACAAATAACCCTCACTTCACATTTCTTCCTAACCTATTAAACTCTTAAACAACTCACTAACTCTCGCTATGCCAAGACTATTCAAACCTAGGCTCTGATACCACCTGTGACGACCCACCTCTCCCTAGGGCGTACCCTAGGGTATCAGTGGCCGCCTCGCCAGGACTCGTACACACAACCATCATATAATTTATCAACTAAAACTCCGAACACAATATAAAAGGAATAATACCTTACAAATCCATAACTTCAAATTACAAACTCTGAGTACATAAATCCTCCATCTATACATTCAAGTTTCATAGTACAAAAGCTTTCAATAACCATAATCCAAAGTTCTCAAAACATTTAACATAAGTAAACCCTAATTCTAAGGGTTGGCTTCTCCACTTAGGTACTCATTTCCTGTTAAGGAAAACAAATAGCGAAAGGATGAGCTAAAAAGCCCGTGAGTTCCCAAAAACATGCATAACACATAACACATATGAAATTTCATTTCACTTGAATGTAGACATAAACAATTAAAGAAAACAATTAACATCACAAAGGTAGGATACGGTAGCCCTCAGGGACTAAGGTCCTCGCAGCTTGATCACGATCTCAATAGTTGACACTCCGTCAACTTTCATAGGTACATTCCATGTAGAACTCCACTTACTCCTTACTCCACCAAACCCCCACCGGACCCGTCTCCAAACACATCACATCACATCACATTTTACCGCGGATTTGTTGTTCATCTCCGAGACAAGTCCACATGCCAAGTCTCGAGTATATATATATCACATCACATCACATGGTTTG
Organism: Gardenia jasminoides; assembly: GCA_013103745.1. Classification (NCBI taxonomy): domain Eukaryota; kingdom Viridiplantae; phylum Streptophyta; class Magnoliopsida; order Gentianales; family Rubiaceae; genus Gardenia; species Gardenia jasminoides. The sequence continues at coordinate 28,035,112 of CM023101.1, read as the reverse complement.
TGTTTTGCTCTTTTATAATGGACAAGTGCTTACACCAAGTCCAGAGCACACATCACATCACATAGTAGTCCTGTGGCTCGTCACTTTCTCTTCGGTCTAGGCCTATCCTACAGCTCGAATCGAAGGACTTGCCAATAGGTATCGGGAAATCCCGAAGTTTCATACACACGAAAATCACATCACATCACATATTCTCAATTCTCATTAAAGCATTCTTACAAATTTTTCACTCAAACATAGGTAAGTGCGATAAAGTACACACTACCTCATTTGAGGGTTTACTAAACCGGGTTTTCACATCAAATAACATAACTCAATACAAATCTCATTCACTTCACATAGTCATATAACAAGCATGGGAACTCACCGAAATAGTAGGGTTCGGCTTCCACGTAAGGATCAAATTCACTTCCTTGAACACCCCCTAAAATAATTTAAAAACAATAGTTGAGATTCACTCCTTCACTCATTAACTAAAACATTTCACTTTCACTTCTTAGTGTCAATCAATATTTTTTTTCCCAAAAATCCCTCAAGGAAAAAAAAGATTCATTTCACATGATACAACTTTTCATATGGATCTTTTGAAAATCACTATATCATCTCAAATATAGCACGCCACCGATAGACTCACTAAGCACTACTTTCACATTTTCTTTAATATGACACTAAAGTGAGGTTTATCACCTCAAAATCACTTTTATCACAAAACTCAACACTTACTCTTTGTCAATACTTTAACATAACTTTAGAACACTTCAAACCATATATTTATTTTCAAAATTCATAAGATTTGGTCACAATATTGTAAAACCCTCAAATTCATTTAAATGACATCTTTCATTCAAAAGTTCACGAGAAACTTCACGTTTCATCTTTTAAAATTCACACACTCATAAATGAACATAAAATGTATTTTCTTAGACAAAAAATTCATCAAGAATAATCACAAAATCTCGAAATCAAACATGGAAATTACCAAGCATAGGGTCGGCCACCTCAAGCATTTTTCCTCTAAAATTCTCAACAACCAAAACCCTACTTTCTAACCATATTATGACAAATTTCACAAATATCATTCAAATCCACAATCAGGTCCTCAAGTCCGCTACCTAAAAGCCACCTCAAGTCCGCTACCTAGGTTGGGATTTCAAGAACCCAACTTCATCTTTTCAGATGTAATCATTTCTACCGATATAAGCCATAGATTTATGATATTTAACACTAATAAAGTTATACCTAGTAGTTTTGAAGCTTATATCTCCGGATCTATCAAGATCCAACAAGATCAAGGAAGATCTTGTGAGTTCCTCTTCCAAAGAATGCCTCCAAGCCTAGCAAACTCCAAAAGCTTCAACCTTTGCTCTCGATCCTCTAGTTTTGTTAGTGATTTCCCACGAAAACTCCAAGAACAGGAACAAGGTTCACCACAAGCTTTCTTTCCCCCCCTTTTCTTTCTTCAAATTTTCGGATTTCACCTTCCCTTCTCTCACCTTCACTCGGCTGCCAAGGAGGGGGAAATACAACCCAAAATCCTTCACCAAAGTTTCAAATTTTCAAGTTGCTAGATGAAGAAGAAATTGGAAGTTCAACCCACAAGTTTTTCCTCTCTTTTCTCCCTCAAGAATCGGACCAGCTCCCTCCCTCTCTTCCCTCTTTCTCAGCTTCAAAGATGAAGAAGATGATGGTCTTCAATGGTGCATAATGCTTCAAGGATGCAAGGTAGAAGAAAGGAAGAAGCAAAGCAAATTTCTCTCACTCTCTCTCCCTCTTGTTGCTCTCGGCACTCTCTCTCTCTCTATCCTCTCAAATTGCAGCTGCAAATGAAGTTCAAAGGATACAAGAAGTCAACACTTAAGGGACAAAAAGAGGCAATTTCCTTAATTTAAGGAAAAGTGCCTTTTTGGGCACTTTATGTCGCGTCGCACGCGACAGTCTAACTTACACTATTTTATTTCATCCTAACACTGTCCAACCTTAATAATATTTCCATAATATTACTACATATGTTTGATTTCAATATCAAGTCACTAATCACGCTTCGGAACAAAAATTTGATGCTTAATTCGGCCGAAACCACACACCGGCAAAAATTCATATAAAATTCTCTAAATTGAAAAATATTCACTTTAAACATATATTCACTCATATTTCAATAAATAAATATAATATAAACAATATTATGCATTTTTAGAATAAAATCTGAATTTTGAGGCCCTCACAAAATTAGTTTTGAAGTGAGGCATGCTTTAGTGGGCTGTTTATTTATTGCTTATGCATTGATTGTTGGTAAGAAAAATGTTTCATATGATCAAAATTATGTTAATTATAAACTTCTATTTGCAATTTTTTCTTTTGTTTTAGTTTTCATGGATTACAATTAACTTTAAAATCTAAGCATATTTTAAACGAAAATAGTAGCTGCGCTTATCTATCCAATGTGCTTTGACCCAAAAAAGAAAAAAGAAAAAAAAAAAAGAAACCTCTAACAAGGCGATTATATATAACAGTACTTTATATTCGAACTCCACCATAGTTAATTTTCCTTTTTTAATGTGGCTTACTTTGGCTTTGATATGACATATAATGCTTATTTATAAAAAATTGTATCTGAAAAACAAAAATTTAACTTATCTTCGTAACTGAAGTCCTATGAATTGCACATGGAGTTTATGCGCATTGATTTTAGATTTTCATGTATTCATCTTCGCCTTCATTATTGATGCTGTGAATTCATTGGAGTTTGGAACTATACTAAAGACTGCTTTTAACTATTTAGCAATGTATTTTTTGATTCAAAAAAGTGAGACTATCACATATTTTCCAGTGTTTGGACAAATTATCATTGATTCTCAGTTTATTTCTTTTAAATTGTAAGTATTTCAAAGCTTAAATGCAATAAATTTCTCATTCATTTGCTATAGCATAGGCATTTGGAGAACAATAGATGAAGCTTGGAGGATATGTATCCAAACTTCTGTTTTTCCTTGACCTGCTCTTCTCAAAATTCAAGAGTTTTTGGTTTTGCTATAAAATGCAAGCTCTATATGACAAAGTTTTTAATTTCAGACAGGATTGGTTAGTGAAGTCAAACACTAGATCTTTGCTCAGGAGGCAATAATATACGCAATCACTAGTGACCGAAGTTGCAGTATTGTTGAATTTCCGCCAATTGGCCTAAATTTGCACGAAATAAGAAATTATAGGGACAAATTTGTTTATATTAGAAATCAATGTGGGACGTGAGCCAAACATTACAGAGCAAAGCTGCTTTTCTCCCAAATTTTGTTTAGAGTTAAACTTCACATACATCTTTACCATGTTATGTAGATACTATCAAAAGAAGTCCATTATACTTCAGGAATTATTCTAGCATAAGGTCTCTAAACTCAATAGCCATTATGCGTTTAATTTTAAGCATATATAGATTTGTTTGAACGGAAAATTAGTTAATAAAAAATGCCAATATCATATCCAGTACAGGAAAATCTCCGGTAACTAAAATAATACTGGTTGCAGGATATCTGCACAAAATCACTGAATGGTTAAACCAACACAGAGAGACTATGAGATGTTTGTTAGGGAATACGTAGCTTTAATACTCTGCAACCTAGAATTAGAATCCCATTCATGGAGCAACTAGAATTCTTTAGTCTCTTCTATGAAGCTAAAAGCCTAAAACTCAGCTCATAGACTATTTTTCATATATACCCTATTTTTCATAGACTAGTTTTGTATGTTAATGGGTGTAGAATAGACTGCAGCAGTTCTGCAGTTAATTAAGAAGAAATTACCTTTAGAAGATTATGATTTGGAGATTTTCTGAGTGCTCAATAACATAGAATAACTGATAATAGTTCAACAGATAAAGCTACTTAATTTCTAGTAACATCTTCAAGAAATCAAAGATGCAAATTCATTTTTAAAAAATACCTTCTCCAACATCAAATTTATCCGAGAGTCATTTGCACGATTAGAATTTCCAATCTTTGAGCATTTATAGTAGTGTAGGTATAAACTTTTTTGAGTTAATCCTATATACACGGATAGTGTATACACTATTATAACTGGATGGATAATATATATACAAAACTTGAATTTTAAATTCAAGTTCAGATTAGTTATTATGTATCCAAATGTACACACTATTAGGCTATAGAAAATTAATCTAAATTTTTTATTCTTTCAATTAAGCACAAGCTCACATTTTTTGAAACACCTTAAGAACTTGCAAAGGATCTTCTGTCGCACTTCCTATACCATTTCCTTTGCATTGAGAACTTCGTCGACCTTTGGCAGGCCCAAAAAGGTCATCCTTTTGCCATTCCATCTTCGCAAGCAGTCAGACACCAACTCTACCAAAGCACCCTGCTGTAATAGACATTGTACAAACTCAAAATCAGATTCATTACCCTACAAGTAATGTACTTTAAATTCCCTAAGTTGTGCAACCAAACCCACAACTTCCTCACCGCCCTTATAATCTCCACTTGCATAGCAATCAAACTCAAAATAATGAAGATTTGGGGCATCAAATTCAACAATGCCCCCAACCGCACGTGTATTTAATGTTAGTCAATGCAAACTTTATCAGTGAAGGAAGTATAATATCAATGTATTCAATCCCTTCAATAAAATTCACAGCAGTAATATGCGAATCCTTGAGCAATGGATAGTCTTTTGCATAGATTTGCCAACCTCCATTATTGCCTCCCGATACGTTCACGTTATCCAGATGCAAGACCTTGAGAATTGGCAAGAAACTGAGTTCAGGTAATTTGATTCTTTGTCCAGATAATTTCAAGCCACAAGTGTCTTTTTGGTGAACATTTGATTAGACAAAATTCTGACTAGTGGCGAACTGAGGAAACCTTATGTCAAGAACTTTAACATCCCGAGAAAGCATACCAGATATCCAGGAATTAAGCATCGAATAACTGATCGGGGTTAAAGGCCTAAGCTGAAAATTACTCACTGAATTCGCTTTGGCTTGCAGCAAAATCGTGTTGGCGAATTCCATGAAATTATCATTTTAAGTCATTCCATTGCTATTTGCAATGAAAGGCGTGGGATCATCAAAATCAAAGCTGTTAAAATCATGGTAATATACCTCCACCCGATGGAGAGAAATGATGTGACGACTGCAAATATTGTGGGAAGGGAAGGAAGGAGAGTATGTGACAGATGACAGAATCTGGAAATCTGCTACAGAGTTATCATCTCGACTTCCACCTTTGGAAGCCTCGACTTTTTTTGCCATGAAGGAGACAAAGAACTGGAAGATTTGGGGGGGATAGGCTTTATGAATTTGATGTAGATGACTAGGGGTTTTTCCTCTATTGAAACTCGACAGTCGATGCCATGAGTAGGGCCATTTTATAAGAGTAAATTTCAATTTGGCATATCAAAGTAGACCAAAGTGTCAATTCATCTCCTAAGGCCCCGTTTGATAACCTGATTCAGGTCTTAATCTTAATGACTTCAAACCTTAATGGTGTTAAGACTGTTTGATAATAAAAAATACTACATCTTAATGATTAAGTGGGTCTGAATTGTCTAGACAAAATGGAGTCCAAAAAATAAGTGATAAGTTTATCACTTATCACTACTTAATAAAAAGTATGTTCGGATGTTAGGGTTTAAGTACAGTTTTTAGAACATAAATAACCCTTACCAAATAAAATACAATCACCTTTTTTTTCCTTTTCTCTTTCTTCTACCGTCTTTCTTCTCTCTCATTCTTTTTTTTCCATCATCGTTCTCAGTTTATCAATCTCTTCTCTAATTTTATTTTTTTTTTGTCAGTCTTCATTCTTAAGAAGTTTAACCATTGAAACATTCAATTTTTTAGCATAAATGTAAGTATTAAATTTATGCATATGCTTTTATTTCTACTGTATAGTTGTCGTTGATAAGTGTTTATTTTACATGCTCTTAGTATGTTTAAGTACTTAGTTTTTATGTATTTTAGTTATTTTAATGGCTAATTAACTAGGGTTTCTAGTGAGGTTTTACATTTTATGGTTTAAATAGAAAAAATGCATTTCTGTGGATTAATGTAGTGAAAACTTCATGTTTTTGTAGGATTATTGCTCAATTATCAATTGAGGAAAATGAGGAAATAATTGCAAAGAAGCTTGGAAGAAAAGTTGGAAAATTGAAGTATCTGAAGTTGATCAAATTCCAAATTGGAATGAGCAAAATACAATTCAATTATCGAAGAATCAAAGGATCAAATGTTGGAGCAATTAACGCATCAATTTCACGACCGAAATTTCAGATTTCGCAAGTTTAGAGCAGATTCGCGAGGTAGAGACGCGATGTGACAAGTGGAAAAATGAATTAGCTCGTGAATCCCTCTCACCGAAAACAGGGTAGCTGATCCGCGATGCGATCCGCGAGCCCCTGCCTCGCGGATCTGGGTCGCGGAGAGGCAGAGGCTCGCGGATCCCTAACAATGACTGCTACAAGTTGCAGCCGAAATCTAGTTTTTCCAGCTCAATTTTCAGACGAATTTCAATGAAAGCTGCGTGAAGAATCTTGTGAAGTTGAAGAAACAATTCATAGCAAATTCAAAACACAATTTGCTTCAACTTTACAACTCATTTGAGATTGAAATTCAATGGATTCAATGCATGACGACACACTTTGAAGAATTCAAGCAGATGAAGATTCATGAAGACATTTTTCTTGACTTTTGAAGGCCAAATTTGCCATGTGTTCACATGATAGAATTTTGGAGGTTTATGAATTCAATCATCTATAAATAGGGCCTCTTGTAGACAAAGGACATTAGAATTAGAGAGAGAAGAAGGCTAGATTCACTACTAAAATGTAGTCTTCACTAGTTCTTTAGTTTAGTATAGTTAGTAGTGTAGTTATAGTGTAATTCAAGAATGTTTAGCTAAGTTATTGTCTTGAGGTATGGATGAACTTTCTATATCTTGCTTGTGATGTTTACTTAGTTGATTGGTGCTATTATTTGAGCAAGTATTTAGTACTTTGGCTTTTATAATCATGATTAACCAGCCATTAATTGTGATAATCTCAAGGTGTTAAGTTTAAATGAAAATGAGGATTTGACACTAGTTCATGAAGTGCTAAACCTAGGAGTTCTCTCACAAGTGTAGGGAGGCGCCTTTGTGGCTTTAGTGATTTATTTCATGTAATTTCATTGAGCAAATGAGCTTGTAGTTAATTCCATAACCACGCTAGTAGGTATGGTTTAACTATGAGTATAGTTGATTCACTACGAAAGTATGTTTCACGTGCATTAGGAGATTACGCCATGCTTAGCCAAATTAATATCATTAATGCAACCGGTAGCTTCATTTGCAAGAGTAGTAAGGAATTCCATAGCTTGAGGAGCTTTTAATTGTTATATTCTATTTATTTTATTTCCATGTTTGTAGTTTAGATTTAATTTATATGCATGTGACAATCTAAATAATAGAGGAGTTTGAAAATCACCGGTACTTGACACTCTTCCCTGTGGGATCTGTGAGAGCCTGTGTAGCCCACACCTCACCGGTCAATGTACATGTACGTGTACATTGAAATAGAACGACTATTTTGTCTCAATTTAGCTCGTGCAAACATCTCACTTGAAAATATGGGTTCATGCCAAAAATTTTAAGCAAGTATTGCATCCATTTATGGTATTAAAAGGATCCTCAAACATCATTTGAAAAGTGCAAGAAAACAAGTGGGGAGCAAGTTACAAGAGCACTCAAACTTCAAGGACCCGAAAATAAATAAATTTCTTGCAACCCAACCCTTTCCTAAAAATAGCAAAATCTTGTCTTTCCTTCTCCATGCTTAGACGAAAATGCAGCCAAGGAATTTGCTGAAAATTGTTGTGATTTTCCTCCAAGAAGCATGACAAATCAAGGAGGACACTTGTCAAGCTCCTAGCTAGTTGAAGCCCTTGTCATGCTTATTTTGTGCCTATAACTACTTGATGTCTTCAGCCATTGAACCCTTTGAAGACCACTTGGTTTGGAGGAAATTTGCTGGTAATAAGCCTCTCAAAAACACCTCCAAAATCCTAGTACAATCAGCCACAAAACAAGAACACTTGAGCTAAAGTTGGGTTGAAGCTTGGGTTGATTCTTGCTTGTTTCAAGCTTGGTTTCCATGTAGCTTAGCTCCACCTTCTCACCGTGATTTCAGCACTTGTTTGAGGTATTTTCAAGCCAACAATCTACTGAATTTATGATGCAAAAAAATTCGTTTGATATGGCAAGAAAATTCTGATTTAGTATGCTGGAAAACCAAGACTAAGACAAGTTATGCATGCTTTGAATTTCAGCTTCTATAGAATGTCTTGTGTAGCTTTGTTGTGGCTGATTCTTGCTATGAATATGACTGTAAACATGCTATACTTACTGAACTATATGTGTGGATTGATGGCTGTGAATTCCAAGCAAGAATAAGGCCCCAAGAGCAAGTTAAATTTACGTTTGAGCCAAGAACATGGCTGTTCGGGTACTGTCAGGTTGCCAGAACCAGTCTTAGTAAACTGACCATAACTCACTGTAGGAATATCAGATTTGAGTTCCGTCAGCGGCCTTAGAAACTAGACAGAAATAGTTTTCCATTGGTAGGTCGTACACCCTCAGATTCAGCCCCTACAGTTCCCAGTAACTCGTTGAAGTTTACTGTTTTTCTGTGACTGATAAACCTGCGTTTTGCATTTTCTACGTGTTTGAGCCTAAATTTGAACCTGTTACAGCCTGAATTTGAACCTGGTACCTTCTGAAAAGCTGTAGAGCTCTGAATGCCGTTTCCAACGGTATAAAATGGACCAAAAACACACAAGTGGATTGTGAGATATGGCCTAAAACGTGAACTTTGACGGGTAGCCAGCTATCGTGCGTGTCCGTTAACGGATTGACATTGCCGGCACGCACCCGTCGCAGCCCGCGTGCGCGTCCGTTAATGGAAGTGCCCGTTCCCTGCCCGACTGGTTAGCGGGTGAACCGTCCCGTGCGCGCCCGTTAGCGGAACTGCCTAGCCGACCCGTGATCGTTAGCGGAAACGACCAGTCGTCGTGCGATCCGCTAGGCCGGCTGCCGAGCTCTTGTGTGATTCGTTGACGGACCGTCGAGCCACCGTGCCGACCTGTTAGCGGATTGCCCAACCTTAGCTTGCCGGACCCTTGACGGACTGCCCAAACCCTAGCCGACATGCCCCCGCCTTAGCCGACCTGTATGCCCTAACCGGTTAGCGAACGTGCCAGACCCATATGCATCCATTAACGGACCCAGAGCCTAGTGCCGACCCCATTTACCCCTACCATCTAGGTCTGTAGACATAACATGCACCTGGAGAGCTTTTTCCATTAGCCATTCTCAGGCACCAACCAAAACGGCAAACCAAGAACAGAAGCCTAAACTCGAACCCGACGCGCCAACCATCTTGGCACCGACCAATACCCAACCACTGAGCCGATCATGCCAACACCCAACGTGCGAATAGCCACCCGACCAGTGCCGGTAAGGCCCGGCACCGACACCCATCTAGCCAACCGTTACGATGACACCACCAGAAGCCAACAACCCTAGTAATCGTGAACTAGCCGGAGCCCATGCCTAGCCGACCGTTAACCTGAGACGCACATCGGACCTAGACAACTAGTGCACGCCAACAACAATCAACCAGACCCGACCGTTCTACCCACACACCTGCCCAGACACCGGCACACACAGACACTCGACGCGCCCCGATCGGCACCAACGGGTGCCGACTTGGGCTGATTGTTGTTAACTTTCCCGAATAGCACAAAACCAAGACGATAAGTACCAACACCCACGACTTGCCCGTAGACACCAAATTATGCCGACCCGTGCTGGACAGTGCCGACTGGTGCCGATACGCACCAACGGCCACCTACCGGTGCCGATCCGTACCAGACTACACCAATCGGTGCCGATGTGTACCGATAGGCGCTGACTGTGCCGACTTGCGCCTAACCGGCCCCAACTTGTACCAACTCATGCCAAAACCTACCTCTAGTCACCCGATGCACCCGACCTGCACCGACTGGTGCCGACTTGGGGCGACAAGTACCGACTACACCCAACAGGCACCGACTACTCCCGAGTCGCACGAACCCAACCCGCCTATCACCGACACCCTACGACCTGCCCCCGCAAGCCCCGACCTATGCCGACTCGCACCAGACCGAGCCGATTGGAGCCGACATGCACCAATGGCTACCCGCCGGTGCAGACTTGCATCAAATCACACCTGACCGGGCCCCGACATGTACCGACCGCATCCGACTCACACCGACGAGCACCGATATGCCCCGACGAGCCCCGACTAGTGTCGATAGCTGCCGATCGTACCCAGAACCTACCTATCCGTGCCGACAATTACCGATCGTGTACCAACCCTACCGACTCATTCCCGAACTTGCCGATTACACTCAAACTAGTCGACCAATACCTATAATTACCCTAATCACGCCCGACACATACCAACTAAGGTCGAAACCGAACAACACCGTTACCCACAACCCTATATTGTCCCGACACCAACCCGAACCTAATTTATACTGTTAATTGGTTAACTTGTAAAATAGGAAAAGTTACCTAAAATAGTAACTAATACTTGATTATTCCCAGGACTCAGTCAAGCGGTAGGTGAATCGTCTAAGCAATCAGACTAGAGTGAAATTACCAAAGGTGAGTGTCCAAGTGCATGTTAATTATACTTGATTTGTTTTGAATGAACTTGCTTGGACTTGCTATGCCTTGAGAAGGCAAGTGTGTACTTTATCACACTTGCACTCCTTGGAGCAAATTAATGATTATTGAACATGATTGATTGAAATTGCTTGAGCTTGTGAACTTGTGCCTGAGTTGTGTTGGCTGGAGCATTGACTCGCCAACTTAAACTCCAAACTGTCATGTTGATTGATTGCTATTGAATGAGGACTGCCCGGAGCTAAGTGTTATGTCCATTAGGGCGGAAGCCACCTCTAGAGTCCGCTAGTACCTAAATTACGGGGACGCCCAAACTCATTGATAAGTCATTTAACTCGGGCCGGCAAGGGCTTGGCTGAGGGACTTGACAAGCCATGGGAGTGTTTGTCGGTTGGAGCGTGTCTCGTCGACCCGGTATACTCGAGTATTACCAAAAACTGTGACGTGCGGGCCCGGTGTGGGTGTAACGGTGGACTGAGAATGGCGTGAAGTGGAGTTCTACGAAAATTGTTATTGCTTGGTTGACGAAGTGTCAACGTTCCAGGATCGTTTGAAAAGATCGGCTATGGATTAGCTCCTGAGAGCTCCTATATCCTTTTAAACGTGTGTTTACTTCCTTCTTGAGCTATACCTGAACTTTATTACTATCATACCTGTTTTAAATAGTTGGCACTTTTATTTTCACACTTGCTTGCCTGCATGTGGTCTTGGCCTCACTGAGCTTACGCTCATCCCGTTAAATTTGTTATTCCTTAACAGGAATTCGGAGTGAAGCGTCTTGAAGGCACTTGTCTTGACCAAGCCTAGTCTAAAGTGATTTGTATCGCTTAAACTACATGGATTGTAAAGAAATATCTGGAACATATTTAAAGTGTTTTAGGAAGTAAGTGAAATATTATAACCAAATGATGGTATTTGGTGTTAAGCATTTCTTGACGATAATCGAGTTTTGTGGATAAACCTCTACAACTGGACTTTTACTTGTAAGTTATTGTGTAGTTCTAAGGTTTGAATTTTTCTAAGTATGAATTATCAGTTATTTTGTGGTAATTACTCGTGTGACTTGTTAAGTGACCGACTGAGTCCCGGCGAGAGCCGGGCAGGCAGTCCGCTGACCCCTCTGGTTCGCCTTTGGGGAAAGTGGGGCCGTCACAGGATTGACACCTATACTACCCTATGCTCGATAAACAATCTGTATACTTGCAGAAAACGGGGTTGTTTAGGTTTTATATTTAAAATTTGGTGTAGTGTAAAACCTCGTTAGTCGTTCATACTCATATTCAATAAAAATCTATGCTTCATCTATGTATTTGATTTATACAGTTAATGGAAAAATAATCTTCCATGATAGAAATAAAAGCGTACGCAATACAAACTGACTAGAAAAATAATTTTTGAGAATGAAGAAATTGTGGTACAAAATTAGCAACATGCTGAAGATAACCCAGAAAATGTAGAACACGGAGGAGGATCTCAACAAGCTGATTAAACTTTTATGATCAACTTACGTGAGCAAATTAAAAATCAACATTTTTAGCTTTTTTGATTAATTGTATTTAGAACATTTGATAGACTAGCATTTATATTTTATCAAATAAATTTGTTATATTATAAGTTTATTTTCATTTTTAGCTCATTCCTTTTTTTTTATAATAGTTCATTCTTTTTCTAATAAATAATTCTTATTTTTTTGATAATAGTTCATTCATTTTTAGTTCATTCTTTTTCTAATAAATAATTTTTATTTTAAATAAAATTAAATCATCTGTACTACAAGTAAAATATACCAATATACATCATTTATAAACAAGTCAATATAAGGACAAAATTGTAAAATATAAGAAATTTAGCATTCAGTCGTCTATAATTATCAAACAGGCATAATACGTTCTGTGTTTAGATTCAGAAAAAAGTTGTATTAGATTCATCACTTAACAATTTAGTAACTTAATGAATTCAGACTTCAGATTTCAGATTTTAGTTTTATCAAACGGGATCTTAGTCTCAATTAAGCCCTCCAAGGTAAAAAAAAAAAAAAGAAATAAGTCCTTCCATCATTTCATTGCTGGTGAATAATATTGCTTAAGTACTTTTACAATTCAATTAAGACTTATTCACGTAGTCGTCAACCGTTACCTCCACAACTTCCTGGATCGTCTCTTAAATTCTACTTTTTTTTCTTTTTCCATTCCCTTTTTAACTTTCTAAAGTTTGGAATCTCTCATTTAGAAAAAAAACACCAATGACCTTAATAAATTTTAAGAAGTAGCAATGTCACTGACACCAGTGTATCAAAATAAAAAAAAAACCCATAAGTGCAACAATTTTAAGAGCTAAATGTAATAAATTATCTTGAATCATACCACCTGTGACAGTCCCATCTCTCCCGAGGGCATACCCTAAGGTATCAGCAGACCATCTGCCTAGTTCTCGCCAGGACTCACTCACAAAATGCTCACTAATTCATCAAACTAAAATACAATCATAAATCTAAACCAAACGATAACTCATAAATACATTACTCAAACCTTACAATCCCAAAATACATAAAATACTTAATTTTACATTCAAAGTTTCACAATACAAAAACCCTCAAATTCATAATTCAAGTTTTTCAAACCAGATACAAAAGTGAACCCTAATTCTAATGGTTAACGCCTTCACTTGAGTTCTCAATCCCTGCTAAGGAAAACAAATTTGAAAGAATGAGCTAAAAGTCCAGTGAGTTCCAAAAGGGCATGCAAAGCACATAACACATATGATATTTTACTTCAAATTCAAATTTAGAAATAAACAAATAAGGAAAGCAATTAACAACACAAACGTAGGATACGGGGGCTCTCAGGAGCCAAGATCCAAGAAACTCGATCACGTTCCGAATAGTTGACACTCTGTCAACTTTCATATAATCCATGTAGACCTCCACTTACTCCTTACTCCACCAAAACCCCCATCGGGCCCGACTCCAGCACATAACACATAATTTGTCACATAATTTGTTTATTGCTCTTCATAAGGGACAAGTCCATACGCCAAATCCAGAGCACACATCACATCACATAAATAACCCTATGGCTCGTCACTTTCTCCTCGGCCTAGACCTAGCCTACAATTCGAGTCAAATGACTCACCGATAGGTCTCAGGAATTTCTGAAATTTCACACACACACATAAACTACTACAAAACACTTCTACAATTATTTCCATTCAAGTAGAGGTAAATGCGATAAAGTACACACTACCCCATTTGATGGTTTGAAAAACCAAATTTCACATCAAATCGCTTAACTAAACACAATTCAAATCAAATTCACATAATCACATAACAAGCATGAAAACTCACCGAAATAGCAAGGTTCGGATTCCAAATTTGGATTTGTTTCAAGTCCTTCCACACTCCCTAAAACGAATAAAGAAAATGGTTGAGTTTCACTCCTCCATTTGTTAACCAAATCAAATTACACTTATTCCTTAATTTAATCAAGGTTTTTCCCAAAATTCCCTCGAGGAAAAGTATTCATTTCAAATGATAAAATGTCACAATGAATCTTTTTAGGATCGCTACATCATTTAAAATAAAAATGCTCCATTGATATACTCCCTAATTGCAGCTTCTAAGTTTTAGCACAGGGAAATCAAAGGAGGGTTTTCACCTCGAAAATCATCCATTCAAATATAAACTCAACATTAAACTTTTAATCAAAGTTTTAACACATGTTTAGAATAATTTTTCACTAAGTCTCAAGGTACAAAATTTATGACAAATAGGTCAACATTTCAAATCCTCAAATCTGTCCAAATAACACATTTACCCCAAAATTTTAGTGAAAATTTAACTTTTCACTATTAAAGTTCAAGGTTTTAACTCTAATTAAGTATATACTCATAAATGAACATAATATGCATTTATTTAGGCTGAATCTAGCCAAGAAATATCACAAAATTTTGAAATCAAGTGTCAAAATTTCCAGGCATAGGTTCGGCCAGCTCTCACTATTTTCCTTCAAAATTTTCAAAGACAATCCTACATTCTAACCACAAAATAATCTCATCTCATAAACAACAACCACAACTACAATCAGGTCCTTAAGTCTGCTACCTAAAAGTCACCTCAAGTCCGCTACCTAAGTTGGGAATTCAAGAGCCCAACTCAAATATTCCAAATATAAGCATTTCTAACAAATTAAACCGTAGATCTGACAAATTTAACTCTAATAAAGTTAAAGGTAAGAGTTTTAAGTGTTGTACCTCAAGATCTATTCAGATCTAGCAAGATCAAGAAGGATCTAAGGTAGTTCCACGCATGGATAATGTTCTAAGTTTCGACACCTCGAGATCCTCCAAGTTTAACCAAGATCTAGCTTGATCTTTGGTGTTTTTCTCCACAAACCTCAAGAACAAGAAGATGCCAAGCAAGGAGAAGCTTCCATTCCTCCTCTTTTCTCTCTCTCAAATTCGGACCTCACTCACTCTCTCACGGTAGCTCCAAGAAGAAGAAGAAACAAGAGCCAAGCCTTCAATAGAGTCTTCAAGCTTGAGGAAAAAAATGAAGTTGGAAGAAAACCTCTCAAACTCTCTCTTTTCTCTCTCTATGCTCTCGGCCCTCTCTCTCCTTTTGGCTCAATTGTGGCTGAAATAATAAGGGAGCAAGGAAGCAAGAAAAGTGGCTTTTTATAGACAAAAAGCTTGGTCTTTCATAATTTATGGAAAAGTGGTCAAATGACCACTTTTTGTCACATCGCCACGCGACACTCTAACTTTTACTGGTTTAGCTCATTCCGACACTGTCCAACCTTAAATATATCTTTATAATATCTCTACATATGCTCGGTTTCATTTTAGAGTTACTATTCACGTTTCAGAACAAAAATTGACGCGTAAATTGGCCGAAACCAAACACCGGCAAATAATTCTTAAAAATTCTGTGAATTGGAAAATAATAACTCAAAGCATAAAATCACTAATATTTTATTGAATAATCATAATATAAATATTATTATGCATTTTAAAATAAAATTAGAATTTTGAGACCCTCACGAAAGGCCAACCTCAACAACCCTTGAATGGTGGCAAAAACAAATTCTCTTGATTTTTCTCTTTTAGTTCTTCAATCTTCAATGAAGAAAGAGACCACTTTCTCCAATTTTTTGCTTTAATAACTTAAGAATAGGGGTATATTTGCAACAAACTAAACACTAGAAAGGGTTAAGCTCTACAACTGAAAGAGGGAGGGGGGCAAAGTGGCATAAATAAACAGTTTAGATTGGGAAGCTTTCCAGCTTTAAATCTCAACCATCCATTTTCAGCAAAAATCAATGGCGACCTTCATCGTTTTTGAAAGGGTTAATGACAATTTATCCTCTTAAGCTATACTTTGATTCTCACTTTACCCTTTAATCTTTATTTCTTATTACTTAACCTCCTAAGAGACAAAAATAGCCCTTTATTTGTTAAGTTATTATTTTCAAATTTTCTACTATCTTTAATCATTGAACTTTTACTTGCAATTTGATTTTAAGCACTCTAATTGATGCTTGTAAAATTTCATAGGAGATGAGTAAATATGTTAGAGAATACACTAACAATTTATCATTTTTAAGAAAATAGCATGCAAAAAAAGATCCTAATAAGTAAAACCTCATTATAGGAAAAATAACAAAAAAAAAATGTGAACTCGTGATTTGTACAAATGATTAGTTGACTATGACGGTATAATTATAAGGAAATAAATACAATTTCTTTTTCTTGACTTCTTAAATTAGAGAATAGATGATATTGATTTGTAAAAATTATATATATAGAGCATGGACATTTTAAATTTTTTGTTAGAGAAATTTATTACTCTCTTAGAAATAAAATTTTGTAAAGAAAGAAAATTAGATTGAAATAAAAAAGAGAAGAGAGACCAAAAAAAAAAAAAATAGGAGAGAGGTATTTTTGTCTTTCAAGGGGGTAAGTGATAGAAAATAAAGGTTAGGAAGTAAATTGAGAATCAAAAAAATACCTTAAGGAATAAATTGCAATTAACCCTTCTTGAAAACTGTAAAGCCCTGTTACACATTCTTTGAACCCACTTGATCTTTCCAATGGTGGAATCTGGTTGAATTCTCAAACCAGATTTACCCAAAATCTCCTTGTAATTTTCATTACTTCCCTTTTAGCTTTTATATATTCAGTCCAATGATGCAGTTGGTAAACTTTTGTTTTTTTGATTTTTTTTTTTTGGCTGTTTAAGTTGGTTCTTTCTTCTTTCTGTGTTTCTTGGCCTGTTTCTATGTGGCCAGGTATGTTGAATATGCCGTAATTGCGAGAAGAACTATCACCATTTGAGGTCTGGATTTGTTTACTCTGGCTTAAATTGGGCTAGTTTAAGGTTCTCTCTTGGGCACATAAATGAACACTTTCACAAATTAAGAATTTTTTTTAAAGATACTTTTGTAGGATAAGAATGATATTAGCACTCTTTATAGTTGTTAGATGACGTTCATTTAGTTGAAAAGTCACGGAATCCCCTCTTTTTGGTTCTTATTTTGAGGGGGAAAGAAATTATAGTGATAGTAAATACAGTGAAAGATAGAGAATTTTTATCTTTTCAGCTGACTAGAAAAGTCATGGGGATCGGGGAGTGAATTTAACAAATGTAGGATTACAAATATGAATTCCTGAAGAAAGAGCAAAGTTGTAGGCTAAAATGGTTTCAGGGAAAGGGTTCCTTTTTCTTGGTTTCGTTACTTAAGTTTGTGTCCCAAGAACCAAATTTCACATTCTGTTTATGTTCTTGAGCAGTGTTGTTTCGAGTTGATCTGTAGGATGTGAGAATGTGTGTGTTCTACCTCTGTTGAATGTGTATCTTGTATACTGGGAATTGGGATATACTTGAGTTATATTACTGCATGTGGATTTTCAATTGACAAACTGATTAGGTGAGAGGAATTTGTTTGTTCCCTCATTTTAGAATTTTCTCCTACTTGCCCACTGAAGCCACACAAAGAAAATGCTCTGAGAAAGCCTCCAATGGATTCATAAGATTTAGGAATAGGATGTTTTCTCTACGAAACAGTGCTAATATAGTCAAGTTTTACCTTAGGTGTTCAGATACATATGAGGATTGGATTATTTATGATTGGATTTGTCCTACATTATGCCGTAGTGTTCGAGAACTTGATATTCGTGTTGAATATCCTGCTGGAGATCATCTTACTAGTGAAATTTTCAGATATGAAAGGTTGTCAAGTTTGAAGCTTCATGGTTTTTCCGTGAAGGTCCCAGAGCAGGTTTTCTTACCAAATCTTAAAATCATGCATTTGGCGTATGTGGTATTTCTTACTGACAATTATCACATTTCAAAGTTCTTGCTAGGCTGTCCGTTGCTCCAGGATTTGGAGTTGACTAATTGCGACCTAGAAGATCTTGAAATTCTTGATCTTTCCATTCCTTCCCTTAAAAGATTGACATTGAGGGACAACTATGTTATTGAAAAAATTATTATATCTAACCCGAATCTTGAATATTTGATGCTTGACGATTCTTCATCAAAACATGTAGTGAAAAACTTGAAGTCTCTGGCCAGTGCAATGGTGTCGAGTGAACGTTTAGGAATCTTCTCTAAGATAATGAATGAATTGTATAATGTTAGCTTTCTGGCCATTATCGGGAGTTGTTTTGAGGTAAATTAGACTTTAATCAAATTGTTTGCATTGTGGAACTACTTTCCATTTGCATTTTCCAGAATCACGTCATTTTGATGATTTATAATTAATTGCATGAAGGGACTGGTGGATTCTGGTTCCTTGAGTAAACTCCAGTGTTTGACCCATTTGTATCTTTCGCCGCTGAACATGAGTTGAGCATGCATTATCTGGGACACCTAATCTTCAACAGTTGACCCTTGATATGGTAAGTCAGAACACCAAATAAAGGCTCTGGCACAGATTTGCTTTTTCAATTATGACTATTATGAAACTCAAGACTCCTTGCTGCAAAATCCCACCACCCCTGCCCCACTGGTAGGCTCTTATAGGTGAATTTAAGCCTCAAGGCATTGTGTCTGATTTGTTTGAGGTTAAGCCTTTGTTTTTGGCTCATTTGAGGAAAATAGAAGTCTTCGATTTCATTGACTCTGAAACTCAGTTCAACATGGTGGAGTACCTGTTGCAGCATGGAGCATTACTAGAATCAATGAGTTTTCCGTTTGTCACTATAACTCCGGAAAAGTGGCTATTTTCCATGTTGAGGAGATTATTAATATTCCCAAGATGTTCAAAAACATGCAATATTGTTGTTGATGAGTGAATGCCTGTTGGATCAATGCGCAAGAGACGAAGGATAAAGGGAAGAAAAGGCAACTGGTTCAGCTTGGTGTCTGTTTTGTTCAAATTGTAGCCATGTTGTGAGTAGTTATATGTATTGGATGCTTAATAGATTCAGTTTGCAGATACTGTTGTAACTTAGTCAAGTGGTTGGTCTGTATTAAGAACTTCACTATTTTGATACATGCTGAACTGCTGATGTTTATGCTTTTTGCTGGGTATGGTATTTGAAATATCAGTGCTAGAAAGCAATTTGAGTAGAACGTGGTTTACATCATGTTGTTTGAGCTTTGAAGATTCATCTACTGTCATTTGCTTGCTTCTACTTGTGTGGTGTCCCTTTTTGATATCTTCTTATACGTGACCAACCCAACTGTCAGAAAATGGGAAAAAAAAAATTCAAATTTTGTGTGTGTGTGTGTGTGTGTATTTGTGTGTGATCGGATTGTTTGGCCCGTCTGATTGATTTTAGGAATTGGTAGTCCAGATCCGATTGAAATTTCCATGACATACATGTGCTATTTAACTTCGTGAGGAGGATGTGGCAGGATATCATTCCAGTACCTGACATGTCAAATTCCTCTGTAATTTTGTGCCCACACCCACAGTAGAATTGGGTTAAAATGCGTTGGACGGAAACCTGAACCACAATTGGAGAGTGATGGATTATGCCCGGATGATATTGCTCCACATTCCAGAAAACTATTAGGCTTTAAAGAAAACCATAAAAGAGATGTAGAAGGCCAATAACATTGACATTCCAAGAAAGGCTCCAGGAACTCTTAAGTCTTAAGATACTCATTACTGTTTAAAATGTCATGAACAATAATGAGTAAAGGTGGAGCCTGAATCCTTTTTTATTTTGAGTGCAGTATCATTGGTCTATTAGAATTAGGAACTGTTTGGTTTGAATCCCACGATCACAACCACTATCGATATCATAAAATGGTCAATAATAAAAGGTTTCAATAAAAACCCATAGTGTGTTTATTAATATGAAATGGATTTCACAATTTATTATTATTTTTTCATTATTTTTTTCTTTTTTTCCCTTTCTTTTCCATTCATCTTCTAAGACTTGTTCTACTCCTCTAGTTCTCAACTTTTTAAGTTGGCCAAACCTCCAATATTTTGTTTTCTTATATTTATATTTAAGGAGAGTAAGATGGATAATTAAAATGATTCTTTAGTGAAAGGTAATTAATCAGAAAACCAATAAAAGAGTCATGTCACTCCCATTAGCTTATTCCCATTGACCCCTAACAAAAATCATGTATGGGTATAATTAAATTTGAAACTAATAGTAGTGGTTAAAATTAATTTACCAAACATCCCCTTAGTTTGAGCAATTTTACTATTCGGCTTCTTCTATTTCTTCCAAAATCCATAAATCACAAAGAATTTGGCCTAAGTGCCATCTATTCTTCTTCCTTATTTTTTTTTCTTTTTTGGGACTTTCCGTACTCTGTTTGGAAAGCAGCAATCGGACTATAGAGACACAACCAAATACAAAAAGCGTCGCTAAAGCAAATTCAACGTGAAAACACAGAGAAGACAACTACTAGTTTGTGGGCTATCCAGAATGCCTCGACATAAGCCCACTGATCTTATTCTTTCATTTCTAGTTTGCTAATATCAGTTGAATCATTTACTTCTGAGTATATTGCATGTGAATATACAAACACAGAGTATTTTGGTAACCAAAGTCAAGGTCTAATTTAAAGATCAAAATGATAATAATAGAAAAATTACCTTGTAGAATGAGAGAAGGAAGAAAAAGGAAGAAAAAACGGAAAAGGAAAAGAAAGAAGGAGAATTTTTTTTTTAAGAAAGGAAAAATAGCAAGGAAAAATGAAACTAGTCTATAGCTTTAGCCCTTTTGTCTATGAGGTGCAAACAGAAAAAAGAGTGGGAGAGTAGCTTGTAACTTTGGATGGGGAGAGCGCTTCAAATTCTCTGTCCCGAAATTAACATTTGTTTTCTCTCTCAAAATTAACATTTGTTTCTGCTCTCCCTTGTTTATACAGTTATCATATGTATATTAATACATTGAGTTTGTTATTGGTTTTTGTGAATTTGAGTTGTTAATGCATTGATATATACATAGCAATTGTGTAACTAAGGGACAGAGGGAACAAAGGATTTGAAACGGGGGAGGAGTTGGTGTGTTTAACCCAACTCAATACTATATTATATATTTTTTTTCTTTTTCAAACAACCCATAAAACTTGGATCAAATTTCAAGAATTGTGAATGACCATGGCTTCAAAAGAAAAGCCAAGAGAAGAAAAAAGACAAAATTTCTATACTCTCCTCACTCAAAGAAATATCAATAATAAAAGAATGCAAAGTACATCAAATTTATTGCAAAGGGAACTTAAGTTTGTAAATGATATATTGTTCAATGTACCCAAAAAATAAAAATAAAAAAGAAGTACAAATGGTTAGTCAAGTCAAAATGCATATATGTGCTTACAATTAAGGTTTTTAAAATCGGGATTCGACTTTGGATCATTTTTTATTTCGCAGGATCGGATCATGGGATCGATCGATCCTATAAAAACCGTAAAAAATAATCTTACTAATAATTTTGATGTTTGCAATTCACATATACAGTAATAAATAATGCAACTCATATACAATCAATTTAATAGTATTATTAATTGAGGTTAAAATTGTATTATCTAAAATATTTGGGATAATCTAAAAATTAAATAAAAATTTTGGAACTACATGTGAAATATTGTAAATGAATCTGATTAAATTAAAAATATTGTTCTTTCTCAATTTTGAGTCCAAATGCAATTACTGGACAAGGTAGTTGGAAAAATTGACTTTATATGTATGTGTGTGTGTGTGTGTGTTTGTATATCATTTAAGTATTTATTAATGAGACAATTAAATACCAATTTTTAAAGATTCACCAATTTTTATAGGTAAGGAATTAGCATAACATAATTATGAGGTTTTAAAGTTTTTTGAATCTAGTTTCTAATGCAACAAATAGCAGAATTTTCTATACAAAACTATGAACAAATTATTAAAATTTTTATCATAATATCTTTAAATGGTAGGATCGTATCAAAATCGGATCGAAATCGAAAGTCATAATCTGGATCGTAGGATCATAAGATCCCACGATCCGGATCGCGATCCTGACAACTAAGCTTACAATTGCAACTTGTATTACAACTGTAATTTGTATTTTAAGATTGTAGGTGGATAAAAAAAAGAGAAAAGCTCTGAAATTTCAATACTTGAAGCGTGAATTAAGAATAATCAAAACTAATGGACTCAAATTTTATCATCACGAGACAAAGAAACACACGATGAATCCGCACCCACTTTAAATAAGATTCGTATTGCATGCTGCTAAAGTACGGGTTGAGCACCTTTCCATTGTAATGGAGCGAATTCCTCTCCAATTATACCTTAATAAAATTAAAATAATTTTTAAAAAATTAATACACTTCATAATATATTTTGTTACTTGCATAAGTTGTGCTTAAAATTTTGTATGAAATTGAATAAAGTTTGCCATTTGATTAATCACTATAAATTTTGTTTTTGACTCATTTTTCATTGTTCAAGTATCCTATGTGAATTGAATGCTAAAATATTCACAGAACAATACCATTTTTAAGTATGTTAATATAGAGATTAATAGAAAATCAATGATAGAATAGGACAATTTTAAAAAATTATAGTAATTTAAATATATTTAAATAGAGAGACAATTGGGGTGAATTCCAATAGAGAGAATCCTAACCAGCTAAACTACTAGGCCATAACAGAAACTAGTAAACACTAAAATAAGGTTGACAGAAACGAAATTTTCCCAGACAAAAACATATACTAATAATCAACTGAAAAATAATACTATAATTGTATGACTGATCAAGAAAATTGCATCAAACATCATCTCATTGCCCCCTCATAAATTCCCAAAACTCTTCCGAGGCATCAGCTTCCCACTGATTACGATCAAAGTTCTGACTATAATATGCTGTATCCCGATATGATCTCACCTCAGGCTTCGGCTGAGGCTGAGGCTGAGGCTGAGGCTGAGGCGTCCGCTCTGCGTACCTCTGAGGTGCAGGCTCTTGTACAGAACCCTGATACTGGTACTGCGGGTCATAGTACTGGGATGACTGGGCACTTGAGTTATACCCATAGTCATAGGTTTCAGGTTTGGAATGCTTCAAGTATGTGTCTGGATCAGAATAATTGGTGTGAAACTTTGCAGGGTGCTTTTGCCTCTTTGCCATTTGTTTCTGTTCATGGTAATCGCAACCGCAGTACATGGTCCCCGTCACGGGATCATACTTAGTCTTTTCATGGCTCTTCCCTACAGACTTCACAAAATTCAATAACGTTGACATTGCTGAAATTTGCCAAGATTTTTCCCTAAGGAGATCTATGTGCTGTTGATGTCGTTGCTTGAGTGCATGCATGTTTATATAGGCTTTGGGGAAGAAGCTAGTAATTGAAGCTACCATATTCGATGGTTTCCGCATTTGAACGTTGCTCAACGAAAGATAATAGTAGTTACCATATTTGATGGTTTCCTAATTTGAACGTTATTCAAGGAAAGATGTCGAACGGGGAACCTGCAGCCTTTTTTAGCAGTAGAAAACAGTTTATAGAGACCATAAGTGACTTGTTGTGGAAGTTAATTTCCAAACTTTCTTGAATCGACTTTGGTGCTAGGATGTACGTTGTATATAGAAACTAAATGGTCTTATCGTTAAAAACTGCAGTTTCTATGTTTCTTGATTTCAAAATAACCTATGAGTACTAGCCAATAATTCCAGAACAAAATACAACCATTTTTGTTAACTAGTTATGCTTTAAAACTCGTAAGCCACCCGAAAATTGGAGAATTTGTGGTTTTTTCTTACTCCGTAGAAAATAGCGTATGACAACTAGGAAAAATCAACAAGAAATTAATTTGTACAGCTTGTTTGTGTTTGAATCCAAAAACTAGAGGAGAAAAAAAGATTCCATAGTTCCACCTTGATCAAAAGACAAGAACATATGATTAGTTTAAACCCCAATTAAAGACTGCATTTTAGAATTAACTGATATCGTAGTTACTGAGATATTCTTAGAGTTGACAAATTGAGGAAATAAAGATTCAAATTATCCTCAGTGTGAATGATTAAGCCAAAAACACATTCAACTCAGGTTAACTTGCCCGTGCATCTTCTATGTACACCTTAATTATTTTTCTAACGTTTGAGCACATTTTGCCTTAAGTAATAAGTAAATAGTCTATTACATATTTTTTGTAGTTAGTTTTAAATGCACCATTCAAACCCATTTAATTAATTAATTAATTAAGATTTTTTATATTTAGTTATCAAACACGTCTTAACATATTAAAATATTAAACCATTAAATTTAAGGGTTAAATTGTGATTTCAAACAAGGCCATAATTTGGCATTAGCGGCAGGGCCCACTTTCTCCAATTATTTGCTTAAATAACTTAAGAATAGGGGTATATTTGCAACAAACTGAACACAAGAAGCCGTTAGTTCTGTAATTGAAAGAGCGAGGGGGGCAAAGTGGCATAAAAAAACAGTTTAGATCTGGAAGCTTTCCAGCTTTAAATCTCAACCGTCCATACTGAGCAAAAATCAATGGCGACCTTGATCGTTCTTGAAAACCGTAAAGCTCTGTCTCTCCGGCAATTCTCTCCCCAACCTTAGACGCATCTGGTTAGATGTTCTTGAAGCCCGCTTGATCTTAATCTGGTTGAATTCTCAAACGACATTTGCCCAAAATCTCCTGGTAATTTTCATTGCTTCCCTTTATATCTTCAGTTCAATAGTGCAGTTGGTAAATTTTTGTTTTGTTGCATTTGTTTATTTGTTGTTTATGTAGGTTCTTTTTTCTCTTCCTCTGTTTCCTGGCCTGTTTCTATGCTGCTAGGTGGGTTGAATATGCTGTAATTGCAATGAGAACTATCACCATTTGAGTTCTGGATTTGTTTACTGGCTTAAATTTGGGCTATTTTTAAGTTCTCTCCTGGCACATAGATGAACACTTTTCACAAATTAAGGATTTTTTTTAAAAGATACTTTTGTACGAAAAGAATGATATTGGCACTCTCATGGTTGTTAAATGAGGTTTTTTAGTTGAGAAGCCACAGAATCCCCTCTTTCTGGTTCCTAGTTTGAGTCCGAAAGAAATTATAGTAATAGTAAATGCAGTGAAGGATGGGTATTTTTATCTTTTCAGCTGACTAGATTGGGGAGTGCATTTAACAAATGCGGGAGTGCCAGTATGAATTCCTGGAAAAAAGATCAAAGTTGTAGGCTAAAATGGTTTCGGTGAAAGGGTTCATTTTTTCTTGGTTTGGTTACTTAAGTTTGTGTCCCAAGAATCGAATTTCGCATTCTGTTTATGTTCTAGACCAGTGTTGTTTTGAGTTGGTCTGTAGGATGTGTGTTCTACATCTGTTGAATGTGTATCTTGTATATTGGGAATTGGGATATACTTGAGTTATATTGTTGCATGTGGATGTTCAATTGACAAACTGATTAGGCGAGGAATTTGTTTGTTCCCTCATCTTGTTGCTCTAATTGGTTTCTGAGAAATGATTCTATATTCTTGGCTTGTTTGATGTTCTTGCTGTGAGAAGTCGCGCGAAAGATTTCACGCATGGCTCCTAAAAAGTCAAAACCTCCTCGGACAAGGATCAAAGACAGACTAAGTGCTTTACCAGATGCTATACTTTGCCACATCGTCTCCTTTCTACCCACAAAGAATGCTGTGGTAACATCTCTTTTGTCCACTAGATGGGAATATCTCTACAGGTCTGTGCCTAAGATTGATGTAGACGACTAATTGCCTACTCAAGCCGCACGAAGAAAATGCTTTGAGAAAATGTCTAATGGATTCATAAGGTTTATGAATAGGATATTTTCTCTATGAAACAATGCTGGCACAGTCAAGCTTTACCTTAGGTGCTCAAATTCATATGAGGATTGAATTATCAATGATTGGATTTGTGCTGCGTTGTGCCATAATGTTCAAGAGCTTGAAATCTATGTTCCATTTTCTGCTAGATATCATCTTACTAGTGAAATCTTCAGATATGAAAGGCTTTCAAGCTTGTAGCTTCATGGCTTTTCTGTCAATGTTCCTGAGCAGGTTTTCTTACCAAATCTTACAGTACTGCATTTGTCATCTGTGGTATTTCTTACTGACAATTATCACGTGTCAAAGTTCCTGTTCAGCTGTCCATTGCTCGAGGATTTGAGTTGACTGATTGCAAACTAGAAGATCTTGAAATTCTTGATCTTTCCATTCCTTTCCTTAAATGATTCACATTGAGGGACGACTATGAATTTGTAACAATTATTATATCTAACCATTATCTTGAATATTTGATGCTTGACACTTCTTCAGCAGAACATGTAGTGAAAAACTTGAAGTCTTTGGCCAGTGCAACAGAGTGAGGAGCTAGGAGTGTTCTCTGAGATAATCAATGAATTGTATAAAGTTAGCTCTCTGTCCATTGTAGGGGCTAGTTTTGAGGTAAATTAAACTTTGATCAACTTTTTTGCATTGAGGAACTAATTTGCCTTTGCATTTTCTAGAATTACATCATTTTGATGATTTATTTTTAATTCCATGAAGGGGCTAGTAGCTTCCGGTTCCTTAAGTAAACTCCAGTGTTTGACCCATTTGGATCTTGCACCATCGTCTGAAGATGAGTTCCGCACGCTTCCCAGATTATTTCATGGGACACCTGATCTTCAACAGTTCACACTTGATATGGTAAGTAAGAACACCAAACTAAAGTTTCTGGCAAAGAGTTGCTATTTCAATTATGACTATTATTAAACTCAAGACTTCTCATTGTAAAACCCCCATCCACTCCTTCCCCACTTGAGGCTTGTATAGGTTATTTGTGCCCAAAGGCATTGCGTCTGATTTGTTTTAGGTTAAGCCTTTGTGTTTGGCTCAGAAGTTGAGGAAGGTAGAAGTCTTTGATTTCGTTGATTCTGAAACTCAGTTCGACATGGTGGAATACTGTTGGAGCATTACTAGAATTAATGAGTTTTTGGTTCTTTAGTATAACTCCAAAAAAGTGGCCATTTTCCATATTGAGGAGATTTTTAATGTTTCCAAGATGCTCAAGGACATGCAAGATTGCTGTTGTTGAGTGAATAGCTGTTTGATCAAGGTGCAAGACATGAAGGATAAGAGAAGGAAAGGCACCTGGTTCAGCTTGGTGTCTGTTTTGTTCAAATTGTAACCATGTTGTGAGTAGTTATATGTATCAGATGCTTAATGAATTTCATTTGCGGATATGGTTGTAACTTACTCAAGTGGTTGGTCTATATTAAGCACTCTGCTATTTTGATGAATGCTGAACTACTGATGTATATGCTTTTTGCTGAGTATCTAGTTGAAATATCTGTACTGGAAAGCAATTTGGTAAAACTTGGTTAACTTAACGTTGTTTTTGTTTTGAAGATTCATCTGCTGTCGTTTGCTTGCCTCTACTTGTGTAGTGTCCCTTTTTGACATCTTTTTCAGATTGTACATGTGACCAACCCAACAGTCATAAAATGGAAAAAAATGTTAAATGTGTGTGTGTGTGTATGTGGCCCTTATGATTGATTTTAGGAAATTTGCAGTCCAAATCCCATTGAAATTTCCATGAAACGTATGTGCCATTTAACTTCGTGAATTCGATGTAGAAGCTTGGAGGATGTGGCAGAATATCATTCCAGTACCTGACATGTCAAATTCCTCTGTAATTTTGTGCCTGTATCCACAGTAGAATTGGGTTAAAATGCATGTTTCTGGAAATTGGATGCAAACCGAACCATAACTGGACAGCGATGGATGATGCCCATGAGGGAGTGCTCCGCATTCCAGAAAATCATTAGTCATAGAAGAATAACTATAAAGGATATGTAGAAGGCCAATGATATTTACACTTAAAGAAAAGTTCGAGGAACTCCTTATCTTTACTCATTAGTGTTCAAAATGTCATAAAAAAATGGCTAGTAAAGGTGGTGTCTGGAGCCTTTTTCTTCTGACTGACCTATTCGAATTAGTTTGTTTCAACAATTTCAACTAATTCAGCTTCTTGTACTACTTCCAAAGTCATCATTGTACAGTTTAAGGAGCATAGTTTCGGATTATAAGGGTGATAAGTAGACAAAGGAAAGTCATAAACTACAAAGAATTTGGCCTAAGTGCCATCTATTCTTCTTTTGAATTTGCATACTCTTTTTGGAAAGCAGTAATTGAACTTTAGAAATACAATCAGATACAAAGGGAGTTGGCTCCTGTCCATTATACTCTCTCTCCATTTTTCTCAATACCCTACTAGATTATTGCCACATATATTTATTATTCTTTAGTGGTTCATATTAATTCTCTATCAACTAGCCTTCTTAACTCTATGTTAACCTATAAAGGGTTTCCATGAATTCCTTATCATTGGTATCTTTGGAAAGATTCTTGACTTTCTTATTTGAGATCAGTTTCCATAATTTGTGTCCAGCAGAAGCTTTCACTAATTCTCTTACAAAAATAGTAAAAAAAAATGCTAATGCACTAAGTAATTTTAACTATGTTTTCATATATAAAACAATAATTTCAGTTAAACTCTTTAATAAAATAATTCAAGGATTTCTCATATTAGGTTGTCTCCCCTTTCAAATGTTTTTATATATGTCATAAATATTTCATGCTCGGTTATGAGATCAATAACAATAAACCAATAGTGCAGAAAGAAAAAGAAAAAGAGTAACGAGTGTTTCAATATATTCGTCAAAGTTCATGATAAAATTGAGAAAAAGGAGTAAAGACTGTTTCTTTTATCTTTGTTAAAAAAAATTTTAAAAAAAAATGCATACGCTTAATGAAGTATGTATTGTTGATCCTCTTTGATTAAAAAAAAAAGAAATGTAAAACGATGCCAACAATAATTTATATATATGAAATTTGCAATCGTAAAATTTAATTAGGTATTTGCTAATAGGCATTTAACTTGTATGGAAGTTTAACTTAAATCATGCTAATGATTGATGGTTATATATGGAAATCGGGAAAGGTTAATAATTAATAAATCCATGTGACAATCATCTAAGAGTGTATTGAGGGAAGATAGAGAGAAATTGTAATGGAGAGGAGTTAATTACCTAAACAAATTCAAGATTAAAATGTGGAGAAGCAGCTACTATTTTCAGGGCTGTCAAGAATGCCTCAATATAAGTCCACCCATCTTGCTCTTTAAGTTCTGCTTTGCTAGTATCAGTTTGAATCATTTACTTTTGAGATTACATACACTATTGAATATATTAACACAGAGTATTTTGCCAAGCAAAGTAAAGATTTATTTTTACTGTACAAATAATAAAAGAAAAAAGTACCTTGTAGCATGAGAGAAGGGAGAAAAAGGGGGAAAAAAAAAAGAGAGAAAAGGAAGAAGGAGAGATTTAAAAAAAGGAAAAAGAGGAAGGAAAAATGAAAAAAAAAAAAAAGTCATTCAGATAGCAAAGGCACTTTTGTCAAAAGCATCAAGTAAGGGGTTAAAAAGAATTTTCTTTCTACTAATTTCCCTAATAGACAGGGATTAAACAAGTGATTGATTTTTGACATTTTTGGAACTATAGCCCCATTTGTCTATGAGGTGCATAAAAAAAAAAAAAAAAGACTAGGATAATAGCCTGCAAATTTGCGTGGGGGATGGGTTGGTGCGTTTAACCCAACTCAATACTACTATATTTATTTTCATTTTCAACCAACAGAAAAACTTGGATCAATTTTGAGAAACTGTGAATGATCATACTTCGAAAGAAAAGCCAAAAAAAAAAAAAAGGAAAACATAATTTCTATACTTTCCTCACTCAAAGAAACATCAATAATAAAAGAATGCAAAAGTACGTCCAATTTATTTCAAAGGGAACTTGAGTGTGTAAATGATATATTGTTCAATGTACCAAAAAAGGAAGAGAAAAAGTAAAAATGGGCAATCGACTAAAAATGCATGTCTGCGCTTACAATTGCAATTTGTATTTCAATATTTGAAGGGTGATTTCAGAACACTCAAAACTAATGGACTCAAATTTTATTATCAGGAAAAATATGAAACACATAATGAATCCGTACCTATTTTAAATAACATTAATATTGCACAATGCTAAAGTACCGGTTAAGCTTCTCTCCATTTATACCTTAACAAAATTAATTTAACCTTTATTAAAATCAATACCATTCTTAATATAATTCGTAACTTGTGCAAGTTATGCTTAAAATTTCTTATAAAATTGTCTAAATTTTGTTGTTTGATTAATCACTATAAATTTTTGATACAATTTGATTCACTTTTCATCATTCAAATATTCCGTGTGAATTGAATGCAAAAATATTCACAAAAGAATATCATTTTTTTAGTATGTTAATCTAGGGATTAATAGAAAATTAATGAATGAATAGGATGATTTTATAAAATTGTAGTAATTTAAATATATTTAAATAGAGAGACAATTGGGTTGAATTCCAATAGAGAGAATCCTAACCAGCTAAACTACTAGGCCATAACAGAAACTAGTAAACACTAAAATAAGGTTGACAGAAACGAAATTTTCCCAGACAAAAACATATACTAATAATCAACTGAAAAATAATACTATAATTGTATGACTGATCAAGAAAATTGCATCAAACATCATCTCATTGCCCCCTCATAAATTCCCAAAACTCTTCCGAGGCATCAGCTTCCCACTGATTACGATCAAAGTTCTGACTATAATATGCTGTATCCCGATATGATCTCACCTCAGGCTTCGGCTGAGGCTGAGGCTGAGGCTGAGGCGTCCGCTCTGCGTACCTCTGAGGTGCAGGCTCTTGTACAGAACCCTGATACTGGTACTGCGGGTCATAGTACTGGGATGACTGGGCACTTGAGTTATACCCATAGTCATAGGTTTCAGGTTTGGAATGCTTCAAGTATGTGTCTGGATCAGAATAATTGGTGTGAAACTTTGCAGGGTGCTTTTGCCTCTTTGCCATTTGTTTCTGTTCATGGTAATCGCAACCGCAGTACATGGTCCCCGTCACGGGATCATACTTAGTCTTTTCATGGCTCTTCCCTACAGACTTCACAAAATTCAATAACGTTGACATTGCTGAAATTTGCCAAGATTTTTCCCTAAGGAGATCTATGTGCTGTTGATGTCGTTGCTTGAGTGCATGCATGTTTATATAGGCTTTGGGGAAGAAGCTAGTAATTGACGCTACCATATTCGATGGTTTCCGCATTTGAACGTTGCTCAACGAAAGATAATAGTAGTTACCATATTTGATGGTTTCCTAATTTGAACGTTATTCAAGGAAAGATGTCGAACGGGGAACCTGCAGCCTTTTTTAGCAGTAGAAAACAGTTTATAGAGACCATAAGTGACTTGTTGTGGAAGTTAATTTCCAAACTTTCTTGAATCGACTTTGGTGCTAGGATGTACGTTGTATATAGAAACTAAATGGTCTTACCGTTAAAAACTGCAGTTTCTATGTTTCTTGATTTCAAAATAACCTATGAGTAGTAGCCAATAATTCCAGAACAAAAGACAACAATTTTTGGAAGTAGCTAACAGTAGCTAACTAGTTATGCTTTAAAACTCATAAGCCAACCAAAAATTGGAGAATTTGTGGTTTTTTCTTATTCAGAACTGGGAAAATTCAACAAGAAATTAATTTGTAGAGCTTGTTTGTGTTTGAATCCAAAAACTAAGGAAAAAAAAAAAGATTCCATAGTTCCACCGTGATCAAAACACACCAACATATGATTTAAATTAAAGCCTAAAAAAAGACTGCAATTTGGAATTGACTGGTATTGCAGTTACTCATGATTTTCAAAAAGTTAGCAAGCTTAGGGAATGTGAATGATTAAGTGAAAAGTTCTCCTTTCAGAGCCAATGAACACAATTAGTAAAGCATTAAAACTAATGCCGATTGAGCTTGACCAGCTGACAAAAAAAGGTTCTAAACAAATTAAATCCTTTCTCAACTTGACCGATTAAAATCCTACACAATAATAAGAAAATAGTTCCACAAGTAATGTACAATTGTCGATGTTTTATATGATCAAAGACAATAAAATAAATTGTATTCAAGTATCTAGTTGTCATTTGATAATGTGTTATGCATCGATCTAGGTTTCCTAAACTAAGAATTTTTTTTGAATGGACGTTATAGGCAGTCTTTTACATAAATTGGTTTTCCTTTAAATAAATGTATCGACAATTATTGTTGTTTTATTTCTAATGAATATTGTGTATCTCAATTTTTAAAAAGCTAAAGGGAGAATTGTGAAGTTTTGCTCACATTTTACCAAAAGAATTTTTATTTCCCTCACACTTAATGTTGGGGTGCCATGAGATGATGTTTGGTGCACTTATCTTGATCTTGGAGGAGAAGTAATACTTGTAGTAGTTTTACTTTTAAAGTTGATTATCAGTATCTGTTTTTGTTTCAGCAATTTTCATTTTTGCCATCGTTATATTTAGCATTTACTTGATTCTGTTAGTAGTAGGGTCATTATGTGTTTTTTTCCCGACAATAAAATTTGAGTCTATTCGTTATGATTATTTGTAAATCATTAAATAAATTTAAAGTTTCTAATAAAAAAAATCTATCATTTGACAATGGGCAATCTCAAAAACACAAGTTGCGGTTGTAGGCACAAATATGAGTTGTAAATGAGAGGTCCATGACTATCTACTGTAATTTTGAGAACATGCAATTTTCTTGTAAAGAGAAAAAAAATACCTAAAGCAAAAAAAAAAAAAAATGGCCGTAAACAAAATAATTGACTATGCTAAGATATTATAAAAGTAGAATTTGTATAAGCTGAAAAAAAAATTTATTCTTATATTTCACTTCTTTTATATCTACTTCAACAATTAGATGTCTAAATGCTATTTTTTGAGTTTGGAAGTGAAAAGGTGGTACTATCTTTAAAACCAATGGAAAAACGTTTTATTTTTTGATCCATTTCCATTGTATTGTGATAAATTGTTGATGAATTCCCAAAATTTCACATCCAAGGTGATTGGAAACTATGGGCTTGTTTGGCAAAGGTGTTTTTTTGCCCAATTTGTATAAAACTTATTTTTTTTCCTACTTTAACTACAGGAACCCTCAAAAAACTTTCAAAGTTTTTAACCTACACACCCAAAAAACTACACAAAAAACTTTTTTCCTCCATTCCTTTCCTTTTTCTTACACAAAAAATACACATCAAAAACACTTATCGCCGGCACCGGCCATCACCGCCGACACCGGTCATCAACTCCGGCGCCGGTGACCTCTTTTTTTTTTTTTTTTTTTCCCTTCCCTCCCCTCCCTCCCCGGTCAGCGACCAGATCTGTCGTGAGTCACACAGTCTCTGGTCACCAGATCCGGTCATGGCCAGGTCATGGGGGAGAGAGGGAGAGGAGAGGGAGAGGGAGAGGGAGAGGGAGGGGGGGGGGGGCGGGGTAAGGGGGAGGGAAGGGGAAAAAAAAAGAGAGGGAGGGAAGAAGAAAGAAAGAAAAGGGAAAGGGAAAGGAAAAGAAAGAAGAAAAAGAAAAGAAAAAAGAAAAAGAAAAAAAATCTACTCAAAAGTTTTTACACATCCAAAAAAATTTTCTACAACTTCTACAGTAAGTTAGAGTAAAGTTTTTGACAAACACCCAAAAAACTCATTTACCAAACGGGCCCTATATTTCCACTTCTTGGGCAAAGAGTTTTCACCGTTCAACTCTAAAAAGTTGGTAATCAGACTTAAGAAAGTTTTATTGTATTCTGATTTCCATAATTCTTTACAGTGATTGAAAAGTAATTTACTATGCAATTCTAACTAGATACAAGATACAATTGTACAAGGAAAGAAAAGGATCTCAATCAGCAACAAGTATAAACAGATTTCAATAACCTGCAAATCTTCGTAATCTCTAGCATAATATCTGGTAATCTTCAATAGTCCTTCTCACGTTGGAATGTGTAAGAATGAAACACCCAACGTAATAAAGTACATAACCAAACAAGTTCACTGGCCGCAGAACCCATGGCTTGACATTTTGCTTTGGCAGAAGATCGACCTACGGTAGATTGTTTTTTAGTTTTCCAAGAAATTGGTGCATCACCACGTTCATAAAATATCCAGTTGTTGACCTTCAAGTGACAGGGCAGATTCCCCAATTTGCATCACAATATCCATGCAACTAGAAATTATTGTCCCACAAAAATAATAATCCTTGACCCGGGGCACCCTTAATGTATCGTATGATTCGGAAGGCAACTTGTTGATGCTCTGTAGTGGGCGATTGCATGAACTGGCTCAAGAAATTGACTACATAAGTAATGTCAAGTCGAGTAATTGCAAATAGAGCAATTGAACGATTAGATGACGGAAAGAGTAGAATCATTGAGTAAGGGATTGGTAGATGCTCCCAAATGATGCTGCTATGGCGCGTTGTGCCGGGTTTGGCATCTAATAATTCAGCATCAGCAATAATGCCTCGAGTATACTTCTGTTGACTAAGAAAGATGCCCACTGGACTATGGGCGATTTCATGACCAAGAAAGTACCTAAGATGTCTAAGATCTTTGAGATGGAATTGGTTACCAAAAACTGTTTCAGCCGACTACATTGAGCTGAGTCATTTCCTGCAATAACCATGTCATCAACATATACCAGGACAACAAGAAACATATTCTTAGATTGCCAAGTAAATAAAGATGAATCGACATTGTATGAAACATAGGTCTTTAGAGCCGGCGATAGTTTAGAAAACCATTCTCTCGAGCGAGCCCATAAAGAGATTTATTGACGACAAACATGATGTCCAATTGATGTAATTTCCATTGCCTAGATGCTGCAATAGCAAGTGATAAGGTGTATTTTGTTGGTATATTTGTTTATATTCTTCTTTTTATTTATACCAAATATTGCTTTAATTGCTTGATTCTACTTATATTTGATATTTTGTGTTAATTCCAGGAATTGGAGTAAAACGTGCTTAATTGATGATTTTAAAGTAGATTGTACGTGGACGAGTTTGTGCTCAAGGTCAAGACCGGAAGATTCGGGGTGGACACCAGGAAGTTTCCTAATTCAAGTCAAAATCCAAGGGCTATTTTTAATTAGGAAAGATTGCACTTTGTAAAAAGTTTTTAGCGTTTATTTGAGAAGGCTAGTAGTAATTGGATTAGGATTGTTATTTTTGGAAAGTTGGTATTAGAAGTATAAAGAAAAAGGGAGAAACGAAAAAGAAAGAGTAATTAGTACATTATTATGTTTTCCTTTTCTTTTGGACGTGTAAACGTCTTCTTTTTGCTATTACTTTTCTTCTCCTTTGGTGCGCCCCGGGAACGGAAGAAATGAAAATAATCAATCGTCTTCTTCTTCTTTTCTTGTCAGCAATTGGAAAGGGATAATTAGAAAACTTCCTACGGATTTTGCATGGACTGTTCTCCATTAATGGAGGGCTAATTTTATCTTTCTAGTCAAGGGGCACTTGAGGATTTGGTTCAACTATTACTGTGAGATCTAATCGATTTTATTTATTTCTTCTATTCGTTGGTATTTGTATATTTTCTACTTTTATTGGTGGTGATTATTGTGTGCGATTGAATAGGTGTACAATATTTAATTATTCACAAAATCTATTTGCTAATTAGAGTAGTTGAATTTGTAACTGTTTGATTACTTTAATCCTGGTAGCAACTGACATAATTGGTATTATGTCAGAGAAATATATAATGTAATTTAAATGGACCCTCGTAGCGTGTTTGTTAATTAGAATAGGATTTCTCTAATTTTTAATACAGTCAGAAAATTAAATCTTATGGTCGTACCTAGGGTTATTTTCTAGATTAGAGAAGTAGTCAATGGTCATACCTTGGCTATCGAAACAGTAAGGAGAGACTGCTATCAGAGCGTATCGGCAGTGAAAAACCTGTTTGTCAATGAATGTTGGAATTATATTTGCATCAATGATCAGTTCTTTGAACCATTTCTGAAGTGTATCCTTGGCTAGAGTTTTTCCCATTAATTATCTCTTTTTATTATTTTTCATAGTTGGTTAATTAGTTAATATTTTTTTAGCATTCAATTCTCAAAATCCCCCCAATTCCTGTCAACTGAAAAAGGAGTTAATTTTCCCCAATCCCTATGGAGACGATCCTATTTGCCACTGTATGCAATTTAACTAATTTTGATATATCGGATCAAGTATACTCGTTGGAATCAGGGTGAAGCTAGTAACCCATTGCACATCCGGAGTCCCTACTTCAGTACCTGCAATTGGATTTTGGTTATTTTCTTTGGCAGTTAGGTTTATTGACTATTATTGCACAGGCTCGACACCTGTTAATTTTTGACGCCGTTGCCGGGGACTGGTACCTGAATTATTTGCTTCTTTTTTAGTTTATTTCATTTTTATTTTATTTTTATTCTCATTTTGTTTCTGGAATTTTTGCTAGTTTATGCCTCGTTCTTCACGAGCAGGTGAATTGATATACAATCTAGAGGTTGAGAAGACAGCGCGTAGGCTGAGACAAGAAACCAGAAAACACAAGAAAGAACAGTCGTCTACAACATCTCCGGGGCTTAACTTGGCAATTGGATTGGTAGAATCTTCAACTGATTCCTCTAGGGATTCGGAACAAAAGGAGTACATTATGGCCAATACTAGGACACTCAGAGAGTTGACTGCTCCAGATTTGACTCAACAACTCCTATGCATTACTTTTCTAAATTTAGTTGAAAATACTTCTTTTGAGCTAAATTTCGGCTTAATTCACCTCTTACCATCTTTTCATGGACTTTTAGGTGAAGAACCCCACAAGCATCTCCAAGAATTTGATATGGTTTGCTCGAGTATGAAGCCACCTGGGGTTATTGAAGAACAAATAAAGCTTAGAGCATTTCCATTTTCATTGAAGGATGCAGCTAAAGACTGGCTATACTACCTACCGGCAGGTAGTATCACAACATGGGTGCAACTAAAGAAGAAATTTCTAGAAAAAATACTTCCCAACTTCCCGAGTTGCAAGTCTACGGAAGGAGATATGCGGAATCAAACAGCACCCCGGGGAATCACTGTATGAGTACTGGGAGAGATTCAATAAATTGTACACTAGATGTCCACAACATCAAATTAGTGAACAATTATTGATCCAGTACTTCTATGAGGGGCTTCTACTGTCTAACCGAAACATCACTGATGCTGCAAGTAGAGGGTCATTAGCAAATAAGACCCTTAGCCAGGCATAGGTGCTAATCGAAGAAATGGCAGAAAATTCACAACAATTTGGCACCTGTGAGACTACATCGGTCCGTAGAGTAAATGAAGTGGAGGTGTCATCTATGCAACAACAGTTGTTCGAACTGACAACCTTTGTTCGGCAGCTAGCTATAGGAAATGCCCAACAAGTCAAGGTGTGTGGGATTTGCACAAATGTGGGGCATTCCACTGACTCGTGCCCAATGTTACAAGGAGAGGGAGTTGAACAAGTGAATATAGCTGGTAGAGTGCCCACGTCCCGAAGACAGTATGACCCATATCCAAACACATACAATCCGGGGTGGAAAGATCATCCCAATTTTAGCTATGGGAACAGGCAGCCGAGTTTATTTCCAAATCGCCCCCCAGGATTTCAGCAACCATACCAACCCAGGCCTCAACCTCCCCCCTCTAATTCATCCAGTACATCTCTTGAGGATATAGTCAAGAGCCTAGCTTCTAGCACATTACAGTTCTAGCAGAAAACGGACTCTAGCATACAAAATTTACAGAAGCAAATGAGTCAGTTAGCAACTGCTGTCAATCGTTTAGAAGCCAAGGTAGATGGGAGATTACCCTCACAGCTTGAAGTGAATCCCAAGAATGTGAGTGCTATGACCCTCAGAAGTGGGAAAGAGGTTGAAGCTCCCAAACCAGCGATTCGCAAGGACAAAAATGAGGATCAAATCAAGAGGGAATTAGAAGAACAAGGCTTGGCCAAGAAGACCCCTGAGGTGATCCGTAACCGGTTATCACAACTAAGGCTACTCCACCACCTTTCCCTAGTAAGTTGGAGAAGCCAAGGAGGCAAGCGAAGGAACAAGAGATCCTACAGGTGTTTCACAAGGTGCAAGTAAACATCCCTCTACTAGATGCAATCAAGCAGGTGCCCAAGTATGCCAAGTTCTTGAAGGACTTGTGCGTTAACAAACGAAAGCTGAGAGGAGATGAACAAGTTGTGGTAGGTGAGAACGTATCAGCCGTGCTGCAAAGGAAGTTACCACCGAAATGTGGAAATCCAGGTATATTCTCTATCTTATGTGGAATAGGGCACACTAAAATTTGAAATGCAATGCTAGATTTAGAAGCGTCAATTAATGTGACACCAAAAAGTATTTATGCCTCCTTAAATCTAGGACCATTGAAGGAAATTAGGATCATGATTCAATTAGCGGATCATACTAATGCCTACCCTGATGGGCTAATTGAAGATGTTTTGGTCCAAGTAAATGATTTGGTGTTCCCCGCTGATTTCTATATACTTGACATGCATAATGAACATTCCCTAGTTCATCACCTCTAATATTAGGGAGGCCCTTTTTGAGCATTGCTGAAACAAAAATTGATGTAAAAGGGGGTACCCTCACAATGAAATTTGATGGGGAGGTGGTTCACTTTAATATCTTTGACATTATGAAATATCCGTCTGAATCTCATTTTGTTTTTGCTGCAAGTGCAATTAATCCTGTAGTCAAGAAAG
Organism: Gardenia jasminoides; assembly: GCA_013103745.1. Classification (NCBI taxonomy): domain Eukaryota; kingdom Viridiplantae; phylum Streptophyta; class Magnoliopsida; order Gentianales; family Rubiaceae; genus Gardenia; species Gardenia jasminoides. The sequence goes on along the minus strand of CM023101.1, from coordinate 27,996,308 downwards.
TTTTTGAGTTGAATGGCAGGGATGAGTTAGAGGTTGCTTTAACCAAGTATCTCGAGTTGGAAGCAACCTATGAGGTGGAGTTAAGTGTAGAGTTGAGGCACATGGTTGGAGCACTGCATTCACTGGCAGCTACTACAAGTAGATATGTCCTCGCACCCCTATTTATACCCGAATCTCATCAGAAATTGTTACCCTCTGTGGTGCAGGCACCAGTGGTAGAATTAAAGTCTCTGCCAAGCCATCTCAAGTGTGCATACCTTGGTGATGGAAAAACTCTCTCGGTTATAATTTCAGTCAAGTTATCAACCATGCAAGAGGAAAAGTTGATAAGAGTGCTCCGAGAACACAAGGAGGCGATAGGATGGTCCATAGCTGATATCAAGGGTATCAGTCCCTCCTTGTGTATGCATCGGATTAGGCTTGAAGAGGATGCAAAACCGGTGAGACAAGCATAAATACGGCTAAATCCTATGATGATGGAGGTGGTGAAAAATGAGATACTTAAGCTTCTCGATGTAGGAATAATTTTTGCCATCCCCGATAGCCAGTGGGTCAACCTAGTGCAAGTAGTCCCAAAAAAAGCTGGAATAACGATAGAAGAAAATCATGAGGGTGAACTTGTTCCAATTCAAAAACCTACCGGATGGCGTCAGTGCATAGACTACCGCAAGCTCAACGCAGTGACAAAAAAGGACTACTACCGTCTTCCTTTTATTGATCAAATGATTGAAAGATTGGCCTGTAAAGCTTATTATTATTTTTTGGATGGTTTTTCAGGTTACTTTCAGATTACCATAGCGCCAGACGACCAAGAAAAGACGACGTTCACGTGCCCGTTTGGTATTTTTGCTTATAGAAGAATGCCCTTCGGACTGTGCAATGCGCCCGCAACTTTTCAACGGTGTATGGTAAGCATCTCTTCTGAATATGTAAAGAAAATAATAGAAGTATTCATCGATGACTTCAGTGTCTACGGTGACAGTTTTGATGAGTGCTAGGACAAGTTGACCCTAATTTTGAGAAGATGTATTGAAACTAACCTAGTGCTTAATTGGGAAAAATGCCATTTCATGGTTGAAAATGGGATAGTTTTGGGTCACGTTGTATCTTCTAAAGGCATTGAAGTAAACAAAGTTAAGATAGATCTTGTTTCTTCCCTACCTTACCCTGCAAGTTTGCGGGAAGTGCATTCTTTTTTGGGACATGCAGGTTTCTATCAAAGATTCATTCAAGATTTCTCAAAGATTGGAGCTCCTTTGTTCAAACTTCTGCAAAAGGACGTGCCATTTGAGTTCAATGATGGTTGCAAGGAGGCATTCAACAAGTTAAAAGAACTATTGACCTCACCAACAATTATTCAACCTTCAGATTGGAATCTCCCATTCGAGATTATGTGTGATGCAAGTGACACGGCAGTGGGAGTGGTCTTGAGGCAAAAAGTTGGAAAAACCGCTCATGCAATCTATTACGCTTCAAAGGCATTGAATGGAGCCCAATTGAATTACTCCACCACAGAAAAGGAGCTCTTAGCTGTTATTTTTGCTTTGGAAAATTTCAAGTCTTACTTGTTAGGGGCCAAAGTGATTGTTTATTCTGATCATCCAGCGTTGCGGTATTTGATGACCAAGAAAGAAGCAAAGCCAAGGTTGATTCAGTGGATATTACTCCTGCAAGAGTTTGACCTAGAAATTTGAGATAAAAAAGGGGCAAAAAATTTAGTTGCTGATCATCTGAGCCATTTGTCTACTGCAAAGGATGATTTTCCTTAAGGGAGACTTTTCCTGATGAGCACTTATTTTCTGTTCACTCATCTCTCCCTTGGTATGCAGATATGGTAAATTACTTGGTCACTAATCAATTTCCTGCAGGCTGGTCCAAGGCGAAAAAGGACAAGCTAAAAAGTGATGCTAAATATTTCATCTAGAACAACCCCTACCTTTGGAAGCACTGTGCAGATCAAGTGATGCGCCGTTGCGTAAGTGACTCTGAATTTAACTCCATTTAAAATTTTTGTCATTCTTATGCATGTGGGGGTCATTTTAGGCCTAAAAGAACAGCCCGTAAGGTGTTAGAGAGTGGTTTTTATTGGCCTACCTTGTTTAAAGATGCATACTTGTTTTGCAAATCTTGTGATAGATGTCAGAGGGTAGGTAATATTTCCTGTAGAGGCCAAATGCCCAAAAACCCCATATTCTTTTGTGAAAATTTTGAAGTATGGGGTATTGACTTTATAGGGCCATTTTCTTCTTCTTATCGTTATCTGTATATTTTACTTGCTATTGACTATGTTTCGAAGTGGGTGGAAGCAAAAGCCACCCGGACTGACAATTCTAAAGTAGTCGCAGAGTTTGTGAGGTCTCACATTTTTATCCATTTTGGGGTGCCTAGAGCTATGATCAGTGATACAGGAAAGCACTTTTGCAATAGGGTGATTGCAACTTTACTTCGCAAATATGGGGTCGTTTATAAAGTTTCTACATCTTATCATCCTCAAACGAAAGGGAAGGCTGAAATTTCTAATAAAGAAATTAAGTCCATTTTGTAGAAGATGGTTCGTCTTGATAGGAAAGATTGGAGAATGCGCTTTAGGCCTACAGGACTGCATATAAAACACCTATTGGGATGTCTCCCTATAGGTTGGTTTTTGGGAAGCCGTGCCACCTTCCTGTGGAGTTAGAACATAAGACGTTCTGGGCGGTTAAGCAATGTAATATGAACTTGGATGAAGCGGGAGTGCAAAGGAAGCTTCAACTGCAAGAATTGGAAGAATTAAGAAATAAAGCATATGAGAGTGCCATGGTCTACAAAGAGAGGAATAGAGTTTTCCATGACCAACAAATCTCATGGAAGACCTTTGAGATTGGGCAAAAAGTCCTTCTCTAGCATTCCAAGTTAAAGCTCTTTCCAGATAAATTACGCTCCCGTTGGATAGGCCCAATTGTTATTACTAATGTTTTCCACTATGTTGCAGTAGAAATTCAAAACTTGAAAACGAACGCAAAGTTTGTGGTTAATGGCCATCGTCTCAAGCCTTACTATGAAGGCTTTCAAGTGGAAGTAGTCGAAACGATGAACTTGGAGGACCCTACCTGCTTGGATTGAAGTCAAAACTCACTATGTCTAGCCAAAGACATTAAAAAAAGGCGCTCTTGGGAGGCAACCCAAAAATTCTGTTATGTTGTTAATTCTTTGAGTTCTTTTTAGTTTAAATTGCTAAGTGTCATTTAAGTAATTTCTTTTGGTAGGCGGCACTTGGTTGCAGGTGCAAAGTTGTGGTCATTCTTGATTTTGACTTCAATTCAGTCTAATGGACAGAAGACTCTTAGTCGTCAGGATGTGCCCACATCCCGATGACTGATGCAATTCAAAGGTGCGGTAGGCAAACTAGAAGACTTCTCGTGGTCAGGACGTGCCCACGTCACGAGTCATATTGCTATTCAGAATTTTCAAGGTGCCCACTAGAAGACTCTTCATTGTCAGGACGTGCCCATGTCGTGATACGTGATACGTTTTTCCAAGAATAAATTGGGTCAATTAGAAGACTCCAACCACTTTGGACGTACCCACGTCCAAAAGGATCATTGGTTAAAAAAAACTCTGATATTTATTTTTATTATTATTTTTTTCCTTTATTTTATTTGTTTTCCTTTCTTTTTGTGCTTTCAGCAATATTTTACAATATATATATATATATGTATATATACTTTTCCCAAAAACCCTAATTTTTTCCCTCTTCTTTCTTTTCTTTTTTTTTCTTTGCTCCTTCTTCCCTCTTCTCGATTAGCAACCACCACCGCCTCAGCCTTTATCACTGCTGCTTTGAAGTTGGTCCCGACCGGCCGCTGCAGCTGGAAATCGCATCCCCATTGTTGCTATCACTACTGCATCCGCTGCCAAAATTGCGCTGGCCATTGAAGCTGAGTCCGCTGCCACTGCTGTTGCGCCACCGCTCACTGCTATTGCAAATTGCTGTTGTTGCTCTCTGATTGCTGCTATTCAGAGCTTCGTCGATATCGTGCCGGCCTCTGGAGCTTTTCTGAAGTTGACGCGCCGTGCTGCTGAAAAGAAATCTCCGCCGTTGCTGCCCGCAGTTCGCACGCTGTCGCTACTCCAGGTCACGCAAGCACCTGCCACCGCTGCTGGACGCACCACTGCTGTTTGATGGTCTACCACTGCCATGCCATTCGCCGTTGTTGGAGGTCGTCCGTGGTCCTCATCGTGTGAAGCTCCTCTGACATTCCACATCACTGCCAGAGTTCTTCCATCGCTACTGTCCATAAGCTGCTATTGCTCCGGCTCCTACTGTTTGAAGTTTCCCCTCGGTGACTCCGCAATCTCCATCCGAGGTCGACGCCGTTGCTTCCTCACCACTACTCCTCGATGCTTCACTTCATCTCCACTATCCTCGTTTGGTGAACTCCAGGTTTTGTTTTCTGCTCTCCAATTTCCTTCTGACTAGTAGCTAATGATAGATTTTCAATTGCGTAGCTGAGGCGAGACTTTACTTTCCATAGCTGATGACAGATGTTTGGTGATTCTTTGAGTTCTTTGCTTCTATGACTTGCATCTCGTTGTGCTATTTGGTGTGTTGAAATTGGAATTGACTGCTAGTTTGGGAACTTACTAGTTTGGAATTGTCTATGTGTTTTGATTAGGTTTCATAATTCGGGGTAATTCTGATTTTGGAGAGTGTTATTTATGCATTAGGTAGTTGAATTGGTCATTTGGCACGTGGTGGCACTTGCGTGGTACAGTTTGAATTTTGCATTGGGCATGTGAACTTGACTTTGATTGTTTTAATATCCTTGTCACCCAATTGCGAAAAAGCCAGACAAAAAGAAATCCAAAACCAGCCCTTCTTCCCCCCAACCCACAATTCGAAAAACTGGTCCTTCCTCCACTTTAGGTCAATAGTCTAGGCTAGGTAAGGATCTGGGTGTCCATATTTCATCACCATCACACTTCGGTGGTAACCTCATTTTTACAAGAGATGCTGATACGAAGAGATATGAGAACTGTTGTCAGCGCCCCATCATCCCTTGTAAATTCATTCACCCCTGACCCTTGATGCTTTGAAGATTACTGATGCCGTTCAGGATATGTTTGCTGTAATTGGATGGTCAAATTACATTACTATTCAATGTCCTGCTTTTGTTGAGTTGACTCATGAATTTTATGCTACTTTTGAGTATGACTTGCCTCATGAGTACACTGTTACGACTCCCAATGTGATTTGATTCTTCTTGTTAGGTAGGGAGTTTAAATAGTCACTTACTGGATTTAATCTTGCCTTTGGATTCATTGATCAAGCTTATTCTGAGTCTAGGGAGTATGTGGATAGCATCTGTGATTATGTTGAACCCTTTTACTCTACTAATGTTGATGTCGCGCCCCGTTTTTTGATGGTATGGAAAAAGAGGAAAAAGATTTTGATTTTTGTTTTTTTGAAAAGAAAAGGGAAAGGGGTCATGGGACTACAAAATGCGACGGTTTGGACCCAAAACAAAAGTCTAGAAAAGGGTTTTTAGAAAAGGTTTGGAGTCGCCACTTGGTATGGAGTTTAGGTGTACCAAGTCACCAAAAAGATTTAATTAATGAAAATAAACAAAGAAAAACCCTTTTTAGATGACTCCAGGTCTTTGAAAAACTAGAGAAAAAGGTTCGGGGGTCACGGTTGAAAGAAGGGAAGGCAAAGATTCGATGTTACTCGTATCTAAGGCACCCTTCTAACCTAGCCAAAGCTAGTTGCAAGACTTAGTTGAAAATTTCCTAATTCTAACTTTAAAATTTATCACATTTGGATGTTGTCTATATGGATGCAAAACCTAGACCTAATGTTGGATTGAGAGGGGCAAATGTCTCCTTGAGGTGTGATTGGAATTGATCACATTAGTTGTGTCATCCAATTTTGGTCCTTCGAGGAGGTCACGAAAAATGCAAATGATGAGACTCGAATGAACGGAAAGTAGGGTTTTCAAAAATGCAATTTTTATAAAATATCAAGAGAAAAGAAATTGGATTTTTGAAAAGATCAATTTTAAGTGCAAAGAGGAACTTGAATTTTCAAAAATGTGCAATTTTAAGAAAAATGAAAATTTGACTTTGAATTGCTAAACATGAAGAAAGAAACTTGATTTTTAAAGAAGAATAATGCACATGAATGTCCTAAAGAGGGATAATGCAACATAACGGGTGCGGGGGACTAAATTCGCGACTTTAATTCTTCCTTTTCATAGAAGGAAATAAAAGCGTGCTAAGACTAGGGAGCCATACTCGCTCTTTTCCCTATTTCAAAGGGTAATGCCTTAAATGCACTAATCTAATAAAAGAAAAACTAAATGAGATGTTTCACATACGGGATGGGATAATAGTGACATGCAAAATGGAAAGAAACTCTAAAAGTGAAAAGTGTGTGAAATTTGTATCTAATGCATGAATGGCGTTTAAGGGTCTAGCGTTGGACTAGCCCTCGTCAAAGGGTTCTCAGTAACATTGGATTAGTGAGAAATCGAAAGGGAAGGCCACAACTAGCGTTGGACTAGTGTGGTGACGTCAATACATTTACACAATAAACATGTAGACATGATAATAAAGTAAATAAACACATAAAACACATAAACACATAACACGTAGGCATAATATCTAAATGCAAGACCCTAGGAAAGCAAATAAACACATAATCATGCAAGCATGCAAAATAAACATATAAAAACTAATTATTACATTGGGGAAACCTAAACACATTCTAAGGGGGAAAAAATTAAGAATAATAATCTAATTATTACATTTTCTAGACTAAATACACCTTTTACAAAATTAAACCTATCTATTACAACTTGGCATCCAAGGCCTCCAAATGATTTACTCAAAAACTAAATGACATAAATAAAGACTAGACATGAATAAAAACAAAGGAAAACTTAATTTAAAACACATGCAAGATCATGCAAAAACACATAATGAGCACATAATAGGGGAAAGAAGTTACCATCCCTTGATGTGAGGCCTTAATTGAATCCTTAAATGATGGGAATGATTATCTAAGACTCAATGTCAACAAAAGGGATCAAGGTACCAATTTAAAGGAAAACCAATCAAAAATTCAAAGAGAGGGAATCTGAACAGATTCTGCAAACAAACAGATAATACTAAGAAATAGAGTAAGATTCTGGAATAAAAGAGCAGGAAATATCAACAGAATACAAAAACAGAGAAGTTACGCGGATCAGAAACGCGGCCAGAGCCGCGCAACACAGTCCGCGTTACAGGCAAAAATCAAAGTCTAGATGGGAACGCGGACAGGAAACGCGGACTCAGCCGCGTAACCAGCGTTTCCAATCTTCAAAATATCGAAGATTGCTTCCAGTTTTTCACAATATCACGATAAAATCCTCGAGGCGGGGATCGATTTAAACATCAAACACCGATTCGGATCATGTCGAACAAGCTAAAATCGAAGAAAACGCCAAATCTTAAGCATCAACATCATCAAATAGACAAAAGGGGAAGGGAAGAACCGCCGTGGTAGAAAGCGGGAGGTTACTGGTGTCTGCGTAACATCCCGCGTTTCTTCACATCTTCAAGTATTCAAACAAACGCTGAGCGCTAACCCACGCAAGAGGTCCGCGTTTCTTCACAGCTTCAAACATTCAAGAGGAAACGCGGACCGTTACGCGAAGTGGTCCGCGCAAGTAGTCCGCGTTTCTTCACATCTTCAAAACGCGAAGAACATTTTTCCAGAAATTTCTCAGGAATCACAACAAAGATCATCACGTAAGCATCAAACGCGTCTAATTTTAAGCGTAAAACAAGTCTACTAGCCTTACCAAGGCTTTATAAACACAACATGCTCATATAACAGCTGATAATCATCATCAAATATCCTAAACTAAAAGAAAAACTACTCAAGACCTTGGTTCCACCAAAAGGCCCAAATCTCAGATAATTTTACGATCAAAAACAGTAAATAGAGTATAAGTATGCTACCTGAACCGGAAGCTTTGAATCTAAACCGAGGGAAGAGGCCAGAATTTCCAAGAATAAGCTCCTCAAGTGTCAAACCCTAGCTTTTCTTTTCTTCTTTCTTTTCCTTTTTTTCTCTCTGATTTCCAGCCGTTTTTCTCTGTTTTTTTCTCTCTCAAAGCTCTCCTAATTGCCTCCTTTTCTCTCAGATCTTCCAACCTCTTTGCTAAACCCTAATCAAGGCTATTTATAGCCACCAAACCTAGAACTAAGGGTTTTGATGTTCTTGGGATGAGGTGAGCTAATCTTGAATGTTAGATGAGTTGTTAGGGGTTAGGGGTGAGTTGGGGAATATCTAAATAGGTTTCTTATCGTTCAAGCATCGGAAATACAGCTGGAAAAGGGTGATCCAAGCTCGAAAAATCCAGCATTTTTTTTTCGATTCAGCGGACTAGTTACTGGACTTATCCGCTTGGTCCGCTTTTGACTTTTCTTTTTCTTTTTTTTTTTTTAAGAAAAACCTACAAAAATGAGAAAAACGATGTTAGAAAATTCAGAAATAAATAACTAACATTAATAGATAAAAACATAGGAAAACAAAAGAAATAGTCAAAATTTGGTGTCTACAGCTTGCCCCTCTTTGTCTGAGTTTCGAAGAAACTCTAGACAAAGAAGTAGACACCAAATACTTACCTGGTTTCGCTGGTTGTATCTGAACCATTGTAAACACCAGGAATGTTATGTTGCAAAATTTTCAAACTAAAATGCATAACGTGACCGAACTCGTGTAGAGTTGCCTACGTATCTCGACATGAGAATCAGGCCAAACGTAGTTCCAAGCAAATGAACCATGATGAGATGAGTACTGAAACTTGTAAAATTCAAGAACGGGAGATAGAAGGGTGCAGGTCGAGACTCACCAAATGTAAATTTAAATTTGAAGAATGGGGATAGAAGGGTGCCCGGCGGAGGCTGAGACTCACCAACAGAAAATTAAATTTGAAGAATGGGGATAGAAGGGTGCCATGGAGGTGAGACTCACCAATGTAAACTTAAATTGAAGAATGGGATAGAAGGGTACAGGTCGAGACTCACCAAATGTAAACTTAAATTGAAGAATGGGTTTAGAAGGGTACCCGGCGGAGGCTGAGACTCACCAACATAAATTTAAATTGAAGCAGGGGGATAGAAGGGTGCTGGCGAGGGTCGAGACAAGAGCCAACAAATTTAAATTGAAGCGGGGATAGAAGGTGCCCGGCGAGGGTCGAGACAGCAACGTAAATTTAAATTCTTTCCAAATTTAGACTATTCAGTGGGATTGGACCCAAGCCTGAATGACTAGATGGGAAAATGCAAATATGCTATTCAGTGGGATTGGACCCAAGTCTGAATGATTAAACATACTATTCAGTGGGATTGGACCCGAGCCTGAATGACTAAACGTAAATATAAATGCTGGATTGCCAGATTTTGAAAAATAAAACACAAGTTGTTCAAACATGATAAGTGTAAAATGCCAGTAATGATGCACTCGATGAAATGGTGCCATTCTGATTTTTGATTTTTCTTGACTTGAAAAGTAAGTGATTGATAGGAACAAAGACTTTTCTTCTCTTCTTCTTTTTTTTTTTTTTTTTTCTTTTCTTTTTTTCTTTTTCTCTTTTTTTTTCTTCTTTTTTTTGAAGAATTGATGGATTTTGGAAAGTTTGAAGAGTGTAACTGAAACCCTTCCTCTGCAGGGTTGGAACAAATCCACATATGTTGCCATCGTCTTGATCAGCAAACCTTTTCTGGCAAAAATTAATCTTGAATGCTTTATCCAAAATTGGAGAGCACTTCTCTCAAAACAAAATTGCCTTAGTGTCAACTGAATCGTTAACCCTGCAAAAGTCATGAAATATTAACCAATTAGTCCATGGAAATTCAATTCCTCTCTCTCTTTTTTTTTTTTTAATCATAAAGTGTAAAAAACTCTTGTGATCACAACTGTTAGCCATCAAAACAACTAAAACGTATGAGAATCATACAATAAAACACATTCATCAGATATTCGTGCTCACGAAACATTGCTTGTTCTCAAGTGATAGGAAATATTCATCAAAAACAAGTTATGGGATTGAAATAAACCATGTGATTTTGGAAATCCAAATCCTCATAAACCAGGCAAAACATTATTATGCAATTATTCAATTTGCATCAAATACTCATAATGTCAAGTAAAAGAGAGACAATTATACCTCAATTTTAACAATTCAAGTTTGATTTCTCACTTTCACCAAATTTTGCAATCAAACGACTCATATAGTCAATTCAAGCTTGCCTTTTCCATATTTTCTCAGATTTTACTGCTAAAAAGGATTTATTGAAACACATCCTCTTATTCAACCTGCAAAAATGTCTTTTGACGCGAAAATCAACACTTTTAGGTGAAGACTCCCGGTTACTTGACATATGCCTTCTTGCTCAAATAGTAAAGATGTCTTTTGGCGCGAAAATCAACACTTTTAGGTGAAGATTCCCGGTTACTCAACATTTTACTTGTTCAAACTGCTTTGCATACTCATAATTCAAGCACCGTTTTACGCGAAAGTTAACATTTGTATATGCTAAACCTCCGGTTACTTAGTACTAGAATCATTGGAGTAGAATTTTGATTCTCACTTTGCTGCTTTTCTTTTTTCTTTCTTTCTTTCTTCTTTTTCTTTCTTTTCTCTTTTTTTTTTTCACATCAATTGAAAAAGGATCATTTGCCAACAATATCAATCATTTTCTTGTAAAATCCAATAAAAGAAGAAATCTCATTCAATAGGAAAATACTGAGGCATAATTTTCCCTATTTTACAAAACATACTTTCTAAAATGCCAATGTCTTAATCACATAATAATTATTTCCGAGTAAGATGGAAAAAGGATTTTTCACATCACACGGGCTTTTATTTCAGAAGGATGAAAGCAATTGCAACCAAAATTGGACATTTGCACCCTTTTTGAATCAAAATTTTTGAAAAACAAATCAATTTGTGGGGGAAATGTGCAATTTAGAAAAGTTTTTTTTTTCTTTTATTTTTTCAAACATAAATAAGCACATAAGAGCCCAATTTAAACAAATATACACATTCTGATGCAAGCAAATGAATCAAAAGTATTTCTAACAGTTAAACCTATGTCTAAAAAAACAGAACACAAGATAAAACACAAAAAAGAGATAAAGCAAGAATGGAATAAACTGCAAATCAGGGGGGAGTGGGTTTATCGACCCCCTCAGTTCCACCATCGCCTCCGGTGGCTTCTTGGACAGGCTGCTTAGACGGAATGTCGAAGCACGCCACATTTCAGAAGAAAGGAATTTGAAAAGAACTGTGGGTTATAACACCTAGTAGTGTGCGTATGAAAACCCGTTTCCCAAATTTTCCGAAAAGGCACTTGTCCTTCCTCAATTTTGCAATTAATCAATCTTCAAAATGATTTAATCATACAGTCTAGACATGACTCAAAATGAAGTTGGTCTCCTTGACTTGACCGATCAGTCACTTGTCCCTGCTTCTCTGCAAAAGAAAAGAAATGGTGAAAAGCAATAATAACGCCGCCACCGTTTGACCCTTTTATCTCGAGCAACCCGTAAACATGAGTTCTTGGACGTCGATGATTGGTGTCAACTGAATTCCTTTTGTTCGACCAGTGCAGATATGTTCTGTCGTTCTGCTTGCTTCTGAATCCAAATCACCCATACCTTCATGGTAATCTGAGAGGATTGTCCTTTGATGAAAATGCCCTTTTGATGAAAATATGTGCAAAAGTTTGTGCAAAGAAATAATTTTACTTTAAAATGACATCATGACCATAGAATGAATGATAAACATGACATTTTAAATCAATAAAAGCCAAATGCTAGGAAAATTATTTAACACAAAAAGCGTCGCACTTGACCCTTTTGGATATCATCTCCTTGGAATTTACTGATGGCAAGGGAGTGCTTGATATAAGGTGAACCCTGATAGACGTAATCACAGGCTTGCCTTGTTCCATGAACTTTTCCTTTCTGCTTGCCCTGTTGCTCTTCAAAACTTGCCTTAGTACCCTTTCAGATTTGCACTGAAGTTGACTGATAAAGTTATATAGTGAAATGGACAGACTTAACCCCAATTTTGTCAATTTAAACATGTTTGTTAAAATGGTGGCATCAATGAGACAATCCCTTCTGACAAACATTTAGAGGGAATGTATTTGCATCATTTGCCTTTTGATTGAGAAAGTTCTTTTCAGAATTTTTTATTATTTTTATTTTTATTTTTATTATTTTTTATTATTTTTTTATTTTTTATTTTTTTTTATTTTTTTTATTTTTATTTTTTTTGCAAAAAGATGGGGGTCCATAACACTAGGCTTTTGCAAGGGGTTTTGAGAATGGTGTAGAGGCAGGTTTAAAAAAAAAATTTTTTTTTATAGAAAAATTTGCCCCAGTTTAGTCCCCTTTTTTTTCGTAAAATGTTGATTTTTCTTTTCCTCTTTTTTTTTTTTTCAAAAATACAAAAATTGCCCCAGTGTGGGTTTTGTGATTCTCAAAGGGAGTTTGCTAAATAATTAACTGTTCTTTCATAGGCTCAAATAGGAGAACTGGGGAATTGAAGTTTTTAAACGAAAGGGAAAAGAAGGTCGGCTTTTCAGACCACCTTTTTGCAAAAAATTTCTGAAGAAACCTTGCTCAATCATATGAAAAATCTTTTACACATATCTGAATTGATTGGTTGAGGAAAAGTCTGTCCATCCATCTCCATGAGAACCAATGCTCCTCCAGGTAGCACCTTTTGAATGATGAACGGCCCTTGCCAGTTCGGAGCGAATTTCCCTTTAGCCTCTTCTTGTATCGGAAGGATTCGTTTCAAAACCTTGTCCCCCATTTCGAACCTGCGAGGTCTAACTTTCTTGTTATAAGCCCGAGCCATCCTCTGCTGGTAACATTGCTCATGACAAATGGTGTTCAACCTCCTTTCATCGATCAAAAACAGTTGCTCGTGACGTTGCTTGGTCCATTCAGTTTCTTCCAACCGAGCTTCCATTAGAACGCGCAAAGATGGGGTTTCAACTTCAGCAGGTAACACCGCTTCCATCTCATACATGAGAGAGTGAGGTGTTGCCCCAGTAGAAATCCTGATTGCAATTCTCCATGCCAAAAGGGTAGTTTCTCATGCCAATCTCGGTGTGTTTGGATCATTTTGCAAATGATGATATCCAAGTTCATGAGATATCAGAATTTTCGTCCATCAAATTCCAAAAGGATGATGTCCAAGGGTCAAAGGTTTTTATTCATGATCATCCAAGAGCCAATAAAATAAATGTGCGAAAATAAAATGAGTGGACCATAACTGAAGGACAAAAAGAAAAATTCCATTTCATTCGGCAAGGAGCAAGAGAACAGATAATACCATGGAAGCATAATTAAAAGCATAATTTTAAACAAGCAAAAAGGTGAAATAACAAGTGCATCATTTTTTTTTTTTTTTGAAGAAATGATTGACATCAAAGTATGATTCATTTTTCAAGGACAACCCCCTCAGATTTACCAAAACCTCCTCTGAGCAGGCAGACAATCGGTAGCCCAATTTTGCATGGCCTCTTGAGGAATCAAATGAACTCCACATTTTATGCGGATCGGTGTCAAAGGTAGCCCGACAAACAGTTGAGATAATCCTGTCTCTATATCCTCATCAGACCTTTCCTTAAATGGTCCACCACCATCACCTCATCTTCTTCCTTAATGAACTGAGTAGGGTCAAAAAATTCCTCCTCCATACTGATCATTCCAACGACGCTTTTATGTTCGGAAAGGGTTTCTATTGACGCGTCGGCCCTTGCTCATTCTTTTCTTTTCGAACTATATCCCCGCATCCACCATGTCTTGAATTCTATGCTTCAAAGCCCAACAAGCATCGTCGAATGACCCGTGCTCCCAGAATGGTAAGCAGATGGCATGGGATCATACCCAGGGGTCCCTGGGATACAGCTTTGGGAGGGCAAGGCCAATTTTTCCAGGGGCCTTCAACTGCTCATACAGCTGGTCAATGGGGCGGCCCAGATCGGTGAAAGATCGAAAGGTTTTCTGATTTTGCATTTCATTAGGCGGAAAAAAATTTTGAGCAGGATTTTGTGGAGTAGGTCTAAGAGCATAGTTTTGACGGGGGCAGGAGATAGGTTGAGAAGTTGAAAACAAAGGTTGGGGGTTCAAATGAATAGGTCGGGGATGAGGCCTCAAGGCAAGGTGATAAACAGACCGATGGTAGGGATACTGGTATGAGTTTGATTGGTGGGGTGGCTCCGAGTTCTGGGCCTAAAAGGTGGACTCTGATCCCACACAAAAGCAGCTTCCCCTTCATTCTTTTTAAACGGGAGTTTCCTCCCACTGCCATTTTGCCCTTGCAATGTTTCCAATTGTCTTTGTATGGTCACATTGACAACTTTCCCAGCTTTAACAAATTCATCATACTCTTCCAGCTTATTGACGATTGTAGCAAAAGAACTCCCGGTCATTCAAAAATCTCTTCAAAATATGGTGGGTCATGTGCCTTGATGAAAGTACAACAATCTCTTCTTACATGGGAGGCTCAACTTTAGCACCAACTTTCTCCATCGCTGGCATATGACTTGTGATCTTCGAGGGTCTCCTTTGATTCCTTCCAATGTTGTCCGTGTCGGTGCCAACTCACAATTGAATTCATGTCGCTTCACAAAAGTCGTTGACAAATCCAACCAAGTTTTGATCTCTTGAGATTTCAGGTTCGAGTACCAATCCAAAGCATCTCCTTCTAAGCTCTCGGGGAACAGACGCATAGGCAAGTTCTCATCATCCACTGGTTTACCAAGCTTGTTGGCAAACATTTTAAGGTGCGTCTTAGGGTTCCCAGTACCATCATACTTGCTGAACTTGGGGGTCTTGAAACCCATAGGTAGCTGGACGTCAGGAAATAGGCACAGATCATTATAATCCAATCCACCATGTCGGTTCAGACCTTGGTTCTTCCTTATGAATTCATCAAATTTATCCAATCTTTTCAGCAAATCTTTGTCGACTGGCGCAACAAGGTCATCCACCGCCGGTTTTCCTTGGGAAGTCAGATCCCACACAAAAGGTTCCGTGGTATGGTATTGAGACTCTGGAACATGAGGAGGCATGTTTAGAGTGATCTGGGGTTGAGTATGAGGGTTTGTTCTCTTGGTTGGGCTTGGTAGGATGTGATTAGGATGGGACTGTGAAAAATTGGTATTGTGATGAGAAAAGGTAACATCATATGGGTTGGAAGTAGGCGGGACAAAAGTAGTTTGAATATTGGTCAGAAAAGGGAATTGATTATTTGTTACAGGGGGGTTGCTAACAACGGGTCCATGCTCATTCGAGACACCTCCTCCTCCTCTATTGTTATTTGCCACCAACTGATCAATTACACGCCTTTGTGCAGCCATCTCGGTGCTCATCTCATTAAACCTTCCCAATACTTCACTTAATTGAGCTCCCAAAGCAGCAAAATCGGGCGAATTGACCAAAGCATTCCTATCTGAGCCTTCTGGTACAGAACTCATGCTTACGGGTTGCTTTGAGCTTTTGCTTTTAGATCGGGTAACGATGGGGCTTCTGCGTGAAGCTATTTTTAAAAGTACCTGAGTGGGAAAGGAAACACACTTTAGGAGCTTATTCCAAAGGGGAGCTGCGGAGATTTATTTGAAAGAAAAAAGAAAAAGAACGAAGTTAGTTGATTGCTTATATAATTCGGATGCATGTCCTAGAGGGGGGGCCCTTTTTATGCCAAGGGTAGGCCTAGTATGAAAAATGCAATCCTCTGGGGTATGCACCATACAATACCTGATGGGTCCGATCACTCCGTTGATATGCGATTGGTTAAAACAAACTGGAGGATTGACCAAAAGAATATGCACTGTTTGGCGCATCATGATGACGAAGTTCGAATGGGTTTATTACTTTAATTGATATGTGAAGAGAGGTTAAAAGTTAATTTGGCATGAAAAGGATTATTCTTGAAGGAATTGTAGTGCCTTGGCTAGTCTTGAGTGAAACATGGATCTAAATGGATTGGACGGGATCGATAGTTTACCCAAAAGTCGACTGGGTTTATTGTTTACTTTGTAACCCTACATCTCCATTTTATTTACAACACACTAGCCCATAAGCCCTCTAAAATCAAGATTTGGCCTCGATAAAATCATTATCTCAACAATGAGAAATTATTTTGTGACCTTTTTTGATTTAGTGTCCTTATGCATGGGATTTTACCAATTTTGATAAAATGGCCAAAAAATGATTACTAGGGGTTTATATTCTAGCATGTGAAGGTCACTCCATATCTTTGGTGCCATCATGGAAGGATCGGGCCCTACCTTACCTTGTGCACTACCCCTTTGGATGTTACTGAAAACATAAACATGCAAATCTCATTGGATTATATATCCGAGACACAATGGTGGTTTATTCCTAACATGGGATCCCCTATGCGGCATTCCCTCTATGGCTTGTGCATGATGCCAGTTTATTAAAGCAAGTAAAGGTGCAAAATGGAACATGGCCTATAGGAGCCCCATTTGAATGCCGGGGTAAGCCTAAAAGTGATATGCCATTACAACTTAAATGCAATAAATTCAAACGTGTAATAGCCTATCTAGAAGGATGGCTTGTCTTAAAAGAGTGCAAAAACTCTTATTTTCTAAAGTTTGTGAAATGCAAGAAAAGAAAGACAACTAAAGGTTAGTTTAACCAACAGATATCACATAACACTTTGGAGCAACAAATTGCACAAAAAATAAAGAGGGGTGGAATCCCTCCTCTCGTGTCTAGTGATCCTTCATAGGGTAAGGTAGACTCTCCCCTAGGCAATTCTAGCATGGATGCATGAGGTTGAGCTCACTAATGCATCTAGACTCGATAAAGGTTACAGGCTCCCAAACCTTCAGACCAAAAGGCAAAAGGTCATCAATCCAAATGCCTCAAGTCGGTGGTTCGAGTGATCCCCTAGACATTGCTACGCACGTGCCACGGCCACATGTCCAAGTGGATCGATCCTAATCCTAATAGGGAAGAGTGGCGTGACAAGCCACTAAAAGTAAAAAAGTAGGGTCAAAGTAAAATACATATGCACGTATGAAAATGATTCCCTTTGAGAGGAGGGATTCAAACATCAAGCATTTTCGAGGCTCTAGGGTAGATGCATACCCACCCCCAAATGCAAGGCGCGGTACAAATAAATAAATAAACAATAATTCATTCATCATGTACGCGATGTGTAGGGAGTGTTTGCACGGAAAACCCTAAAAGAGAAAAGAAAAGAATGCAACCTAAAACATCCAAATGTGATATGTGAGAAAGTTAAAAAAACGAAATAATCAACTAAATCAAGTGCTCGGACCCTCTTAGGAAAATCCCCAGTGGAGTCGCCAAGCTGTTGCGCCCCGTTTTTTGATGGTATGGAAAAAGAGGAAAAAGATTTTGATTTTTGTTTTTTTGAAAAGAAAAGGGAAAGGGGTCATGGGACTACAAAATGCGACGGTTTGGACCCAAACAAAAGTCTAGAAAAGGGTTTTTAGAAAAGGTTTGGAGTCGCCACTTGGTATGGAGTTTAGGTGTACCAAGTCACCAAAAAGATTTAATTAATGAAAATAAACAAAGAAAAACCCTTTTTAGACGACTCCAGGTCTTTGAAAAACTAGAGAAAAAGGTTCGGGGGTCACGGTTGAAAGAAGGGAAGGCAAAGATTCGATGTTACTCGTATCTAAGGCACCCTTCTAACCTAGCCAAAGCTAGTTGCAAGACTTAGTTGAAAATTTCCTAATTCTAACTTTAAAATTTATCACATTTGGATGTTGTCTATATGGATGCAAAACCTAGACCTAATGTTGGATTGAGAGGGGCAAATGTCTCCTTGAGGTGTGATTGGAATTGATCACATTAGTTGTGTCATCCAATTTTGGTCCCTCGAGGAGGTCACGAAAAATGCAAATGATGAGACTCGAATGAACGGAAAGTAGGGTTTTCAAAAATGTAATTTTTATAAAATATCAAGAGAAAAGAAATTGGATTTTTGAAAAGATCAATTTTAAGTGCAAAGAGGAACTTGAATTTTCAAAAATGTGCAATTTTAAGAAAAATGAAATTTTGACTTTGAATTGCTAAACATGAAGAAAGAAACTTGATTTTTAAAGAAGAATAATGCACATGAATGTCCTAAAGAGGGATAATGCAACATAACGGGTGCGGGGGACTAAATTCGCGACTTTAATTCTTCCTTTTCATAGAAGGAAATAAAAGCGTGCTAAGACTAGGGAGCCATACTCGCTCTTTTCCCTATTTCAAAGGGTAATGCCTTAAATGCACTAATCTAATAAAAGAAAAACTAAATGAGATGTTTCACATACGGGATGGGATAATAGTGACATGCAAAATGGAAAGAAACTCTAAAAGTGAAAAGTGTGTGAAATTTGTATCTAATGCATGAATGGCGTTTAAGGGTCTAGCGTTGGACTAGCCCTCGTCAAAGGGTTCTCACTAACATTGGATTAGTGAGAAATCGAAAGGGAAGGCCACAACTAGCGTTGGACTAGTGTGGTGACGTCAATACATTTACACAATAAACATGTAGACATGATAATAAAGTAAATAAACACATAAAACACATAAACACATAACACGTAGGCATAATATCTAAATGCAAGGCCCTAGGAAATCAAATAAACACATAATCATGCAAGCATGCAAAATAAACATATAAAAACTAATTATTATATTGGGGAAACCTAAACACATTCTAAGGGGGAAAAAATTAAGAATAATAATCTAATTATTACATTTTCTAGACTAAATACACCTTTTACAAAATTAAACCTATCTATTACAACTTGGCATCCAAGGCCTCCAAATGATTTACTCAAAAACTAAATGACATAAATAAAGACTAGACATGAATAAAAACAAAGGAAAACTTAATTTAAAACACATGCAAGATCATGCAAAAACACATAATGAGCACATAATAGGGGAAAGAAGTTACCATCCCTTGATGTGAGGCCTTAATTGAATCCTTAAATGATGGGAATGATTATCTAAGACTCAATGTCAACAAAAGGGATCAAGGTACCAATTTAAAGGAAAACCAATCAAAATTCAAAGAGAGGGAATCAATGATTCTGCAAACAAACAGATAATACTAAGAAATAGAGTAAGATTCTGGAATAAAAGAGCAGGAAATATCAACAGAATACAAAAACAGAGAAGTTACGCTGGATCAAACGCTGCCGAGTCAAGAACACAACAAGCATGTGCAAAAATCAAAGTCAGATGGAACGCTGACAGAAACGCGACTCACCAGAACCAGCAAGGCTTCTTCCAATCTTCAAAATATCAGGAAGATTGCTTCCAGTTTTTTTCAGACAATATCACAGATAAAATCCTCAGAGGCGAGGGGATCGATTTAAACATCAAACACCAGCATTCGGATCATGTCAGAACAAGCTAAAATCGAAGAAAACGCCAAATCTTAAGCATCAACATCATCAAATAGACAAAAAGGGGAAGGGAAGAACCGCCGTGGTAGAACGCGGAGGTTACGCTGATCCGCCCCGTAACATCCCGCCGCTTTCTTCACATCTTCAAGTATTCAAACAAACGCTGAGCGCACGCTGGCAACCCACGCAGAGGTCCGCGCTTTCTTCACAACTTCAAACATTCAAGAGGAAACGCGGACCGCTACGCCAAGTGGTCCGCATAGTAGTCCGCTTTCTTCACATCTTCAAAACGAAGAACATTTTTCCAGAAATTTCGGAATCACAACAAAGATCATCACGTAAGCATCAAACGCCTAATTTTAAGCGTAAAAACAAGTCTACTAGCCTTACCAAGGCTTTATAAACACAACATGCTCATATAACAGCTGATAATCATCATCAAATATCCCAAACTAAAAGAAAACTACTCAAGACCTTGGTTCCACCAAAGGCCCAAATCTCGGATAATTTTACGATCAAAAGCAAAATAGAGTATAAGTATGCTACCCGAACTGAAGCTTTGAATCTAAACCGAGGGAAGAGGCTGAATTTCCAAGAATAAGCTCCTCAAGTGTCAAACCCTAGCTTTTCTTTTCTTCTTTCTTTTCCTTTTTTCTCTCGATTTCCAGCTTTTCTCTTTTTTTCTCTCTCAAAGCTCTCCCATTGCCTCCTTTCTCTCGATCTTCCAACCTCTTTGCTAAACCCTAATCATATTTATAGCCACCAAACCTAGAACTAAGGGTTTTGATGTTCTTGGGATGAGGTGAGCTAATCTTGAACGTTAGATGAGTTGTTGGGGTTAGTGAGTTGGGGAATATCTAAATAGGTTTCTTATCGCTCAAGCATCGGAAATACAGCTGGAAAAGGGTGATCCAAGCTTACGGAAAAATCATGTCATTTTTTTTTCGCTGATCCAGCTGGACTTATCCAGAATCGTCCGCTTTTGACTCTTTTTTTTTTTTTTAAGAAAAACCTACAAAAATGAGAAAAACGATGTTAGAAAATTCAGAAATAAATAACTAACATTAATAGATAAAAACATAGGAAAACAAAAGAAATAGTCAAAATTTGGTGTCTACAGCTGGTCAATGGCAAGAATTGTCTGTTGATAAGTAGCATTATGACCCGAGCGTGTCTAAGAGCTCTTTCCTTAAGGACCCCGTTTGGCGCTGTATTCAACGTTTTCTAGCTTATAGCTATCCGGGTCGAAAGGATAGCTCTGGTACCTTTGCCAAGCCTGAATTTTTCTTTTTGTGGTGTATGACCAATAATATAAAAGTTAATTTGGGATGTTGATTGGCTCAACAATTCAAGTTTGTGTTTTCTAGGAAAAGTAAACCCCTGATTCTTAGTTCTTATATCACTCATCTAGCTGTGAATTTGGGTGTACTTGATCTTTCTAATCATGATTTGCACCTAACTTGTCTTATGGAGCCATTGGATTTGCCTTGTTTGGAGAAAATGGGGGTTGTGGCGAAAGTCCATGGTGAGTATTGCTTTACACCCCCGGGCCAACCACACACCCCGGCCACACGGTCTAGGGCTCCTGGTGATCCTTCTCGGCCTACTGGATCCCTTGGTGTTATACTCGAGACTTCTACTTCTGCACCACCACCTCTTTCTTGGGAGACCCAAATGCAGCACCTTCATCACTAGATGGGTGCCATGGATGATCACCTCTCCCGCCTGGAGCTTCAAGTGTCTCATATGGTACAGAATTTGGCGTAATACCTTCACCATGTGGGATTTCCTCCACCTTTTCCTCTTGCACCTTAGACTACCATTCCCTTCCTCTGTGTTTAGGGGAGTGTTCCTGTCCTCCTTTATCTATTTGTTATTTACTAGTTCCATTGAGGACAATGTAATGATTACGTGTGGGGGAGGGTTTTGATTGGCTAGCATGTGTGCATAATGCTTATTGTTGTTTGCTGTTTTTATTGGCTATGACGAAATATACAATCAAGGTACGAGTGTCAGTAGTAAATCCATGCTAGTTTAACTTCTTATTCTCCTTGACGATATATTTGGGTGATAAATGTGCTGAGTTGACAAGTTTGAACCACCTTGTGAGGTTTTGAGTTTTGTGATGAGCATTTTACTCATATCTTTATTCATATTTTGCTCTACTTTCATTTGTTGTATGGTTAACGCGCATGGTTTGTCATTCTAGAACTTGCTCTATTATGCATGTCGAGGCAACATTTTTGTTGAATTTGATGCATTGAAATGATAAGGACACATAGGATTTAGCCATTTTTTACTTTTTTTGAAAAACTCTTCTTATTTAATTTACCACTAGAAGACCTCTTTTAAGCCATAACCTTTTTCTTCTTAAAAAAAAATGGCAATTATTATCCCAATACCCCTCTTTATACTTTCTTTTGGAACCTCATGTCAAGACAATGCTTTAGTTTAACTATGTGAAACTCCCAAGTTTTAACTGAAGGCAAGAAAGTACCGTAGCAAGTGTTGGGATATGAGTTGTTTTACAATGTTTGTGTATGCAGAAAAGTAAAAAAGAAAAATGAAATGCAGTGGAAAAAAAAAGAAGAAAAGTGCAAAAACAAAAAAAAAACAACAAAAAAAAAAGAAAAAAAACAAAAAAAAAGGGAAAAAAAAACATGTTTTGCACTTGCTTAGTAGATGGAAGGGAGTTGTGCCTTGTCATTATGAATTTGGAATTTTTTTCAGGCAGTGAATTTTGGCATTTTCTTGATATATTTTTACCTTTTCACTTACTTTTGTCCTACCCTTACCCTAAGCCCTATTACAACCCTTTTAAAGTCCCTTTGATTTTTATGTCGAATTCACATTTAGTGGTGGAGATATGATATAGGAGCAAGCAAATGGTAATGTTGCTCCATAGTGTCGTTCTGAGAGTAAAATTTCCCTTATACACTAGTGAGTGATGAGTGCCTATGACTTGTGAGGACTGTTGAATTTGGCATATTTTGACTCCAGTTAAGTTGTTGGGAGTATAAGTTATTTATGCTAATTTGGATTGCTGTGGATCACTTGAATTCTTGATGGCATTTCTGAGCTTGGTTATGCTTGAGGACAAGCATGAATTAGGTGTGAGAGAGTTGATAAGGTGTATTTTGTTGGTATATTTGTTTATATTCTTCTTTTTATTTATACCAAATATTGCTTTAATTGCTTGATTCTACTCATATTTGGTATTTTGTGTTAATTCCAGGAATTGGAGCAAAACATGCTTAATTGTTGATTTTAAAGTAGATTGTACGTGGATGAGTTTGTGCTCAAAGTCAAGACCGGAAGATTTGGGGTCAAAACCAGGAAGTTTCCTAATTCAAGTCGAAGTCCAAGAGCTATTTTTAATTAGGAAAGATTGCACTTTGTAAAAAGTTTATGGCATTTATTTGAGAAGGCTAGTAGTAATTGGATTAGGATTGCTATTTTTGGAAAGTTGTTATCAGTAGTATAAAGAAAAAGAGAGAAACGAAAAAAAGAGGAGTAGTTAGTACATTATTAGGTTTTCCTTTTCTTTTGGATGTGTAAACGTCTTCTTTTTGCTATTACATTTCTTCTCCTTTGGTGGGCCCCGGGAACGGAAGAAACGAAAACAATCAATCGTCTTCTTCTTGTTTTCTTGTCAGCAATTGGAAAGGGATAATTAGAAAGCTTCGTATGGATTTTGCATGGACAGTTCTCCATTAATGGAAGGCTAATTTCATCTTTCTAGTTAAGGGGCACTTGAGGATTTGGTTCAACTATTATTGTGAAATCTAATCGATTTTATTTATTTCTTCTATTCGTTGGTATTTGTATATTTTCTACTTTTATTGGTGGTGATTATTGTGTGTGGTTGTATAGGTGTACAATATTTAATTATTCACATAATCTATTTGCTAATTAGAGTAGTTGAATCCATAATTGTTTGATTACTTTAATCCTGGTAGCAACTGATATAATTGGTTTTGTGTCAGGAAAATATAAAATCTAATTTAAATGGACCCTCGTAACATGTCTGTTAATTAGAATAAGGTTTCTCTAATTTTTAATGCAATCAGGAAATTAAATCCTATGGTCGTACCTAGGGTTATTTTCTAGATTAGAGAAGTAGTCAATGGTCGTACTTTGGCTATCGAAACAGTAAGGAGAGACAACAGTTAGATCATATCGGTAGTGAAAAACCTGTTTGTCAATGAATATTGGAATTATACTTGCATCAATGATCAGTTATTTGAACCATTTCTGAAGTGTACCCTTTGCCAGAGTTTTTTCCATTAATTATCTCTTTTAATTATTTTTCATAGTTGGTTAATTAGTTAATATTTTGTTAGCATTCAATTCTCAAAATCCCCCCATTACCTGTCAATTGAAAAAGGAGTTAATTTTCTCCAATCCCTGTGGAGATGACCCTATTTGCCACTGTATACAATTTAACTAATTCTGATATATCGGATCAAGTATACTCCTTTGAAATCAGGGTGAAACTTGTAACCCATTGCACATCCGGATTCCCTGCTCCAGTACCTGGAATTGGATTTTGGTTATTTCCTTTGGCAGTTAGGTTTATTGATTATTATTGCACAGGCTCGACACCTATCAATTTTTGACGCCTTTGCCGGAGATTGGTGCCTGAATTATTTGCTCCTTTTTCTTCTTTCTTTCTTTTCTTTCCTTCCCTTCTACTCTTCTCGAACAGCACCTTCACCGCCGCCGCACCTCTCTTGTCATCACCGTGACTATTGGTGCTCGCTGCTGATGCTACTGGACCTACACCATCTCCAAAGCCGAAGCTGTACTGCTACTGCTACAAGCCCTATTATCGAAGCCACGTCTGCCTGCTGTTGAAAATCGCACCGTTGCTTGAGGTTGTCAGTAGACCTCATCGCAGGAAGCTACTTCGACGTTGCACATCTCTGCCGAAGTACCTCCATCGTTGCTGCTCGTTCATTGCTTCTGCTATTCGGCGTCTCTCCGCCGCTACACCACCATCATCAGTCTTATTGTTGGCCGCTGCTGTGCGTTTCGTAATTTGGCCTTCATCTTCATCCACACTCGGTGCATTCCAGGTTTTGTTTTTCGTTCAGAAATTTCCTTTCACCAGTAGCTGATGACAGATTTTCAATTGCGTAGCTGAGGCCAGAATTTACTTTCCATAGCTGATGACAGATGTTTGGTGATTCTTTTGGTTCTTTACTTCTATGACTTGCATCTCTTTGTGCTATTTGGTATGTTGAAATTGGAATTGACTGCTAGTTTGGGAATTTGCTAGTTTGGAATTGACTGTATGTTTTGATTTGGTTTCATAATTCGGAGAAATTCTGATTTTGGAGAGTCTTATTTGTGCATTAGGTAGTTGAATTGGTCATTTGGCACGTGGTGGCACTTGCGTGGTAAAGTTTGAATTTTGCATCGGGCATGTGACCTTGATTTTGATTGTTTTAATATCCTTGTCACCCAATAGCGAAACAGCAAGACAAAAAGAAATCCAAAGGCAGCCCTTCTTCCTCCCAACCCACAATTCGAAAAACTGGTCCTTCCTCCACTTTAGGTCAACTGTCTAGGCTAGGTAAGGATAAGGGTGTCCATATTTCATCACCATCACACTTCGATGGTAACCTCATTTTTACAAGGGCTGCTGATAAGAAGAGATATGAGAACTGTGGTCAGCGTCCCATCATCCCTTGTGAATTCATCCACCCTCCGACCCTTGATGCTTTGAAGATTACTGATGCCATTCGGGATATGTTTGCTGCAATTGGATGGTCAAATTACATTACTATCCAATGTCATGCTTTTGCTGAGTTAACTCATGAATTTTATGCCACTTTTGAGTTTGACTTACCTCATGAGTACACTGTCACGACTCCCAATGTGATTCGATTCCGTTTGTTAGGTAGGGAGTTTAAACAGTCACTTATTGAATTTAATCTTGTCTTTGGATTCATTGATCAAGCTTATTCTGAGTCTAGGGAGTATGTGGATAGCATCTGTGATTATGTTGAACCCTTTTACTCTACTAATGTTGGTCTATGGCAAGAATTGTCTGTTGATAAGCAGCATTATGACCCGAGCGTGTCTAAGAGCTCTTTCCTTAAGGACCCCGTTTGGCGCTATATTCAGCGTTTTCTAGCTTATAGCTATTCGGGTCTGAAGGATAGCTCTGGTACCTTTGCCAAGCCTGAATTTTTCTTTTTGTGGTGTATGACCAATAATGTAAAAGTTAATTTGGGACGTTGGTTGGCTCAACAATTCATGATT
This sequence comes from Gardenia jasminoides, assembly GCA_013103745.1. Taxonomy (NCBI): domain Eukaryota; kingdom Viridiplantae; phylum Streptophyta; class Magnoliopsida; order Gentianales; family Rubiaceae; genus Gardenia; species Gardenia jasminoides. The sequence goes on along the minus strand of CM023101.1, from coordinate 27,970,577 downwards.
GTGTTTTCTAGGAAAAGTAAACCCTTGATTCTTGGTTCTTATATCACTCATCTAGCTGTGAATTTAGGTGTACTTAATCTTTCTAATCATGATTTGCACCTAACTTGTCCTATGGAGCCATTGGATTTGCCTTGTCTGGAGAAAATGGGGGTTGTGGTGAAAGTCAATGGTGAGTATTGCTTTACACCCCCGGGCCAACCACACACCACGGCTGCACGGTCTAAGGCTCCTGGTGATCCTTCTCGGCCTACTGGATCCCTTGGTGATATACCCGAGACTTCTATTTTTGTACCACCACCTCCTTCTTGGGAGGCCCAAATGCAGCACCTTCATCACCAAATAGGCATCGTGGATGATCGCCTCTCCCGCCTGGAGCTTCAAGTCTCTCATATGGTGCAGAATTTGGCGCAATGCCTTCACTATGTGGGATTTCCTCCGCCTTTTCCTCCCGCACCTTAGACTGCCATTCCCTTCCTCCGTGTTTAGGGGAGTATTCCCGTCCTTCTTTTTCTCTTGTTCTTTACTGGTTCCATTGAGGACAATGTAATGATTAGGTGTGCGGGAGGGTTTTAGCATGTGTGCATAATGCTTATTGTTGTTTGTTGTTTTTATTGGTTGTGATGAAATGTACAATCAAGGTACGAGTGTCAGTAGTAAATCCATGCTAGTTGAACTTCTTATTTTTCTTGACAATATATTTGGGTGATAAATGTGCTGAGTTTGACAAATTTAAACCACCTTGGGTGCTTTTGGGTTTTGTGATGAGCATTTTACTCATATATTTATTCATATTTTGCTCTACTTTCGTTTGTTGTGGGTTAACGCGCATGGTTTGTCATTCTAGAACTTACTCTATTATGCATGTCGAGGCCACATTTTTGTTGAATTTGATGCATTGAAAGGATAAGGGCACCTAGGATTTAGCCATTTTTGACTTTCTTCGAAAAACTCTCCTTATTTAATGTACCACTAGAAGACCCCTTTTGAGCCTTAACCCTTTCTTTGTTTCTAAATAAAAAAAGAAAATAAAAAAATGCAATTATTACCCCATTACCTCTCTTTATACTTTCATTTGGAACCTCATGTCAAGGTAATGTCTTAGTTTAACTACGTGTAACTCCCAAGTTTTAATTGAAGGCAAGAAAGTGCCGTAGCAAGTGTTGGCAAGTAAGTTGTTTTACAATGTTTGTATATGCAAAAAAAAAAAAAAAAAGGAGAGAAAAAAAAAGAACAAAAAAAAAAAGAAAAAAAAAACATGTTTTGCACTTGCTAAGTAGATGGAAGGGAGTTGTGCTTTGTTATTGTGAATTTGGAATTTTTTTTCACGTAGTGAATTTTGGCATTTTCTTGACATATTTTCACTTTTTCACTTACTTTTGTCCTACCCTTACCCTAAGCCTCATTACAACCCTTTTAAAGTCCCTTTGATTTTTGTTTTGAATTCACTTTTAGTGGTGGAAATATGATATAGGAGCAAGCATATGGTAATGTCGCTCCATGGTGTCGTTCTGAGAGTAAAATTTCCCTTATACACTTGTGAGTGATGAGCACCTATGACTTGTGAGGACTGTGAATTTGGCATATTTTGACTCCACTTAAGTTGTTGGGAGTATAAGTTATTTATGCTAATTTGGATTGCTGCGGATCACTTGAATTCTTGATGGCATTTCTGAGTTTGGTTATGCTTGAGGACAAGCATGAATTAGGTGTGGGGGCATTGATAAGGTGTATTTTGTTGGTATATTTGTTTATATTCTTCTTTTTATTTATACCAAATATTGCTTTAATTGCTTGATTCTACTTATATTTGGTATTTTTTGTTAATTCCAGGAATTGGAGCAAAACGGGCTTAATTGATGATTTTAAAATAGATTGTACGTGGACGAGTTTGTGCTCAAGGTCAAGACTGGAAGATTCGGAATGGACACTAAGAGATTTCCTAATTCAAGTCGAAGTCCAAGAGCTATTTTAAATTAGGAAAGATTGCACTTTGTAAAAAAGCTTTTGGCGTTTATTTGAGAAGGCTAGTAGTAATTGGATTAGGATTGTTATTTTTGGAAAATTGGTAATGGTAGTATAAAGCAAAAAGGGGGAAAACGGAAAAAGGGTAGTTAGTACTCTTTAGGTTTTCTTTTCTTTTCGTTTTTTGTTCGACGTTTTTGGTTGGCTATTCCTTTTTCATGCGCCTCAAGGGGAAAGCAAGAAACGGAAGACAATCAATCATCTTCTTCTTTTTTTCTTGTCGACAATTGGAAAAGGATAATTAGAAAGCTTCCTACGGATTTTGCATGGATTGTTCTCCCTTAATGGAGGGCTAATTTCTTATTTCTAGTCAAGGGGGCAACTGAGGATTTGGTTCAACTATTACTGTGAGATCTAATCAATTTTATTTACTTCTTCTATTCGTTGGTATTTGTATGTTTTCTGCCTTTATTGGTTGTGATTATTGTGTGTGATTGAATAGATGCACAATATTTGATAATTCACATAATCTATTTGCTAATTAGAGTAGTTGAATCCGTAATTGTTTTATTACTCTAATCCCAGTAGCAACTGACATAATTGGATTTGTGTCAGGAAAATATACAATCTAATTTAAATGGACCCTCGTAGCGTGTCTGTTAATTAGAATAGGGTTCTTTAATTTTTAATGCAATCAGGAAATTAAATCCTATGGTCGTACCTAGGGTTATTTTCTAGATTAGAGAATTAGTCAATGGTCATACATTGGCTATCGAAACAGTAAGGAGAGACTGCTGTCAGATCATATCGGTAGTGAAAAACCTATTTGTTAATGAATACTAGAATTATATTTGCATCAATGATCAGTTATTTGAACCATTTCTGAAGTGTATCCCTGGCTAGAGTTTTTCCCATTAATTATCTCTTTTAATTATTTTTCATAGTTGATTATTTAGTTAATCTTTTGTTAGCATTTAATTCTCAAAATTCCCCCATTTCCTACAACTGAAAAAGGAGCTAATTTTCCCAAGTCCCTGTGGAAACGACCCTATTTGCCACTATACGCAAGTTAATTAATTCTGGTATATCGGATCAGGTATACTCCTTGGAATCAGGGTGAAGCAAGTAACCCATTGCACATCTGGAGTCCCTGCTCCAGTATATGGAATTAGATTTTGATTATTTTTATTGGGAAGTTAGGTTTATTGATTATTATTGCACAGGCTCGAGACCTGTCAATTTTTTTGCTAAACATCAAACAGTGATTAGTTTTGCAGCTGGAGAAAAAGTTTCTTTGTAGTCTAATCCCTCAACTTGCATATAGCCATTGGCCTTCAATCTAGCTTTATAACATTCTATTGATCCATCAGACTTATGCTTTACCATATATACCCAATGACATCCAATAGGTCATTTCCCAACTAGTAAAGGTACTTGTAGGTACCATGTATGATTTGCCTCTAGATCAACCAACTCTTTCTTTATAGCAGATATCCATTTTGTATTGTTTTGAGCCTCTGAGTATGATGAAGGCTCTTGATCGGCTAATATTGGTACAAGAAAGGCTTGATGCTGTGGTGAAAAACTAAGATCAGTAATGTATGAAAAAGGAAATATGGTTTACCCAAGGAAACAGAGTTGAAATGACTCGGTCCACCAGGAAGACTATGACGATAATCCTTCATGTAGATTGGTGAATGGTGATTCCATGAAATTCTTTAGAGTTTGTCAATCTCTATACTCGATGTAGAATGTGGTGGTTCAAAAGAATTTGTGGTGTTCATTTAGGAATTAAAAGATTGAACAGGTAATTCATTAATAAGTTCATCTCATTCAGAAAATTGGGTTGTTTTGGGTAATGTTTTCCTTTTCAAAAAACTCAGATGAAGAGTTTTGAAAAGGAAAAATAATTTCAAAACAATTCATATCACGGGAGACAAAAAACTTTTGAATTTTCAAATCCGAAACTTTGTACGCCTTTTTGTCTTGAAGGATATCCAACAAATACACAAGCATGAGTTTTAGATTGAAATGTATCCTTTGGATGGATTGGATTGATGGCATAACAAAGACTGTCAAAAACAAGTGATCATATGATGGTGCTTTATTAAATAAAAGCTCATGGGGGGTTTTACCTTGTAAAGTTCAAGTTGAAAGTTGGCTAATAAGATGAGTCACAGCAAGAATGCATTCTCCCCAAAACTTTAAAGGTAAATAAACCTAAAAACATAGAGCTTGAGCAATATTCAATTTGTTATGTTTTCTCTCTACAATGCCATTCTATTGTGGAGTTCTTACACAAGAAGTTTGATTAAAAATTCCTTTTTCATTATAAAAGGATTTTAAGGTGCCCTTAACCAATTCAAGAGCATTATTGTAACAGCCCCACCTCCCCCTAAAGCTAACCAGAGGGGTTAGCGAGCTGCCTGCCCACCTCTCGCCAGGACTCAAGCATGAAAAGATACTAACTTAAACGAGTAAAACCTCCAATCATAGCAACATTAAATATTAAAATTGTACAATACAGTCAAATCTTAGAATTACAGTTTCCCACTCAAAATACTTAAAATCCTTGAGCCAAATTTTAGTACATTTCCATAATTCTAATATATACATCTCCAAAAGAATATACAAAACATTTCTCCAAATTCGAGATAAAAGTCAAAAGGACAAGAACTAGCCCTATTTACGCCTCGGGATTCTCGTCACCTGTTAAGAAAAAACAAACGGGAACGGGGGTGAGTTAAAAAACTCGTGAGTTTCCAAAATTCATACACATGCACTTAAAGCAATAAAAATAAAAGAAAATAAATAAAACACGTAGACAGATCTAGTTCACACACATGGAGGATACGGGGGCTCTCAGGAGCCAAATTCCACATTTCTCGAGCATTTATAGTAGTCGACACTCCGTCGACTTTCAATCCAAGTAGACAACTCTTCACGCCAAACTCCAACCACCAAACTCCCCCTACCGGGCCCGCACGCCAAATATTTAAACAGTGAACAGTGAACAGTAAATCACTCAAGGCACTCGGCCAAGAGTGATTGTATAACACGTTTCCATCTCCCAAATTCAATACATGCAAACAAATAAATCACCGACTCTACAAAAAGGGAGCAATAAAGTATACTCTCCTTTAGGTGAGTGGTTCAACAGTTTCAAGTTTCAACATAAGCACGTAACAAGTCACATAGCACATTCACGCACTAAGTTCGTAAATTAAAGTAATAAACATGCATTGGAAACTCACCGACAAAGTAGGGGTCGGAGTTCAAATTTTGATCAGTTGCAAAATCAGCACTTTGCCCTAAAATAATTAAAAGAGAACGAAAATAAGTTTTCCTAGTTCACTGGCCAAATTTCATTCGAAAGAAAGTGAAATCGATAACTTTCCATTTTGAGCTGAAAACTTTGAAAAATCATAACTCAAGTTATACAAGTCAGAATTTTGCACATTTGATACCGTTGGAAACCTCTTTGAAAGATCTAAAACTTTGTAGAAGACATTCAATTAAAATTCTGGACGGATTCAGCCCAGATTTTCGTTCAACTGACAGCTACAGTACAGAGACAGGGCATATCAGGTTGGCCATCCAGGCCATTTTGAAAATTCACCATAAATTACAGAAAATTAGTTAGCCTCTGAAATTCATACACACTATAGTAATACATAAGGAGTTTCAACATCCACTGACGGAACTCAATTCTGACACCCGAACATGAAATTATAACAGTTCAAACAGAGGGGGTTCACATTTATGAAATTTCTGGGTTTCGAATTTATGAGACAGAGATTAAAGCCCTGTTTGAGTGACGGTTTCATGTCTAAAAATTACCAAATTTGGCACACCAATACTTCCATATATAGGCTAAGTTCATACCAAAATTCAACCAAAAATTCCCTCGGGAAGACAGCTTTCTACTCGCCCAAAGTGGGCTCGACAACGTTGGTTCAATCCTGCAAAGTTTCATTCCCCTTCTTCTCATTACTTTTAACACATCTAAACCACCACCAAATGACCCCATTTTCGAACCTAAGATAGTTTTACCCTTTCTAAACCTAATGGTGATCACAAATGATGATGGCTTTTATCAAAATTTAGCACAAAACAGGCCCAAAGATCCGGACAGCAAGCTCGCTCAATTTCCAGCTTTTCTTGTTCCAATTTAACTATCATTCTTGCTATCACTTTTAAAAGGCTTTTGTGGGAAACATCAGCAACTGGAACCTCATCATTTAAGCATTACATTCAGTCTTCAAACTTGCATAAACGCAGCCACAAAACAGGGGAAACCTAGCAGGATTTTCAGCCAACAATTAAGCTTCCATAGCAGAATTTTCTCATGCCATTCTTACTAGAACTTTTGAGGGGCTTTTGTAGAGTAAATTAACAACTCAAAGCTCGTCATTTAAGCATTATAATCAGCCCTTAAACTTACAAAATGCAGCCACGAAAATCAAAGGAAAAACAGCAAATTTTCAGCCCCATTTCCTCTTCTCCAATTCGGTTCTTCCATGGAGGTTTTTCCTCCAAATTTCAACCACCAATTCCAACATGTACACACACATTTCATCATCTAACAACACTAGCAAACAATTTCATACATTTTGTGGGAATTCCAAGAGCCCACTCAACAACATCATCCAACTTCTTCAAGGTAAATTCCAACACATCAAAAGGGCAATAAGCTCCTAAGCTAAAATCATCCAACAAATACCCAATAATTCCATAAATATACCACAAATCATATATATAGAACCTAATTAAATCTGAAATTTCAAAAATTAAAGGTGCATAGAAAATTTACCTTTCAAGCAATCAAACCCTAGCTCAAAATTCCCAAGAAATGTTCCAATGTCTAAACCTAGTCAACTTCCCAAGTGTTTCTTGCTTCCTAGAGCTCCCTTGGTTGGTTTCCTTGCTCGAATTGAAAATGGCAGCAATCAACCACCTCTCCTTTGCCCAAGTTTGAGTCGGCCAGCCTCCACCCAACAACCCTTCTTGTTTTCTTCCTCTCCCTCCTTCAAGCTCTCGGTTTGCTCAAGAAAATGGGGGGTGATGGAGGTGATGGCTTGGGTTGTCTTGCTTGAGCTTCTTGGAGTGGGTTGAAGGCTAGATGAAGAAGCTTCCTTGCCCCTCTTTTCATTCTCTCCCACGGTTCACAGCTCTCTCCCTCTCTCTTGTCTCTCGGCTGGAGTAGCAAGAAAGGATGAAGTGGAAGTGAAGCTTGGGTTTTGGCTATGGAGTTTTGAGTTGATAAGGAAGAAGGTGAAGCTTTCCTTTGGCTCTCCATCTCTCTCTTGTCTCTCGGCTCTCACAAGGGAAGAAGAAAGAGGATGGTTGGCGGAAAATAGAAGGAGATGAAGTGAAGACTTGGATTGTTTTAACATAAAGCATTATTAAGACTTAAAGCCTTATTTCAAGGGTTATTGTCCCCCATTTGAATTTCATGTCTTGCAACTTAATTTGGAGAGAATGGGAGGACAAATTTAGCTAGAAGATTAAAGGGGGTTATCTCGGTTAGGGGAGAGAAAGGAAGAGGAAAAATTAAAGTGATTTGGAGGACATCAAATGGATAAACAGTCACAGGTTAAAATCCTAATTTTCGGGAAATTTGTCCAACTAGGTCTTAAGGTTCCAAAACCCTACTTAATCTCACCTCTAGTCACTGGATAACATTTCTAACCTACAGTGATCGTCCTTACATTCCATCGCTACGTCACTTATTGCCCGAATTTTTTTACCTCGAAAAATGTGTTTTTCTCATTTTCTGTATAATTGATACAAAAAGAGCAAATTTGAAAATAAGATGAATGGAATGTTGAAAATCTACCTGAAAAATTAATATAGAGCTAAATTAAGTTTTTCTCAAAATGAAATAAATCAAACAAATAAATAAATAAATAAATAAATAAATTGAATTTTCATCTAAATTTTCTGAAAAATTCGTTTAAAAATAATTTTAAAATAATTAAACGAATTAATAATAATAATAACATTATTTAAAAATATTAAGTTGTAATAATATCAAAATAAATTTTTGAGGCCGTTACAATTATCACTTCAAACACCTTTTATTTTAGTACCAAATTGGGTCAAAATAAAATTATAAATTTAAATTCATAAAAATTTGTGAAACATCACTCTGGTGTTTTATTCAAAAAGTCCATATAAACCTGGAAAAATCAACAACAATAGAAAGAAAATAATATGCTTCACTTGGTGATGGTGTATGATATAGACCCTATATGTCAGTATGCACTAAATCAAAGGGAAATGCAAATCTATTGTTGCTAGAACTAAAGGGATGTCTTGACTTGAGCCTCTTGTTCGTGGACAAATTAAACAATCATTATTTTTAAACTGTAAATGGGACAAGTTGGATACATGATCTTAAGATGGATGACCAAGACGTTGATGCCACAACTCCATAGTACTCGCAGCTACACTCGTCATATGTTGATGGTCATCTTCTTCAAGGTAATACGATCCATCTTGTTGCTTGCCCACTCCAATCAGCTTCTTTGAGGAAAGGTTCTGCATAAGACAAAATTGAGAAAAAAAGCAAACAGAACAATTATGTCCTTTAAAAAAAAAAGAACAATTATGTCCTCAGCTTAGTTTGCTAACAGAAACAAGTTTACACTGAAAATCTGGGGGGAAAAGCACTTCGAAAAATTTAAGTTGATCCCAAAAATTGTAGGTTCCTTCTTCATTGATATTTCTTGTGGTTCTATCCATGAGGTAAATGGGTTTAATAGGTATTGGATGGAGATCCTGTAAGAAACTTTTCTAGCTGGAAAAATGATTAGTTGCACTTGAATCCAATAGCCAAGTTAGATGTTCAGACACAATTAGGGGAGGAATGCATACTACCTGCAAAATTAGCCAAACTAGGATTCTTTTTATGACTCAAAAGATTCAAAATGTGCTCATACTGCTCTAGAATGAAAACTGGTGGCTGCGGTGGCAACTCATTGAGTCCTTGTTTTTTACAGTCAGAAAAAATTTCTTCTCGACAAACATTGGGCGTAGTGGGATTCATCTTCGTCTTCCCTTTTGATTGCCAATTGATTGGATACCCAGTCAACAATGATCTATTGTGTGTCCATTTTTATGACAATGATTGCATCGAACCTTTGGTCAGTTTCCTTTGGTTGACAGAAGCATTGGGTTGGAAATGACCAGCAATAACATTAGTTTGATTTTGAACAGCCAAAGCACCAACCGATTCCATCTCTTGAGGTTGAGTGATGCTAAATTGTTTCTCCTCTGCTATAGCCATTGAGTAGATTCGGTTCAAGGTAGGAAGAGTTTCCATGGCCAAAATCTCAGACAGAAGTGTCTTGATGCTTTCATTCAAACATATAAGCAATTGATGAATTTTTTCTTTGTCCCTCTCAACCTACCATTCCTTTATAGCATCACAAGTACATTTCAGGTATTGTCATATGAGAATTCAGTTCATCCCATGTACCCTTCAAACAAGTGTAAAAAGATGACACGCTGGATGCTCCTTGGGTCATTATCACAATCTTGCCATGGAACTCATGAATGCATGGCTCATTCGAATGTCCAAGTCTTTCTTCTAAATCTTTCTATACATCAAGAGTAGTTTCATGGTAGATAATAGAACCACATAAAATAGAATTGATAGAATTAATCAAACAAGAAATTACTAGACTTTTTGAGAGTCATTCGTTGGTTTCTTCAAACTCCCGTTTATGAATCTGAGCTTGTTTTTAGCCCGAAGTACTTTCAACATTGCCCTTCTCCATCTCTGATAGTTATCTCCATCAAGCAGCACTACACAGGGAAGAATTCGTATAATCAGCTCATGTGAGAAAATATGGTGATGTTGAATTTTGAGCAAAGTTCATCCTCATGACTGTTTGATGACTCAATTTGTTTGGAACCTTCTATTGACATGATGAAGGAAATTTCAAAAAAATTACTAATATCAAGCCTACTCTGATGCCATGTAAAAAAAAAAAAATGGTAATCAGACTTAAGAAAATTTTCTTATATTGTGATTTTCATAAGTCTTGTACAATGATTGAAAAGCAATCTATAATACAACAATTTCCTAGATTAGAGCCATGAACTAACTATACAATTCTAACTAGATACAAGATACAATTGCATAAGGAAAGAAGAGGATCTCAATCAGAGGATGTCAATGAGTAAGGAGCACAAATAGATTTCAATCAAACCATAATCAAATGTCAATCACTCCGCAAATCTTCGCAAATCTCCGTAATCTCTGATAGTCTTCAAATCAACTTTTAAGCAACTCAAGCCACTGATTCACTATTAGTTTGCCAATATATTCAAGCCGCTAGTAGCGTAATATATCCAAAATATATTCAAGCCACTAGTAGCGAAATATAGCCAACATTAATCAGCAAGTTCCATATTCTAATTTATATAATATTTATCAAACTCGCCAATAAATGTACAAGAATATAGACGACGTTTCAATAATTTTTATGTTGTTTCTCTTTTAAACGGGAATGCTCAACAAAAATGGTGAAGATAGTATGGCTTGGAGAAACACTTGCTTAGATTGACTGGAAATTCTTGTAACTGTAATTCATTTTAACATTTTCACCTTAGAAAATAGCTTTACGTACTACACGTATAAAATAGTACAGTACTAACTTATAGATATAGGAAATTCTTGAAGCACTCATCTAACCAAAATCTCTTTTAAGGTAGAGAGCTTTCTGGTGAAGAAGAAAAGTTATAGGAGCCACCCCAAGCAAGGATTAGAATATTTTTATTCTCTATAATCAGCATCATTCAATAATCAACTAATCAATTGAGTATTAGTTTCAAGTTGCAAAAGCTACTAGTCCTTGTGTTTAATTATCAATCTAGAATCTATGGACTATAATAAGTTTGTTGGTGCAGAAACCAATAAAAGTTTTATGCAAGTAGCTAATGCCTGTAATTGTTCAATCCCAAATCAATCAGTGAACAAAGTATTATTATAAATGATCATATTTCTTTAAAGATAAAACGGACAATAATTGACAGAACGGACAATTATGTAATATTTTTCTTGATTTCATCTTGTTGCACATATTTTCTTTATTTTTCCAATTAGCCATGTTCAACTTTTTCTTTTTTCTTTTTTTAGTGTAAGCAAGAGGTCCCGAACTCAGGATCTCTCACTCACATTTCCTCCCTCATACCACCCAACCCATCCCTACCTTGGCTAAGTTCAACATCAATTTACTTGAAATAGTTATAGGTTATATTAAAAAAACAGTTATTAGAATTAAAAGTTAAGGAAGTATAAAATGATTCAAATATTAGTAGCTTTGAGACTAGAAATTGTTCTATTTTTACTTAGTACCATTGTTGCACTAGTGGAGGGGTCTACAATTCAGGTTTGAACCAAAATCAAATTAGCAGTTTGTTGAATCAGAATCGAATTTTAGAAATTGAAACCGAAACTATAATGGTTCAAGTATAAGTTTACCAAAAACTTGAAGTGAAACTGACAATTTAGAACCCGTTCCGTCTTTAAAAACACTTGCTACCCAAACCTATTCAATCAATTTAGAATTCAATATTAATAGTTAGCTCCCAACACCAGTAGCATCAATCCTAAATTGTGCGATCTCATTCTAAGACTCAGACCCCATAACTGATCTAAGTTCAAGACCAATCCAATCTAATTTATAGAATATATGGATATAAAATAAAAAGATAATTGCAGAGATAAAGATGTGATTGGAAAATATATTTATAACATAATTAAAATAAATTTTTATCAAATAATGAGTAATCCTAGCAAACCAGGCTTATGGAAGAGTTGGACCTCATGCTAACCGACTTCCTAGAATATCGTTAGATTTTATCATTTTCTAAACTTCTTAGTGTTTTGCGTAATTTCAACTTTAGTTGAAGTACTGTCCAAGTACTGCTTGCTGACCGGGTCACAAATGCAAATAATCTGAGACCAAATTTAGTAAAATTTGCTGACAAACTAACCAATCGAGACGTGGTCATACATTAAGACGACTTCTTTCACATTTGTTTATCCCTCTTATATCTCTAAATATATGAACAAATGGAAAGAATGTCAATAGAGAGCAGTTATATGATCCTAACTGAAAACCATTGTGTAAAGAGTTTTTGACTTCCAGTGATGACACTTAGGAGTTGAATTGGCTGTCACTAATGCCGAAGTCAAATTTAACCAAGAGATTAGGGGTTGCAAATATTTTGATAAATGCATGTCAATGAGGGATGCAACCGAGATCATTCTCATATGTCACGTGTTGAAACTCACAAATTTTCAAATTCTTACTGATCTCGGGGTAATATTTAAAATTTTCAGTAGGATAAACGTCCAAAAATTACATCTCTAAGAGATAATCTAGGGAATGAGGGAAATTTGAAAAAATATAGTTGGACAACATAAAAGGTAAAGGGAATTCTATAAATTTTAAGAATGCAGATGTGGGACAATTTAATATAATTATTATTTTTGCCGGCCAAAAGTTATACTTTTTAACTGAAATTGAAGGCAGTGCAGTGGCCCTAAGTGGCTCCGCCCCTGGTTGTCACCTTGTCATAAAGGTTTCTCTCCTGCTGCTACTTCGCGGACACATTCTAATACTAAAACATTTTTGGCAATTTTTTTTGGCAAATTTCATTTTCAAGTACACAGTTCAGATCCTAAATCCTTTTTTTTTTTTTCGTGGGGTGATTTTATATTGCAAAAGTTACCAACTCTGTAAAGACAAATCAATGCCATTTAATTCTTGAATAGGAATGAAAGATGAACCAAACTACTTGATACTCAACCTGAGTTTGGTTTGGTAAAAGATCATTGGACTTTAATTTGCTAATTAGTCAAACCAAGGTTGAATAGATTTTTATATTTGATAACTTTGAATCTTGATAAAGAGTTTGATCAAACTAGGATAGGTAACTAAACAAACCAAGTTTGAACATAATTTCAAATTCGTTAAAATAATTAAATAAATTTGAATATAAGAGTGTTCGCCTTAATTAAACTTGTTTATATCCTTATTCTTAAATCAGAAACTCTATATTCGGGTGCAAAGAAGTAAGAAAAGAAAATCCAATTTGATTGCAATTTCTATTAGTTCAATATCCTAACACATAATGTTCTCACGCGTACATTAACATTACCATCACACCGACCATAAAATAGATAGATATTTGTTTTAACATACTAATGGAATCTAGACCAAGCCAATGATGGATCAGCTTATTGCTGGATACATGAATTATAGTATCACATTAATTAATATTGTTTGTCCATTTGTGGAAATAAAATCAAGAACTTAATAAAGCAATCAAAATGTCAATGCCCAAAAGGTACAAAGGAATATACAACTACTAGCAGTAAATTAGCTAGCTAGACATAGGCTAGCTAGCATCAATTCATTGAATAATAGCAACAATGATAATAGAAAAATTAGCAAGTTTCTTATGCCAGCAATCTGTTACTAATAAATTATTGGCAATAATAGATTTTCACGAGGGGAACTGGGAAGAAGTCTAGCAGATGCCGTGGACATCGAGAATCATGCTAGCTTTGGGCAGCACAAACGGAGACAGGAGGGAGATGATTGGCCAACTGGGGGAATAGCCAGATTCAATGATGAATGAGATAAATAAACGAATGATAAATAAATAAATATATACATATGCATATACATACATACATATATACATATCTATATATATATATTTATTTATTTATTTATTTATTCTTGACTTTGGAGGAAGAATACATGGAGGAAGAATAAAAAATATATTCTTGACTTTGAAGGAATAAAAACGATCTGAGAAGCCATATGACATGTAGTCACGCACTAGTACTTTAGTCACACACTAGTATGCTCTACATGCACAAGTACTACTGTTGGTGCAATATATACCACTCATCGTCAAATAGATAATCAATCATATGATAACGATAGATATAATTTATAACTTATCGCATCCATTTGATGCCAATCAATAATTAGTGCAGTAGTTGATATTCATACGTGATACGACATTGATTAACCGTAGTCAGCATATAGGAATTTATGGACAAGACATATTTGAGCCCAATCAATGATTGACATGATGGTCGATATTCACGCACCGATTGTATGAGCCGATCACTAATTGGCATGGTGGCCGATCATTAATTGGCATGGTGATAATCAGCTGCATCACAAGGAATACATCAGTTGTGATAGATGAAGATCATATGGGAACATAATTGATAATTAGTTTTTATAAATCAGTAACCAAAAGTTAATTCGACGACAGTAACGTCAGTTCAAAATCAGTAGGTGTGAGAAATGAAGATTTCATGGGAGAGTGGCTACAGTGACTGATATGTATGTACTCATTGGTGCATGCAAAGGTGTATTCGTGAGTGCCGATACAAAAGAAGGGGATATGATCAACTATTGACAGAGATAGAAGAGAAAGAGAAAGAGTGTATAGATAAGCTTATGACCCTGAAAATTAGGGAAGTAGTGGTTACCTTATCCTATAATTTAAGAGAGTGACAATTGCATAATCCCTAAAATATAGGAGTGGGCAACTATCACTACCTATGAAAGAGGTCAATATGGCTGACATGGGAGCACGAAGATGGCCACAAAAGGATGGCCTTATCTGAAGTCGTTGCTGCTGATGTTGGAGGGAAAATCTACCGACTTCACTTCTATAAATACCAAAGGACACATCAGATGAAGGCCAACAACTCTGCACTTTACAAAAATGTCAAGATCTGATGTTTTATTTCCCTTCTAAATAGCTTGCTTAGATAGTTGGGCTAGATTTAGGATTTACAAAGCTTTCTTAGACGTTTTAGCCTAAACTCGTTAGGATTTCCAACTTTTATGTTCTTCTTTTGTTTAACTTCTAGATTTCTAGCAAGTTCATGTCAATTCCTATACAAATCGGCAATTTTAAATTGAATGTCATTTCAATTTTCAAGCAATCTTCATGAATTTTCTAACCTTCTTTATGTTTTACAAGTCATCAGCATCCTTTAGTTCATTAGTTTTTAGTATAATTGGCTCTCATTTCATCAATATTTCTTGGTAACTGATTGCTTCTGATACAAATTTTAAGTCCATGAGCATTCTCAAGACAGGACGAATGGTAATTGTCTAGAAGTCAATTTAATAGGTGCATATTCATTCTTAACCAAATTGGTTCTTTTACAAAGGTTTTTCTGATTTTCCTTGTACAAATCAGGTGGCATGCTCAAAATCGGCAAGAGTTTGCAGCTATCCAAAATCGGCATAAACACCTATATAAACCCTTGTTCGGAAACCAAGAAAACCCATCAAACTTGAATACAGGAGATTTCTTTTGGCCTAATCATATTTGGGAAAAATGCATGAGGCTGCTGAGAAAGCTGAGATTGGGAGTTCTATACCCACTATACCCACCGAAGGTGTAACAGATGACGATGATCAGGATTCGATTCATGAGCAGAGCCCAGGAATCTCAACCACCACCAACCTTAAGGACCAGAAACTGTCATGGGCAAAGCTCCGCTTGTTGACTCCCTTAACTTGGAGGCTGGAACAGTTTCTGGCAAACGTACCGGTGGTGGCCATGGCAACAAGCTTGTTACTATTAAACACTAGTGTTACTCCTACTCTACTAATCTATTGTCGTTAATTATTTGCTTTGCTATTTGCTAAACATGATATAGAAAAAAGTGATCATGAAAAATCTATATTAAAATATTTAAAATATGTGTTCTTTTGTTTTTTTCCCCTCGTGACTTCTCCAAACTAGGACCCCTTCTTGATTGGTTTAGATTTCCTTAATTTGTATCATTTAAAATACATTCCAAGATTTGAGAACAATTTCTAAATACTTGAACAAGTTAAAAACTGTGTTCAATATCGCCTAAACTTTGGTTTTTGAATTTTGTTACTTACAAAAAAGGCATAACTAAGACGAGTAAAGAAAGTGTAAAAGAGGCTTCTAGTCTCAAAAATGCTATACTATTTTAGTTGGATATATTAGTATTTAATCCCTTCTACTTGCTTATTCAACAGGATTTAGGATGGAAAACAGCACTCAGTTTGGCATTTCAGAGCATAGGTGTAATATACGGTGACATTGGGATTGCTCCATTGTACGTATATGCCAGTACATGTGCTGAAGGAATACATCAAAAAAATGACCTCCTTGGTGTGTTGTCCCTGATTATCTACACCCCAACTATCTTGCCACTGATCAAGTATGTGTGTATTGTCTTATGGGCAAACGACAATGGCAATGGTGAGTAGTCTAAACGTGTTAATCATCACTTCATCACTGGTTCTTTTAGTAATTTTCTTCCGCTTTAATGATAATTAATTACAATAATCAGGATTAGGAATAGAGCTGTAAACGAGTTGAACAGAGCCGAGATTTTATTGTTTGAATTCTGTTCGCTTGTTGTTTGAGATTGGCTCGTGTTCGTTCGTTAAGAATTACAAGTTAAAAAAACTGTTCGAACTCGTTCGTTAATTAAATTTTGAACTCGAGCTTTGCTCGTTTAAGCTAAACGAACCGAACAAACGAGTAGATTTTATGTTTGAACACTAATGAGTGTTCGCGAACAAAATTCTGAATTAAAAACTATTTTCCCCCTTTTCGCGAGCACTAACGAGCGTTCACGAACAAATCTTGAACTCGTTCGATAACTTATCGAGTCAGATTTTATGTTTGAATTCGATTTGTTTAACTTCTCGAACGAGTTTTTATTGAGTTCGAACGAATTTAAACGAACCGATCTCGCTAACAATTCATTTGATTTCCAACTCTAATTAGGAAAGCATTTGTGGTGTCGTTTTTCTGTCGTTTCCTTTGGGGAGTGGTGAAAACTGTGCGTTGACTGAAAGCGACATGCGTGGAATACTAGGAAGGATCATTTAGTTAGGGGGGACGCAGTTTTCTATAGATTGGGTCTACATGAAGGAATCTTTCCTCGCAGAAAATGGGATCATGGGTCCTCACGTGTAAACTTTGAGAATTGAGATCTACAAATTATGCATATGGTTCATGTGAGATGACCCACGCCAAGAAAGGTCCTATTTTGACCTTGATTGAGACATGGGGAAGGTAGCTGAAAGTTAATGTCAGCGATTGACAGGCTATCATATGCAATACAATTGTGTCAATCACCCAAATGACGATAGTTAATCTTGTCTAACACACTCATCAATGAGTGATTGCATTGAGTCTGAACCCGAATCGGGTTATCTACGGCTGTAAGTGCAATCGTAGATAATATTTAAGGATCAAAATCAAGTCCTTGAGCTGGTCTCGATCATTAATTTGAAATTCATTTGCAAATAGTATTTGAATTTCAAATCAGTGGTCGAAATCTGTCAACAAAGTATTAATTATAAATGATCATATTTCTTTAAGGATAAAAAGGACAATAATGTAATATTTTTCTAGCTTTTGTCTTGCTGCACATATTTTCTTTATTTTTCCAATTGGCTGGGTTCAAGTTAAATTTACTTGAAATATTTATAGATTATGTTAAGAAAAAAAAACACTTCTAGAATTAAAAGTTAAGGAAGTATAAAATTACCCAAATATTAGTACCTCTAAGACTAGAAATTGTGTCATTTTTACTTAGTAGCATTGTTGCACTGGTGTAGGAGTAGCCACAGTTCAATTTTAAATCGCAATTGAACTTGTGATTTTTTGAATCAAAATCAAATTTCAAAAATCAGAATCAGAACCATAACCGTGACTAAATGTTCAAACTCAAGTTTACCAAAAACTCGAACTCAAATTGGAATCGGCAACTTAGGGTCCATTCAAACCATCTAAAAAAACATTTGCTACCTAAACTTAATTTGGCCAATTTAGAGTTTGATATCAATAGTCAACATCTAACATCAGCAAAATCAATCCTAGCATAATAATCCATTGTCTCATCTCATTAGTAAACCTAGACCCTAAAACTAATCTAAGTTCAAGAACAATCCAATCAAATTTATAATAAAGTTTTTTTTTAATAAAATTTGTATTATTTTTTCTCTTTTCTTTGTGCATGATAATATAATAATGTTCTATTCTTTTCTATATCCATTGTCATATTTTCTTAAAATCAATTTTATAATAAAAAATGTTTAAGCATAATTAAAAGAAGGGATAATTTCAGAAACCCCCCCCCCCGTGGTTTCTATTAGTTTCACTGCCCTCCCCCGAGGTTTTAAAAATATCATAAACCTCCCTTAAGGTTATTGTTCTTGTAACAAATTAGTCCAATTCAAAAAAGTCAACAATAAAAAATTGATTTTAAGAGTGAGAATAACATTTTATACCAAAACTACCCCTCAACTTGTTACTAGTTGGTTAAATTAGAATAAAAATCACCTCTTCAAGGAAAGAACATCGCAATAGATTGCTAAATGATAAAAACATAAAGTATGTTAGAAATATATTATTTTTCTCAATTATTTCTTTAACTTATAAGGTCATTATTTCATGATTAATAAGAAATTTTCATCATTTATAATAAGAAAAATAAACTCCCAAGAAATATTTGGATTAGAGTAATAATTTTAATGGAAAACCAATAGATTAAAGTAGAGAAATTTGCTTCTAACCACCTTGTTTGAAGTACATATACAAAAAAAAAAAAAAAGAAACACCAAACATTTCAAAAAAAGAAAGGAAAGAGTAGAATACGTGTAGTTACATTTTATCCATAAATTTGTAAAATGTAATTGTAAACATATTTTAATACTTTACCCTATTTTTTGTGTATTTTCATATTCATCTTATTATTCTTATGAAAAATTTATGAAATAATAATATCTCAATAGGAATTTCAATCTTTTTTGGAGGAGAAGAAATTACAATAACTACTAAAATACAAAAAATGTAATTTTAAAATGTTAACAATTATCATTATAAAATTTAGTATTCAAGATTTTCAAGATTTTTATATTCCAAATCATGGTTAATTTAGTACGAGTGACTCTATTGTTTTTCTCCATGTAAATACGTAATATTTTTTGAATTGTAAGGATAATAAAGTCATTTACTCATCCATGAAGTAATCATTGGCTCCAAATAGCTTATAGGGGAGGTAAGTGATATTTTCAAAACCTCAGGGGAGGGCAGTGAAATTGTCAAAAACCTCAAGGGAGGTTTGTGAAATTATCCCTTAAAAGAATCGAAAACATACCAGAAGTAATCAGAACCACAATCGAAATAAAACCAAAATTAAAACCAGATGGGAATTAGAGGTTCAAGAACGGTAACCATAACTGTTCGTATTAGGGCCAATTCAGATTCCACCTTTTAAAAGAATATGTACTTTTGATTTCTAAACTTAAACCGACGGTTCTAAAATTGTGACTATCACTATCATAGGTTAGATTAAGCTGGAGCGGATTTGGGAACTCATGGTGCAATATATTGAAGGTTAAGTTTAAAGATAGAAAGTGTCTGTATAAGTTGGAGGTGCAATATCAACTTGAGACATAATTCTAAGACTATAATAACGGATTTAAATAGCATGACAAACCTATAACTTTGCAAATTATTACAGGTCTATATAAATTTCCCTCAATCTTTACTTGTACCACTTGGAATGTTGAGTATTTGCGTAAGTCTTTAAGAATTATGATGGTAAAACCTAAAATATATGAATAACGAGATAAAATAACCATATATTTGGAAAAATTAGTAGTTAAGATTCGTATGTAACTTTTAAAATCATACCCTCTATCACATTTATATTTCGTTCCTCTATAATTGCTAACACTAAAACATAACAATAACAACAAAAGAAGAGAGAAATCCACCCCATCCAGCTGGCTACAGCAAAGGACGGCAATTATTTTTGTCCTTTTATACGCACAACGAGATCAAAAAACCTAAGAAAATTCTAAGTTTGTGATGGAAAAAAAATTTTCTGAGATTGGGCTTGTTTGGGGTGGGGGTGCCGAAAATAGGGTCTTCGCATTTTGTAAATGCTAGTTCAAAAGAACTCGCATTTACCGAATACGAGTTCTGTAATCCACGGCCAAAAAAAAAAAAAAAAAGCATAAGCAGAAATTACACGTGGAACTCGCATTTCACGAATGCGAGTTCCCTGGATTTTGCACAAAACTCACCAGCAGCCCCAGAATGGCGTCGGAACCATCAGAAAACCTCCATTGAGCTCACGAAATTTGGGGAAACAGCAAAATTGACCCAAGACCATCGAAAAATCTGAATTGAAACCGTGAAATCGAGTGAGAGTCTTCAATTGTTTGCTTGAACCGAAGGAAAGGCTGATTTGGGGCAGCAAACTTTGAGGCAGCAGTAGATTTGGGGTAGCAGCGGCTTTTGGGCAAAAAAGCGGCGGAAAGCCACCGGCCGGAGCTTGGAATCATCGCCAACGGTGCCATCCTTGCTGGCCCATCCACTAACCGCGGCGCTAAGGTAGGTGTAGATTCCCCTTTTTTTATTTTTTTTCCATTTCTGCAGCATTTTTTTTTGCTTGATTTTGTACTTTTTGAGAATTAGTAATGCAATTGCCGGATGTGAATTAATTTAGTGAAGTACCTCTTCACCATTTTTTTTTGGAGAAAGTTGAATATTACGACAGAGGGAATTTTTTTTTTCTTCGTTTCTGTTTTTTTTTTTTTTTGATTTGTCGTTTCTAAAAGTTTCTACTGCAATTGCCGTGGCCTCATGTAGTGAAGAACCTCTTCAGCATTTGTTTGGCGAAAGATGAAAATAAATGTATTGGCTATTTTTTTTTTCTTTTTGTCTATATTTAGATGATATAAAAACTAGATTGCTGATATAAAGCTAGCATAACAAAATAGAAATAACTACTTTTGATGAGTTTGCAGTGGACTAAGGATTTGAATTTTATAGTTTCATTAGGAATTTTTCGATAGTATTATTTGTAAATGTTTGGCTAAATTTATACATGGCATAAGTAAATCAAAAGGATATGGTATTTTCATTAGGGAGAGTTGAAAAGTATCGCATGTATGTTAAGCACGTTTGAGTTGGAAAAAATTGTGTTCGCTGGCAGGGAATTTTAGTCATTTTATAGGGGTTACTCTGCCAAAAATTTGATAAATTTCATAGGGAAAAATATTTTTAAGAACATATGACATAAAATTGTATTATTCGTTTATACTATAAAAAAGCAAATTGCTGGTAGATTGTATTTACTAAATGCAGTCCTTGTCTTTTGCTGTTAATTCTAATATTTGTTTATTATGTATGATTTAAAGGAAAAAGTGAGCAATGAAAGGGCATTTTTGGTAAGAAATGCCCTAAAATGAGTATTTCAAATGTATAATTTGAACTAAGTTGCAAATGTTAGAAAAATTCCAAAATAATGTTGTTAAGTGACCTTTTTAACATTTTAAGGGTGCTAGGGGAATCTGTTTGAAACTCTAGGAGGACATATGTTTAAATTAAAATATAATAATTAAGAAAAAAGAAACCCCAATACCTTTTTTTATCATTGGATTACTTTCGGTTATGTCAATTATTGAGTTGAGATGGTTCGAGGAGAATGCCTAACAATATGGGGTTTGGAGGGCATGTCGATGGTTGTTGCGAGCATTCTGTAATGATCACACATTACCATTATTAAACATACATGCTTTAATTAAATGAATGCATCAATCGAAAAAGCAATTCTTAAAAGAATGGTGATGGCACACAAAGGGACAAAAGTTGGATGGTTGAGAATATTGAATTCTTGGTATGCTTGCAAAGTAATAATTTATGTGTCAAATATATATATATTTTTGGTCCTTGAACGGCTTTATGTCCAAATTTATGTTATGCATTGAGAGTTGAAAAAATTTGTAGTTTGATGACATGGAGTTTTACTCAACATAAATGGGAGACTCAGCCGAAATTTTGATAAATGTAGTTTACATGATGTCTTTTCTAAGTTCGTCAACATAATTTAGACGTTTTTATTACCTTTTATGTTTCATTTTATTTTTCCCCATTTGTGTTGAATAAATCCCATTTTTCCATGCTTATAAGGCGGAAAAATATTTAATAATGCAGAAACCAGATTCATTCTTAGGACATTTTGTACATGTTATTATCATATCAAAATTATGGTTCGGGTACGTAAAAAAATTTATGTTGCTGAGAATGAGCAAGTATGGTGCTGTCAATTAGTTTCCATTTTTGTGTCACCAAATATATGTTATAATTGGTTACAACTGCTGTGCATCCCAAAACAGTCATGACCTTAAGCCTTTTTTATTACTCTCCATTTTCCGTAACATTTAGCTAAGGCACGGTAAACAACATGTGGTTGTCCAATGTGTCCTGTGTTTATGTTATGCAATGACAGTTGAAAAAAAATTGTGTTTGTTGGCAGGGAGTTTTAGTAATTTTATAGGGGAGATTCTGCTGAAATTTTTATAAATTTTGTTTACATAGTGTCATGATGCTATTCGTCAGTAAATTGTAAAACTGTTGATTAAGTTTACAGTTTCGTTATAATTTGCTCCATTGCTGTTAATTAAATCGCATTTTTTGCATGCTTAGAAGCTAGAAAGGCACCTACTTTACATAAAAAAAAATTGTTTTGTATTATATTAAAAATCAATGACTCCAAAAAAGCAATGATCGATAAGCCATTAAATGAGGTATGCTAAACATACCGTTGTGCAATCGAATTTGTGCCTCGAGTTTATGTTCTTCCAAAATATAATGAAAAAATTTGTATTTGTTGGCAGGGAGTTGTAGTAATTTCATAGGGGAGACTCTGCCGATATTTTTATAAATTTTGTTTACATAAAGTCCTTCCAAATTCGTCAGTATAATGTAGAATTTGTAATTAAGTTTTCTGTTTAATTATATTTTGCTCCATTTCTGTTAATTAAATCGCATTTTCACATGCTTAAATGGTGGAAAGGCACCTACTGTAAAAAAAATTGTGAAGTATTATATTAAAGAAAATGACTCCAAAAGCATGCGATCCATAAGGCATTACATGAGGTATGCTAAACATATCGTGTTGCAATCGATTTTGTGCCTCGAGTTTATGTTATGTGAATTCTTGTGAAAAAATAATTTGTTTGAACTTCGCGGGGAGTTCTAGTAATTTTATATTTTTGGACTCTCCCGAAATTTTTATAAAATTTGTTACCTAATGTCCTTTCTAAAAGTGTCAACCAATGTTACAACTTTTTATTAAGTTTACAGTTTCATTTTATTTTTGTACAGGTGGAAAGGAACCTACTCTACAAAAGAAGGTTATTTATTATATTAAAAAAATTAAAGGAAAACATTAAATCGTTACGCCTTTTAGTGAGGTATACGTTTGAAAAGGTTAATAAACCATTCAAAGGTGAAATATAAGTGCGTTTTGTTTAAAAGTTATAAAGGAGCATATGCAATTGCTTTTTAAATGTATTACTTTCGGTATCAATTACCAGTTACGGTGCTGTGAGTTGGTCTGATTATAGCGATGTCAATTACTTTCCATTCTTCTTACTGTGATTATGCATGCACCTATGATGCCTAGTTATTAACCACTCCGTTCTAGATGATTTGCAGACCAAACTGCGGCTATAAATTTGGATTTGGTAGGGGACGTGCATGCGCGAGGGTTTTTGGGGACCTGCAGATTACTATCTAGGTTAGTAATATTGACTGAGGAATAACATACAAATTGTGATTGATTTTAGCAGATGTATGTTAGAAAGAGGCATGGTTGCATTAGTTACGGTTGCATCTCCGTTTTGAAATTGACTTGACCTTAATGTTCTATTATTAGTTTGTCCAATTTTTCCATGCTTAGAAGGTGGAAAGGCACCTACTTTACAAAAAAAGGTTTTGTATTATATTAAAAAAATGACAGAAAAAACCAATGATTGGTAAGCCTTTTGGCTGCCGTATGCAAAACATAGCATTGTCCATTGTACATCGAGTTTATGTTATGCAATGAGAGTTGGAAAACATTGTGGTTGTCAGCAGAGAGTCTTAGTAATTTTATAGGGCAGGCTCTGCCGAAGTTTTTATAAATTTTATTTGCATAATGTCCTTTCTAATTTCATCAACATATTTTAGAAATTTTTTATTAAGTTATCTGTTTCATTTTGCTTTTCTCCATTTATGCTAATTAAAGCCCATTTTCCAATTTATATGGTGGAAAGGCACCCACTTGACAAAAAAAAAGTTTTTCAATTATATTAAAAAAAAAGGAAAGAAACACAACAAAATTAAGCCTTTTGGTGAGGGTAGCTAAACATAGCGTTGTGTAATGTACTTCGAGTGTATGTTATGCAGTGAGAGTTTTCATCAATTGTGGTTGTTGGCAGGGAGTTTCGGTCGTTTTACAGGGGAGACTCTGCCGAAATTTGTGCAAATATTTTTAACACAATGTCCTTTCTAAATTCGGCCACACAAGTTAGAAGTTTTCATTACGTTTCCTGTTTTGTTTTACTTTTCTCCATTTTTGTTAATTATATCCCATTGTGCCATGCTTGGAAGGTTGAAAGGCACCTACTAACTTGCAAAAAAAAAGGCCTTCCATTTTTTTTATTTGTAAAAAAATTGATAGAAAGACAATGAAAGGTTGATGATTTGCAGACAACACTCTGGCGTCTTGCATTTGGAGGATTTTTCCTACATTCTCGAGGCTCTAGGGGACCTGTAGATTACTATCTAGGTTGGTAATCTCGACTCCAGAACAAAATATAAATTGTGATTGATGTTTGCAAATGTATGTTAGAAAGATGCATGGCTTCATTTGTTGCAAAAGCATCTTTGTTTGTTGAATAACTTGATCTTAATCTTCTGTTATTAATCTGTTTTTTGTATGATTTGTACCCAAACTGCAATAGAAAGTTCTAATACTATTGTTGTCAATTAGTTATGAATATTGTGTAATGCATTCATTGATTAATAAATTTGATGTCTGCCAGGAAGTTCTGGTCATGTTATAGGGGAGATTCTGCCAAAATTTTAGTAAAAAAGGGTTGTTAAACTTCCCAAAATATTCAAACTATACACCTTAAGAGGTGGGCTGTGGTTAGATTTAGGAATTTGAAATCATTGTATTGTAACTTATTACGGTGAGATTCAGAATGGAATGTTACAATTGCTAGTTGAGATGTAGTGTTATTCATGCATTTCTTATTCTCCAACTCCATTAACTTATCCATTTCCTTATTCCTTCCCACTGCTATGCTAGTAAGCTAATCGATGCTCAAAATCTACCCACTGTTATAGTCGAGCACAAATCAGTATTCGTCAGTAACAGTAGGTATTTCTGTTGGCAGTTCTCATACTCAAAGTATGCTTTCATGTCTTTCTGTATTACACTTTAAAGTTCAATCTCATTCTGACATATGTCATAATCTGTACCCTCCATATTTATTTTTTATTTTCCTTTCATATTACTTTCCTTCCGTATTGGCATCATATGGACTTGCTGGCAGGGAGATTTAGGCATATTGTAGGGGAGACTCTGCCGATGATTAAAATAAATATTTATTTCGAGCTCATGCCCTTCAATACAATCCTTTGTAGGAAACAAGTCTTGTTTACGCTAACAAAATTATAGATTTCTTATTCTTCAATACGTGCGTCTGTCCAGTATAAATTGATGTAATATGCATCTTCTTGATCATCCTGTTAGCTCTGTAATTACAGAATTGAGGAACATGTCTGCCGAGCGACCTCTATGAGTATTTTTCTATTGGGGAGGTCAAATATAGTTCCATGAGGGGTCAGTATGTTATTTCCCGCAGGCCTGCAATCAATCAGTCAAACTGCGGCGTAGAGTTTCGTATGATGAATTAGTTGATAAAATTTATGAATATATGGGAGTGGAAAGAGGGACTGTCAAACTTAAAATATTCCTCCGTCAACCGACCGGACGCTTGATACATAGTATTTCCCCGATTGTGGACGATGAAACCTTGGAGGATATGTACAAATTATGGCGTGAGACAAATCCTTACATTGCAGAAATATACATTGAGCAGGAGCAAATTCGCCCATTTTCCTCCGCTCCCAATGTTGGTCCGATGATGTCCCTTTTCAATTCCTGTACAGATCCAATGAGGGTGCGTCGCCCACCCCACACGGTGACACCGGAGACGGCTTCCGCATCCCACCACACGCTCAGAGATATATCTCGGGATCAGTTATGGTCACAACCCGTAACTAGATTCGAGAGGTATTCTGCAATGCAATCTGAAGTACCTCAAAACATTCACAGCTCCCAATTCTATGGTCTTGACTCAATATCTACATTCAATGAGTCTACATCGCCATTCCAGCAATCTCCTCATGCGTATCACTCAACTCCGGGTCCAAGTTGCAGAGTACTGGATGATGATGATGTTTAGACTGGTACAAGCACCACAATTCCTACTTCAAAGAATGAGACTGATCGAGAGATTGATGTAGAGGATGCAAAGGAGTCTAGCTCTGAGGACGTCCCCCCAAGCGACTTAGATGATGAGACCGACGCACGTGGCTTCCAACATGATTACAGCAGTCAAACTGCCTTTGCCGATGACTTCGATCCATCTAACGAGCAATCTGGTGGCACTGGCCAGATATTCATTATAGTCAGTTTTATGTTCCAAGGGGTCTGGCATTTTTTCAGAACCTTGGAACCTATGATGCCGATGACCTTGGTGATGATGATGATTACACTAGTATTCCTATATACAGCGAGGAGAATAGGAATATTTGTTTACACATGAAATTTGAAAGCAAGCAGCAGCTCGTGAAGGCCATCAGATTATGGTCCATCGAGCAAAACAGAGAGTTCAGGTTGTGGAAAGTAAGAGGGACACTTGGGTGGCAAGATGCAAGTCATGGTGTGACGGGGCAAGTACCTAAGAGTGCGACTGGTCCATCAGAGCACTTCGAAAGAAGACTCACGAACTGTGGCAGATTACTAGATGGACTAGGGATCACACTTGCCTTGGTACATTGTCCGGCAACAATAACAGAAATTTGACTTCATCGGTTATTGCCAATCACATAGTCCGAAGTGTTGAAGACGATCTTGGATTCAAAGTTAAAAACATAATGCTTGCTATAAAAACTGATTTGAAGTTTGACATCACCTATAAGAAGGCGTGGTACAGTAGGCGGAAAGCTATTGATATTGTGAGGGCTCGAAAATTTTATTTTTATCAGAAAATGAATGATAATGATAAAAATAATAATATTATGTACTTTCACTCAAATATTAGTGAATTTATGCTTTGAATTATTATTTTCTAATTTAGATGATTTTCCGCGAATTATTTACCGGTGTGTAGTTTCGGCCAGTTTAAGTGTTGAATTTTTGTTCCGAAACATGAATAGTGACCTTAAGATGAAACCGAGCATATGTAAAGATATTACGGATATATATTTAAGGTTGGACAGTGTAGGAATGAGATGAACCAATAAAAGTTAGAGTGTCGCGCGTCGACACGACATAAAGTGGTCGTTTGACCACTTTTCCACGAATTAAGGTAAGCCAAGCTTTTTGTCTATGAAAAGCCACCTTTCAAGCCTTCTTGTTCCCTTGTTATTTTTAGCCATTCTTTGGGCTTAGAGAGAGAGAGAGGCAGCCGAATTGGAGAGAGAGAAAGGAGAGAAATTCCAAGCTTCTTCTTCTTCTTCTTCAACTTCATTTTCTTGCACTTTGAAGACATCATTTGAAGAGCTTTATCTTGCTTCCTTTCACTCCTTGTTGTAGCCGTGTGTGTGAGAGAAAGGGAGAGAGAGGGCCGAGAGCAACAAGAGGGAGAGAGAGAGAGAGTTGTCTTTTTCAATTTCTTTGTCCTCAACTTCCATGAAGCTTCAAGACTCCATTGAAGGTTTGATTCTTGTTTTTCCTCCATCCTTGTAGCAGCCAAGTGTGTGAGAGAAAGAGAGGGGGGAATCCGAAGGGTGAGAAAGAAAGAAAGAGAGAAGAAAGCTTCCTTTTGCTTGGCAACTTCTTGTTCTTGAGCTTGGAGGAAGAAATCAACTTCAAGCAAGTAGATCTGTGGGAAAACTTGGAGGATCTCGAGGTATTGAAGCTTAAAACATCATTTGTGGGTGGAACTTCATCAGATCTTCCTTGATCTTGCTAGATCTAAAAAGATCTTGAGGTATAATCCTTAAAGTTCTTAGCTTTAACTTTATTAGCGGTAG
Organism: Gardenia jasminoides; assembly: GCA_013103745.1. NCBI lineage: Eukaryota > Viridiplantae > Streptophyta > Magnoliopsida > Gentianales > Rubiaceae > Gardenia > Gardenia jasminoides. The sequence goes on along the minus strand of CM023101.1, from coordinate 27,942,449 downwards.
ATTTGTTAGATCTATGGTTTATTTTGATAAGGATGCTTAGGTATGAAGCATTTGAGTTGGGCTCTTGGATTTCCAACCTAGGTAGCGGACTTGAGGTGGATTTTAGGTAGCTGACTTGAGGACCTGATTGTGGATTTGTATGATATTCGTGAAAATAGTCTTGATATGGCTTGAAAGTAGGGTTTTGTTGTTGGAAATTTTGGAAGAAAAATGTATGAGATGGCTGAACCCATGCCTGGTAATTTTAATGTTTGATTTCGAAATTTTGTGATTTTTCTTGAAGAGATTTTGGCTAAATAGATGTGTATTATGTTTAATTATGAGTACGTGATTTAATGGAGTGAAGCTATGAATTTTAATGGTGAAAAGTTGTGTTTTCACTAATTTTGGGTAAAGATGTAATTTTGGAAAAACAGGGAGCGATTTTAGTTGTCTACAACTTTGACTTTGTGAGGGCCTCAAAAATTCAAATTTATTTCTAAAATGCCTAATAATATTTATATTGAGTTTATTCATTGAAATATTAGTGAAAATATGTTTAAAGTGATTATTTCTCAATTTAGAGAATTTTATACGAATTGTTTGCCGGTGTGTGGTTTTGGCCAAATTTTAGCATTAAAAATTGTTCCGACGCGTGAATAGTGACTTGGACTTGAAATCGAGCATATGTAGTGATATTTTGGAAATATTATTATGGTGAGACAGTGTCGGGATGAAAGAAACCAGTGTAAGTTAGACTGTCGCGCGTGACGTGACATAAAGCACCTTTTTCCCTTAAAATAGGGAAAAGCACTTTTAGGCATTTAAAAGCCTTGACTTCTTGGTCTCCTTAAGCTTCATTTTCAGCTGCAAAAATCTGGAGTAGAGAGAGAGAGGAGAGCCGAGAGGAAGCTTGAGAGAAAGAGAGAAATTGTCTTCAAAATTTCCTTCCATTCTTGCTCCAATCTTCTTGAAACTTCAAACACCAACAACCACCATCATCTTCATCATCCTAGCAGCCGAGGAAGAGGAGAGAGAGAAGGAGGTTTGGGCTGAAATTCTTGGAAGAAAACAAGAGGTAAGTGGGTTTGATCTTCCATTTCCTTTTCTTCCTACAAATAACATGAGTTTGTGAAGAGTTGATGATGGATTGTGGCTTGATTTCTTGCTCCACTTCAGCCGAACCAAGGAAAGGAGAGAGAGAGTGAGGTCCGAATTTTTGGAAAGGAAAGAGGAAGGAAGAAAAGCTTGGGTGATCATCTTGGGCTCGATCTTGCACTTGGTGACTGATATCTTCAGCAGATCTTGAAGATCTTGAGTTGGGTTCGAGGATCTTGGAAGTCATCAAGCTTGGGAGTAACTTTCTTGGAGAAAAGCTTGAGGGATCTTGTCGGATTTTGCCGGATATCGTTGGATCTTGACAGATCCGGAGGTATAAACTTCGAATCTTGTAGATCTAGCTTTATTAGTGTTGATTAGTGTAGATCTGTAGTCAATATTGATAAAAATGAAATCATCTGAAAAGATGAAGTTGGGCTCTTGAAATCCCAACCTAGGTAGCGGACTTGAGGTGGCCTCTAAGTAGCGGACTTGAGGACCTGATTGGGAATTGATTGTTATTTGTGAATTTGTTTTGATATGGTTAGAAATTAGGGTTTTCAGTTGATTGAGAAGTTGAAGGAAAATGTATGCTATGGCCAAAACCCATGCCTGGTGATTTCAATGTTTGATTTTGGAATGTCGTGAATGTTCTCGAAGGGTTTTACTTTTTGAGAAAAAAATGTGTATATTGTTCAAATTGTGAGTGTATATGTGTGCGAGTGAGTGTTTGGATTTTAAAAGGGTAAAAAGTGTAGTTTTCCTGAAATCTGAGTGAAAAGTGCTATTTGAATGAATTTGAAGGTTTTACTATATTTTGACTAAAATCTAGGGATTTTTGAATACAATGACTTGGTATAAAATGTTTTGTGCTAATATGGAAGTTTTGATTAAAAGTGAACGTCGATCGAGTTGTGTAAAAATGAATGTTGAAGTGTGAGACCTCACTTAAATGTTTTGTGTTAGTGAACGTGCTTGTAGTGCCAATGAGTATATCGGTGAGATGTTTTCTTTTAAAATGGTAAAGTGATTTTTTCAAGGGAATTTATTTGGAAATTGAGCTATGTGAAATGAATACTTTTCCTCGAGTAAGTTTTGGAAAAGATTATCATTTGAAACTAAAAAGTGAGATTGAACTGTATTAGTAAATGGAAAAGATTGAAGTGATTCTTATTGTTTGTTTTAAATTATTTTAGGGAGTGTGCAAGGTGGTGATTTTGAACCTTACGTGGAAGCCGAACCCTACTTCGGTGAGTTTCCATGCTTGTTTCGTGTTTACGTGCAAATGATTGTATATGAATGCAATGAAATGAATGTTATGTGAAAATTGGTTTTAACCCTCTAATGGAAATGGTGTGTACTTTATCGCACCTACTCCATTTGAGTGAAAGTGATTGTGAAAGTGACTTGAAGTGATTGATTGTAAAGTGTTTTAAAGTGTATTATAGTGATTGCATGTGTTTGGAAAGGTCAGGAAATTCCTGAGACCTATAGGTGAACCCTTCGACTCGAGCTGGGGGCTAGGCCTAGACCGAGGAGAAAGGGCCGAGCCATAGGGTTATTTAAAATGTCACAAAGCACAGTGACTCAGAGCAGTGATTTATGCTCGGAACTTGGTTTTGAACTAGTCTCCATAAGAGCAACAACCCAGTGAAGTGAAATGAAAAGTACTCGGGACTTGGCGTATGGACTTGTCCCTAATGGAGAGTACTCAAATAAAGTGAAGTGTTTTAAAGTGAAGTGTTTTAAAGTGAAGTGAAAAGTGTTTGGCGTCTGGCTGGGGTTTGGAGGAGGAGGAGAAAGTGAAGTTCTACATGGTAATAGTGGCTTGACTGAGTGTCAACTACCGGTTCGTGGATCGTGGGCAAGTTTAGGTGGAATTTGGCCCCGAGGGCCCCGTGATCCCACATTGTATTGTTAATTGCTTTTCTATCTGTTTATATTTCAAGTATTCTTGCGAAGTGAAATTGTTTATGTGTTAAGTGACTTGCATGTTTTGGGAACTCACGGGCTTTTTAGCTCACCCTTTCCATTTGTTTTCCTTAGCAGGAAATGAGCAACCAAGTGGTGGTGCCAACCCTTGAGATTAGGGCTTTCATATGTTTTGATATGTATTTTGGAGAATTATAGATATTGCCCCTTTTGTGGACTCTTGTATAATGGAATCATGTATTTATCGAATTGTAATCGGGATGTTATGTATTCGTAAGACATTGTACTCTTCTGTATTGTATCCAGGGTTTTAGTTGTTAAGTATTATTGAACAAGTGAGTGAGTGAGTCCTGGCGAGAGCTGAGCAGGCGGTCCGCCGACCCCTTTGGTCCGCCTTAGGGGAAGGTGGGGTCGTCACAGGTGGTATCAGAGCCTAGGTTTGAATAGTCTAGTATAGTGAGAGTTAGTGAATTGTTAAGAGTTTAGTAGGTTAGGAACAAAAGTGAAGTGAGGGTTATGTGTTTATGAATAAGTATTGTTGATCTTTAAGTTAGAACGAGTACTAATGGGGGTTCTTTCTTGTAGGTTATGGAGCCTGGAGGGAGTGATGGGGCCTCGACACCGATAGCCTACCCTATCTTATCGCTTGGGTTCTAGGGGTGCCCGTGCAGCTTACAACCCTAGGATCCGTACTCGCCGTGCTGCTTGTGGGTGTTGGAAGACCCACGCCTATCCTGATCAGGTGGTGCTTGCTGTCTACCGAGAGAGGAAGAGGTTGACTAGGATCAACCGTGAGCGTCAGGAGGAGATTGAGAGACTCACTACTGTGGCCCAGACTCGACTTGCTAGGATTGGAGAGCTTGAGGCTGAGGTTCGCTTGGCTAACGAGCGAGCCGCTAGGATAGTGAGGGTGGCTCGAGAGAGGGCTGAGGATATTGCTGCTGGATGTGAGGCCTTGATTGGAGGGGTGATTGAGGCCAACCGAGTAGAGGAGGCTTCGGTTGATCAGCCTCTTACTGATGCTGATTTGGGAGGAGAGCCTCCGATTGAGTCCGTTGGAGATGCTGCCATGGCTGAGGGAGACCCTCAGTATCTGATGTCTGATCCCTTCCGAGGATGAGCCCACGGAGACTTCTTCTTACTGGACCTGATAGATTAGCTTGACTTGACCTTAGGACTTTTGTAATCTTTTGTGGGGAGTAAGCCTGTAGAGTGGGTTCCCAACTTTTGTAAAGTGCATGCTTGCTAACTTGCCAAGTACCATATTTTTGTTTAAGTGTACTTGAGAACTTGATATACCAATGTGTATCTTTTGACAAAAGCATGCTTGACTGATGTACTCTTGGCACCATATTGTAATGAAATGTAATTATGAAAGTGTTTCGCCTATCTTCTAAAGCAATTGTTCTAATTGTGTTGTTACTTTTTCCTGTGTTTATGATAATTTGATGGCCCTCTAGAGAACTATGGATGGTAGGAGAGGACGAGGTCGGGGGCGTGAAACTAGACTTCTTCAAAGTACTGGAAATGACCATGAATCTACTGCTGATCAGAATCAAGGGGCTGGGGTTAATTTTGTAGAGCAAATGGCTATGGCCATGAACCGTATGACTGAGATTTTAGATCGTATGGCTGGACAACAAGGCTCTGGACCTGAGCAACACCTTGGCAATGTTGGAGTTGGTGAGGACCGGGCACTTGAGATTTTCAAAGATTTAACCCCCTAAAATTCTGTGGTGAACCTAACCCTGAAGTTGCTGAGGGTTGGTTTGAAAGGATTACTGATATTTTCACTGCTTTAGACTATACTGAGGAAAGGCAAATAACCTTTGCCACATTCCAATTTGAGGGAGCTGCCCGTTCTTGGTGGGCCATGATAAGAACCAAGTGGGAGAGAGAGAATACCCCTAGGACTTAGGTAAATTTTACTCGAGAGTTTAATGCCAAGTTTCTTCCTCTAATAGTACAAGAGAAAAGGGAGGACGACTTCATTAGGTGTAAACAAGGATTACAGAGTGTGGCTGAATATGAGGCACAGTTTACTAAACTGTCAAGATTTGCCCCTGAGTTGGTGGCCACTGAACAGAGGAGAGTAAGAAGATTTGTTCAAGGGTTGAATGTAGAGCTACAAAAGATCTTAGCAGCTGGCCAAGTCAATAGTTTCAGTGAAGCCGTGGAAAGGGCTCAGAGGATTGAAGGAGCCAAAGCACAAGTGAGGAATTTTAATGCAAGAAAAAGGAATGCACCTAGTGGTAGTCGTGGTCCAATGGACATGAATGTTCCAACTCCTAAGTTTGGAAGGGGAATGGGTAGAACAACCCCCTCTAGCTCGTCAAGGGGATCAAATTCGAGAGGGACATACTCAAGAGGAGGAATGTCTAGAGGGAGTGTGAGAGGAAGAGGACTGTCAAGGGGAGGTTCCCAAGGAAGTCAAGTCTCTACCCCTAGCGTGTCTTGTGGCTTTTGTGGGAAGCCAAACCACACGGAGAATGAATGTTGGAGAAAGAGTGGAGCATGTCTTAAGTGTGGTAGTACGGAGCATCAGTTATCTGCTTGTCCGATGGCCCAAGGAGGAGGTATGACCCAACCAGCAAGCAAACCCACCGCCAAGCTAGTGCCGCAGGGAATCGACCAAGAGTACCAGCTAGGGTCTACGCCATTGACCAACAGTAAGTTCCTGACCCTACTGAAGTGGTTGAAGGTACCATCCCAATCTTTCATCGCTTAGCTAAGATTTTGATTGATCCTGGTGCATCACATTCTTTTGTGAATCCTTCCTTTTTAAATGGAGTAGACATAAAGCCTACTAGATTATCTTATGACTTGGAAGTTAAGACACCCACGGGGGAACAAAGTTTAATTACTAGTTGGGTGTACCAGAATTGTGATGTTTGGATAGGAGAGAGGAAGCTAGTGGTGGACTTGATTAGTCTAGACATCAAGGGGTATGATGTTATCATAGGGATGGATTCTCTAGCCCGTTATCATGCTAAATTGGATTGTAGGGCAAAGACTGTGGAATTTTCTATTCCTGGAGAGGCTACCTTGAGGTTAGACGTAAAAGGGAGATTAGCGTCATCTGCCCTCATTTCAGGGATTAAAGCGAGAAAATTGTTAAGTAAAGGGGCTCAAGGGTATTTGGCCTTTTTGATAAATCCCCCTAGTGATAAAATGAACTTGGAGGAAGTGCCGATTGTGAAGGATTTTCCCGATGTCTTCCCAGAGGAATTAGAAAGTCTACCACCTGAGCGAATGGTGGAATTTAAGATTGATTTATTGCCAGGGACAGCTCCAATTTCTAAGACTCCATATCGAATGGCTCCAGCTGAACTTAAGGAATTGAAGGTCCAATTACAAGATCTATTGGAGCGAGGTTTTATCAGAGAGAGTGACTCACCTTGGGGAGCACCTGTACTCTTTGTTAAGAAAAAGGATGGAAGTTTGAGGTTGTACATTGACTATCGAGGGCTTAACGATGTGACAATAAAGAATAAATATCCTTTGCCGCTCATTGATGAACTATTTGACCAATTACAAGGTTCAGTGGTCTTTTCTAAATTAGACCTTAGACAAGGGTACTACCAATTGAGGATTAGAAAGGAAGACGTACCGAGGACTGCTTTTAACTCGAGATACGGGCATTTTGAGTTTGTGGTAATGCCCTTTGGATTGACCAATGCTCCAGCGGCCTTTATGGATCTAATGCAACGGGTCTTCAAACCCTATTTGGACCAATTTGTGGTTGTATTCATAGATGACATTTTGGTATACTCAAAGACCCGAGAGGATCATGCTCAACACTTGAAGATAGTGCTCCAAACTTTAAGAGAACATCAGTTGTATGCTAAGTTCAACAAGTGTGAGTTTTGGTTAGAGGAAGTGTCCTTTTTGGGGCATAAAATTTCTAAGGATGGAATTGTTGTGGATCCCTCCAAAGTGGAGATAGTAACTCAATGGAGGCAACCTAGAAATCCTACTGAGGTTAGAAGTTTCTTGGGCTTGGCGGGATACTACCGTTGATTCATTCAGGATTTCTCAAAGATTGCAGCGCCACTGACGGATTTGACTAAAAAGCATGTTAAGTTTGCTTGGAATCCAAAGTGTGAGGCTAGTTTTCAAGAGTTAAAGAAGCGTTTGACAACAGCCCCTGTGTTGACTTTGCCAAATGGAAAAGATGGGTTTGAAGTATACTCAGATGCCTCGAAAGAAGGATTAGGGTGTGTCCTAATGCAAAATGGAAAAGTTATTGCCTATGCTTCTAGGAAATTAAAGCCTCATGAGCAAAACTATCCAACACATGATCTGGAGTTGGCCGCAGTCATTTTTGCACTGAAAAAGTGGAGACATTACTTATATGGGGTGACATTTGAGGTTTTTACTGATCACAAAAGTCTCAAGTATTTGTTCCCTCAAAAGGAGTTGAATTTAAGACAGATGGGTAGAATTTCTTGAGGACTATGATTGCACCATAAGTTATCACCCTGGAAAGGCCAACAAGGTAGCTGATGCCTTAAGCCGAAAGGCTCAAATAGCAGGCTTGATGGTAAAAGAGTGGGAAATGTTGGAAAAGGTTGGTGAATGGAACCCTCATTTGGAGAAACAGAAAGTCATCTTTGGAAATATAGTGTTGAGATCTTCCATTCTAGAACGTATTAAAGAGGCTCAAAAAGGAGATTCCATGGTGCAAAAATGGATTGGAAAAGTGAATAAAGGAGAAACCCTAGACTTTAAGTTAGGGCCTGAGGGAATTTTGAGGTTTCGAAATCGTGTTGTTGTTCCAAACAATGAAGAGTTGAGGAAGGAAATTTTGGAAGAAGCACATCGTTCTAAATATACAATTCACCCTGGGAATAATAAAATGTACCAAGACTTGAAAAGGATGTATTGGTGGGATGGAATGAAGAGAGATGTGGCCAGATTTGTTCGACTGCCTGTGCCAACAAGTTAAGGCGGAGCACCAAAACCTTCGGGACTTTGCAACCCTTAGAGATACCTGAATGGAAATGGGATCATATCACTCTGGATTTTGTGACCGGGTTACCTAGGAGTCAAAAAGGAGATGATGCGGTTTGGGTGATAGTGGATCGACTTACTAAAACTGCTCATTTTCTACCGGTAAGTATGAAATGTCCTTTGGAGAAGTTGGCTCGATTGTACGTGGATGAAATTGTTAGACTACATGGGGTACCTGTGAGCATCGTCTCTGATAGAGACCCAAGGTTTGTTTCTCGATTTTGGCAAAAGTTACAAGAGAATTTGGGGACTAAAGTTAGTTTGAGCACTGCCTATCATCCTCAAACGGATGGACAATCTGAGAGGACAATTCAAACTTTGGAAGACATGTTGAGGTTATGTATATTGGATTTTGGAGGAAGTTGGAGTCAACACATGCCACTAGTTGAGTTTGCCTACAACAATAGTTACCATGTTTCAATTCAGATGGCTCCTTATGAAGCACTTTATGGGAGAAGGTGTAGATCACCTATTCATTGGGATGAAGTAGGGGAAAAGAAAATTTTAGATCCAACCACTATTCCTTGGGTTGAGGAGGCTTTTGAGAAAGTGAAGCTAGTTCGAGAAAGACTTCAAACGGCTCAAAGTCGACAAAAGAGTTATGCCGATAACCGAAGAAAGGATTTGGAGTTCGATGTAGGGGACAAAGTGTTTCTCAGGGTTAAGCCTATGAAAGGAGGAGTGGTATCCAAAAAGGGGAAGAAATTGAAACCACGATATGTAGGACCATTTGAGATTCTCAAGCGAGTAGGCAAAGTAGCATACCAGTTGGATTTACCCTCGAGCATGTCAAAGATCCACAATGTTTTCCACGTGTCCATGCTTAAGAAGTATCATCCAGACCCAAGCCATGTGTTGGCTTTAGGAGAGATTGACATAGAGGAATCCTTGTCCTACGAAGAGCGTCCTGTAAAAATCCTCGACAGAGAAGTGAAAGACTTGAGAAACAAGAAGATCCCATTGGTCAAAGTTCTTTGGAGGAATCATGCTATTGAGGAAGCAACATGGGAATTGGAGGAAGAGATGAAGAAGAGTCATCCAGAGTTATTTACCCTTTCCATTTGTTTTCCTTAGCAGGAAATGAGCAACCAAGTGGTGGTGCCAACCCTTGAGATTAGGGCTTTCATATGTTTTGATATGTATTTTGGAGAATTATAGATATTGCCCCTTTTGTGGACTCTTGTATAATGGAATCATGTATTTATCGAATTGTAATCGGGATGTTATGTATTCGTAAGACATTGTACTCTTCTGTATTGTATCTAGGGTTTTAGTTGTTAAGTATTATTGAACAAGTGAGTGAGTGAGTCCTGGCGAGAGTTGGGCAGGCGGTCCGCCGACCCCTTTGGTCCGCCTTAGGGGAAGGTGGGGTCGTCACAGACTTCCCGTATGAGTTTTTGACTGAATTTTGGTATAAACCTAGCCTATATGTATAGAAGAATAAGTGTACAAAATTTGGCATTTTTCCCGTAAGATTTCGTTGGCTTGTTTTTGAAACTAGTAACTCTGTGCTTTAATTACTACTGAATCTTACGACTTGATTTGACCTATATTCCAAAATGAACTTGAAAGTGAAGTTTCTAGTGAATTGTAGTTCTCCGAGTCTAGCTTCCATACCCATAAGCTTTGCCTAGTTTCAACGAGAGTAATCTTAGATATGGTTCGAACAAGAAACCGTAGTAACGAGGGTTTGGTGATTCTGAGTAGTTGAGTTAAGACTTTAAGTTTTAGATATTTTGGCTAGTATCTGATAGTTGAACTTTGGCTCAAGTGGCCAAGACTTTGTTGAGGGTGAACCAACTAACAAAGTTTAGCCTTCTTCTTTGCTCACTCGTTTAATTGAATCAATGTGAGTGTTCTAACTCTCTTTTAAATGAAAATCTTGCCATGGTTTGTAAATGAATGATTTGTGAATTGATTTGCTAGTATTTACCAAGAAATGATTTAGCACTATTTCCAAGTAAAATGCTTTTATCAGTGAAATAACTTATGAAGGATTTGTGAGTGTTTCAACTCCCTTTCAAATGAAATCTGGTTATGGTTTCCAAAGGAACGATTTATTGAAATGATTTACTATCATTTCCAAATGAAATACTTTACAAGTGAAATTATGAAGAGTTTGTGAGTGTTTCCTGTATGTTATGTGAATTACATGCTTATGTGATTAATACTTGATGTTACTTGATTTCATAAGTGTTAAATACTTGTTTCTAGGCGAGAGTGTACTTTACCGCACTTGACCTAACTATCAATATACTGTTCAACTGTCTACTGTTCCATTGTTTGTATATTACTTGTGCATGACTGTAGGCCATGTGTACTTTATCACATTGGCTGAACATGGCCTTTCCCCCTTCGTTATCGGCCTATTCGAGCCAGAAGCGGACTCGGTCGGGTAGGTTGATAACTTAGTGCACTGTATGGTATACTCGAGTATTACCATTGGGTGTTGTAAGGAGGAGTAGGAGGGTGATTGACCGACAAGATGGACTGCAACTACTCTCGGAGAATACTGTATCCTTCCAATACTGGATTTAAATGTGTACTGAATTACTGTTTATTGTATGTTGTTTGTTAAATTGAGTATTGATGGAATGATTGCTTGAAAATTCAAATGTTTTACAAAGTGACATTTAATTCAAAGGTCTACTAATTTCTTGTTTTTACTGGACATTCACTGAACTTCTAACTTACCCCAAAATGTTTTATTTTTCACCCCACAGGGCTCGAGATGATGGATAGCGTGTGTCGTGATCCTCCTTAGCGTTATTAGTTGGATTATTTCTTGTACCATTTGTAATCATGGATTGTTAGACTTTTGGTGTATTTGGGCCTGTAAGATGGAATGGTGGTTGTACCTTAAGTACATTGAACCGTAATTTGAGAACTGAGTTGTAAGTTGAAGTTAGTTATGTATTATTTGTGATTTGAATTGGAATGGTTGATTATGTTCACTTTTGAAGTGTTATTAGGTATTCAAGTGAGTGAGTCCTGGCGAGAGCTAGGCTGACGGCCCGCTAAACCCTTTGGCACCCCTTAGGATGAGGTGGGGCTGTCACAAATATTGTATTCGGAACTTGGGATACAAATTTTGCCGAACTATCCAAATACATGCATGCACTTGTGCAGTCCAATCCGGGGTCAGTTGTTACGTGGTTGTACCACCCAGATAGTGGAGACCGGGTCAACACATTTAGGTACGTGTTCTGGGTATTTGAACCTGCAATTCTGGCATTTCACATGTTTAGACTCGTGGTTTGTGTTGACGGCACTCATCTGTGTGGTGAGTACAAAGGCAAACTCCTGATTGCAGTCACGCAAGATGCGAACAATCAGATACTTTCACTTGCCTATGTTTTAGTCAATGAGGAGACAATCGAGAGTTGGGACTAGTTCATGTACCAGTTACGCTATCATGTGCTTAAAGACCTTTTTCCTGTATGTGATATCAGATCGGCATCAAGGTATCATTCGAGCAATGTCGATACACAACTACTGGATGGAGCCGCTGGCATTCCACAGATTCTGCCTTCGACATGTCAGAAGCAATCTCATGACACGCCATAAAGGATTACACCTTAAGAGGTTATGCTGGGCATTAGGGAAAGCTCGACAGATGCGCAAGTGGAGGGGATTGAAACGTGAGAGGCAGCAGAAATTCCCGGATGCGTGGGTGTATTTATCAAAAATTGAAGAAGAAAAATGGTGTCTTGCTCATGATGGAGGTCGTTGTTGGGGTATTCTTACTACCAACATGTCCGAGAGTTATAATAATGTCCTTAAAGAGGCACGACATTTGCCGATTCGAGCATACGTGGATATGACATTGCATCGGACAGTCAAACTATTTAAGAGGAGAAGAGCGGATGCCAGTCATTGTCGTCATAGATTTTCTCCGAGAATATGGCGGCGTTTTAATGTTGCTGAAAAAAAAAAGCAGGCATGCACAGGGTTGTCGAGTTCCATGCAGCAACCGGTGTATACAAGGTTATGACGACCGGTGTATACAAGGTTGTAACGACCCCACCTCTCCCTAGAGTATCAGTGGCCGTCTGCCTAGCTCTCGCCAGGACTCACTCACTCAAACGATCAATAATACTTAACAACTAAAATTCCTTACATAACTTTAAAATACACAATACTTCCAAATCCACAACTTCAAAGTTACAATCCCAAAATACATAAAGCATTTAATCCATACATTCAGGTTCTATAATACAAAATCCCTCAATATCCATAATTCAAAGTTCTCAAAAACATTACATAGAAGTAAACCCTAACACTAAGGGTTGGCACCTTCACTTGGAATCTCATTTCCTGTTAAGGAAAAACAAATAGGAAAGGGTGAGTTAAAAAACCCGTGAGTTCCCAAAACATGCAAATCATTTAACACAACTTCACAAATAACACTTGGAATTTAAACAGACAGGAAAGCAATTAACAAGACAATGTTGGATACGGGGGCCCTCAGGGGCCAAGTTCCACGAAGCTTGTCCACGAACCAAGTAGTTGACACTCTGTCAACTTTCACAATCAAAACCATATAGACCATCACTTATCCCTTACTCCTCCAAAACCCCCACCGGGCCCGACTCCAGTATTAGGGATGAGTCCTTACGTCAAGTCCAGAGTACAATTCATTTCACTATATATATATATATATATCACTGATTTAATACTCTTAACGGAGACAAGTCCATGAGCCAAGTCTCGAGCATATATATCACTGCACTAACCCTATGGCTCGTCCCTTTCTTCTCGACCTAGGCGTAGCCTACGGTTCGAGTCGAAGGGCTCACCGATAGGTCTCAGGAAATTCCTGATCTTTCACACACACACACATAAGTCACTGCATAACACTTTTACCATCAATCATTACACTATACTTTATTTTTCACTCAAATGAGGGTAAGTACGATAAAGTACACACTACCTGCTTAGAGGATTCAAAAACCATGTTTCACTTTAAAATCACTTCACTACACATAAATTGCAGTCATTTTCACTTAATCACATATCAAGCATGGAAACTCACCGAAATAGTAGGGTTCGGCTTCCACGTAAGAATCAAATTCACTTCCTTATACACCCCCTAAAACAATTTAAAACAATAGTTAAGATACCCTCCTTCACTCATTAATTAAAACAATTCACTTTCACTTCTTAGTTTCAATCAATATTTTTTCCCAAAATTCCCTCAAGGAAAAGCTTTCATTTCATATGATAAAGTGTCTCAATGGGTCTTTTGAAGATCACTATATCATTTCAAATATAACACGCCACCGATGTACACCCAAACCATCACTTTTCAAATTCTTTTTATCATCGAATTTAGGTGAGGTCTCATACCTCAAAATCACTTGTTTCACAATTATTCAACACTTGTTCTTATTCAAAGCTTTAACACAAGTTTAAACAATTCTTATCAAGTCTTTACATTCAAAATTTATAGAAATTAACCACAATATTGTAAAAACCCTCGAGTCCTTCAATTCAACACTTTTTATCCAAAAGTTTATGAAAAGCTTCACTTTTCATCATTTAAAATCTAAGAGCTCACTCTACTCAAACATACATTCGTAGATGAACATAACACGTATATTCTTAGGCAAAATCTCTTCAAGAAAAATCACAAAATCTAGAAATCAAACATTAAAATCACCAAGCATGGGTTCGGTCATCTCATACATTTTCTTTCAAAATTTTCAACAACAAAAACCTATTTCCTAACCATATCATGACTAGTTTCACGAATATCAATCAAATCCACAATCAGGTCCTCAAATCCGCTACCTAAAATCCACCTCAAGTCCGCTATCTAGGTTGGGATTTCAAAAGCCCAACTTCATCATTTCAGATATAATCATTTCTACCGATGTAAACCATGGATCTATGATATTTAACAATAATAAAGCTATATCTAGTAGTTTTGAAGTTTATACCTTCGGATCTATCAAGATCCAACAAGACCAAAGAAGATCTTGTGAGTTCCTCTTCCAAAGAATGTTTCCAATCCTAGCAAACTCCAAAAACTTTTACCTTTACCCTTGATCCACTAGCTTTGTTAGTGATTTCCCACAAAAACTTCAAGAACAAGAACAATACACACCCACAAGCTTTTCTTTCTCTTCTTTTCCTCTCTTTTTCTCCCTCAAGTTTCGGACCAGCCCCCTCTCTCTCTTCCCTTTCTCACGGCTGCAAGAATGAAGAGGATGAAGGTCTTCAATGGTGGCTTGAAGCTCCAAGGAAGAAAGGAAGAAGAAAGGAAGAAGTAAAGCAATTTTCTCTCTCTCTCTCTCCCTTCTTGTTGCTCTCGGCTTCCCCCTCTCTCTTCAAGCAAAAAGTGGCTGAAAATGTAAAGCTCCAAGAAGCCAAAAGTCAAGCCTTCAAGAGACAAAAAGGTGCAAATCCCATGATTTTAAGGAAAAAGTGACTTTTGGTCACTTTATGTCTCAGCGCGACAATCTAACTTACACTGTTTAATTTCATTCTAACACTGTCCAACCATAATAATATCTCCGTAATATCACTACATATACTCGGTTTCAGTTCCAAGTCACTATTCATGCTTCGGAACAAAATTTAACGCTTAACTTGGCCAAAATCACACACCGGCAATTAATTCGTATAAAATTCTCTAAATTAGAAAATATTCACTTTAAACATATATTCACTCATATTTCAATGAATAAACACAATATAAATAATATTATATATTTTTAAAATAAAATCTGAATTTTGAGCCCCTCACAAAGGTTGTGACAAGCCGCCAGCTGGATGGCAAAGGGGGTAATACGCAGACTGTCAAGTACTTGAAGAATGAATGCTCGTGTGGAAAGTGGCAGATGTATAGACTTCCATGCTCTCACGCTCTAGCTGTGTATAGATACCGCGGGGATAATCCGAACATGCATGTAGATCAGCTATTCACCAAAATTAGGTGGTTCTAACAGTATTCTGGAATTTTCAACCCTTTACCGCATCCGGATAATTGGTTGGATCCTGAATGGGATCTGCAAGGTGATAGCAGTAGATTCATTGCAAGGAAGGTAGGAAGAGTTTGAGTCAGAAGAATTAGTAATGAGATGGATGAGAGAGACCCGCAGAAACCAAGAAGGTGTACCAATTGTCATGAAAGGGGTCATAACAGGAGGAATTGTCCAAATTTTAGGTCGTGATTCATAGTATGTGTTTTACAGTATGACATTATTTGCTATACGGCGTAGAGTGTCGTCTGTTCTTTATGTTTTTATTTGGAGGCTTTGTAATGCAAATGGTTGATGTATTCTGATAGGGATTTTCTTTACTCCTCAAATTTTAAAAACCTTTATAACCCTATATCACCACAAGTATACGGATCGTTTATTGAGTATAGGGAAATAAGGTGTCGATCCCACGAGGAAGAGTGTCAAGTACCGGTGATTTTCAAACTCCTCTATTATTTAGACTATCACAAGAAAGATATAAAGGGAAAAGAAGGTGAACTGACCTAAGGAAAAGGAATAAGCAATTAAAACCAACCGTTAGGTGTGAAAGACATCCAATTGGTGGCAGACAAGAAATAAGAAAGCAAGTAAAGAAATTAGAGAGTTAGGTTAGAGAGAGTTTTTAAGATCAAGTTGGAGGAATCCTAGAGTTTTAGAATCCCTTGTTATGTTAAGATTAGAAGTTAGTCAAGTTTATTATGTCCTTTCTCCAATGATTCGCTAAGATATAACTTTCTTTTGTATGCCATCACTTTCGTCAATGGTCATGTGTAGTGCAAGCTCTCATTTAAGATGAGCTAGTCACTCCGAATTGCTTTCGCCAATTCCTTAACTTCTTGGAATCTTCCTTGATCTATTTTCATAGAGAAAAAAGAGAAACAAGTTAAATAAGCTCAATGAATTTATAGTATAAAACCACAACCAACCAACTATATTCACTACTTTCGTGAGAATATAAGTTAGTGTTTAAGAACTTAGATTTTATTGAAGGCAAGTTTTTCATTGCTCATCAACATCAAATCATTTATAGTTGGTAGCTAATCAACCATAAAGCATAAGCACAAGTCTTAAACTAGAAAAATCATGGAGGATATAAATAACTCAACTACTTCATAATCACAACTAAAACAAGTTCATCCTCACTCTAGGATTTGAACTAAACTAAACATAATAACTACTAACTATACCACTAAACTAATGGACTAGTGAAGACTACATTTCTCCTCTCTACATCTTTTCAAATGTCTATAAGAGGTCCTATTTATAAATGAATTCATCCATAAACTTCCAAGACTTTATCATGTGAATACAAGAAAAGTTTGGCCTTGAAAAGTCAAAGAAATTGGCTTCATAAATCTCTTGGCTTCATGCATTGAATCCTTTGAATTTCAACCCTCAAATGAGTTGTAATGTTGTGTTTTGGATTGGCAATGAATTGTTTCTTCAATCTTCCAAAAATTCTTTACGTAATTTTGGCTGAAATTCGTCCAAAAACTGAGCTGGAAAATCTGGATTTCGGCTGCAACTTGCAGCAGTCACTTTCTGACGATCCGCGATGTGGATCCGCGATGCAGAGGCTCACGGATCACATCGCGGATCCGGTCCCCTAGCCCCTGTGAGAGGGATTCGCGAGCTAATCATTTCTTCCACTTGTTGGTTCGCGTTTTGCCTCACGACTCCACTTGAAACTTGCAAATTTCGAGCTTTTTGTCGTGAAATTGGTGCATTAATTGCTCCGACTTTTGACCATTTGATTCCTCGTTGATTCCAATTGCATTTTCCATTTTTCAATTTGGAACTTCATCCATTTCGTATTTCAATTTTCCAACTTTTCTTCCAAACTTCTTGGCAAATATCCACATTTGATAATTGGACAAGCAATCCTACAAAAACATGAAATTTTCATCACATTAATCCATAGAAATTCAATTTTCATCATTGAAGCCATCAAATGCAAAATTAACTAGAAACCCTAGTTCATTAGCTACAAAAATACCAAAAACACACAAAAACTACATAATTAAACCTATTAAAAACATGTAAAATATTGACTTATCAAACTCCCCCACACTTGAACCATTGCTTGTCCTCAAGCAATCAAGAATTACAAACCAACAATAATTTAAGTGTTTGTGCACTTTTAAATTCAATTTCTCAAAACAAAGTAGATAACCATTTTACAACCATCCATTAAACCACAAGTACTCATAATATCAAGTAAAAGAGAGTAATCATACCATAATTTCAAGTAGCTCAATTCAATTTCTCATTCCTCACCCAATTTCACACGCAAAGTGAATCATATAGTCAATAATACTTCCTAAACCCATGATCACCTTTAAGAGAGGGATTTATTCATAATTCATATCAAACATATATTTAAATTGTGAAAATGCCTTTTGACGAGAAGATCGACATTTTTAGATGAAGATCCCCTGTTACTCAACATTTCACTTTATTTGCCTACTCTTTATTCAAGTACCGTTTGACACGAAAGTCAACATTTTTAGATGAAGACTCCCGATTACTAAGCACATTGAAATAGAGCTTTCATTTTTCTTTTTCTTCTTTTTCTCTTTCTTTTTTTTCCTTCTTTTTTTTAAAGGAAATATAAATAAATATACCCTCAAAAGAATAATCATGAGAAAAGTATTACATATATCAACCACATTTATCACTCTACTATGCAAAAATCAAATAAAGAAAAGAAATCTCATTAAACAAACAAAATGAGGCATAATTTCCTCCATTTTACAAGATATACTTTCCTTAAATTGCAAAAATTTTAATCACAAAATAGTTATCTCCAAGTTAATTGAGAAATTGAAACATATTGGACAGGTTTTGCGCAAAATTTTGACCAATTTTTACCATATAACAACTCAATCACATAATTCCTCCCCCCACACTTAAAATGGACATTGTCCTCAATGTGTAAGAAGGAATAAAAAGATAAGAAAGGAAAGAAAGAAATACTCCCCTTTTAATGAGATTGAATTGGTCCACTTTGCCATTTGCCAATCTTGATAAGGTCGATTTGATAACCTTTAATTCATAAAAAATTGGAAAAGAAACTGCAGGAAAAAGGTTAATTTCAATGAGCCGCGAAGCACAATGCGCGTTTCAATTTGCGGATTTGGCTGGGTAGCTCTCAGAACCAGATCCGCGACCCATGGATCCGCGGTGCATACATCGCGTATTGGTCCGCGGATCCCCAAAAAACTTCTCTGATTCTGATCCGCGAGGCATACATCGCGTATCTACTCGCGGATCCTTCTGAAAATTCAGTTCTGTAATTTTTCTACAACTGTTTCATTGGTGTCTCATTTTCTACTATTTCCAGAATAAAAATCCTGTTTGTTAATTATGCAATACACCTTCTCTAACACATGTAATATGATCAAAACAACATAATTAGCCTCATTTCTTGAATCAAAAACAACTAAAACACAAATTGAGGTATGAAGATGTTTGCATTTTCACTATTCTTCGTGCACCAAAAAGGTTATTTTTGCATGCTTGACTTTTCCTACAAGACAAACACAACAAACACACTTAAAAAATATAAAACAAACATATTTAAACATAAAATCACACCAAACTAATACAAACTTAAACAAAATTGGGTTGCCTCCCAAAAAGCGCTCTTTTATAGTCATTAGCTTGACTATATTACTTATTCATCAAGGAGGTTTTGTTAATGAATAATCCATCAATTGAGGGCGAGGTGGATTATTAAAAGGTGACTCAATCATGTGAGTCATATCAAATGATATGAAAGAAGGAAGAGATTTACCTATCTCAAGTGTGTCATAAATATTACCTTGTTCCACCACTTGAGAACTTACCAAAGGAGTGTCGAAACGGCCTTCTTGGGGTCGGATGATCTTGGAATCTGTACATTCACCACATTCCTCAAAAGGGGTTATATACGCATCATACATGCTTACCTCTTGAGGTTCAAAATCCATTCCAAAGTTATCATCATGTGAAATGGACATTTTATCATTAAAATGCAAATAAGATTCATCATTATCATCAAAATGTAATCCCCTTTCACATGCAACATTCCCATCATTAATGTTAGAGTCAATTTGCATTTCACCACATGAAATAGCTTCACACAAAGTTTGCAATTGCTCTTGTAATCTTTCAAGTCCTTCATCTAATCTTTTCTCAATCCTATCAAAATGATCGGAGGTTGTAGTAGCTAATTTATCAATAACTATTTCCCAAGATGGTTTAGATTCATATTGAACACCATTAGGTTGATAATCATGAAAATGTAAAGAAGTATCATAAACACATGGATTATTCCAACCATAAGTATAAGAATTATCACAATTAACACCATTTTGATCAAAACAAGAATTGTAATGCTCAAATTCACCATAATCCACATGTTGTGCTTGTCTACATGTATGTGTAGCATGATTATTTCCACACAAGTCACAAACCACATAATTAGAATTAAAAGCATTTGCATTCCTTTTTTGTTCAAGCACATTTGTCATGGTGTCCATTTGCACTTTTAATACAATATAATCAAGATTAGCTTTAATACTCCTAATGCAATCATCAAATGACATACCTTCGGACATCCTTTGGTTACCCCCATAGATATAGCCTTGAAAATTGTAGGGGTCCATTGCCGAACTTCCTTCTCTCAAGCTTTGATCCATTTCCTTGCTATCCTTCCTTGAAACCTAAAAATGCTTTCAAAAACTTCAAAGCAAAATTAGTTAAGAAGAATGGCTAATAATATATAAACAAGAACATAAAAATGTCTAAAGTAATAGAATTGTTCTTAGCACCGATATTGAACAAATCTCTTCCCCGGCAACGGCGCCAAAAACTTGATAGGGATTTTCTTTACTCCTCAAATTTTAAAAACCTTTATAACCCTATATCACCGCAAGTATACGGATCGTTTATTGAGTATAGGGAAATAAGGTGTCGATCCCACGAGGAAGAGTGTCAAGTACCGGTGATTTTTAAACTCCTCTATTATTTAGACTATCACAAGAAAGATATAAAGGGAGAAGGCGGTGAACCGACCTAAGGAAAAGGAATAAGCAATTAAAACCAACCGTTAGGTGTCAAAGATATCCAATTGGTGGTAGACAAGAAATAAGAAAGCAAGTAAAGAAATTAGAGAGTTAGGTTAGAGAGAGTTTTTAAGATCAAGTTGGAGGAATCCTAGAGTTTTAGAATCCCTTGTTATGTTAAGATTAGAAGTTAGTCAAGTTTATTATGTCCTTTCTCCAATGATTCGCTAAGATATAACTTCCTTTTGTATGCCATCACTTTCGTCAATGGTCATGTGTAGTGCACGCTCTCATTTAAGATGAGCTAGTCACTCGGAATTGCTTTCACCAATTCCTTAACTTCTTGGAATCGTCCTTGACCTATTTTCATAGAGAAAAGAGAGAAACAAGTTAAATAAACTCAATGAAGTTATAGTATAAAACTACAACCAACCAACTATATTCACTACTTTCATGAGAATATAAATTAGTGTTTAAGAACTTAGATCTTATTGAAGGCAAGTTTTTCATTTCTCATCAACATCAAATCATTTATAGTTGGTAGCTAATCAACCATAAAGCATAAGCACAAGTCTTAAACTAGCAAAATCATGGAGGACATAAATAACTCAACTACTTCATAATCACAACTAAAACAAGTTCATCCTCACTCTAGGATTTAAACTTAACTAAACATAATAACTACTAACTATACTACTAAACTAATGAACTAGTGAAGACTACATTTCTCCTCTCTACATCTTTTCAAATGTCTACAAGAGGTCCTATTTATAGATGAATTCATCCATAAACTTCCAAGACTTTATCATGTGAATACAAGAAAAGTTTGGCCTTGAAAAGTCAAAGAAATTGGCTTCATGAATCTCTTGTCTTCATGCATTGAATCCTTTGAATTTCAACCCTCAAATGAGTTGTAATGTTGTGTTTTGGATTGGCAATGAATTGTTTCTTCAATCTTCCAAAAATTCTTTACTTAATTTTGGCTGAAATTCGTTCAAAAACTGAGCTGGAATTGAGCTAGAAAATCTAGATTTCAGCTGCAACTTGCAGCAGTCACTTTCTGACGATCCGCGATGTGGATCTGCGATGCAAAGACTCACGGATCACATCGTGGATCCGGTCCCCTGGCCCCTGTGAGAGGGATTCGTGAGCTAATCATTTCTTCCACTTGTTGGTTCGTGTTTTGCCTCGCGACTCTACTTGAAACTTGCAAATTCTGAGCTTTTTTGTCGTGAAATTGGCGCGTTAATTGCTCTGACTTTTGACCCTTTGATTCCTCGTTGATTCCAATTGCATTTTCCATTTTTCAATTTGGAACTTCATCCATTTCGTATTTCAATTTTCCAACTTTTCTTCCAAACTTCTTGGCAAATATCCACATTTGATAATTGGACAAGCAATCCTACAAAAACATGAAATTTTCACCACATTAATCCATTGAAATTCAATTTTCATCATTGAAGCCATCAAATGCAAAATTAACTAGAAACCCTAGTTCATTAGTTACAAAAATACCAAAAACACACAAAAACTACATAATTAAACCTATTAAAAACATGCAAAATATTGACTTATCATATTCATTGATGTAACTTCACGGTATGAAAAATGTTGCTTAGTGTGTTACTTTATATTTCTATATGGAAAAAATTGTGATTGTTGATAGGGAGTTTTAGTAATGTTATAGGGGAGGTTCTGCCGAACTTTTTATAAATATAGTTCACAGAAAGGCCTTTCTAAATTCGTCAACGCATTTTACAATTTGTTTTTGAAGTTTTCTATTTCGTTTTACTTTTTTCAATTTCTATTTATTTAATTATCATTTTATGATTGCTCTTGTTCTTTGAAACGAACCTAGTAACTGCCAAATAGTTCTGGAATTATATTTAAAAAAATGAAGTATGAGGGACAATGTAAGAGTTTTGATTTTTCTGCTAAACAAAGCGTTGTGGAATGTGTATTGAGGGGTTTTAATTGTAACATGTTAGGGGGGTGTTTAATTGTTAAGAGTAGCTTTAAGTGATTTTATGTTTTTAAAATAATGTATACTTATTCTGCAATTGTATATTTACAGATAGTTTAAATTTTGATTGTATAGGAGGAGATAATTATGGCCGATGCTCCACCGCAGTCGGATGTGCACTCTGATTCATATGTGACTGACATTATTACGGCGGGGACTGCCTACAGAGCCCATTCCATATTTCACGGCCATATACTAGGCGATCAGCTCGTTGTCCGCTGGTTTGATAAAGCTTTCTGGGACAACAGACCGATACCTGAGCAGGTGCTCCACTACATCCGCATAGCGGGATTCGAGGAGGTACTTCTATGAGGCTATCAGCAGTTGGATCATGCTTTGATCACCAGTTTAGTGGAGAGGTGGCGCCCGGAGACACATACCTTTCATCTCCCTGTCGGAGAGGCTACTGTGACCTTACAGGATGTTGAGGTCATATGGGGATTATGCATTGACGGACCCCCAGTTACAGGTGTGGATGTAGCATACACCGTAGAGGAGTGGAGTGGCATTTGTGAGGAGCTTTTAGGATTTTCCCCAGAACCGACTAACATTGATTGGGGCCGCCTGAGAGTTAGTTGTTTGTCTGGGGTGTTGGATAGGGGCCTGCCGGCTGATGCTACGGATGAGACATTCAGACAGTGGGCACGTATCTACATCATGTTACTGTTGAGCGGGTATTTATTTTCGGATAAGTCTGGGAATAAGCCTTTCCTAATGTGGCTTTCACTTCTGCGGGATTTGGAGACAGTTGGGGAGTACAGTCCTGGCATTATTGTACCGGTCTCTATGCACCGCCATACGGCCTGAGATTACAGATATTGTAGGACCGTTACTACTTCTGCAGGTATGACGTTATTGCATACTCACAATGGATGTAGTTAAGAATTGTTTTAATATGCTACCTGAAATAATATAATACATCTGCAACTGCAAATATGGGCGTGGGAACGAATGCCGGCTTTGCGACCTGATCGAGTGCGGCCACTAGAGCACTATCCCGGCCCTATGGAGCTAGGTCGAGTACTACTTGCATTACTTGCAATTCAAATTTGGAACCCTTGTTGCAAATGAGTTACTAATCCTGTTTAATTTTTCATCGATTTTGCAGATGGTATGTTGGTCTCGACTTACATAGGGGTGTGCGACATGTCATGCCAGCTCTTAGAGACCAGTTGACTGAGTTATGGCCTGATGAGGTACTTTTAGCAGTACCTATGAATAGCTTACAATCTTGTATAAATTATGCTTTCGTGTTATTCGAGTGATCAATACATGTCGATAAACGTTGATTTGATATGGGTCGATGAATTAGTTAGTATTCATCGGTTCTTGCGGGCAGGACTCTTTTCGTTATTTACCATACCAATTGTTACCGAAAGTTTATGATGTTGTGATGATGTATTTCTCTGTATTTTTTCAGTTCGTTTGGCTGCCGTATTCGGAGGACATTCTTAAATCTCTCCCTGAGTATTGTACTGCAGGACGTGACATTTAGAGATCTGTCACGTACATCATCTGTTGGGAGTTTGTCGAGCCCCATCTCCCTCACCGAGTTATGCAGCAGTTTGGTTTACAGCAACCCGTGCCCGACTCTCAACTGGCCGAGAGCAACGCCACGATACATCGATTTAGTCACCGTGGAAGGAAGAATCAGGATTGGGGTACTACACATGTGCATTATACTGATGTTTGGACACATCGGCATTCACAGGTGGCAGATGGCATTGCAGTTGATAATACTACTTATCCATCTGATGACTATTTTTAGTGGTATCGTCAACGGACAGTTCTCTATGTATCAAACCCGAGTCGACATCCTCCTATTCCAGAGGGGTTTCAGGGCGATAACGCCAGAGCAGAATATCTTGTAAGTTTCACCACTTACTAATAATAGACACAAATTTTCCTGACTTGTATTATCAAACTCGTCAACAAATGACCGCACTTACACATTTCTTAATATGCCCTTCTCTAAACAGGTGGATGCTACGTCGCGCCTTCATTACATGGCATTAGATTCTGAGGTAGTATGCGAGGAGCAGGACAAGCATCATTTCCGTGCATTCAGAGAGTTTGTAGCTGACAGTTTACAGCATGTTGGGGCGACACGGCGTCTTGCAGTTCGCCCTCCACCTATACCACATGACATTCCAAACAATGTTGACCCACGTCGTGTTGAGTGCGCTCCTCAGAATGTAGGTGGAGGCCAGCATGGTGGTGGTCGGCGTTGTAGGGTGCAGTCACCGGAGCACATCTTCCAAACAGATGCTGGCGGCAGTGCAATGGCTACCGAACACCATTGTGGTGGATCGACTGTGCTCACACCTCAGTCGCTGATCATGTAGGAGGGTACAACATCTAGGTCACCGGTGATGTTTCAAGAGTTCACACCTATGGAGAACCTAGACGTTGGAACTTCCAGTCAACGGGAAGGAGGTCCTGAACAGTTGGGGTCTCATACTGAGGATTTACATAATCAGCAGGCCACACATGAGTCACACACTAATCAAGTGACTCCGGTTGTGCAAAACCTACCACGTAGAGGAGCTAGGACGCGTAGACGTAGAGAGTGTGGTACTGGTGGACATCTTGGAGGACATTGAACCTTGTATTGATTGATTAGTTTTTTTTCCCATTACTTCAAAGTAGGGAATATATATTTTTTGTTTGCAAGCCCCTAAAGTCAGTCGACCACGAATGTTTTAAGATACCAGTTGTTGCGCCGACCTCGAATTGGTCAGAATCGCTGGTCCAAAATTCTACAAGCTAACCACCCCTGCAGTAAAAATTCTTAGCGAATTAGTTACAATTATGGATCACTTATAGTACTATTAAAATGAAGCTGCAAAAAATTCATAATTTTTAAAAATATCTTTGTTCACTGCTATCAAGGCGATAACATGAATAGGAATTTCATATGTAATATTATGGTGAGTTGTGAATTAATGTATTTTCATCCTTACCGTCTACAAAAATAACCAAAAAAAACTTACAAATATGTAACTAAACTCGGCACAGGTTTTCAAGTTAATTGAAAACAATTGATAATAAAGATATGATTTATGTTTCAAACATTTAATATACGCTTCATCCTAAACCAAAAATTAATTGTATTTTGCCCATTGTCTGATAATGATAACCCTAACTTTTATGTTATTTAAATTAAATAATTCAGTAAAATAATATACAAGCTATCGACAAATTTTTCAATATCCAAACGGGAAAAAGAATATTTCATACTAATAATTCAGATTTAAATGATAAAATATCTATTAATATGACACACTTCAACAACCCAAATGTGTTTCAATCTCGCATGCAAAATATTTAGTTTTGATAAAGACAAAGTATTATGTAATTTAAAAATATAAAAGTTCTAATATAAGCAAATTATATTCGACAGTTTAAAAAACATGTGCTAGTCAATATTTTTACGATGAAAGTTATAGTCTATGATTAAAATACACTTTACATGGGGGAATATACGGTTCAAGTTTTAAGGTTTATAGTTCTAGGGTTGTAGGGTTTCGGGTTCTAGGGTTTACGCCTTTAAGGTTGTAGGGTTCTATAGTTTAGGGTTTACGGTTTTAGGGTTTATGTCTTTAGGGTCGTAGGGTTTAGGGATTAGGGTTTAGGGTTTAGGGTTTAGGGTTCAGGGTTTACGGTTTACGGTTTTAGGGTTAGGGGTAAAGGGTTTATGGTTTACAGTTTACTTCATTAGGGTTTTAGGGTTTGAGGGTTTAGGGTTTAGGGTGCTCAATTTTTTATTACTGTTTAGGGTTGGGAGTTTGGGGATTACGCATTTGGGGTCGTAAGTAGTACATAAATCAAAATCTGTGTTGGAATGGAACAAAAATTTTATAGTAATAGTATCAAATTCCCTAAGGTCTGTACTGAAGAAAAGGAAAAATATCAGAACATGGTTTCACGGTTATTGCAGTTGCAAAAGTAATTATTTTGTCTTCTGGTGATACTTCTGAGTATCAGATATTCTTGTCATACTTCTTATGCACGAGAAATGCAATTTTGGACTTAATGTTATCCCTCATGTTTGAATCAGAATAAATTTGGTTCCTAAAGAACTTTTATGCAAATTTCCTCTTGTTCTTTCTTGTTTTTCCTTTCCATTTACAACTTGATGTTCCCACAATAAAATTTAAAGTAACTATAGAGATATTTGGTTTTGTTGATACGATTTATTGGATAATTGAAGTAATTTTATGCGAGTACCTATTTCATTTGAAATTAATATACAACCAATTCAAATGCATGCAAAAAGATAAAATTTATTAGATTGTCAACTTAATTTAATACATATACTACATTCAAATCATAGCCTTTGGGGTACATTTAATAACATTTTCAATATTCAATATAAGTGAAAAGTGATAGGACCCATGAACAATTGGTTATTCATAGTTAAAAAAAAAAACAAAATAGTAAGTAGATATAGGATGTCTAATTTGAAACCAACTATACATGCATAAGAAGGATGTGAGAAACTGGTGGTACGAATATACAAAATCAAGAAAATAAAGAAAAGGAAGGAAAACAAGTTTAGTTATATTTGTCATAGTAAAGCAATTTCAACCTAATTCGTATCACCTTTCATTCTAAAACCTCAAAATCTAGAAACTTAAGAAACTATAATATTTCAAATGCCAAATGTTGGTGGGTCAAAAATAGCAAAGTAAAAGATGTTGACTACTGGCAAATTAGTTTTGACCATTAAGATTATTGGATTTCTGCCAATCCTCCTACACGATCAATACATTTGAGGGTGAAATTTATTTCGACCTTAGTCAGCAGGAATTTTTTTTAATTAATTTTTGGTACTCACATTCGCTGAATGCGAGTTTCAAGGAACTCGCATTCTCTGAATGCAAGTTTTAGGAACTCGCATTCTCCGAATGCGAGTTCAGGATGAATTTTTTTTGGCACTCGCATTCAGTGAATGCGAGTTATAAGAAACTCGCATTCACCAAATGCGAGTTCAAGATGAATATTTTTAATTAAATTTTCAAAACTTGCATTTGGAAAATGCGAGTTCCTTGAAACTGGCATTCACGGAATGCGAGTTCCAAAAATTTTAATTTTTTTAAAAATGTCTTTTTCCAGTGAACTCGCATTTGCAAAATGCGGTTTACTGGAACTCGCATTTTGCAAATGCGAAAATCACTGGCAGGAAACCTAACCCCAAATCACCCTATTTACAGAAAAAATTTAAAAACCATCACATTTCTAGAAATTTCTCCAAAAAACCTATGATTCATTTTCTTTGAGGGTCAAGTATATGCAGTGTGCAGGTTGTTAGAAACAAAGTTTCTTGGCATTTTTATTGTGTCATTTAATTAGACACGAAAAACAAAAATCTTTCTTAGTGCCTCGGCATCTTTGGTTGTTGGTTGGTTCCCAAAACAAATTTCTTAGTGTCTTGGCATCTCTGACAGTTACTTGGTTAGCATCTTAATGTCCCACGTACGTAAGTTCACTTTTCTATTTTTGGTCCTTTTTTTTTTTGGGGGGGGGGGGGGGGGGTGAGAGGGGTGTGGGTTTGGTTGTTTATGCGTTGTATATATGGGAAATAATTCATCGATTAGTGGGTACAATTGCAATATCTCTAGTAGTGATGTTACTTGGTACTTGAGTTAATCAGCTTGTTCTCAAATCACTTGCCTGACAAAAAATGTGGTCCACTTTGCTATGTGCACTATCGTCAATTGTCGTTGCATACCTTGTTTATTATGTTCTGAAATGGCTGAATCCAAAATGCAAAACTGGAGCAGTTCTGCCTCCAGGTTCCATGGGCCTTCCTCTCATTGGAGAAACTCTGCACCTTTTCTTTCCCAGCTGTTCACTGGACGTTCACATCTTCATCAAGAAAAGAATTCAGAAGTATTAAACCAGCACTGCTATGCCAATTCATGTTCTTCACCTTTTCGTCCTGATAAGTTCCCCGTTTTGTAGATTTCACTTCTCTTTTTTTTTCTTTTTTTTTTTCCCTTGGTCCTTGTTAGTATGTGTTTGTGTGTGTGTGTGCCCGTGTGCATGTTGTGTTTGTGTGTGTGTGCGTGCATGTGCATTTGTGTATAGGAAAATTGTGTACTAAGAGGCATACAGCTTAAGATGTAATAGAAACAAATTAAAGGATAGTCCACCTCCTTAAATTTAGATATTCTTATATTTATATTTATTATTTAATAATGTTGTGATTTACTGTTCCTTTTTGTAGATACACTCATATATATATATATATATATATATATATATATTCCCTCTATTTCAGATATGGACCGATTTTCAAAACAAATATAGCAGGTCAACCTGTTGTGGTATCAAGTGATCCAAAAGTGAACCACTATCTCTGCTTGCAAGAAGGAAAATCAGTGGAGTCTGGTACATG
This sequence comes from Gardenia jasminoides, assembly GCA_013103745.1. Lineage (NCBI taxonomy): Eukaryota > Viridiplantae > Streptophyta > Magnoliopsida > Gentianales > Rubiaceae > Gardenia > Gardenia jasminoides. Next base: position 27,913,967 of record CM023101.1, on the reverse strand, counting down.
GATGGATTCTCCAAGGTTATTTCTCCGGATGGAGGACTCAAAACAAGTCAACCTGGCCATCACTACCTGACAAGCTTCATGCTAAAACACTTTGGTGCAGAGTCTATTAGGGAAAAGTTGCTCTCCCAATTAGAAGAATTCATTAACAGAAATTTTGGCAACCGGTCTGAAAATGATTCTTTTGAGCTTAAACGTGCATTTTCAACGGTAAAACCTTATAATTTCAATTTCATATATTTTTAAGCATCATTTCATATAGTCTCAATTCCTTTTTCTTTTTTCTTTTTTCTTTTTTTGTTTGGGATCACAGACACTATAATTTTGACAATCACAAACACAAGTTAAATTGAAATCATTAATCTAAATCTTGTAAAATTCTAAAAACGGAAAAAAAACTGATTGAACTATTTTATAGAGGGGAAAAACACATAAAATTTACAGAAACGATAGAATAGTTACTTTAGAATGGGAGGTTGTACAGATAGTCTGTAATTATCAAACTCGCAGTAGTCTGTAATCTAATTATCAAACTCACAGTAGTATGTAATCTTTGTTATTTTCCTATTTTTTCTTTTATACCATTTTTCCAGCTGAAAATAAAGTTGTAAATTGTTTTCCACTGCAGATGGAATTCAAGTTTACGGCAAGGCAACTGTTTGGTCGTGATGCTGAAAGATTTCCTGAAAGTACGGCTGAGAAATTGTCATGTCATTTCCTTTGAACATTCCCGGAACAAGATTTCACAAGTGCCTTAAGGTAACCAAGCATAAAGATAGACGAAGTCCAGAAATGATCAAAATGCTTTGTTGTCCTTTCAGTGGGATATCATATTTTCCAGGGGCAATTCTTTTAATTGCTTTACTTGAGCACAAACTTCAAATATTTCAGGAGAAAATGGAAGTTACAAGTACATTACTGGAGATAGTAAACGAGAAGTAGGCATCACATGATGATAAGATGCATGAAGGAGACATTCTCAGCCAAGCCGTAAAAGATATGAAATTGGAAAAATTTTCACACGAAGAATTTCTTGTCAAAATCTTATTTTTCTACTTTCTTTGTCACCACCGAAACAACTTCTTCAATAATTTCATTAGCTCTCAAACTACTTTCTGAAAATCCTTCAGCAATAGAGCATTTGCAGGTTAGTTTATGTTTGTAGCTTCAAGGCTTTAAGCATTCCATGCAACTTATCTATCATATGAACAAAATTTTATGATAGATACTCCACATTGTTTTTCAGCTTGAACGTGAAGAAATCCTTAGCAAGAGACCAAAATCGAGTTCTTCAGCCACTTGGGATGAGTACAAGTGGATGACTTTCACACTCCAAGTAACACCTATCAATGTCTTCAAGTTTTAACCATGCATTATGGTTTCTATCCTACAAGATTCATACATGTGTTTATGTGCACTTTTTTGGGCGTACAGTAGGTATGGTTGGGTTTTTGTGCAATAAGACGTTAGAGGTTTTTCAAAATTTAATATACACTTACAGACATGGTTTCATAGATGTATTGATGTGCTCTATACAAACAAATGTTCGTGTAAAATAGAGTTACGTGAATGTATACCAAATTGCCTAAGAAATATAACAAAAGTACGACTGCATAGAAATATCAACTGTACTTGACCAAGTCCCACGTGACTCACAAACACAGGATCACATCATAAATAGCCTATTTCCTTCGCTGCTGTTTATATAAAACTACTTTCATAAACAGCTTAAGGTTGAAGCATTTAATATATATGACATACTAACACAATCATAAAATGCAGGTAATTCATGAAACCATAAGAATAGCAACTATCGGTCCTGGACTCCTTCATAGAGCCCCGAAAGACGTTGAAGTAAATGGTAGGTTGCAATCATGAATTACTTGAATTACTATATTGCACAAATTGGAAAAAATTTTACTTACTTCCAATAATGTGCTATATATCTATGTTTTCAGACTCGGACTGGGAATCGAACCGGCTGAGCTCAGGAGTCAGGGGTCGATGGGTCCGACCAGATTCGACCGGAGGTCGAATCGGATGGCGTCATAAATATGTCATAAATATATATATTAATAATATATAATCAAAATAGTATATAAAAAATTCTCTTAAAAAATAGTATATAAAAATTTCCTCAAATTGGTAGTTTTCAACTTTATATATATATATATATATATATATATATAATTTTTTCTTAAATTGGTTATTTATGACTTTATATACAAATTTGAGAATTTTATATTTAATCACAAAATTGACTTAAATAATAAAATATATATATATATATATATATATATATATATATACACACACATATAGGTAGAAATGTAACTTAAAAAATGTATTGGATTAATTTTACACTTTATTAAAATAATGAGAGGTTAAAGCATATTTACTAAAACTTAAAAAGTGAGTTCGAAAGGATATTATGGGTTAAAGGTTAAAAAAAAAAAGGTCAAATAGACAAACCCGGTCAACCGGGTCAATCCGTTCACCCAGTCAAACTTGGGCTTTGACCGGGTTTTGAATTTTCAATTTTTAAGGATGACTCGGACCGGATGCCTAGCCGGTTCCCAATTCAACCAGTCGGACCGGCCGGTCCGGTCCGAATTTGAAAACATGGCTATATATATAGTATACAACACCTGAAGGCTTCTGCAAGACTCATTACATTTTCATTATACCCTTTTAAAAACTACTATTCCCGCCGGCTGGGGCATTATGATTGCCTCTTTTGCTTAACACTTGAATCCTGAAGTGTTCAAAGATCCTCGTGTTTTTAACCCATGGCGCTGGAAGGTACTTCTCAAATTCTTACCCTTTTTTGTTTCTTGTTTTCCCTCCCTTAATTTGAAGTTATACCACTTCTCCTTAACTCTACAAATTTTGGGTTGAGATGCCTCATTGGAGAGGCAAATGTTTGCAGATAGATTTTGCTATTAAACGTATACTACTTCTTGCTCCTATCCGGACCTTGCATCAATGAACTTTATGCCTTTTGGTAGAGGTGTGAGGCAATGTGCAGGTGCTGAATTCAGTAAACCACTCCTGTTGATGTTTTTTCATGTTTTGATCACCAAGTACAGGTATAATTTATGAGATTCTAACTTCAAATTCATTTATTTTGAGAATGAAAAAAAAAACTGAATTATGTGTTATGTGCGTAATCGTTTTTAACAAGAATTTATTGCTCTCGTTATTGCAGATGGAAACTTGTCAAAGCTAGCAACATTACTCGTATTCCATTGCTGAATTTTGGAGATGGGATTCAGATTAAAGTTTCTAAGAAATAAGGACAAGACCTAATTTTATGTCCCCTTTGTCAATAACATACGTAGTTCATGCTCTTTCTGTTAGGAATCGGGGCAGCAGGCACAGCGAAAATTAAACTTTTTAGCCCCAATCTCCCACCAAGAATCACCCAAGGTTCTACGTATGATTTAAAAGGGGGTTCTAGAGGATTACCTTAATCCTGCAGATGGTGCAACTGACTCGTTGGAGCAAGCTGAGAATCCCCTGAGCAGCTCAGATGTTCTGCCTCTTTTGTAATCCACGCGAGAGTGCTTCTGGATTTTCTCCTGATAATCTCTACGATCTATGTGTGTGTGTATGAGTGAAGAAGAGTTGCTAGCATTTTCACTCAAACTCTCAGACTTTCTGAATCACTCTACGTAAGGTTCTGTAGTGAACTTTTCTCTCTACATAATGTTTCAGAAGATCTTTTCTCTCTCTTGTATCAGCATGTAACAGACTATCGTATAGTCTGTATATATAGATAGGGAAGAGAGAGAGAGGGAGATAAGAGAGAAGGGAGAAGGATAGAATCAGGTGGTTTGATTTTGAATCAAACCACCGTAACATCTGATGGCATCTTATCCTATCTCTATTATCTGACAGATAAGAGATAACCATTTATCTTATCTGTCAGATGACCCTAGGATTTATTTATCTTTATAATTAAACCCCAAAAATATTTATTTCCAAGTCCCTATTTGGACACACAATTTTAATCCAAAATTCAATCTCTATGCGTGTGATCCAATAGGTTCCAAATACACTGGTAATAATTATAAATTATAATTCTCAAAAGAATTAGATAAAATAAACACCTTTATTTTATCATTAATTACAATAATTAATTATTCATAATTATAAATTGTGAGCGGTGTCTAGCAACACATCACAACCACCCAGGTATTCGGAACTGGTCAAGGGGAATTCCGACCTAACCTTTCCATGGAAAATTACCGTGTAATTATTATCTTTTCACCATCGATATCCTATTAGTCAGGGAATAAGGAACAAGTGCCAATTCCCTAATGACTAATTAATTTTCTAATTCCTAAAATTAACCTTAGATTAGGTTAACTTGAAGACATTCTTCAATTAATCTAATGTAGTCGACTATTAAGGTTAAATTCCAACTAGTGGCCTTTCTAGATATCAACTCCCACTATCGGAGTGGTGAATCCTCTCTTGATCACTCACTATCTTTTCATGCTTCACACTACCCCTAATTTCTATTCTTTAAGTCACTCCTGGTGAGCAACAAGAAATAGAATCAAAAGGTAGTGATTCACACTCAAGATATTGTGGTGATCTCAAGTCTAAGATCACTTACACAATTTCCCATAAGAGATTCAACCATTAGCACTAGATAGATATCCTAATTGGATCTCTGTGTGGATCACTCCAATGAATTAGTACTTAACAATTCATCTACACATTAGCCTAGGTATCCCTATACCATGGTTGATGAGAACAACCACTACTTACATTAAGTAGAGGCTAACTGTGTACTAGTCTGTCCGTATTAATGATGTCCTGTCTCATTAACACTATGATTAGAGAAATTTAAGAATATTTATTATAAATGTGATTGATATTTCATAGTCATCAATTCTTGTGACTACCATCACATCAATAAATATTCTAAGGACTTTATCAATTATATCAAATATTTAACAGATAAAATTGGAAGTTCATAAAATACAAAACTTAATTAGGAATGTATTTAAACAAAATAATTGTTTTAGGGCATACATTCCAACAACCTCCCACTTGCACTAAAACAATTCATTCATAACCTTCAGTCCAAATGAAAGTACATGACTATCATGTTTCTTTTGAGATAGTGCCTTAGTAAGAGGATCAGCTATGTTATCCTCAGTGGGGACTCTCTCTATCTTTACATCATTCCTGGCAATGATTTCCCTAATAAGGTGAAATCTTCTAAATACATGTTTGGACCGTTGATGAGACATAGGTTCCTTTGCTTGGGCAATAGCCCCATTGTTATCACAGTACAGAGTTACTGGATTAACAATGCTCGGAACCACACCAAGTTCAGACACGAACTTCTTGATCCAAACGACTTCCTTAGCTGCCTCCACGGCTGCAATGTACTCAGCCTCTGTTGTAGAATCCACTGTAGTGTCCTATTTGGAACTCTTCTAGCAGACGGCACCTCCATTGAGAGTAAAGATGAAGCCCGACTATGACTTATAGTCATCCTTGTCAGACTGAAAGCTTGCATCTGTATAGCCCTTAAGTTCCAACTCACCCTTTCCATATACTAAGAACAAATCTTTAGTTTTTCTCAAGTACTTAAGAATGTTCTTAACGGCTGTCCAGTGACCTTTACCTGGATTAGTCTAGAATCTGCTCGTGACACTCAGAGCATGGGAGACATATGGTCTTGTACATAGCATAGCATGCATAATTGATCCAATTGCCGAAGCATATGGAACATTATGTATCTTATCAATTTCAGCTTGTCTTAGGACACATGCTCTTAGAAAGGCTTATCCCATGAGTCATAGGTACGAAGCCCTTCTTGGACTGATCCATGCTAAAGCTCTTTAGCACTTTATCTATGTATGTAGATTGTGAAAGATCAAGCAGCCTTTTAGACCTATCTCTATAGATCTTAATACCCAGTATATAGGCTGCCTCTCCTAAATCTTTCATGGAAAAGTGTCTGGACAACCAACCCTTCACTGATTGTAACATTGGGATATCGTTTCCCATTATTAATATGTCATCCACATATAATATAAGGAAAACGATTGAATTCCCACTAACCTTCTTGTATACACAAGGCTTATCCGGATTTTTGAGAAAACCAAACTCTTTGATTATCTCATCAAAGCGGATGTTCCAACTCCTTGATGCTTGCTTAAATCCATAAATGGACCTCTGCAGCTTGCATACCTGACTGGGATTTAGCGATGTAAAACCTTCAGATTATGTCATGTACACATCCTCTTGCAGATTCCCATTAAGGAATCCAGTCTTTACATTCATCTACCAAATCTCATAGTCATGGTATGCTGCTATTGCAAGCAATATCCGAATGGATTTAAGCATAGCTACTGGTGAGAAAGTTTCATCGTAATCGATTCCCTCTTTCTGGTTGTAGTCTTTGGCCACTAGTCTAGCCTTATAGGTAATCACATTACCATCCATATCAGTCTTCTTCTTGAAGACCCATTTGTACCCTATGGGTTTTACCCCTTCAGGTGGAACAACCAAGGTCCATACCTTGTTGTCATACATGGAATCCATTTCGGAGTTCATGGCTTCTAACCATTTGGAGGAGTCTGGACTATTCAGAACCTCTTGGTAGGTAGTAGGTTTGTCATCTTGAATGACTAGTACATCATTCCCCTGGCTCACAAGAAATTCATATCTCTTGGGAGCGGAGTGTACTCTCACTGACCTATGGGGCTCTTGAACATCCACAGCTTCCGTTTGCGCCTCATCACTATGTGGCTGAACCCTTTTTTCAATAGGCTGTTCTGTGTTTGTTTGAACATTTTGAACTTCTTCAAATTCCATGTTAGTTTGAGTGTCTTGAACTTCTTCAAGTTCTATTCTACTCCTACTGCCCTTTTCTAGAATAAACTCTTTTTCTAAAAAGATAGCATGATTTGAGACAAACACTTTGTTCTCAGTTGGGCTGTAGAAATAGTATCCTATAGACTCTCTTGGATACCCTACAAACAAACACTTGTCAGATCTAGTTTCAAACTTATTTGACTCTGCCTTCTTCACATAGGTTGGGCAACCCCAAACTTTTATGTAAGACAGTTTTGGTTTCTTTCCTTTCCATATCTCATATGGTGTGGAAGCAACAGCCTTACTGGGTACTCTATTAAGAGTATGGGAAGCTGTATCTAAAGCATATCCCTATAACGATTTTGGGGCACGAGTGGCTCATCATGGACCGTACCATATTTAATAGGGTGCGATTTCTCCTTTCAGATACACCATTTAGTTGTGGTGTTCCTGGAGGAGTCCATTGTGGAACTATTTCATTGTCCTTTAGATAAAATCGAAACTCATCGCTCAAGTATTCTCCACCACGATCAGATCGTAGTGTCATAATACTTTTACCAGTTTGTTTCTCTACTTCATTTCTGAATCTTTTCAAAAGATTCAGACTTGTATTTCATTAAATACACATAACCATATCTAGAATGGTCATCAGTGAAGGTAATGAAGTATGACAATCCACCTCTAGCTGTGATTGTCATTGGGCCACATATATCAGTATGTATTAGCCCAAGTAAATCACTGGCCCGCTCCCCTTTGCCAGTAAAGGGTGTTTTCGTCATTTTTTGCAAGTAAACAAGCCTCACATACATCATATGATTCATAATCAAATGAGTCCAAGTAACCACCTTTGTGTAATTTGGAAACACGTTTCTCATTTACATGATCAAGCCTACAGTGCTAGAGGTAGGTTTTATTCAGTTTATCTAACTTCATTCTCTTTTCTTGTATATTGAAAATTTGGTTGTCAAGATCTAGAATATATAAACCGTTATTCCAATTTTCAGAACCATAAAACACACAATTCTTTGAAAAAGAATAGCATTTATTCTCCTGGGTTATCTTAAACCCATTTAAATCCAAACAGGAAATAGAAATGATGTTTGTTGTAAGTGCTGGAACATAATAACAGTTTGATAATTCTAGAATTAACCCACTGGATAAATTAATGTAGTAAGTCCCTACAGCTAAAGCAGCAACCTTTGCTTCATTGCCCACACGTAGGGTTACTTCTCCTTTTCCCAACTTTCTACTGTCCTTTAGACCCTGCATAGATATGCAAATGAGAGAGCCACATCCTGTATCTAATACCCAAGAGTCAGATTTGAAAGTAGAAACATTAATCTCAATCATGTATGTACCTGCTGATGAAGTTTCTCCAAACTTCTTTTGCTTCAGGCTTTCCAGATAAGCCTTGCAGTTCCTCTTCCAATGTCCAGTTTGTCCACAATGGAAGCAGGTTGCATTGGACTGATCTGTCTTGGCCTTCTTGGGCTTCTTGGTGGGCTTGTTCTTGAGCTTCTTAGGCCCTTTTCCTTGCCTCTTCCTTTTATTGGATGAAGCAACAACAAGCACTCCGGTAGAACCCTTCACCTTCTTGATTTCTTTCTCAGCAGTTTTCAGCACATTCAACAATTGAGGTAGTATGTGCTGCAGATTGTTCGTCTGATAGTTCATAACGAATTGAGAGAAAGAATCTGGTAGAGATTGAAGAACTAAATCAACATTTAACTCTTGGTCCATCTTGAAGCCCAATTCAACTAATTTTTCAATTAGCCCAATCATCTTCAAGACGTGTGGAGCAACGGGTGCTCCCTCCACCATCTTGCACCTGAACAGTTCCTTGGAGGTATCATATCTTACCGTCTTAGATTATTGTTCAAACAACTCTCTCAAGTGTTGAACTATTTCATATGCCCCCATGTTCATATGCTGCTGTTGAAGTTGAGGAGTCATAGAGGCTATTATGATACATGAAGCCGTTCTATTGTCATCATTATGCTTCTTGTAAGCATTTTTAATAGTAGCAGGTGCATTTGGTTCGGGCTCATTAGGCATAGGCTCATCAAGTATATACTTGATTTTTTCATAGGTGAGAACGAGTAGGACGTTGCGATGCCAGTCGAGAAAGTTTGTGTCGTTTAGTTTACAATCAATGAGAATGGTTCGGAGACTCAGATTATTACTCATTCTACAACAAAATAAAGATAGAGTTTGTTAGAAAAAGTTTTGTTTAATAAAATCATAAAAATTCCAAAATTTATGATTTTATTTCCATTATTTTTCCAAATCAATTACCCTCTAAAAATTGATCCGAGATTTTTTAAAAATCCATAGTGGCTAGAATCCCATCTTAATTATTGTTGAACTTGAGTGAATCCCAACAAATCAAAAATAACCTTAACAGGTAGGTATTTTACCAATTACAACCCCTTTGTAATTTCTAGATCCGTTAGGTATTAACTCTTGATTTTACATCTTATATATTAACCTAACCTTTGAGTGAATCCCAACAAACCATAATTTTAGTTAAATCAAACCCATCATTCTAAAGAACATTTCTTGTAGTATAAAACATGCAGTAAGTAAGGCAGTTTTGGGTGAATCCCAATAAACTAGCACTTAATAACCACATTTTGTTTAATACTATAATGATGGAAGGCAGTCTTGATTTAATATTAAATTTGAGGGATTTATTTCTTTTTCCAAAACATTTTAATTTAGTTTGAAGTTTTGAAAAAATCATTTGACGGTCTCATCAACAATCATGCATATAAATATTTCACAAATAAATATAGCATAAAGTAAAACGTGGATGCTTGTGGATATACCTAAATTAATTTTTCCGGCCATTAGGGAAATTAATGGTTGACTAAGGTTAAATCAGATTTTTCCTCCTGGTTGCACAGCTCCTTTCTTCATCTTCCAATTTACAATTTCTATGCAAAAAACATATTTTTCTATCATCTATTCCTATTTATTGTACATTACAGATAGAATATTAGAAACCCCGAGTTACATTCGGGGGGAATTAGATGAGGAAAGAAATTACAATTAGAGAAATGAGAAAGGCAGGACACGCAGGCCCTATTTATAAAATTACAACCACTCAACCATTCCACAATCATATTGGGCTTATATCCACAACCATCCACCATGCATTCAGAAATTTAAACAATTTTAAATTAAAAGAAAGCATGTAATTAAATTCATGGATTATTTGGATTTTATATATATCAAGATCCCAAACAAATTTTGAAACCATACATGTGCAGGAAATTTTGGTAAAAATAATTTTTATTAGGTCATTTTAATTCCTAACAAAATTAGAAAACAATTGAAATATTATTTGAATTAATCAAATTAAAATTCAAATCAATTCCTGACCCAATAAAATATGAAATGATAAATTTCATAACAAATTTTAACAATTAAAATTCGGATCAGTATTAGAAAATCTTCAGAAATTGAAAACTCAGTTTTTCAAAAATTTTATTTCACAGAATTTTGTTTCCAGAAGGATCCGCAAGATGATCTGCGAAGCCAGTTCACAGATCCATGCTGCGCGGATCAATATCTGAAGACCCTGCAAAAGATCCATGACCCCGATCCACGAGCCACAGCTCGCGGATCCCTGTCAGGCACAGATCAAAAACTGGGGCTACGAACAGGATCCCACCATGTTTCTGAAACGCGATCATGTGACAGCCCCACTTCTCCCTAGGGCGGACCCTAGGGTATCAGCGGGCCGCCTGCCCAACTCTCGCCGGGACTCACTGCAGTTCCTCAATTCAATTGCGAATAACAAAATAACTTTAATATCCTCCAGTCAAATGTAACATTTAAACCCCAAAACTTCCTTAACAAACCACAACCGTCCCAAACTATAATTATAGATACAAAAGTTTATCTATTCAGAATTCCATAAGTACAATTCAAAACACAAGGGTTACATCAAAATACAAGTTTAAGTCTCCAAACCAACCGACCTAGTGCAACCCTTGGAGGCCCTCAATCTCAAACCCTGCTAAGGAAAAACAAAGTTGGAAGGAATGAGCTAAAAGCCCAGTGAGTGATCCTAATATCATGCAAATCTCATAGTAATAGTGGAGCAATATGTATATCAGTTAAGCACTCAATAGATCAATATAATTCAATTTGGAAGCATAAAATGTGTAAAACACATAAATTGAGAAAACTCTCAGTGAAAGGATACAAGTTCCACTGGAAGCAGTTGCAGTCCGTCTTGTCCAACACTCAACCCCCTACTCCTCCTTATAACTCCCAGTGGTAATACTCGAGTACATCGTACGGTGCCCTAATTTACCAACCTACCCAACCGAGTCCGCTTCTGGCTCGAATAGGTCGATAATGAAGGGGGAAAGGTCTTGTTCAGCCTATGTGTTAGGACACATGGCCTACAATCATGCACAAATAATATACAAATAGTTGAAAAGTACACAGTTGAACAGTAAAATGAAAGTAGGCCGAGTGTGATAAAGTACACACTTGCCCATCACATAATCATTGAAAAGCATTTAAAAGCAGTTAACATGTCACATGAGCAATGTGTCATGAAGTATTTCACACTTAAGCAATTTATTCACACACATGCAAGGAACACTCACCGATTTAAGTAAAATAACTCTAAACGTTCACGCCCAAATCTCCTTTATTCCCACCTTCCAAGTCTAGTAGCAAGTGAAATGAAAATCATTTAGTTTTAGCCATCCCAAACATGAAAGACCAAATGTATATGCTAGTTATTCTTTTACTTGATAAACTCACACTTGGATGCACAAACCACAAAATGACCAATCCAATTTATAAAAGTGATCAAATGAAAGTCTTATCAACATATTAGAATCATGAATGAGTGGGTCGGGACATGGCAAGAATGCACAAGAATCAAAAGGAATGAGAATAGCATTTGTGGAAGTGAAACTAACAATTGATAGGTTTGCCGTGCTTTAGTAATTTAATTATAACTGTGGCCACACTTATCAGATTGGAGTGTATTTTATGGCGTTTCGAAGTTAAGACATAGCCCTACAACTTTCATGAAGTGGTCGAACGTCAAATCACACTAAATCAGGGTCGAAATAGCAAATCTCAGAGACACCACAAAAACTGTCAGGCATGAAACAGGCTGGTCAAACAGTCTCAGAAGAACGGCCATAACTCAATGTAGAAAAATCGAAATCGAGCTCCGTCAACGGCGTTTAAAACTAGGTTCATAGACCTTTCTAACGGTATAAAATTCAGGCTCTAATTCAATTTCTGTCAAATGACCCCAGAATTTATTTATCTTTATAATTAAACCCCAGAAGTATTTATTTCCAAATCCCTACTTGGACACACAATTTTAATCCAGAATTCAATCTCTATGCATGTGATCCAATAGGTTCCAAATACACTGGTAATAATTATGAATTATAATTCTCAAAAGAATTAGATAAAATAAACACCTTTATTTTATAATTAATTAAAATAATTAATTATTCATAATTATAAATTGTGAGCGGTGTCTAGCAACACATCACAACCACCCAGGTATTCGGAATTGGTCAAGGGGAATTCCGACCTAACCTTTCTATGGAAGATTACCGTGTAATTATTATCCTTTCACCATCGATATCCTATTAGTCAGGGAATAAGGAACAAGTGCCAATTCCCTAATGACTAATTAATTTTCTAGTTCCTGGAATTAACCTTAGATTAGGTTAACTTGAAGACATTCTTCAATTAATCTAATGTAGTCGACTATTAAGGTTAAATTCTAACTAGTGGCCTTTCTGGATATCAACTCCCACTATCGGAGTGGTGAATCCTCTCTTGATCACTCAGTATCTTTCCATACTTCACACTACCCCCAATTTCTATTCTTTAAGTCACTCCTGGTGAGCAACAAGAAATAGAATCAAAAGGTAGTGATTCACACTCAAGATATTGTGGTGATCTCAAGTCTAGGATCACTTACACAATTTCCCATAAGAGATTCAACCATTAGCACTAGATAGATATCCTAATGGGATCTCTATGTGGATCACTCCAATGAATTAGTACTTTACAATTTATCTACACATTAGCCTAGGTATTCCTATACCATGGTTGATGAGAACAACCACTACTTACACTAAATAGAGGCTAACTGTGTACTAGTCTGTCCGTATTAATGATGTCCTGTCTCATTAACACTATGACTATGGAAATTTAAGAATATTTATTATAAATGTGATTGATATCTCATAGTCATCAACTCTTGTAACTATCATCACATCAATAAATATTCTAAGGACTTTATCAGTTATATCAAATATTTAACAGATAAAATTGGATGTTCATAAAATACAAAACTTAATTAGGAATGTATTTAAACAAAATAATTGTTTTAGAGCATACATTCCAACACTTTCTTGTTTCTCATTTTTTTCGTTTGAACTTGATGTTTAGCATTTATGCTTGAGATATTAAGATATTCTCACATTCGTCTTGTTTATCACTTCATGAAGTGTGGGTAAATAAATAAACTTTTCCATCAAACCAAATCATGTGTTGTGTGCTGAGATTTTCTTCAGGATAAGTGGCATTTAGGACTACTAATAGGGTTGGACCAACTCGATTGATTTGCAGAATTTAAGGCCAAATTTTGCATGTCATTAGATTGAGCTGAATTTAGGTTTCAAAGAGAGGACCACCAATTGGTAGCTAGCCCACATAATTAAGTATATAAGTACATATATATTTTTTATTTATAATGATGTATATTAGTTAATAGTTACATGTGTTATAATCAAAACAATTTGTAATTTACATATAATGGTAGAATAACATATATATTACATGTATACAGTATACAATTGCAAATTAATTATGAGCTTTGACCAAGCCTAAAATAGGCCCGAATTCCTAATATCTTTTTGAGTAGAGTATGAGTCTTGAACATTGAGCTCAAAGTCCAAAAGCTGTACTTTAATTTGTGGGCCGAAGTTAGATTTCCAAAAGATTTCATCATCCACCAACTTTTACTAATTTGCAATTTCAGTCCCCAAACTTAATGCATATTTTCTCTTGATCCTCAAAATTTAGTACTATTACCAAGGGCCAAAACATATTTGGAAAAGTTATCAATAAGCCCTCAGTGTACTATTTTAAAAGTTCTAAGTTAAGCCCTTCATCAACTTAAACTTTTTGAAGATTAATAGTTAGTAATTTCAATTATTAAATCAACAAATATAAAATCTTCACAAACCTAACATATAAAAAAAGGGAGAGAGATCATTTTAATATATTCAATTATGCTATCTTAATTCAACATAATATAAAAAGATTTTAAATCTTTTCCTTTTGCTTCATGTCCAACCTGCCTGACTACTATTTTTCAAATCGAGATTTATAATTATTTCCACGTTGATCAAAAATATTCATTGATTTACTCACCAAATTTGATTTATTTATTGGGCTTGGGCTCAACATTATTCTGCCTCCCCCAACTCGTGTGTGCGCGTGTATATATGTATATATATGTGACTCTGTCTATTGTCTGGGCTTAGATGGCTTGCCGGCCCTTAAGAGAGCCTGCATGGAAGCCGTGTTGTGAGGTTCAATTGACCTGACGTACAGTCTCCCCTTGCAATGGCAAACAAAATGACTACACTTTTTGATTTAATTGTCAACTCATTCAAGAAAGAAAAAGTTTAAGAAGAAAAAACCTACAAGAACAACCAACTGCTTGCCAATTGCCCTTTCTTGTTCTCTCATTGTTCCTGCATTAATACAGTATGTCATTTCCAGCTTTCACAATCCCATGAAAACCAACTTTGTGAAAGTTTGGTTGACAAATGCTGATCTCCTATAGATTGCTATTTCCTAAATTTTTTTTAACAGAAAAATATATTATAATAATTTGATGCATGCAAGATAAAAAGGTTACTGGAAAAAATGTTTATAAAAATGTAAAAATTTTTTGAAGAAAAATTGCATGCCAAACAAGAGCGTACTGCCTTCTTTTGCAAGTGATTTATGCTTTTAATTGATTAATCCCAAGTCAATCATTGGATTTTTCTTTAAAGATTTGAAACGATAAAATCAAAAATTTTTTCTTTTCTAACTAGTTGTATAAGTTTTCTTTAGTCTTACTGACAACTTCGGGTGGGGATTTTGATAAAATTACTTGTACGTAAACTATATGTAGATGATTTAAAACGAATTTAATTAAGTAAATGCTTTAATCTGATAGAATGATGATGCTAAATCTATCTATAATGCAAAAACAAAACAAAAAAAAAAAGCAAATTGAAAATGCCAATAAAGTCTGAATAAGGTAAACCAATAGAAGCACATGTACAAACATGGGAAAGTGAAGTGGTCTTACGGCAGATTCACAATGAAGAAGAAAAAAGAAATTGCAGGATAGCAGATAGGAAAGAATGGCAATTAATTAGTCCACGAACCAAACATTGGAGGATATGGATGACTTTTCGTCATATTCGCTGTTTAGCATTACAGTTGACGATAACATTTGATTGGGAAATTTTTAAATTGGTCCCTCACATTGTTAAAGAAAACTTTTTTAGCCCCTTACGTTCAAAATCAGTTAGAATAGTTTCTCACATACAAAATAGTCCTTCGCACTCAAAATTAGCCAAAATAGCCCCTCAGATGTCACGTGCCCGTTGGGTCCTAATGTCGAGCATTAATGCCAAGTGGCGTTAGAACCAAATAGGCACATATTTTGCATATGAGAGACTATTCTAACTAATTTTGAATGTAAGGGACTAATTTGACAAATTTCCCTATTTGATTGCGGGTCTCAGGAAACTATTACCAAAAGGGGAATAAAAGGAAAAATTGTGAAGGAGAAGTGAGATTGTGGTTCAATTTAACTGACTCAATTGAAAAAAGTAAAAAAAAAAAAGAGTCAAAAATAGAAAGAAAAATGTTTCATTATTTACAGTGGATTGTGTTTTTTTATTCCATTTGACCAATAAAGGAATGAAAGGGAAAGCTACACAAGGGAAAAAAAACCAATTGTAGAACCCAAAAAAATGCTAAAATCTATAGGATAAAATTTAATAGAATCAATACATATGGGGAGGCAAATTTGTTGCAGAAAAATGAATAATACCGACAGTATAATACCAATAATATCATAAGAGAAAGGCTTTTAAACTTTTACTCTTTTCAATTGATACTAATACTGAAACTCTCTATTTACAAACTAGATGATTTGGTAAAAGAGTCTTCAAATTACAAGAAATCTTCTAACAAAATATTAATTATTAAATACTAAAACTAAGATAACTTGACTCCAATAGAATTATTAAAACCTTAACTTGACTAAAATTCTACTAAATAATAGTATGAAAATTTTTATTTTTGAGCCTTGATTTAATACACTGACATTGTCTCCCTTAAATAACTAGTTCTTTATCTTCAAACACTTCTTTTATTGCTATAATCCATATATCTGTATAGACTATTTTTGTTACGTAATTTAATGTCAGTTTATTGACAACTCATCACTTTGTGATTTTAATAATCACAACTCAACTTACATGATTCTTCTTTGATCTCTGTCCTACCCCTACAATCAATCTAGCAATTTCTGGGTCAATCTTATGGTCCAATCTTTAACAACTGAATAATCCATGACCAACCTTTTTGTCTAACTTAATTAACTAACTTCTTCACAGCAATTCCTGTACTTTAATTCTGACAATGAAAAATTTTCAAAACTAATTTCATAGTCGAATCGATTCTTCAATATTCAGAGGCATCCTAGAATCATTCTCTTGAATCGAGGGCTTTGATGTCAGTTGTAAAACTCAAAAATCATACTAAAATCTGTTGGAGATAAAATTTAATAGAGTCAATGCATATGGGGAGGCAATTTACACATATAAAAATATTTGTGGGAGAAAAAGGAATAATACTGACAATATAATACCAATAATACCATGAGAACTAGGCTTTCAAACTTTCATGCTTCTCGATTGGCACCAATATTAAGACTAGATGACTTGGTAAATAAGTCTTATAGTCATAATAAATTTTCTAATAAAATATTAATTCCTAAATACTAAAACTACGATAACTTGACTCCAATAAATTTGTTAAAACCTTAATTTGAATAAGATATTGCAAATAATAGTATGAAAATTTTTATTTTTGAGTCTTGATTTAATATACCAACATTGCCTCCCTTAAATAACTGGTTCTTTAACTTCAAACACTTCTTTTGTTACAATAATCTACATATCTGGATAGACTGCTATTGTTGCACAATTTAATGTCAATTCACTGACAATTCATCACTTTGTGATTTTAATAATCACAACTCAACCAACATGATTCCTCTTTGATCTCCGTCGTACCCCCACAATCAATCTAACAATCTCTGGGTCAATCTTATTGTCCAATCTTTATCAACTAGATAATCCATGACCAACCTTTTGGTCTAATTCGATTAATTAACTTCTTCACAGCAATTCCTATATTTTAACTTTGACAATGAAAAATACTCAAAACTAATCTTGTAGTCGGGTTAATTCTTCAATATTCAGAGGCACCTAGGATCAATTTCTTGAACTTAGGGCTTTGATATCAAATGTAGAAAAAAAAAAGAAATGAAAATACTTAAAGTAGTAGGAGATAAAATCTAATAGAATTAATGCATATGGGGAAGCAAATTACAGACATAAAAATATTTGTGAGAGAAAAAGGAATATAATGAGAATAAGACTCTCAAACTTTCAATCTTCTCAATTTAAACCAATATTAAGACTTTCTATTTATAGACTAGATGACTTGGTAAACAAATCTTACAATTACAAGAATTTTTTTAATAAAATATTAATTTCTAATTACTAAAACTACTGTAACTTGGTTCCAATAAAATTATTAAAAACTTAACTTGATTAAAATACGACTAAATAATAATATAAAATTTTTTATTTTTGAGTATTGATTTAACATGCCATCACCAATTTCATTACAATTAGTAGAGTATATCATGGTACTAAAACCCTAGAGTCCTATGTCGATAAATTTTGTGCGAAATAGATGATGGTAGAAAGCACAGGAGGATGAGGGAAGGGAACAAGGTGTACAACGTCAATTCTTGCTCTCTCAACCCCAATCAGGGGGAGCTTAGCATATTCCTCCATACGTTTTGCTCTCTTAACGTCAATTTGTTGACTTTTTACGTTTATTATCAACATTGTTTAGGAGAATTATTGGGTGTTGTCAACTCAAGTACATGGATTACATCGCTATATTATATATTTTCACTTTCTATTGACTTTTTATTTTCAACTTTATGGTCTCTATCATGGAGGTCAAACAACTTTTATGGGTCAACACGTCACTGTATTGCATTTTTGTTGCATGAAATTAAAATGACATCTTAAATATTAGGTTTAAAATTGCACGTTCAATGTATGACAGTTCTTCTAAATTTAAATTTAAAATCCAAATTTTACTCATTTGTTATGTATTTAACCTTCTTAAGTCATAAAATCATATTAAGTTTGTTTAACAAGTGTCTAGTGGACAATAGTCTAGAACAGTCAGATGTCTCTTAAAAATGAATTGTGAGGTTCAATTACCTGATGGAAAATTTTGATGTTAATCATCATGGCTTTTGTCCCTGTTTGGGCCTCGAAGGTGCATGTTTTGGAAAAGATGGGTATGCTTCCAAAAGCGTATTACAGTATGCTCCACTTGGCTTGGCAAAATGATTACAGTATTTGATTTATTTGCTAATTTATTCAAGGAAGGGAAAGTCTAAGAAAAAAATGTCCACAACAACCAACTACTTGCCAATTGCCCCTTCATGTCATTTCATGCTTTCACAATCTCATATGAAACCCACTTTGTTAAGTTTTCGTTGACAAATAGCATGTTCTTATGCAAGTGGTTTATGCTTGTAACTGATCAATCCCAAGTCACTTAGTGGATTTTCTTTCAAGAGTTGCAACAGTAAAATCAAATTATTTTCTTGATTCTAAGCAGCTGTAAACGTTTTCTTTATTCTTATTGACAATCTGGGATGGGGGTCTTGATCAAATTATTTGTAAGTAAACTATATATAGGTAATTTAAAACAAGTTTAATCAAGTAAATGAATTAATTTGATAGAATGATGATCCCAAATCTATTTATAATTTTTAAAAAAACTGGCAAATTGGAAGTACCAATAAAATCTAAAGAATAAGGTATACAAAAAATAGAACGTGTACGAACAAGACGACATAGTGACATAAGTGGCAGTATGGCAGAACGGAGAAAAGAAATAGCAGGATAGGAAAATGAAAAACAATAATGGCATTTTATTAGTCCACTGATGGAGTTTGGAGGACAAAGATGGTTTTTCGTGATATTCTCTGTTTAACATAATATGACCATAATATTTAATCGTTTGGCTTGGGAAACAACACCGTTTTCTATTTGTGAAGAATAAATCAGATTGCGGCTCAATTTAATTAATGAATAAAGAAAAAAATCACTCAACCAAAAAAAAAGTTACTCAACCAAAACAATAAATAAATAGCAAAAAGAGAATTTTTTTTTTATTATTTAGTGTGGATTGTGTCTTTTATTTTTTTAGCAGTGCTTGTATTTAGTTATTTCGTTTGATCGACAAAACTCCTTCCGTCCCAAAATTTATCCCACTTTCCATTTTGGAATGTTCCAAAATCTTTGCTCCATTTAGAAAGTCAAAACTTTTTTTAATCTCTTTTTCCAGTATTGTCCTTATTTTTAATCAAATACATGTTACTCATTCAAATTAAAATCCAAACTTTAAGGCATAAGATTGGAAAGAAAAGTCCAAATATCATAATCAAAACACTATTGATAAAAAAAATTAGAATTTCAAAGTGTGGCTAAAATTTTGGGATGGAGGGAGGATATCATATGGTGCTAGATTCTGGAGTCCTAAGTCCTAGGACATAAATTTTTGTGCAAAAATCGAATGGGTTTGGAGGAGAAAAATTAAGTTGAAATGATTATGGTAGAAAGCACGGGAGGATGGGGAAACGTTAGGGGTAAAACGTCAGTTTTGCGCTTTCAGCCTCAACTAGTGAAGGTAAACATATTCCTCGGCAGTGTAGCCGGGAACACACGTTTGTTGACTTTTAGGTTAATTATCAGCACATCGTTTACGAGAATTACAGGTTTTTGTCAACACAAGTACGTGGACAACATCGTTACATTATATTTTCACTTTCCATTGACTTTTTGTTTTAAATTTTATGTTTCTGGCCTCTATCATGGAGGTAAACAAGTTCCATCGGTCCACACGTCACTACATTGCATTTTATTGCATGAAAATAGAATGAAAACTTAAATGCTAGGTATAAGGTTATACTACTATCAATGGATGCATGATAATTTATTTAAAATTAAATTTAAAATCTAAAAGTTTTCTGTTGTGTTATGTATTGTGTTAAAATATACATAAGATTAACTCGTAAAATCGTATAAGGCTTGTTTAGTAAGTGCTTAGTGGACAATAGTTTAGAACAGTCTTGAATGTCTCTTAAAAATGAAATTAGACTGTAAATATAAATGTATACATTTAAATGGTATATTATGTGTATTTTGGGCAACCTCAAATTGTATAAATCTAAGTTGTTCCATAATTTTATTTATATGAGTATTAATTGACTGGTAATGATGCAAGCAAATAGATGTACAAAATTCAAAAGTTGAGAATTGCTATGATCCTGGTGTTGCAAGAAATAATCAAAAACTTCCAACAACTTTGATGACTTCTAAAGTAATTCAAAATTCAAGGTGCATAAAGTGGAAAGAATAGTGGTAGCGTCACAGACACTGTTATTCTGAAAGTTACAGACAACAGGAGCAACCGGCTAGTTATTGTTGATTTACCAATTGCACTTTGCAACTCTGTCTTTCAAGAAACTCCGAGGTTAGCTCTTTGAACCGGAATCAATCTCCGTTAAAGTGTAATACATATCTTAATATCTTCAATCCCCAGTTACGTCGACGAAGAAATTTTCGGCTTCTCAAAGCTAGGAGAATTTCAATCCTTCAATCTTAACAGACAATATATCGCCAAATAGATATCAATCTTTTCATGGCAGTAGTCTTGAATTGCTTGTAGAAATTGCATTAAACTTAAGGTTTCCCACAAACTTTTTATGGTGAATTCATCGACCATCAAGTCCCCCCTCCCCTGCAAAAAGAAAAGAGAGAGACAAGGAAAATCATGCTTAATTCATGTTGAATTAACACCGAGTCCCGTGAACGAAAGAACAAAGGAGAAAAAAGAGAGGATGAGATACATATTAAGAAGTGGGATTCAAGGCTACAGATTGATATATAAGCTAATTCCAGACCTAATACAAGTTGGCCCAATTAGTAAGAATGGGTCACTTTCTTACGGAAGGTCGTGTGTTCGAATCTCCCTGCCAATATGAGAGTAATGTTGGTAGATAATTTGTAAATTAACTCTGTAAGCGATCTATGATTTCAGAGACTTACCCTAACTTGTTGTGGTGATCGGAGGCAAACCCACTCAAACCTTGTTTTACCCAAAAAAAAAAAAAAAAAAAAAGAAGTGTATTAGGGAGGGATTGGTGGATTAACAAGCAGGAAAGAGGGAGTAGATAGAAAACGGAGTACAGAGGGACAGGGAGAGAGAAAGAAACGAAGCAAACAGGCTACCATTCATTTGAGTTCTAACTTGTATTCTCATAAATCTCATGAGCTAAGCCTGTGGATCTTTGACTCAGAGAACCGTGGCTAATGTGGTCGAGTTAATGATTTTAAACCAAAATCAAATTATAGCCACCAAATCATGCCATCTCATTTGTCAACTTGTCATCAGTACCTAGTAATGTTGTTCCATAATTGTTTTTAATAGTAATGGAAGTTCATTTTCTTTATAAAATAACTAAATTTTATTGCATTAAATTCATACTAATGGCAAATAATACATCAACCATACAATAAATACAGATAAAGATAACATTGAAGCATCAAAATATCAACAAATGTGGAAAAGACCAAAGCAAGTTTTTTCCATCTAACATACTAAACATGAGAAATTTCATATTATTTGATAAACCAAAATCTAAAAAATATTAAATTTCATAGAAAATAACAAAAAGTTTTCAAAAAAGTAACTTGTTTTTATTAAAACAAAGGACAATTAACAATCCATATCTTGGTTGATCTTAGTGGTGCCAAAAAAGCAATTAAGCTAAAGATATTTTGTCACTTCTTAAATTATACTTAAAAATTTGTATGAAATTAACTAAATTTTGCTGTTTGATTGATCACCATGAATTTTGTTACAATTTTGACTCATTTTTTACTGTTCAAACATTTCGTATGAATTGAATGCCAAAATATTCACAAAAGATATCATTTTTAATATACTAACCTAGAGATTAATAGAAAATTAATGATCGGATAGAATGATTTTATAAAGTTATAGTAATCTAAATATATTTAAATGAAAAGATGATCAGAGAAAATTCTAAACTCCTAAAGTACTAGATTATAATAGAAACTAGTAAACACTAGAAATAAGGCCCCATTTGATAACCGAAAATAGAACATCTGAATGAATTAAGTGGCACTGAATCTTCTAGGCAAAACTTGCTCCCAAAAATAAGTGATAAACTATTAACTTATCACTGAATGTAATATACATTCAAATATATTAGATTTAGCACTTAACAATTCAATCACTTAATGAATTCAAACTTCAGACTTCAGTTTCATCAAACGCACCCTAAGGTTGACGAAGACGAAATTTTTCCTAGACAAAAACATATACTAATAATCAAATGAAAAAATAAAACTATACTTTTATGACTTCTCCAAGATTAAGAAAATTGCATCAGACATCATCTCATTTCCGCCTAATGTATTCCCAAAACTCTTCCACGGCATCAGCTTCCCACTGATTGCGATCGAATCTCTGACTATAATATGTTGACTCCCGACATGATTTCACCTCCGGCTGTGGCTCAGGCGTTACCTCTGAGGTTCAGGCTCTTGTAAAGAGCCCTGATACTGATATTGCTGGTCATGGGGGATTGGGTGGACTGAGCACTTGAGTTATTTGTTGTTGATGTTATTGCTAGACTAGATGCATGTTTACACACGCTTTAAGGAGGAAACTAGCAATAGGAGCTACCATATTCGATGGTTTTCACATTTTAATTTGTTCAAGGAAAGATGTCGAATGGGAAATCTGCTGTTTTTAACTTTTTTAGCAGTAGAAAACAGTTCATACAAACCATACGTGACTTCTTCTGGCAGTTGTTTCCAAGCTTTCTTAATTGGACTTTGGAGTCTAAAAAGTTCATTTTCTATGTTTCTTGATTTCAAAAAATAACCTATATGTGCCCCGACACCCAGAAAAAAAGAAAAAAAAAACTATATGTAGTATGTAAATAGTAATTCCACAACAAAAGACTACAATTCCTGGAAGTGTCTATGCTTCATTCCTCATAAGGCAACCAAAATTGGAGACTTTTTTCTTTTAATTGGGAAAATTTGGAATATGGAAACCGGAAGAGTTAATATTCAAAATTGTGGTTTAACTTTTGAGGAATTTGTAAGGGTGTAAGGCAGTGTTTTTAAAGCCGGACCGGTGATTGAACCGGTCAAGCTACCAGTTTCCGGTTCAACGGTTCACCATTTTTTTAAAAAAGAAAATTAATTTGTAATCTCCATTGCCATTGACACACTTGGGCATAAAATGTTCCCAGATCCCATCTTTTGTTCACCATTAATGATATTTTCCAAATCTTTTGAGGGGAAAAAAAGTTTAAACTCAATGACTTTGAATACATCAATCCAATAGTACTTTGTCTTGAAGTGTCTTATAAAATTTTCTAACATGAAAATTCAACATCAATTTTTTGAAAATTGATAAATGTAATTTCTTTCAACCATTCAAAAAAAAAGCCTAAAAACATTCGAAATAGAAGAGATACATCTTCAACCGAAAATTGGGAAAACAAAAAAAAGAAAACCAACATCAATAAATGAAAAGAATTCAAAGTTTCAAATTAAAAAAAAAACTCCACATACAAAAAATAAATAAAGGGAATAAAACTTGTATAGATTACGGTAAAGTTGTGGAAGAAAATTTCAAGAGATTAAACTAAACATATGGAGATTTAATAAAAGGTCAGAGAGAGAGGACGGTGGAGAGAAGAAGTGGGAAGAGTAGAGTTTGTACAGAAAATTTATTGTAGTAACCCTAAAAGCTAGTGATTAAAAGAGGAATGATGGAGGTGAAATTGGAAAGGATGCAAGATTGAATCCTCTAACGGTGGAATTTAGTAACTCTAAAAACTAGTGATTAAAAGAGGAATGATGGAGGTAAAATTGGAAAGAATGCAAGATTAAAACCTCTGAATGTAGAATTTAGTAACCTTAAAAACTAGTGATTAAAAAAGGAATGATGGAGGTGAAATTGGAAATGATGCAAGATTGAAACCTCTGAGAGTCATAGATGGGTAAAAGCGGTCGAGTTTGTTGAGAAGATGGAAAGAGATGACGTGTTTGCTTAGGAAATGGAAGTTTCCTTTTTTATTTTACTTTTTATTAGTTTTATAAATTTTTGTACTCACCTAACTTCAAAAATACTTGTTGGTGTGGTGGTTTAGACACTTGTGTCTTTTATACATGAGGTCTCAAGATCACTACCACCACATTTTAATCTTTTTAAAAAATGAAAAAAGCTAAAAAAACCACCGAGTCACGGTTCAAGTAGTTCATAGCAGTTTGCACGGTTTGACCGATTTTTGACGGGTTTTGACCACTTCTCGGCTCTTATACAGAACTGGACCGGTGGCATGGCCAATTTGCAGTTCAACTGATCGAACCGATCGGTCCGATTCTGAAAACACTGGTGTAAGGCTGTGTTTATTGAATAATAAAGGGTCCGTTTGGATTAGTTATTTTTAGGGTTATTTTAGGGGTTGTCTTTCAAAAACACTACTGTAGTGGGATGTGAAAAACAATTACTGTAGCTGTCTTTGAGGTGTTTTTGGATTAAATTTTGGGTGTATTTTTAAAAGTAAAAATTTATTTGGGGTAATTTTTTAGGGCATTTTTAAAACTACAGCATTTATTTGGGATAATTTTTTGAGACATTTTTAAAATTAAAAATTCATTTGAAATAATTTTTGGGGCATTTTTGAAATTAAAAATTTTATGGGCATTTTTAAAATTTATTTGAGAAATTTTTAAAATTAAAAATTTATTTGGGGTATTTTTTTAAATTAACCCACCCCCAGCACCACCACCACCTCTTCCCTCCCTCCACCTTCCCTCTCTCTCTTTCTCCCCTTCTCTCTTCCTCACCCTCACCTTCCCTCCCCTACATGCCGCCCCCTCCTCCTTCCTGCTGCCCCCTCCTCCTTCCTGCTGCCCCCTCCTTCTTCCCTAGATCCGGTCGTCAGTTGCAACTGAATCTGGGGGAGAGGGAGGGGGAGGGGGCGGCGAGCAGGGGAGGGGAGGGGAGGGGAGGGGAGGGGGAGGAAGAGAGAAGGGTAGAAAGAGAGGGGGAGGGAGAGAGAAAGGGAGGGAAGGTAGAGGAGGGGGAAGGGAGAGAGGGAGA
This sequence comes from Gardenia jasminoides, assembly GCA_013103745.1. Lineage (NCBI taxonomy): Eukaryota > Viridiplantae > Streptophyta > Magnoliopsida > Gentianales > Rubiaceae > Gardenia > Gardenia jasminoides. The sequence continues at coordinate 27,888,515 of CM023101.1, read as the reverse complement.
GGGAGAGGGAGAGTGGGGAGGGGAAGAAGGGAGGGAGAAGAAGGGAGGGAGGAAAGAAAGAAAGGGGAAAAAGAAGAAGAAGAAGAAGAAGGTGCTGGTGCTGATCGCCTGTGCCGGAGGGGATGAGGAAGGGCTGTGGTTTGGGGGAGAAGAAGAGGAAAGAAAGAAAAAGGAAAGGGAAAAGGAAAGGGAAAAAGAAAAGGAAAAGAAAAAAGAAATAGAAAAACAATTTTATTTGTGTATGTGTGAGTTGTTTTTGGGGTTGTTTTTGGTTGGTGTATTACTGTCGCATTTGGGGTATGAAAAATAATTTTTCAAAAACAGGTGAAAAAATAGCAAATCCAAACAAAGCCAAAAATACTTGACCTCAAATTCAATTACTTAATTACCCACTCAAAAGAGAAGCAAGTGCTCAGGCGGTTCACTTGCAGCCTTCCACCGCCGAGCTTCTGTCTGTTCCACCACCAAGGGCAATTTCTCCCTCTTATGAAAGAGGATGATTTACTGTTCTTTGCTGTTATCTTTGATTATATTACTCCCTCTATTCCAAAATTTTTCCGTACTTTTTATTTTGAGATATTCCAAAATGTTTGTTTCATTTAAAAAGTAAAAAAATTCTCTCTTTCCCCAATATTGCTCCCACTTTTAATCAAATGCATGTTATATTCAAGTTCAAATTTTGAATTTTAAGGGGTAATATTGAAAAGAAAAATCCAAATATCACACTTGAAGTACTATTAATAAAACCTTGGATCCTCTAAGTGTGTTTGTCTAAGATTCCTGTTCAAGTTCCATATCCAACTTAAAATGACGTCGTTTTAAACTGGATGAGGAACCTAGACAGGGAACATGGACAAAAGATTTGGACTCTGTTTTCTTTCCCTACGGACATTGTTCTCTCATTGTAAACAAAATCTTATCACTGTCTCTTTCTGTCTAGGTCTGGCAATAAAATGCCTCAAATAATCTCAATCCATTAATCGTACTGCCAATCTATCTTAATTACTATCCTTTAAATTGAAAGTTAGCATTTCCCTTAAATAGTTATTCTCTATTGTTTGGGCTCGATGGCCAGCCGGCCCTTTAAGAGGGCCTGTATGGAAGTCACGTTTTGAGGTTCGAATTACCAAATAGAAAATTTTAATGTTATATATAAAATTGCTTTTTATCTGGGCTAGATTGCAGCTAGCCTGCGCTTAGGCTCCATTTGAATAGAAGGGAAGTTATATAAAAAAATGATGTGAAGAAAAATAATGTAAAAGAAAATGAAAATAAATTTCTCATACACATTTAGTTACTAAGAAAAATATTAAGAGAATATAGGAAGTGAATAACAGTTAACAACAGTTATTTTGAATCTTCTGTGAATAACTAACTATTTTACTCCAAAATCCTGCAAATTTTGCAGGATATAAAATGCAAGAAAGTGCTAGAAAATGTGAGAAAGTTCTTTAACATTCCTATCAAACAAACATGCATAAATGAAAAATAACTAAGGAAAATATGAGAAAATTTTTTAACATTCTTATCAACCAAACATGCACAAATAAAAAATAAATAACTTTTCTTCACTTTTTCAAATTTTTCCCCTATAAACAAACACTATCTAAGAGAATTCTAAGGTTCAAATTAACTAATAGAAAATTTTAGTATTGATGATCATGGCTTTTGTCCTTGTTTGGGCCTCCAAGGTGCATGTTTTGTGAAGGCTTATACTTAGGTAGACCCGGTTTTCAAAGATTCAATGGTCCAGATTATATCACACCACATCATGATATGGTTTGGTAAAATTTGGACCATTGGATCTTTGAAAATCGGGTCTACTTAAATGTTGGACTTTTGATGTGGTGTGGCACGATTTGGGTCATTGGATCATTGATGAATGGATCTACCTAAGTTTTGGACTGTTGAAAAAAATTAAGAGAATATAGGAAATTAATGATAGTTAATAGCAGTCATTGAAACTTCTATGAATAACTGACTATTTTCCTTCAAAATCCTACAAACTTTGTAGAACATAAAATGCAGGAAAGTACAGGAAAATGCAAGAAATATTTTTGACATTTGTGCCAACTAACATGTACAAAAGAAATAATAACTAACTTTCCTTCATTTTTTCACACTTTTTCTTTTAAACAGACACTATCTAAGAGAATTGTGAGGTTCAAGTTACCTAATAGAAATTTTTGATATTGATCATCATGGATTTTTGTCCCTGTTTGGGACTAAAAGGTACTTGTTTTGGGAAAGATGGGTATACTAGGGTTGCAAACGAATTAAACTACTCGCGAGCGAGTTCGACTCGAGCTTCACTCGACCTCGAGCCACTGTATATATATTCGAGATCAAGATTGAGTTCGAGTCAAGAAATGCTTAACTCGTTATCTCGTGAGCCAACTCGAATACATATATATTTTTTATTTTAATAATAAAATTACATATATATCCTTAATTTTATATTATTTATTAAGAAAAATGATTATTTTATTTATTTTTTAAAAAATAAAATAATAATTTTTTATTTTCTAAAGCTTGAGTAGGTTCGAATTCAAGATCGACTAGGCTTGAATTCGAACTTGAGCTGAAGCTTGAGAGTTACATTGAGAGCTCGTTAGGCTCGAGTTTGAGTTTAAGTTCGGTAAAATTAAGTAGAGTTCGACTCAAATAGGTTAAAACTCGACTCGATTTGACTTATTTGTAACCATAAGATATACTTCCAAAAGCGCACAACAACCCACTTGGCTTGGCAGAATGATTATTTGATTTATTTGTTAATTTATTCAAGGAGGGGAAAGTTTAAGGGAAAACAACCCACAACAACCAACTACTTGCCAATTACTAGGGCTAGCACGAAAACCCATAACTCAACAACGCACCCAACCCGCCCACTAATTTGAGAGGTTGGGTTGGGTCAGTTGGGTGTTGGGTGTAAAATACCCAAGTAAGTGTTGGGTGGGTTGGGTTTTGAAGTTGGGTACCCATCAATCCAACTTTTTTCCACAGAGCACAAAATAAATGTATGTACTCAAATATTTTTATCCTTTTTTTTTTGAAAAAAAAAGAGTGTTTGTTTTGGCAACCTCATTTCACTTTTCCCAACTACAACTTTTTTTTATTTTCTTTTTCTACTGGACTCCAACCATTTTCTTAATAATGACCCATCAAATTTTAAAATCCATTTTCTTTTTCTTTGTTTTAATTTTTCTTTAATATGAATTTAGACAAAACTAAGAAAAGTTAGGAACACAATTTAGTCTTTTAACTTTCCCTACCTCAATTTTCCATTTTCCCATCATTCATCAAACACAAAAATTCAATTTTTCAATATTAAAATCTTTATTTTTATTCCCAAAAAAATCAAAAATTAATTTTTCCAAATTTTTTCTTCGTTCCCATTAAATTCACTATCTTTTTCTTCTGATTATTTACGAAGTCATCGCATCAAAAAATTTTGAACTAAAAAGTGAATATTTTGAGCATCTTATTTCTGGTTTGATCTAGGTTTATAGTTTTAAACTTTATTAATAATTACTATAACTGCTTGAACTACTTTTTAATCATTTGCATTCATAGTGTCCCCAGGTGGGTGTCACTGCCAGTAACAACATTTTTTGTAGTAGTTGGAGATTTCATAACATAATACTTAGCATATTTTAAAAAATTGGTTACCCCTTGTGAATCATGAAAGAAAAAAATCTATTTAGATGACTACATTTGCTTGAATTTTATAATTCTTCAGTTCAATTTAGTGAACATTTTACATGTTTTGATTTGTCTTTAAAAAAGGATTTTTTGCATTAAATTTGTCCATCTAAGTAGTTTAAAAAGTTAGTATGTATGTTAATGTGTGTTTTAATATGTTTGTGTGTATGAAAATAATGTATTTCCATCACTGAATGTGTGTTTATATGTGTGGAAGTGTTTTAGTGTGTGAAAATATGGTTATGTTTGTGAAACAGTATTTATGTGTAAGAAAAAATCATTTTATGTATGTAAATGTGTATGAGAGAATATTATGTAGTAAAATATATAAAATAATATATTGGTTCAGATTTGGGTTAATGGATTTGAGTTGACTCAATATGACCCAACCCAATATCAACCCAATCTACACTTGGGTGGATTGAGTATAACCCACATAAATAAAAACCCACTACCAACCCGCCCAATCAACCCAATTGCCACCCTTACCAATTACCCCTTCTTGTTTTCTCATTGTTTCTCCATAATACAATGTCATTTAATGCTTTCACAATCTCATATGAAACCCACTTTGTTAAATTTTCGTTGACAAAATACTATGTTCTTATGCAAGGGGTTTATGCTTGTAATTGATCAATCCCAAGTCAATTAGTGGATTTTCTTTCAAGAGTTGCAACAGTAAGATCAAATTATTTTCTTGATTCTAACCAATTGTAAATGTTTTCTTTGTTCTTGCTAACAATTTCAGATGGGAGTTTTGATCAAATTATTTGTATGTCAACTATATATGAGTCATTTAAACCAAATTAAATCATGTAAACGAATTAATCTGGTAGAATGGTGATCCCAAATCTATTTATAATTTTAAAAAATGGCAAATTGGAAGTTCCAATAAAATATAAAGAATAAGGTGTACAAAAATAAGAATATGTACAAACAAGATGACATAGTGACATAAGTGGTAGTATGACGGAATGAAGAAAAGAAATAGCAGGATAGCAAACGAAAAACAATGGCAATTTATTAATCCACTAACAGAGTTTGAAGGACGAAAATGGTTTTTCGTGATATTCTCTGTTTAGCGTAATATGACCATGATATTTGATCGTTTGCCTTGGGAAGCAACACCCTTTGTTTTTGTGAAGAATAAATGAGATTGTGGTTCAATTTAATTAATGCATAAAGAAAAAATAACTCAACCAAAAATATATATATATTACTCAACCAAAACAATAAACAAATGGCAAAAAGAGAAAGAAAAATTGTTTATTATTCAGGGTGGATTGTATTTATTATATTTTTAGCAGTGTCGCTTGTATTTAGTTATTACATTTGATCATTTGGTCGATGAAAGGTAGAAACCCAATTTAGTACTCTCTTCATCCCAAAATGGAAACTTATCCTACTTTTCATTTTGGGATGTTTTAAAATATTTGTCCTAGTTAGAAAGTCAAAACTCTTTTTTGATCTCTTTTTTCAGTATTGCCCCTACTTTTAATCAAATAAATGTTACATTCAAATTTAAAATTCGAACTTTGAGGGGTAAAGTTTGGCAAGAAATTCCAGACATGATAATGAAAATACTCTTGATAAAAAGTTGGATTTTCAAGATGTGGCTAAAATTTTGGGACATAGGGAATATGCCACATGGTGCTAGACCTTAGAGTAGTCCTAGGATTGTGCAAAAATGGAATGGGTTTGGAGGAGAAAAATTTTGGAAAGCAAATTTTTTCCAAAAAATTTTTACTTTTTTGTGAACACATTTTCCAATCACTTTTTTGTACCTTACATATATCAAATCATTACAGTACTTTTTTTCTACCAAAACTCTAGAAAAATCCAAATGGGAAATGATGATGGTAGAATGCACAGGAGAATGGGAAACGTTGACTAAGGGTACAACGTCAGTTTTGCTTTGTCAACTTCAATCTACGGAAGGTAAGCCTATTCCGCGGCGCCATAGCCTGGAACCCACATTTCTTGAGGCAAATTCCTCCATTTATTGCTAATTTGCCAAAAAGTCCGTAATCTGATGCTAATTTTTTTTGTCTTCTTAATCCATAGGTGCCTCACGTCCAAGGAGGAATTTTTTTTCAACAATTTTGCAGAGGGCCTTTGGTGCAATTAGAAGAAAATTTGATTGGGTGCTGCATATGTGTGGCACCAGTCACACGAAAAAGAAAATTTTTGGATAAATTAAATTAAGTAGTAAAGAGTGATTTAGGGTTTTTGGTGAAAATGTTATAGGGTTTTTTGGTTTAAATTTTGAAAGAGTAGTAATTAAAAAATTATCCTTGACAAAAGGGAAAAAAGAATATTCAATAGTAAAAATTTAAATTGAAATGACACAAATTTAGTAATTATTTGAATTGAAGTGACAAAAATTTTATTGCAATGATATAATTAAAAAACCCAATGTGTTTGAATCTCGTATATTAGGGTTTTTATATTGTGTATTCTGAAAATATAAAAGATGTAATATGTATATATCAAGTTCGAGAAGTATTAAACGGTGAATATTGAGGTTACAATGGGAGTTATGGTTTATGGTTAAAAAGAGTAAACACAAGGCTTTTATTTTGTAATTATATTACGAAAGATGTTTTTTTAATTAAAAAAGTAGAAAAGTTGGAATATACATACATCAATGAAACAACTTAATTAACGATTGCTTGTTAATATTGGGGTTAAGGTGGAAGTTATTGTTTATGGTTAAAGAAACAAACGCGATGATTTGGCGGGTTTTAAGGTTAAGGGTATAGGAGTTTGAAGGGTTTTTAGAGTTTAGGGTTGAGGGTTATAAGGGTTTTTAGAGTTTTAGGATTGAGAGCGCTTAGGGTTTTTAAAGTTTAGGGTTTAGGGTTACACGACATAGTATATAAAAATAATTTGGCGATTGAACCCTAAAAAAATTTCAAAGTAATAAATCAAATTTAAGCGGAGAAAATTTTATTGATTTGATAAAAATTGAGAACCCAATGTGTTGAAATGCAATATAAAAAAATAAGAGTTATATTAGGAAAAAAAGTAGTGATATTAAGAAAATTTGAAAGTTGTAAAATATATACATAAATGAGAGAATTTAAATAACGAGTGATTGTGAATATTGGGTTTATGGTGGGAGTTATAATTAATGATTAAAAAAAGTGTCGCATAGGTTTATGATATTAGGACTTGGTGTATTAGGGTGTAAGGTTTAGGGTTACGGAGTGAGGATTCAGGGTTTTTCAGATTTATTGTTTAAGGGTTTAGGGTTTAGAGTTTACAGTTATATCGTTGAGGTTTTAGGGTTGTAGGGTGTTAGCATTTTAGGGTTAAGGATTAAGGGTTTAGTGTTTAGGGTTTCAGCGTGTTGCGGTGTTAGGGTTTAAGGGTTTAGGGTTTGAGTTTTAGGATTGAGGGTTCTAAGGGTTTTTAGAGTTTAGAGTTTTAGGGTTTAGTGTTGCAAGGCATAGTATATAAAAATAAATCCGCAGTTAGAGAGGAAAAAATATTTCATTGTAGTAAATCAAATTTAAGCGGGAAAAATATTATTGATTTGATAAAATTTAAGAACCAAAGTGTTGATATGCAGTATAAAAAATAAGAGTTCTATTAGGGGAAAAGTTTATGATATTAAGAAAATTGCAATATATATAAATCAATTAGAGAATTTAAATAACGAGTACTTTTGAGTATTGGGTTTACGGTGGGCATTATAATTAGGACGTTAAAAAAGGTTGCGGTACGGGTTTTAGGTTTTAGGGTTTGGAGTTTTATGGTTTAAGGTTTAGGGTTTAGGGTTTAGTGTTTGGGGTTTTAGGGTTTAAGTTTTAGGGTTAAGAATTGATGGTTTAGGGTTTTACGGTTTTGACGGTTTTTAGGGTTTTTAGGGTTTTGTGTTCAGGGTTTAGGGTTTTTAAGGTTTTTAGGGTTTAGTGTTTAAGGGAATTTTTGTTTTTGGGTTTTATGATTTTTATGGTTTTGGGTTTAGGGTTTAAGGTTCACGGTTTAGGGTTTAAGTTTAGGGATAAGAATTGATGGTTTAGGGTTTTAGGGTTTTGATGGTTTTTAGGGTTTTAAGGGTTTTGTATTTAGGATTTAGGGTTTAGGATTTTGACAATTTTTAGGGGTTTTAGGGTTTAGGGTTTAGGGTTTGTAGGGTGTTTAGGGTTTTGTGTCAAGGGTTTTGGGTTTTGGGGTTGTAAGGTTTTTAAGGTATAGGGTTTAGGGGATTTTATGTTTTTGGGTTTTATGATTTTTAGGTTTTTAGATTTTAGGTTAAGGGGTTTTTAGGTTTTTAAGGGGTTTAGGGTTTAGGATTATATCGTTTAACGGATTAGGCTTTAGGGTTTAGAGGTTAGCGTATTACAATTCGCAATAGTCACGGCGTCCATAATGTGATATAAAGTACCAAAATCTGTAATGGAATACAGTAAGTCAGTCACAATATAAAAAAGCAGCCTAGTCTTCACCGTTGCACTTTTTGCTTGCCTTTATCCCTAGGTGTAGTTAAGCAGCTGCATTTCCAGTACTTTCTCCTGTGCTGCCCGTAGGTCTCAACCTCTTGTCGAAAAGACCTTCATAGGCCGAGATCTAGGTCGAGGTTCGGTTGCTCGGCATCCGGACCTTCATCTGTCTGAACAAAAGTATCCCGTATTGCGGACATGATAGGAGGCTGGAAGCACTAGCCATGTCACCTCCTACGGTCCCTGCTTGAGGAGAAACTGCAGATGCAAAATGTCCACTCGATCCAGAGATGAAGTTTAGAATAACGTCATCTCCGATGCCAAGGTCGCCCATATGAGGAGAAAAAGGATTTTTGACACCAAATGCCGATATCTGAGTAGGAGTCTGATATGCATCGAAAGCACTCTGCTCGTACACTGGAATGTATGGTAAATTGAGAGTATTTTCGACATCACCTGTGTAAGGAGGAACACTAAAGCCTGCCGTGGCATATGTACTGGGCGAAGAAGTAGAGACATGTGTATCGAATCCAGTGGTGCCTACTGGCCCATCTCCTGTGTCGTGTGCAATGTCTTCACCATGAGTAGCAGCCAGCTGGACTCGTGGGCGGTGTCTACCTCTTCGACTGAACGTGTTCCATATTAAAGGCTTGGAAACACGCTCTTTTGGCTGCCGGTATGTCACATTATGGTGCAATGATGCACTAGCCTCCTGCCTATCGTACACTCTAAGACCAGTATAGTTCATGCTCCTCTCAACATAGTTCATGCTCCCAAAGGGCTCTTTCTGGATGGCTTGAAGAGATGCATGTACATCGCCCTGTGTCGAGCCTGGGGTGAGAGCATCATAGGACGCCCATACTATACGCGTGACTGTATCCATCTGTTAATAATAAGACATTCGAATAGGTCAACGGCAGATGACATAACGACAGCTAATGGATAACAAATTAAATCATAAATTTAAAGTGTAGTTGACGTTACCATGTACTCATGCCGTCTAGCATCCCCTCGGAGACCATCATGCTGTGGCTGTTGTAAAATAGGCAGGGTAATGTAGCGGACAGTACAAACTGAATCCCATCTCAAATAATGCCCGAACTGTACATAGGGATCCGCCGGCTCAGCGAAAACCAATGACAACGCCCGTTGATTCCACAACTCTATATAGTCATTATACATGTAGGCCCAATCGCAACCTTGATAACCCGAGCGAAAAAGTGCATGAAGCGATTCGTACGTGTCGGGATGCTCGGGAATCTCTTGCTGCATACCAAACTGTCACAGAACCTGGTTAGAAAGATGTATCTCCACAATATGCCAATAAATGAGGGGTACTCTGCCTCCCCATAAATGCTCATCAACAGTGCAGTATGGAGGAAAGGACGCTATGACATCTGTCGTGTATGGCTGCCAAATAAACTAGAACACGAAAGGCTAATACAAATTAGCCACCCAACTAGAATGTAAAAATTATCACTAAACAACTAGAAAAAAGTAGCATATTACAAAAGTATCACCTCATACTGGCCAAGTTTTGTTAGCTGGTCTCTGTACAGGGCTAAACAATTCTGTGGAACCAAAACCCTGCTGCATTTAGTTGCCCATCTTCCTGCACGTGGGTAGTCTCCTGGGCCAATATCAACAACAATGGACGGCCGAATAGTAGGCATACGCTCCCATGCCCACCACTGCTATGCACAGAGTAAATCAATCATGAAAACCAATCTCTATATACTCAAATTAAAATACAAAATGCAACAACTCACGAAGTTCACTTGTCAAAGCATGTATGGCCCAGCCGTGCTCGAAGATGAAGCCTGAGTTGCACGATACATCTGTCTATACAGATTTCCTAACACAGAGCTGCCCCAACTATACTGTACCATCCCCTCTATGTCCTGGACGTAATTTAACTAGTGAGGACTGACAAGATTACTGCATGTATCTGCAAATAACTGTCCGGCTAGCAAGAGAAGAATGTACATGCATGCATGATAGCGAATGCGCTCATCAGATACGTCTACAGGGAGTTGTACATAGACATGCGAGACTAGAGCTTTAAGTTTTATCCTCTTGTTTTTGAAGAAACTGTCGTCGAGATCGAAACCTAGCAACTCCTGACACTGTACCCGCAACTCCGCCATCGTGCAATCCCGTTCCACAAGGGTAACCAGTAATCCTTCCAGTCTCAAACCCCATAGGATCTGCACATCCTGGAGTGTCACTGTAGCCTCTCCCCAGGGAAGGTGGAATGTGTGTGTTTCCTGGTGCCACCGCTCAATCAATGCTGTAATGAGAGTCTGATCATATCTAACCCGTCGTGCACGGACAACACCTCCAAAACCACCAACATCAAGATATCGCAGGATGCGACTGTCCTGCAAACCCTCCACCACATCCCAAAAATGGCCATCACATCTCTTGGCCTTCAACTGCTCGTCATGGCCATAGTATACCGCTCTCGATCTATGGTGCTCCTGCAGTGTAAGAAGCGACGAATCCTCTGGTCCTGGACACGGGTGCGGTGTAGGTGGGAAAAAAGATGGAAATTCCTCCATTTCTTGTTCGAGAACATTAGACACAATTAGAATTAGTAATACAATTCAAACATTTTAAAGGAAATGATGCACAATCAAATACGTAAAAATGACATTTAATCGGTTATAGAAACAAATGACATAATACGTGCATGTAAAAATCTGGACAACTATTTAAATACTTTTATTACACGTGCAAATTCAAAAAGGGGAACCTCCAGTTAATTACAACAATAGTACTAGAACCTATGCAAATCAAACAAAATGACTGGAATACGGACACGAAGCGACATTGTGGCCGGTTTGAGAACAGTGACTACACCGGCGAGAAGCATCAAGACACCGATGATCCATTTCATTCTAGATCTGTCTAATCCGTAAAGGTCCAAGCCTCTTTTCCTTGAGTCGCGAAGATAAAAATGTGAGACTCAGCTCACATGGAGCCCAGTATTAAGGGTGCCTAAGTGGGTTGAATTTCCCTCGATATGTTGTCCGGTATGCGGCATTTGAATGTTGAGTGCTAGCAAACTCGAACGCATTTGCGCCAGACTGGTTACATGCTGCCATTACATGCGAACATGGCAATCAAAATTCAGCCCACTTACCGCACGTGCAAGTGCGGTTCCCAAAATCCACTATTTACCGATTTTCACCTTGGTGAGTGTTATTTCAGCCCGTGGTTATACAATACTTACCCTCTCTGCTATCAAACACCTGCACATAATGGCCATGAGATTTCAACTCATTTGCTGTGTAGATTTTTCAAATTTCCTTGGGAAGTCGGAATTTGGGATTTGCGGCAATTTTTCTTTTCTTCTCAAATAATTCAACACTCTGTCTCATAGTGAACTGCACGCATGCCTTAATAGCAGTTGCCTTGCCGTCCTAAACAATTTGTTGAAACACTCCGCCACATTGTCGAGGTGTGCCCCCATCGATAGCCTCCGTCTTTACACATCGCCCATTGATGTGGATACACAGCCCCACTAGTCAACCACCGATATGCCTCCTCATTAATCAGGGCAATTTGATTCATCCACTCCGCATACTTTCTTGCCTGTGGCGCTTCTCCAGCCAACCACACAAGATCTTTTAGCCTACGAAGGGTAAAAAATGTCTCAAATTTGAATCAAACAAATGAAATTTAGAGTTGAGGAATGAGCATTATTAATCATACCTTTGGTTTCTAAATTTCTTTGTAAAATTGGACCGAACATGGACAAGGCAAAAGCGGTGAACGGCAACGGGTTTAGCCCACTTTGACAAGGTTCGCATGGCATTAATATTGCCCTGGTGCCTATCGGAGATGATGCAAATATTTTCAACACCTTTGCATACGTGTTGGCGAAATTTCCACATAAACCAACCCCAACTTCTAGTTGTCCCCTCATCAACTAGAGCAAAGGCAAGGGGTAACATTCTAGTAGCAGCATCGAAACTAACAGTGACTAGAAGTTTTGATCTGTATGGACCCTTCATGAACGTTCCATCAACACAAATCATAGGCTTCAGGTGTGGAAATGACTGAATAGTAGGAGAAAAAACCCTGAACACATAGCCAAGAATCGGACATTGGAGGGTGCTCTGTGGATGGAACTCCCAAACAACTGCAGTTCTCGGATTGGTTGATACCGATTCGTTCATGAATGCCGATAGTTCAGTTATCAAAGTTGGCCAATCACCGTACACTAAATCAATAGAACGGAACCTTGCATACCATGCCTTCTTATATGATATTTCGATGTGAAAATGCGATTTCAATGTTGCCTGGATCTCCTTTATCGGGAATGCCGGATCGTCTTCAATATGGTGGATAATGTATTGGGCGACTATGGCGGAACTCAACTGTTGATGATCATTGGAATTTGACACGCGAACACAGGTATACTCCTTCACGAGAGTTACAATCAACCAAATTTTATGCGACTTTCGATATGATACTCTAACCTGCCAGTCACATGACGGAGGAACATTTTTAGCCTCGTAGATAACATACCATGTGTGTGGGCTGCTTTCTTTGACCTTGTATTCTCGATTGTGTTTAATTGACCACAATCGGACAGCATTCTGTACACGTTCTTTCATTTCAAATACTTGCCAGGTTTCCAAATCGTTCGTGCGCTCATCCCATACATGAAGCTTTTCGTATGCACAACGAGCAGTTGGATCAAAATCCATAATGGCATCAATACCTTCCACATCCCGTAACTTTCCCATCCCAAGGAACTGGTCGAAATTATGACAACTAGGGCCTGGAGTATCAATCTACCGGATCTTAACGTCATGAGCATCAAGTTCATCATCGTCATTGCATGAGTCCTCGCTATCCGGCTCGATGTCTCCTGACCCGTAAGAATCATCATCATCGTCACACTCATCCAGATTATGTTCATCTGGAACAATAGGACTCCGGTAATGTATCTAGTCACCCATGGAATGACTGGTGTCATCCATAGTAGGAGAGCTCTGTCTAACCATATCGTGAGAACCCCTACCTCCACGCCTTCTGCTTAGACCAGGGGACGGATCAAATGAACCGAAATCGCACTCATTGAAGTGTGAATAATGTGTCTCAGATGCACCTGGTCTGAGGGGGACATCGAACAGCATCGCTGGCCAACTTTCCTGTTCCGGTTGCACCTCATTTAAAGATGCACAACTCATGGATAGCCGAGCCATCTCGCGTGAGACCACAATATCGATTGCTTCCGCAGTCTCACCAAGAGATGTGCTCGTACCACATGGCTCCGATGTGGTGCCGTATGATGTCACTCCATATGCATTTTCAGTGTGCAGGTCGAAGGCTGTTGTTCCATATTCTGCCCCACCATGCTCGAGAGGTGAAATGTTCTCTACTTCTACATAAATCTCACATGGCACATGTGCATCAGCCGCCTTCATATAGTACAGACTCTCCACATCCCCCTCGTCTACTATTGGGAGGCCGGTAAAACAACCGTTTCCTACAGGACTTCTTAGCCACAGACAAAGTCGTGTGGCATTTCGATCTACACGCATAAGCGTGAAGATTCTATCTACCAACTCAATAAATCAGATAGGTTGTTTTATAAGCATCGTCTTTTTGCACCACAGAGGGTCGTATGATATTGATCCGCCAGAATGTACTATGGTTCCACTCCAATATAACTGAATTAATAGGCGGTGGGTGGCCGACATTTGAATAGTGTTCCCTACTGTTTCATGTTCGTTAACCAAATTCAATTATTACCATGCCAAATCATAAATTTAATTAAAGTCTCTACCCGCCGTAAATGAGGAATAATATAATACAATCTAATACTTTCACTAAATACTACATTTTCAATATACTACATTTTAAATTTACAACATTATACAGTGGTTAATTTCAATGGACTATGTGTTTTACATTTCATCTATATTTTAAAATATACTTGAGAAGTAAAATACACATGTTATTGATCAATGAAAAATACACATAATGTCATGCAAGTATAATTCCAATAACACGAGCATGCATTTTAACTGATTAAATACACTTGCATATACCAAATTGAATACACATATTATTAAGCAATCATCACCATATTACAAGTATACATTAATTAATCAAAATCGTTTGCAATTAGTATGCCATAATTTAAAACAAAAACAAATACACTTTCGTTCCATTAAATACTCATATACTTTTCTATTTAACTAAAATGAAAAGTCAAAACCAAAATGTAAAATAAGTACTTACCTTTAATGTGCAGAAAATAATATGTGCACAACCACGAACGACTACACCGGCGGGGGAATCCTACTAAAACCGTCACAGACTTTTGATGGCTCTCACTCCTGCACACACATTTTATATTCAGCACACATTTCATTAAGAATTTGGATTCATATTTCACATATAATTATTTACTTTTCTAGTAACGCCACTCAGGAGCTCAAAAAATTATTTATTTGCGCAGGCTATTTTAAGTAAGTATAATTTCAATAAAATACTCATGCATTTTAACTAATTAAATGCACATGCATTCATCAAATTACATATACATGTAATTAAGTAATTAAGCACATTTTGCAATTATACATTAATTAATTCAAATTGTATGCAGTTAATGTGCCATAATTAAATATAAATATTAATATAAACATACATATACATTACTAATTTACATGTAATGCAATTAAATTAAACACACCAACATAATGTATTTAAATACGCATTTACAAGTATCAAATTAAGTCAAATTAATTTAGTTCCATTAATTTACATTTATTGCGCTTAAACTAAATTAAAAAAGTCTAAGCACTTAAAAAAATTAATAAAGTCAATTTACAAAGTCAAATTATAAATATCACCTTAAACTAAATTAATAGTAATTAAAGCAATTAAACTAAATTAATAAATTCAAATTCAAACATTAAGTCAGATAACTTTAGTTAAATTATAATGTCAATGCACTTAAACTAAATTAATAAACTCAAACTAAAATTCAAAGTCAAAGTCAAAGTCAAAGTCAAACTCACAATATACATTTTTGCCTTAAACTAAATTAATAAACTCAAACTAAAAGTCAAAATCAAAGTCAAAGTCAAACTCACAATATAAATTTTTGCCTTAAACTAAATTAATAAAGTCAAACCACTTAAACTAAATTAATACAAGTCAACGTCAAACATTAAGTCAGTGCATTGAAACTAAATTAATAATGTCAAAATCAAAATGTAAATTACCACTGTTAACTAATATAAAAAACTCAAAGCAGTTAAACTAAATTAATACTGTCCAAGTCATAATGTAAATTAGAACCTTTAACTAAATTATTAAAGTCAAAATAGTTAAACTAAATCAATAAAGTCAACTCAATAAAGTAAATTATCACGTTTCACTAAATTAATAAAGTCAAAGCACTAATACTAAATTAATAAACATAAAAGTGTCAATTATAACATTTAACTAAATTAAGAAAGTCAAAGCACATACGCTGATTTAATAAAGTAAAAGTCAAAAGACAAATTATCACATTTACTCCCGCAAATGAAATATGCGACAGCACCAGGAAGAAGCTGAAGTTGCTTCGCTTTGCTAACAATCTGAAAGAGCTTTGCTTTCCTTCGGATCGGCTTCAGTTTTAGAGAAGGAGAAACTAAAATTGCTTTGCTCTGCTCCGAATGACAAGCAGACCCAGGAGTTGGCAAATTTGATACTGGAATAAAATTCCTTCTGGGAGATACAGAAATGGAAGAAGAGAGATTGTGAGAGGTGCGGGTGAAACGAACAAAATTTACAGGTATTTATAGGCGAACCTCTCTAAACCCTGGCCGTTCGATGAGATTGAAAATAATCATGGGTGATCGATAGAGGAACCAACCCGATAGACCCAATGGTCTGCTGCCACACTTACCATGTGCGGCAGCAGACCCTTTGGGTCTGCTGCTGCTGCTTCGGTCTGCTGTGTAGCAGACCTTCAGGGTCTGCTGCCGCACATCCGCACACCAGACCCTGACGGTCTACTCCTCTAGGTCTGCTCCCGCAGCAAACCTGAGGTTCTCAACTTTGCACTTTAGCCCTTTGCCTATTTCTTAATTTTGCACTTCAGTCCCCGGTTACTTTTTGCAAAAAGAAAATTAATAATTCTTTCAGGTGCCGCACGTTAGACGGATGAAGAAAAAAAATCATCACCAGATTACGGACTTTTTTGCAAATTAGCAATAAACAGAGGAATTTGCCCATTTCGTGACTTCTAAGTTAATTATCAACATTATTTACGAGAATTATTAGGTTTTTGTCAACACAAGCACATGGATTATATCATTATATTATTTTTTCACTTTCTATTGACTTTTTTGTTTTCAATTTTATGTTTCTAGTCACTATCATGTAGGTAAACAAGTTCCTTAGGTCCACACGTCACTACGTTGCATTTTTATTGCATGAAAATAGAAAGAAAACTTAAATGTCAGGTATAAAATTATACCGTAATCATTGGATGCAAGAAAATTTATTTGAATTTAAATTTAAAACCCACATTTTACTCATATGTTATGTATTTAATTGTGATAATATATACATTATCAGTGCATATAAACTTAACTCACAAAATCGTATAATTTTTGTTTAATGAGTGCCTAGTGGACAATAGTTCAGAACAATTTTGGATGTCTCTTAAAAATGAAATTAGACTGTAAACATATACATTTAAGTGGTATATTATGTGTATTTTGGGCAATCTCAAATTGTATAAATCTAATATGCCTTATAATTTTATTTTAAGTATGAGTATTAATTGACAGATAGTAATGCACACAAATAAATGTACAAAATTCATAAGTTGAGAATTGCTATGATCTTGGTGTTGCAAGCAATAATTAAAAAACTTCCAACAGCTTTAATCACTTTTAGAGTAATTCAAACTTCAAGATGCATAGAGTGGAAAAATACCATACTTAAATTTCATTTGGAGAGACCATTTCAAATCAAATTCAAAAAGTTAATAGACCTAAGAAACAATTTTAAGAGTTGAAGTACCAAATAGAATCACTGATAAAATTGACAAATTATTGAAGTCATTTACCTTGAAGTTTGATACTTTCATTTAGGAATCTCATATGCAGATTAATTGTATGAGCCAGTCATGGATT
This sequence comes from Gardenia jasminoides, assembly GCA_013103745.1. Classification (NCBI taxonomy): domain Eukaryota; kingdom Viridiplantae; phylum Streptophyta; class Magnoliopsida; order Gentianales; family Rubiaceae; genus Gardenia; species Gardenia jasminoides. Next base: position 27,871,207 of record CM023101.1, on the reverse strand, counting down.
TGGCTGTGAAAAAGATTTAGGATGAAATTGATTATATCTTATCATTTGATTAAAAATGTCAACTTTTGCAGAGCTTCAACTCTTTTAGCCATACAAATATTTTTGTGCAAATCGAGCTACAAACTATTAGTTTTTTTGTGGGGTCAATGTGTCGGTTAAAAGATCTCAAAAGATGTTTGAATTAGGGGGACAAATTAATACACAAGAGTAGTGCACTCTTTTTCCTTCACTAGAGTTTTCTCCCATTGGGTTTTTTCCTAATAAGGTTTTAATGAGGCATAGTTTTTGTGTAATAGACATCCAAAGGGGAGTGTTATAAAATAATTAAAGATATGGATGTCCATTTGCATTCCCTAGAAGATTGATACATGAATTCTCCACAAGATTCATTGGTATATTGATATATCCTCTCATAGTTCATTAGTTCATCTATAGAACTACTAAATTCATATATTTGAAGTACTAAATTTATGTACGGATATTAAATAGGGTTCATGTACCTTTAGTCTTGGATTGCCTATCGATAGATATATCCTAAGCTCACTTGGAACAACAACTTTGATCATTTGAGTACTAATAAAATAATCTTCTATTCTCTCTACTTCGTGCCTCTACTGTATTATTTGAATCTCTACTTTTAGTGGTTTATATCATTAGTTTCACAATAGTTCCATAATTGTTTTTAATGGTAAGGGCAGTTCATTTTCTTTATAAATGAACTAAGTTTTATTGCATTAAATTCGTATTAATGGCCAAATAATACATCAAAGATACAATAATTATAGATAAAGATAATATTGAAGCATCAAAATATCAACAAATATGGAAAAGACCATAGAAAGTTTTTTCCATCTAACATACTGGACATGAGAAGTATCATATTATTTGATAAACCAAACTCTCAAAAATATCAAATTTCACAGAAAATGACAAACAGTTTGAAAAAGTAACATATTTTTGTTAACACCAAGGACAGTTAATAATCCATATCTTGATGGCAAGTGATATTTTCAGAGTAATAATGTTTCTACCAGAACAAAATTTTCTCAAATACCAATATTATCCTTAATTAGTCAACTCCATATATTTTTCTTGATTTTTTTAGATCCATTAAACACTAATTACTCCTCTTCCTGACTTTTTTAGATCCATTAAGCACCAATTATAGTTTCTCTACTCTTTTACTCATATCTCTCTCTCTCTCACGCACACAAACTAATTTATCAATTATTTTCATGCTTTACCAATTACCAAATTGGTTTTGGTTTTAATAATTTCTTGTATACTAATTATGCATGCTCTTATTTTTTCTTTTTTTACTATTTACCGAAAAGGTTCTTTTTTGAAACACAATATAATTTAAGTCCAAAATAATAGTTTAAAATAAAATAATCCCAAAAAATAGCCTTGCTTTCTCTTTAATATTCATGGTAATTTAAACTTACTTTCATCTAATTAATTATCAGAGAATATGGATACTTGATAAAAATCAAATTACCTGATAAATATGAATATTTGATAACAGATAAAAATCAAGATTTACATGAAAAGTGTAAAAGAGAAAAAAGATAATAAAGTTTTAATAGTATTAGTTGTTTGAAGGCTTGATAAACAAGCAGATTTCAACGAAAAAATGCATGTTGCATGTCAAAAAAATTTTATGCTATAGTATTGAGTTACAATGGCATTATAATAATTATTATTTTAAATTAAAATTTCTTGGAGTTAAATGAAATTCTATTTGTAAAAAATAAATACATGAATATATATAAAAGTTTTAGAATTGAAAAAAAAAAAGCAAAAGGGTATAGAACCAAAAAGATACAATAAAAGTTAAAGGCAAAGCCTAAGTTATTTAATTATAAAATAATAGATCTATTAGTGTATAAGTGAGAAAGAGAGAAATTAGAATAATAGGAAGAAGAGTGAGAGACCCTAATAGAAAATATTTAATTAGAGGGAGAAAAGAGAAATAATTAATGCATAATGTATCTTAGAAAAATCAATGAACATATATAAGATTGATTGATTGAGGATAATCCTGATATTTCATAAAATTTGCTCTGATAATAACGTAATTGTTCTGGCAATATCGCTTGCCTATCTTGATTCATCTTAATTGTGCCAAAAGACGCAATTAAGCTGATCATATTTCATTATTTAATGTTAGAAGGTAATCTTTATCGAATTGTCAACCCTAATAACCATCCAAATACTACACGTAAATATAGGTGCAAAAAATCATTGAGATTAAGGATGTGTTTGATAAAACTAAAGTTTGAAAATTGAAAACTGAAATCTAAAATGTGAAATTTGAATCTATGAAGTTACTGAATTATTAAATACTAAATCTAATACAAATTTGAGTGTATATCATATTAAGTAATATTTACTTATCACTTGTTTTGTACAGCTAGTTTTATTTAGGAAATTTAGTGCCGTTTAAGTAGTTTGGATGTTTTAGTTTTTAATATCAAATGCATCTAGACATGTTAAGAGCTAAAACCATTAAATGTAACTATTGAATTGGGTTATCAAACAGTCCTAACTTTTACATTTAGTCCAAGTCAACCAGACCGGGCATATTATGGTTGACTCGCAATGAGCTTTTTTTAATTTTTTTGGGCCCCTGCAGGGGGTGCTAGTTATGAATTTGTCCTAAATTTTCTCTCCCGTCCCAACACTTTAGAGATGGTTCAGTTGTACTATTAATATAATTGTAATGAAGTTGATCTATTTTTTTAAGTACATCCTCAGGTAAGCCCAAACTACGGGAATTTCTTGGTTTTTCACTATTATTTGAGTCCAAAATATTCCACTTTTCCACTTTGACCCCAATAAAAATCTGTGCATGTATTTTACTATCACTTAGACTGTTTAATTTTTTTAAGTCCAAATATTTTGTTGAAATCTGACAAAAATAGACTTCAAAAAATGTAGATTGAACAACTAAATTTGGAAAAAATTTATATGTAGCAAGGAGAAAACTCTCACTAAAAATTTAAAGGAGAACAAAACTCTTACCAGAATATTCAAGAAGAAAACTTTCATTAAGAAATTCTAAGAGAGGAGAATATTTAGATGAAGAATTTTTGGAGAGACTTAATTATATACCAGAATGAAAAAAAAAACTATTGTATTGATTCGGATATAGTTAGAGAAAAGGTGCTACTTTTTTCGAACGCAGAAGAGGAAGTTAGAAAGAAAGAAAAGAATTTAGAAAGGAGCAGTTTAACATCACTAACTCTTTTGCAAATGTATGATCTTCAAATAATTCGGATATAGTTAGCTTGTATTTAAATTCCATCCTGCAAAACGAGATTAATTAAAGGAAAAACTAAATACATGTCCATTCATCTAAAATTATCACTTTGTGGAAGTTTTAATATTAAACGTAAAAATCAATAAGGCATCAATATATTGTGATTATGGGATAGAGTGGTTTAGGTTTAATATCTTCCTTTAACTGATGCCATTATACTGATACTTCTTCTTTTTTTAGGGGTTTCCCGCAGGGAGTGGACCCCGCAGGCTAATCCCCTGTCCCCCGCAACTTGATCGCAGCGGCCAACGAGACTCGAATCAGGGGCAACGCCCCATCTTCAGCAGCCCCATGCCACCAGGCCAAGCCCCGGGAGGCCCATCATACTGATACTTCGTTCAGTACAATAAAGCAAAAATCAATGCGATCATCATCTAAAATTATTTCATCTAAAGCTAGTTTCACGCCGAGACTGATAGGGTGCAATTAATTGATATATTTGTTCCTATTTTCCCTTTTATTTATACCAAATATTGCTTTAATTGATTGATTCTACTTATATTTGGTATTTTGTGTTAATTGCAGGAATTAGAGCAAAACGTACCTAATTGATGATTTTAAAGTAGTTTGCACGTAGACGTGTTTGAGCTCAAGGTTCAAAGCCAGGAAGTTGGGATAGACGTCGACCATGTGGGGACCTGAAAATTTATTTTTATCTGACCTATTTATTTAATCATTTATATATTTTCTCTGAATAATTTATTTAAATCATTTTAATTACATTTACACCATACATTACCTCATTTTATTTTAAAAACCTTGTTTAACCTTCAATTTAATTTTTCTACCGCTCAACTGTGAAAAATGAAAAAAGACACGTTTTTTGAGGCAAACATTTGGACTGAGAGTGACGTAAGTTTGGAGAATAAGAATGATCATTAGTAGATTAAGAAAAGCTAAATGAGGGATTAGAAGTGAGTGACTAGGATTAAACTCCAAATTGAGCATTTTTGGTCACAAATTCAAAGTTGACTTTTTGTATATTAAAGAGTGGCTTCAAGTCTTTTCTCCCTTTTTCCTATTTCACATCATCCAAAAGCAACCAAAAACCCTCTTCTTCTTCTTCATTTCAGCTAAGCTCCCCTTCCCCATTTTCCCCTTCATTTCATCTTCAAAAATAACTTCAAGACTTCACCAAATTCCCCAAGAAACTTGCTCAATCTTCCTTCCCTTTTCTTGCACCTTGAAGACCTTCGACTAGTGAAGCAAACCCGTGTTCTTGGAGGGAGACTTTGGTGGTTTTGGTGGCTCTTGGACACACTTAATCTAGGATTTCTTGCATCTTGAAAGAAAGGTAATCACTTTCACTCATCTCTTGCTTCTAATAGGTTGTTTATCTTAGTAGTTCATAGCTTCATTTGCTAGATTCTTGTTGGATTTGGGTTGTTGAAGTGGGCTCTTGGATTCCCACAAGACTTGAATGTGTGGCTATTTTGATGTTGATGAGATGATATGGTGGTGATTTTAATTGATTTTTGATGTTAGAAAGATAGGAAGAAATGAATGAGGAAAATCGAGTGGATTGAGGGAAGTTGCTGCCTGGTCCTTTTGCTGATTTTATGCCCTGTTTTAGTTGCTAATTTTCATGAGTTTCTTGGCTGTTTTGAGATCTGAAATGTTGGGCTATATGTGTATAAATTTCGTTGCAAAAATCATTCCATTTGGTGGGGTAAAATTTCATGGAAAGGAGAAGCCAAAATCTGGAAAAATTTTCACTGTTTTCTGCTGCCCTGTTTTAGTCACATTGATCACTGCCTTCCCATGTGATTTTTTGGCTAAATTTTGGTACAAATGTAGTTCATATACTAAGGTTTATGTGTGCAAAATTTGGTGTTTTTCCAGTACCATTTCGTTGCTCAAATGATGTTTCAAAACTGCCTCTTTAATCAGGAAAATCGCTGTGTCAGGACAGCATTTCGCCTCATGTTCAAATGACTATATTTTCTTGCTCGAGAGTCAAAATTGAGTTCCGTATGTTGAATTTGAAACTAGACTTTAAGTTCTTTAGTGGTATAAATTTCAAGGGCCAGTTCAATTTCTGTGAATTTTGGCGAATTTTTAAAGTTTGCTGAAAACCATGACTGTTATGCCCTGTTTTCATTATTGCAGTAACTTCCAACTGAAATTTGACTGGTTTATGATCTGAATCTTGTATGAGTGTCTTCTCTAGAGTTTTAGTTCATTGAGTCTATTTTCCAACTGTATAATATTTGTTATTTTTGAACTTATAGAACTCAAGTTATGATTTTTCAAAGAACATTGCGCAAAACTGAAATTTCTCCAAGGAGTCGATGAAAGCTTAAAAATGCCTTGGAAATATTTTCTGGTTTTCAGGCGTAACCTTTTGAGTATTTGTACACCATTCCAAACTTAGAAAATGGATTTTTTAATTACATGAGATTCCTAGTAATTTGGAATCGAAAAGCTTAATTATTTGAAAATTGACCTTGAATGTATATTTAGGTAATTTTGATTTTCATCTCTCAGGTGATCACGTGGACACCGAGAAACTTGTTTGATCTCCTGAATTTTTCTCGCTTGCTCTCTGTTATTGGTGACTGTCAAGTGCATGATTTGTTAACTTGCTTGACCTGTCACATGCTTAAATTGATCGTATTATTATACTTGTCGAGGCGGACGTGTACTTTATCTCGTCCGACCTTTCTTACTTAAAATGAACATGCTTGCTTGTACTTGCTATACTTGTAGTGACTTGCTTAAACCTGTACTTGTACTTGATTGATGATTGAGCATTGTCTCATCATCCTATTTGATACCTGAATTTAATGGGGACGCCCAAAACTCTTTGGTAAACCTTTCACCTCGAGCCGGCAAGGGTTTGGCCGAGGGATTGGTGAGCCATGAGTCTTTACATATTTTTGTCAGTTGGAGTGCGCTCGCTGACTACTTACCTGGGTATACTCGAGTATTACCAAATTTTCTATTTTGACGAGCAGGCCCAGTTGGGGGGTGAAACGGTGGACGGAGATGGATGACAAGTGGAGTTCTACATGGTAATTATGAAAGTTGACGGAGTGTCAACTGCTGGAATGTGATCAAGCTTCGTGGAACTTGGCTCTTGAGAGCCCCTGTATCCTTTATTTAATGTGTTTTCTTTCTTGCTAAAAGTTTTGGTTACTTATCCTGTTTAACAAATGTGTATATTTCTTGATCTTGCATGCTTGCATGTTTTCTTGGCCTCACTGAGCTTTGCTTACCCCATAAAATTTGTTTTTCTTAACAGGTTTTGAAGCGGAGTTTGCTAACCGCGGATCTTAACTTCTTTCGTAGGATTTCCGCTCTTTTGTATAAGGTTGTTTTGATTTGAGCACTTGATGGTTGGTAGTACTTGGAGTTAATACTAATGAAATTCGGATGAAATTATTGGGATTTGTAAATTCAGCTTTTGTATGTATTTCAGTACCTGGAATTTATTTTGGAAATGTAAGTTGAATTTTAGTTCTTTTAAGTAGTTGGTTTGAAATGTGAAGTTAGTTATATTAAGATGGGTGGAATTGATAATTAAGTTATTTGAGCGAGTGAGTCTCGGCGAGACTTGGGCAGGCGGTATGGCGAACCCTTTGGTTCGCCCTAGGGGGAGGTGGGGCTGCCACAGACCAGTTTCCTAATTCAAGTCAAATTCCAAATGATAGTTGCTAGGGTTTCCTTAGTTCGTATTTTCACATTATTCTCGATTAGGAAATAGTAATTGGAAAGGAATTCTCTTCCTATTTTTCCGAGACTAGGAGGGTGACTAGTACCATGAATTGATATATTCGTGATTAGTCTCGGAAATAGGAGTCGTGTGTGTGGCTTTGGACGAAAACGAAAAGAGAAACAAAACTGAGAGTGCATTATTCTTCCTTGTAATTATTTTTCGTGGTCTTTTGGCGAAGGGATGGAACGGGAGCTCTGCGTTTCTTGTTCTTTTCAACAATTAGAAAATCGATTCTTTAAAAGGCCAACAACGGATTTCTGCATGGCTTGTTCTCCATTAATGGAGAGCTAATTCCCTATTTCTAATCAAGGAACAACTGAAGATTTGGTTCATCTATTTCTGTGAGATTTGTACGTTTTCTGCCTTTAATGATTATGGTGACCGTGTGTGGTTAAATAAGTGCGCAGTATTTAATTATTCACGTGATCTATTTACTAATTAGAGTAGTTAAATCCATAATTGTTTGGCTATTCTAATCCTGGTAGCAATTGGTATAATTGGGTTTGTGTCAGGAAAACGTGCAATCTAGTTTAAATAAACCTCGTAGCATGTTTATTAATTAGAACATGGTTTCTCTAATTTTTAATGCAATTAGAAAATTAAATCCTATGGTCGTATCTAGGGTTACTTCTAAATTAGGAAAATAGTCAATGGTCGTACCTTGACTATCGAAACAGTAAGGAGGAGCTAATTGTCAGATCGTATCGGCAATTAAAAACCTGTTTGTCAATGAATGTTGGAATTATATTTGCATCAATGATTAGTTATTTGAACCATTTCTGAAGTGTATCCTTGACTGGAGTTTTTCCCATTGGTTATCTCTCTTAATTATTTCTCATAGTTGATTATTTAGTTAATCTTTTGTTAGCATTTAATTCTTAAAATTCCCCCATTATTTGCAACTGAAAAAGGAGCTAATTTTTCCCAATTCCTGTGGAGACGACCCTATTTGCTACTGTTCGCAAGTTAATTAATTCTAGTATATCAGATCAAGCATACTCCTTGGAATCAGGGTGAAGCAAATAACCCATTGCACATCTGGAGTCCCTGCTCCAGTACCTGAAATTGGAGTTTGGCTATTTTTATTGGCAGTTAGGTTTATTGATTATTATTGCACAAGCACGACACCTGTCAATTTTTGGCGCCGTTGCCGGGGACTAGTGCCTGAGTTGTTTGTTCCTTTTTGAGTTTATTTTATTTTATTTTATTTTATTCTTATTTTGTTTCTGGTATTTTTGCTAGTTTATGCCTCGTTCTTCCCGCATAGGTAAATTAATATACGATCCTGAGATTGAGAAAACAGCGCGTAAGCTAAGATAAGAGACTAGGAAACACAAGGAAGAACAGTCATCTACGACATCTTCTGGGCTTAATTTGGCAATTGGATTGGCAGAATCTTCAACTGACTACTCTAGTAATTCGGAGCAAGAGGAGTACATCATGGCCAATAATAGAACACTCAGGGAGTTGGTTGCTCCTGATTTGACCCAACAACCCCTATGCATTACTTTCCCAAATTTAGCTGAAAATACTTCTTTTGAGTTAAAATCTGGCTTGATTCACCTATTACTATATTTTCATGGACTTTCAGGTAAAGAACCTCACAACCACCTCCAAGAATTTGACGTGGTTTGCTCAAGTATGAAGCCGTCTGAGGTTACTGAAGAACAAATAAAACTTTGAACATTTCCATTTTCACTTAAAGATGCAGCTAAAGACTGGCTGCACTACCTACCGACAGGTAGTATACAACATGGGTGTAGCTGAAGAAAAAATTTCTAGAAGAATACTTCCCTGCTTCCCGAGCTGCAAGTCTACGAAAGGAGATATGCTGCATTAAATAGCATCCCGGGGAATCCCTGTATGAGTACTGGGAAAGATTCAATAAATTGTGTATTAGATGTCCACAACATCAAATTAGTGAACAATTATTGATTTAGTACTTCTATGAGGACTTCAACTGTCTAACCAGAATATCATTGATGCTGCAAGTGGTGGGGCATTAGCAAATAAGACCCCTAACCAGGCATGGGTGCTAATCGAAGAAATGGCAGAAAACTCACAACAATTTGGGCCTCGTGAGAATACATTCATCCGTAGAGTGAATGAAGTGGAGATGTCATCTATCCAACAACAGTTATCTAAACTGACATCCTTTGTTCGACAACTGGCTATAGGAAACTCTCAACAAGCAAAGGTGTGTGGTATTTGCACAATTGTAGGGCACTCCACTGACACGTGCCTAATGCTACAAGAAGAGGGAGCTGAACAGGTAAATATGACTGGTGGCATGCCTGCGCCCCGAAGAGAGTATAATCTGTACTCAAACACGTACAATCCGGAGTGGAGAGATCATCCCAACTTTAGTTATGGGAACAGACAGCAGAATTCATTTCCAAATCGCCCTCCAAGATTTTAGCAATCATATCAGCCCAAGCCTCAATCTCCCTCCTCTAGTTCATCTAATACATCTCTCGAGGATATAGTCAAGAGTTTGGCTTCTAACACATTGCAATTCCAGCAAAAGATAGACTCCAGTATACAGAGTCTACAAATGCAAATGAGTCAATTAGCAACTGCTGTCAATCGTTTGGAAGTTAAGGTGGATGGGAGATTACCCTCACAACCTGAGGTAAATCTAAAGAACGTGAGTGCTATGATCCTCAAAAGTGGAAAAGAGATCAAAAGTCCCAAGCCAAGAAAAATGAGGATCAAATTGAGAGTGGGTTGGAAGAAGAAGGAATAGGCAAGGTAACTCTTGAGGTAATCTCCGACTCGGTGATTAAAGCTAAGGTCCATCCACCACCCTTCCCTAGTAGATTGGAGAAGCCAAAGAAGCAGGAGAAGGAAAAAGAAATCCTAGAGGTGTTCCATAAAGTGCAAATAAACATACCTCTATTGGATGCAATCAAGCAGATGCCCAAGTACGCAAGGTTCTTGAAGGACTTGTGCATCAATAAAAAAAAGTTAAGGGGAGATAAAAGAGGTGTAGTGGGAGAGAATGTGTCAGCAGTATTGCAAAGAAAGCTTCCACCTAAATGTGGTGATCCAGGTGTGTTCATCATCCCCTGTAAAATTGGAAATTCTAGAACTAGAGGTGCCATGTTAGATTTTGGGGCTTCTGTTAATGTGATACCTAAATCTATATTTGATTCCCTAAATCTAGGCCCATTAAAGAAAATGGGAGTGATAATTCAATTGGCTGATCGTACTAATGTTTATCATAAGGGCTTAATTGAGGATGTTTTGGTTCAAGTTGAAGGATTAGTTTTTCCTGCTGATTTCTATGTGCTTGATATGGGTGACAGGAATTCTCCAAATCCATCACCTATTTTGTTAGGAAGACCATTTATGAGTACTGCCTAGACTAAGATTGATATTAATAAGGGTACACTTATGATGAAATTTGATGGAGAAATTATTTACTTTAATGTTTTTGATGCAAATAAACATCCTACTGAATCTCAATCCATGTTTGTTACTAGTATGACTAAACCTATTATGCAAGAGGCATTTGAGTTGAATGACAAGGAGAATCTAGAAGTTGTGGTGGCCAAACATCGGGAGCAATTAAATGCAGAATCCAAGCCATTGTTTGCCCATTTCAGATCATTCCTGAGTCAAATGAGCACCACGGTTCATGAGTTTAAAGACTACTCCATCTATGAGGGCTATCAGGAGCATATGGAGCAAGCCATGAAAAGAATTGAAAATTTTTATCCTCCTTGAGTAAAGACAATTATAGTCTGGCCAAAGACATTAAAGAAAGGCGTTGCTTGGGAGGCAACCCAAGAATTCTGTTTATGCTGTTAGTTTTTTGAGTTTTTTTTAGTTTAAATTGCTAAGCGTCATTTAAGTTAATTTCTTTTAGTAGGAGGCACTTGGTTGCAAGTACAAAGTTGTGGTCATTCTTGGTATTGACTTCAATACAATTTGGTGGGCAGAAGACTCTTAGTCGTCAGGACGTGCTCACGTCACGATGACTGATGCAATTTTCAAAGATGCGTTAGGCCGTCCAGAAGACTTCACTTGGTCAGGATGTGCCCGCGTCACGAGTCATATTACGTTTCAACATTTTTCAAGGTGCCAACCAGAAGACTCTTCATTGTCAGGACGTGCCCACATCACGATGCCTGATACAATTTTCTAAGAATGAATTGGGTCAATCAAAAGACTTTGCTCTATCAAGACGCGCCTGCGTCACGAGTCCCATGGCCATTCAAAATTTCTCCATGCCCTGACCAGAAGACTCCAACCATTTTGGACGTGCCCACGTCCAGTAGGATCATTGGATTTTCCCAAAAAAAAAAAGTCCAATTTTTTTTCCTTTCTTTTTTTTCTTTATGTGCTTTCAGCAATTCTAAAAAAAAAAAGCAAAAACCCTAATTTTTTTCTCCTCTTTCTTTTCTTCCTTTTTTTCCCCTCTTCCCAATCAGCAACCGTCGCCGCCTCCTCCTCCATCCCCATCACTGCTACTGCCGTTTGCCATCGCCTGTCGCTCTTCCCAATCAGTTCGTTGCCGCTACTGTTAGACCCTCCACCACCACGGTTCATGCTCGCTCCGAAGTCGATATTGCTGCTCTCCGCCGTGCCGTCGTGCTGCCACTACCCGAAGCTCACGGTTACTACCACCACCGCTGCTCTTCGCTGTGCTGCGCAGCTACTGCTCCAACACTCAGAAGTCCTCGACACTACTACTGCTAGAGGTAGGCCGTCATCCACAAAGCCGTTCGTCGACCGCTAGAACTTTTTCACCATTGCTGCAGTTTCTGTCGTCACTGTGGTTGTTTTCGTTGCTACTACTCTGTCATCGTCACCGAGACTCATCCACAGTCACCACTTGGTGACTTTCAGGTTCTAATTTCCTTCACACAGGTAGCTGATGACAGAATTTAATTTGAGTAGATGATGCCAGAAATTTAATTGGGTAGCTGATAACAAATGCTTTGGTGACTATTTGGGTTGATTTGATTCCAAGATTTACATCTCTTTGTCATATTTGATCTGTTAAAATTGAGTTGACTGCAATTTGGGGATTTTGCCATGGTTCCATTGTTTTGAATTTGGTTTCATAATACAGGGTAAATTCTGACTTGGGAGAGTATTATTTATGCAGTGGCCAGTTGAATTGGTCACTTGGCCCTTAGTGGCATTTGGGTGATCCAGTTTGAATTTTGAATTCAGTGTGTGACCGTGATTCTGGCTGGTTTAATCTCCTGGTAACCCCATGGCGAAAAAGCAAGTAAACAAGCAATCCCAGGCCAGTTTTTTTTTCCTCCCATGCCTTAGCTAGCCGTCCTCTCTCCTGCGTTCAGGGAAGTGCTCTTGTCTTCCTTTTTCTCTCACTACAAGAAAATTGGTCTTCAGTGACAATGTATTGTTGTCACAAAATAGCAAGAAGTCATCAGAAATGACATTTATTGACGAAATATAGGTCGTCACAGGGTCGTCACTATATGTCCCTTGGTAAAAGTCAACAGTGACAAGTTGAAAAGTCGTCAATGAAAAACAATGTTTAGAGACAACATTCAACAGTGACAAGTTGAAAAGTCGTCAGTAAAAAGCTATGTTTAGTGACAACATTCTGCTCTAGGTTTATTGACGATTTTTTGTGTTGTCAGAAATACCTGGTAGAGGTCATCAGTAAAAATAGTGAATGGTTCACAGTTATTATAATCAGGTTACTGACGACTTTTTTTGTCACTATTAAGCTTTCAATTAGTGACAAAATTTTATTGTCACTGAGAAGTTTATCTTGTCAGTTTCACATTCTGTGACAACTTCATTTTGTGAATAGAGATTTATGATTTCCCCACCAACTGTTCTAATGAATCCACAATTTTTCAACTAGAATCACTCACCCAAAATAAGTAAAAATACTATACCGAGACAATTTAAACCAGTAAAAGAAGTTATTACATTACACATTGAAAGCCAAAATATTATATTTGGCAAATTCATGTCAAATTCAAGGTTTACATCAACATCCAAATGCTTTGATAAATTGCATTTGTCCCAAATATGGCATCTAAACAAGGTATCAATACAAAAGGGATTTGAATCCAAAAAACAAGTCCCAAAGTGCAGCACTGCATGAGCAAAAGCCACCTTTCTCTCCAAAGTCATCCAGTCATCAGCCAAATCATAATTCTTGATCATCCAAAAATGCTAATTCAACAGCATTATCTACAATAAATTAGCAAAATAAGAAGGATGTAAGTAATATTATACACTAAGTAATATGATGTGAACCAAGAACTCGCTCTCGTTCTGTGACTGAATTATCATAGAAAAAGTGGAATACAAGATAAGGATAAGTAGACTAATTCCAGTTTTGATTCATTACTTTTCCTTTATTGGACAAAAATTCCAATTTTGATTCATAGCCAAGGGGCAAAAGATTAAAGGTATCAAGACAAGTTGACGAAAATCAAAGATTAAAGGTATCAAGACAAGTCGGCCAAAATCAAGTTAGACATTAATGAAATTCTCAAAAGGTGTTCTACACAATCTTAAAGCACTAGAATTAACTTCTTATTCTTGCAAGCATGTGCATCTTCAAGCAAGAAAACTACTAACAGTTTAACATTCATCAGTGAATTAAGTAATGATGATCATGAGTGAAATCCCAACTGACTAGTAAGCTGAAACCAGTAACAGATGCGAAAGATGTGGCCATTGAAGCAGCAGACAAAGCTAATTCTCCAAGATGTCCCACAAACATCACAAAAATCAGTTGTAGAAAGAATTGTAAAAGGCTCACACAGATGAGAGGCCCTGCTAGTTCATCATTCACTCATGACTGTACACTAATTTGAACTCAAACATGCTGGATTATCAAAGTTATGCGCTAATTGGAACTCAAGCAGTTCATTAGTTATTCATGATTATACACTAATTCGAACTCCAACGTGCTGATTTACTACAATTATATGTTAATTAATGATCAAAAGCTTTCAACCATTCATGATCATAAAGTAAATTAGAACTAGATCTTGCAGGATTATTAAAATTAAGCGACTGAAGCACTTACAGATAGAGAGAGTTTACAAAGAGTACCTGATTCCATAAAGGGCAAGCCGGCAAAGACTTCGAATCCCGAAGGCGAACCTGCTTATATCAGTAAATGTTATAAAATTAACGTTTTAAGTAGATAAGGGGCTGTAAATTCTCATCAAAAAAACTGGGGTCAAGTTTTCTCCCATCAAGGAAAGTGATGCAAAATGTGCAAGTCTCATGAGAATTAGTGCTAGGCCTAAGCTCTCTGAAGCATAAAACCCAAGTCCAAGCCCAAAATTAGTAACTTATTTTGTTTTGGTAATCAAGCTTTGTGAGCCAACAGAGTTACTTGTAAGACTAGAAATTTTTTGCTCATACCTTTGGAATGAACCTTTTCATATTAAATGCCAAAAATGAATTAAGAAGCTAGATATTACTTTATATTAGGAATCCTTAGCCATTAGGGAAGTGGTGCTGATGATTGGCATCTGCAAACAAAATGGTACAAAAGAAGCCGAAAATTTCAAACATTGTAATTAATGACTTGACCAGCCCACCACAAAAGCCATGCTACCAAGGTCCACAACCAGAACCAAACACTCGAAGGCAACCAGCAAAAGATTACGCACCAGACAAACAAGCAGAGACACGAAACAAGGTGACGCCCCTACCACAGCCACCACCACCACATATGTGTGTTTTGTGGCTTTTTTCCTTTCCCATCTCCTTCAAAAATGTAGAAGTAAAAGAGAGTAAGTAGTATACTGCTACCAGTACTAAAGTCCCTCTCAAGCTTTAGGCTAGTTGGCTATTATTTTCAATTCCCTTTCATCATCACAAAGTCCCACTCCCTCCTCCCACCTCCCTTCACTTTCTCATGTCTCCATTCATTAGCTCTCCTTTCCTCTCTCCTGCCTATTTTCTTTCCAACTCAAAAAAGAGAATTGAGTGTGTTGGACTCAGGTAAAGGGGAACTACCTTTCCCTGATTTTCTTATAGCAATTTTCAAAGTTGCATTAAAGATTGCACTAGTACTCTGTCTTACCCCACCCTCCCCCCAAAAAAAAAAAAACCCTTCTCTTATAGGAAAAAAGAAAAATACTGAAATGGGCTGGCCTACCCAAGTCAATTTTCTCAGCTTTATCCTACCATACCATTGTCTTTCACCTTCCTGAGTTCCTGTCTGCTGTGCTGGTGGACCTCCAAACTTCGTGGATCCCACCAACTACAAGGTCTGCAGTTCAGACAGTTTTCTTTTGGTCAATCAAGACCGCCAATCCATTCTCATTGACTAAACTTAGAGATCACAATTAGTTTCAACCTAAGTACAGGTAATATGCATCTCTGGCCCATTGATAGAATTGAACTACCTAAGATGGCATAGCATGTGCCGTTTTCTTTCTCAGATTCGAAGTCTTCCCAAACCTCAGATGTTTTGCTTTTGTTGGGGACTTGGAATCCTTCTTTTGTATCATTTTCCTAGGTGCACCTAACGTTATCACTCCCAAGCACCCATATTTTGATTTCGTTGAGGACCTTCATCAGTTCCAAATTGATTGGAGTGTCATTTATCACAAGAATGGGGCTGTCCAAAAGCAGTAGAGTTGATAAAGGTACATTTGAACCACCATGTGGGATGGAAGAAATGTCCAGTGGACTGGTTGAAAGGCCTTTAACAATGAACCTGTGATTAGATTTAGGACATAGCTACATGGTAGCTATAACAATGCTAGTATTGGTGTAATGACAGTCTTAAGATAACGCATATGTTAGAGAACAAAGGCAAGAACATATGTTGTGTGACAGCCCCACTTCTCCCTAGAGCGTACCCTAAGGTATCTGTGGACCGCCTGCCTAGCTTTCGCCAGGATTCACTACGATTCTCAATCAAAATAAAGTTTGAACCTCAATAGATATAGTCCTCAAATGAATTACAATGTCAATTTCAAATATTTATATTAAATGCTCTACTAATTTACATTCCACAAATCAATCGAACTTCAAAACATACACTCACTACAGTTACTCAATCGTATTACAAATCTCAAATAAGTACAAAGCAAAATCTCCAAAATAATAATTACATTTCCATTTAGTCCAATTACACTAAAAGTCCAACAATCCATGATTACAAATAGTACCCTAAATAATCCAGCCAGTCACTCTAAGAAAGATCACAACACTTACTTTCCTTTGCCTCGAGCCCTGTGGAGGGGAAACAAAACATTTTTGAGGTAAGCTAGAAGCTCAGTGAGGTTCCATAAAAATGAGCAAATTCACATTTGGTCAAAATCATAACACTTGAACCAAGTAGCATTTTTGCAAAACAGTTGAGTTGTTAAAGATCACTTACAAAAGTATGATTCACTTAAAAGTGTTATAGCGAGAAAACTCTAGAATACACTTGTGCACGCTTAACAAAAGATGTGCACATTCAAGCATTCGGACGATAATTAAACTAACAATTCACTTCAATCAAATCATAAGTACTGAGACGGGATGAGAGGTGTCTCCCACACTAATTGGGTGTGACACATACTACCGTTCAGATTTAATCACTCATAAGATACTGAGATGGAATGAGAGGTACCTCACACTCATTAGAGTGTGGTACATACTATCGCTCAAAACGTATGGTCGACGAGACGACGCACCAATCGACTTATTCAAAATTCACTATCAAGGCGGGATGAGGGTACCTACCACTCATTGAGTGTGGTACATACTACCGCTTAACACATTTGGTCGACGAGACAACGCTCCAATCGACATATTCAAGATTCACTATCAAGGCGGGATGAGAGGTACCTACCACTCATTGAGTGTGGTACATACTACCGCTTATCATATATGGCGGAATTAGAGGTACCTCCCACTCATTAGAGTGTGGTATATACTTCCGCTTAACAAACACAAGTCGAGAATTCAAGACACAACACATATTCAACTTATAACTCATCTTTAGTCACAACTTCAAAATCACATAAATAAATCACTATCTCATTTAGTATTTGCGAATCAAGACAAATGACATGCAGGGAAACTCACAAACTCTTCATAAGTTATTTCACTTGTAAAGCATTTTGTTTGAAAATAACAGTAAATCCTTTCTTTGCAAATATGAGTCGAGCAAATTATTTCACAAGTCATTTTCACATAGTAGTAAAATATTTGATTTATAAACGGATTGGAATACTCACACTTATAGAACACTGCAAAACACTTTTACAATTTCTTTTATTTCAAATAAAGGTAAGTGCGATGAAGTACACACTACCCCACTTAACGATTTAAAAATCCAAAATCACTTCAAATTATTTAACCAATACACTTCGAATCATATTCACAAAACACATAACATACATTGAAACTCACCATAGTAATAAAGTTCGCTTTCCAAGGTGGGATCTGGTTCGAGTCCTTCCTCATCTCCTATTAACACGAAAAGGAAGAAATAAGTTTCGCCTCACTCACAGCGAAACTAAACTCAAATAACTCATTTTACAAGATTTCATTTGCAAATCTAAATTTTCACATAAACAATAACTCTATCGATGCACTCCTTTTAGGCGATTTCTAATCTTTAGCAAAATGATTTAAAGTGAGCTTTTTCACCTCTAAATCATTCATTTGAGCTCACACTTAACACTACACTTTAATTCAAAATTCTAACACACTTTTCAAACAATTTTCACTCGTTTTCAATACACAAAATTCATGAAAATTAGCTAAAGTATCTCAAATCCTTCAATTTGTCCAAAATTGTACTTTTCCCCCAAAGTTTAGCGAAATTCAATTTCTCACCACAGAAGTTCAAGATTTTAACTCTTTTAGAACATTTTCTCATAAACGAACATAATACATATACATTTAAGCAAAATCTCATCAATAAACATCATAGAATTTCAAAATCACACTTCAAAATTGCCAAGTATGGTTCGGCCAACTCTTATCATTTTCCTTCAAATTTTCAACTACAAAATCTACTTTCTAACAATAGAATGAACTCATTTCGCATATATCAAACATATTCACAATCAGGTCCTCAAGTCCGCTACCTAAAAGCCACCTCAAGTCCGCTACCTAAGTTGGGAATTCAAGAGCCCAACTTAAATGCTTCATACATAAGCATTCTTATCAAAATAAATCATAGATCTACTATATTTAACACTAATCAAGGTAGATCTGAGAGATTTGAGTCTATACCTTCAGATCTGTCTAGATCTGACAAGATCAAGCCAGATCTTGTGAACTCCTCTCAAGAATGATACTCCCAAGCTTAGAAACTCCAAAAGCTCCAACCTTAGCCCACGATCTGCTTGATTTGATGATGGATTCCTTCTCCAAACTCAAGAACAAGAAGTAGCCAACCCAAGAGAAGCTTTCTTCCTCTTTCTTCTCTCTCTCTCACTCTCACACGGCAGCCAAGAAATGGAGGAGAAACCAAGATCAAGACCTTCAATGGAGTCTTCAAGCTTGACGAAGAAGATGAAGTTGGAAGAACCTCACAAACTCTCTCTCTTTTCTCTCTCTATGGTTCGGCCCTCACTCTCTCTTTCTCCCTCTCTCATGGCAGCTCCAAGAAGGAGAAGGAATGTCTTCAATGAAGGCTTGAAGCTTCAAGAAAGGAAGGAAGAAGAATGGAAGAAAAATTGCAAGCTTTCTCTCTCTCTCTAGCTCTTCACTCTCTCGGCTGCTCTCTCTCTCTATGGAGCAAATTTGTAGCTGAAAATGAATCAATAAAGGCAAGAAGAATGCCTTTTAAGGGACAAAAAGGAAGCAATCCCACAAATCGTGGGAAAAAGTGGTCAACGGCCACTTTATGTCGCGTCTCGTGCGTCATTCTAACTTTTACTGTTTTAACTCATTCAGGCACTGTCCAAGCTTAAATATATCTCTACATATGCTCAATTTCAATTTGAAGTCACTATTCCACTTCGGAACAAAATTTAACACTTAATCTGGCCGAACACACACACCGGCAAATAATTCTTGAAAAATTTTCTAAATTAGAAAATATTCACTTAAAACATAAATTCACTCATATTTTAATAAATAAACACAACATAAATATTATTATGCATTTTTAAAATAAAATTTGAATTTTGAGGCCCTCAAATGTTGGACTACAATAAATTATGAACTAGCCGATAATCCTGACTCTTAGAGAACAAGTTATTATTGAACTTTACAAGTAGTAGTATCAAGCCATTGATGAGGGTATTTATATAAGAGAAGGCGCAACAACAACAACAAACTAAGCCTTTATCCCACTAAATGGGGTTGGCTATATGGATCATACGTCGTCATTTATACGAGAAAAGGGAAGATCAGAAAAAAAATTCCAAACAAAAACATGAAAGACCATGAAGGCCCATATAAAGTAGCAAGTCACTAACAAAAGCATTCACAAAAAAAATAGGGATTAAACATAGATTTCCATTAGGAGTAGCCAGTACTAAAGCAATGAAAATTAAACTATCATCTCAAATGTGAAAAGAAATTCTCTTTCTAGATTTACACAAAATGGAGTTATTTCTTACATTACTAAATTAACGCATATTTTAAGCTACCATTTGATGAAATTTCACTCATGCTACAGTTTGTGAAATCAAGTGAGCATTAGCTACTTGTCATCCATCCAGTAAGTTTTCCGTACAAACAAGTCATGCCAGAATAAGTTTCACCATTTTCCAATTACATGGGAAGGTATATTTTGATTTGAATAGAAGGCTTCAAGTCAAAATGACAAGGAGACAAATAATAATCCAACCAGTCCCCTTGATACCATCCTTAATTTTAGCCAGGGAAGCCATTATCAATAAAACATTTTGAAATTGCAGAATTTATGAAGAAAAAATTTGAATGCCTTTTACCTTCAATTGTATATCATCTATAATTACTCTCTCCTTATCAGAACCAATATCTCAGACATAGGCCTACCTCTTAGAGGCCCAAGAGCATTCATAATTATTTTGATGACACTCTTAGGATAACTTTGTACAACGGATAAAATATTAAAAAATTTAATCCACCAACAAAAATGAATCGAAGTTCAGTTCACTGTCCACATAATAAGACTACCAGCGATTAGGCAATCGTCACCTCATAAGTTTTTGTATACCTACGTGTACATGTCTGCATATATATCTAGTTATTGTCCACAAAATAGGACTACCCAAGATTAGGTGTCCAGCCACCTCTTATATTTGTATATCTATGTAATTGTAGAATGTACAGGGGAAGGCACATTATACACACCAGACATGCACGCAGTTTGGCTCCCTAAGATGCCAAACCCACAAAGATTCACAAAGAAAGCAACAAGAATACTAAAGGGAAATATAAATTAATCATCACCCAAAAAAAAAAAAAGATACCTTTTCCTGTCTCAGTCACTCTCATTTCCACCATGGAGCAATCCTGGTTAATATATCAACAGCAAGGATTGTAAGGTGGCCACAAAAGATTAATAAGAAGATTTTGCAAAAATTTCATCTAAAGAGAAATGCATCTGGAAGACCACAAGATAAATATCTTGAAGATACAAAAGGAAAACCATGAAGATATATCTGAAAAAGCAGTTTTCACATGTCAAATTGCAAGCACGTCTGAAAGTCAATAAACAAAGACACAAATTTTGAAAATTAGGGCAAATTTTAATTTGATGAGGTTCCTCTAATTCATCAATCATCAGAAAACATGAGAAGTTCCAAACTAACATGAGAGAGGGAAAGGGGGAGAGGGAGGCAGGGAGGGGGAGAGAGAGATATTCAGAATCAAATTTCACAAAAATGACTAGTATTTCACACAACATAATCATTGATAGATTTGCAATCAACTTGAAGCTATTCTGAGTCCCAATTCAGGATACTTATCCAAAATCCTAATACATAGTGTACTTATTATAAAAAACAATAACATAATAACCCCCAAAACCTACATGAGACCTCCTTAAAAAAAAAAAAAAAGAAAGAAAGAGGAACTATCATGGCCACAATGTCCTTTTGTATTTTTACTCTTCCGTGAGCATTTTTGCTTACCTAAGAAATATGTGAAGCAAAAATGCACACTCTTTTGAGATGGAATGTGAATGATCGTGAGAGCAAAATGGGACTCTGTCCCATGCAAGTGTCACATCCTTGTAATGGAAGGTCCATGTTTCCATTATACAGTGACTCGTATATTCTCTTGTTTGTCATCGTCATCTTAAGGTAAGGATTATTTCAGTTTCCACATTCTCAAATCTCAAAGCATTCGATAGCCAAAAAGCTTTTGTACATAACTACGAGCCTGTTCCATTAGAAGTATGGACTTCACAAATCTATGACACAAAATTCCGTGCCTAAAGTATTTCAGCATCATCATTCTTTTTTTTCCACCTAAAGTAATTGCAGAGAAAATTAATGAAACAAAACTTACTGTTATGAATAGGAGTATGAGAATTTCAAGTTTATCAGAAAGCAATGGAAAGGTGTGCATGGATGACAGAATGAATGATGGTAATTAGGGCAGAATATTGCACATGAACTCCTTTTGTGGTCCTGATTAAAAATAATTCATCTGCTGCTGTTGTCATTTCCTCTGAAGGGACAAATATTAAGCTATTTGAAATGGAAAAGTAACTAAGCATGAAGTTGTGACTGGCTGGAGAAATGTAAAGATTATTAAGGAACCTGCTCTTGTATTTTTTATGGAACACTGATTGCTAGAAAAGCTGTTTAAGAAATTGAAGTACTTTTTGGTTTGTAATGACAAAGCAACACATGTTTTGATAAAAACCTTAATGGCAGCGTGTCAGGATCAACTTCTTCAGCTGAAAATAAGACAAAAGCAGAATCCAAAAGCCAAAAAGAACACCTTTAAACAGCTTTTTACTTTGCAAAGCTATAATCAGCATATCTTAAGCAACAGAGACCAGGCCTTAAAGCAAACTCAAAGAATTAAGTGGAACTTATTCCTTGTGAATAAATTAATAGTTTTTCAGCAGAAATGTTATTTCTTACACAGAACTGCATAGTATAGTGTTTTGCACATCCTTCTTATCATATAAAAACATTATGAGTTAAAAAAAATTAAAAAGAGAAAAAAGAATTATGAAAAAGTTTTACCTATATGTGGACATACTAGGCACACAATTCATAAGCTAAAAAATTCATATTTAAAAATGTACGAGCCTGTAATATGATTTCTATATACTGACCATTGAAACAATTTTGAAGAAAAATACTTCATTCCAGTTCACAATTTCAACATCAGAAGAGCTATCTGAGCCAGTTCCACAAGTTTGTGCACTCTGTCGAGTTAGCTATAATTCATCAGCTTGGCTCTGGTTTGGAATAAGATGGACTGCAACAGTATATTGGTTGAAAGACAAGCTTTCAAATTTTGGGAGCTGCATTTCGAGCACACACGAAGCAAACATCAAAACCTGAAAAGGACACGATAAATTAAACAAAATCTAACAATTCATAGAAAACAAGCTTGTTCAGACTTTCAAATTCTGCACCCATTGAGCTAAGATGTCCAGTCATGATCACCTTAAAGATCTCTAAACAACTCCATTAGAACAAAATTCAGCTGAGAACTACTGAAGGATGTGTCTCTAGTTTTTAACAAATTACAATCCACCATTTCAATTTAGTTATGCTTAACATGGTAAGCATTAGAATCCACCAGAGGATGCATGAAACGGAGTAGTAATACATAAAAGCCCATTTAAAAGGATGGTATGAAATAAACACTTTCTATAGGCTGTTATATTATCTGCAATTGATCATCAATTGTATGCTCCACTCAAAGCCGGCTTTTGCTTCTGGAGATTCTTTTACATGACAATTGAGTATGATGTTAGAGCCTTAAAATGTTTCAATAATCTTGAGCTTATATGGACTTAGGAGATTTGATGACCAAGCCCATAGCTCTCTAGGCAGAGCTATAGGTCTTTCACCAGAGCAAAGTGCAACACATTTGGACTATACAATGTCCAACAAAGAAGAACAACAGATTTCTTATTACTAAACATGGATAGGTGTTGTACTGAAAAAGGAATCAGCTTCAAACTACAGCACAAAGCAATTTTGAGAAACTATGGAAGATAGTTAAATAATAATAATAATAATTATTGCTGTAATGAGTGTACTCTTGGTTGGATTGTTACTTTTAATGTAAAAAACCATAGAATATACTAGGTGTAAGAAAAGAATACCTCATGCAACTATAGGAAAGAGCAACCTCTGCCTCTGTAATTATGACAGTCGCCATTTGTGTGAACTTCTGACATAGATTTCCATTTACATGAGAATCCAACAAATTCTTTGAAACTAGCACTTTTAATGGCTTTCTCTCTCCAGAAGGCATTAAAACAACTAAGAAATGTCAATTAAAAATTCAACGGCATTGACATGTCATAAAGCAAACCCATCACAGGTTCATTGTTAGTCATAAGATTTCAACTAAAACAAATGTTAGGGGAAGCAAAATTTGGGGAATTAAGAAATTATCTATGTAAACAACAACATACAGGTGATTGCACACAAAGATTAAAAGATTCGAACATAAATTTCTGGAAAATAAGAAATGCAAGATTAGGGGCAAAAATTTGTAAAAGAATTTTGGGAACGCGCACAAACACATAGAGAGAGAGGGAGGGAGGGAGGGACCAACCTTTTCTTGAGGATAGCTGGATCTAGACAGCCGGCATGTGAGTCCACACAAGGGAAATTCCTGGCTAAGAGAATCGGTGGTGAGAGGGTGGTGAAAGACTAAGAGAATTGGTGGTGAGAATTGGTGGTGAGAGGGTTGTGAGAGGCTGTGAGAATCAGTGGTGAGAGGGTTGTGAGAGGCTGTGAGAATCGGTGGCGAGAGGAGAGGGTTAGCTGAAAGACAAAGACTTAGCTGAAGTTTGGGTGGTGAGAGGCTGTGAGAATTGGTGGTGAGAGGAGATGGTGAGCTGAAAGACAAAGACTTAGCCGAATTTTGGGTTTGTCCGCCACTTCTACTCTTTCTTTGTTTTGAAAAAAAATTGACTTCAACCATCCCTCCTTCCACACAAAATTTGTATGAAACATTTTTGTTTGTAATTTTATTTCAAATATAGATTTTACTTATATATTATTAGTCGTTATTTTTTTGACAAAAAACAAATATTTTTTTAATCATGGTGGCAATATAGTGTCACTAAAAAATAATGCAAAAATGTTAAGTCCTTAATTATGCATATTATTTATGGATATTTTCCCCTAATTATGGCCTAAATATTGTGTTAATTGCTTGATTCTACTTATATTTGGTTCTTGGCATTTATTTAGGTCATTGGACTTATTTGGAGCTTAAAAGTGCAATTTTGGTGAAAATTCCAGAAGAGAATCCCAGATAAGGCGCGGGCACGCTGTGTGTTGATTTGGAAGTTGCCTTTTTGAAGAAGTGAACCATTTTCCCACGGGAGACAATTGCTGAATATTTGGAAACAAGGATTTCATTTACTTTTGGGAATTGGTCAAAGACTCCTTTTAATTAGGAATATTTGTAATTGGTTTCCATATTTATTTTGTTATGGTGATTTAGCAAGTTAGATTCCAATTAGGACTCAAACTCTTTGGAGTCCTAATTTGGAAGGGAGATTAATAGCTTTAGTTTTGGCTAGCTTTAAGTAGACAAAGGAGAGAGCTTTCTTCGTGGGTTATTATTCTTGGTTTTTAGTTTTGGTGATTAGTCTCGCGGGGCGGACTTAGCTTGAACAAGATTGCTTGGCTGCCTAACCTTGGCTATTCGTTAGTTTTGAAGCTTATTTTCGTTCCTTTCTTTTCTTCCTTTTGTCATTCTTAATTGAAGCTTCCAAAAATGTCTTTTGGTGGTGATTCTCAATGAAAAGTGGCTAATTTCTTCGTCTAGTTGAAGGCTAATCGAGCTTTGGTTCATCAACTCTGTGAGATTTGTTTGGATTATTTTTATTTCATTTATTTACAAGTATTTGAATATTTTCTGTTATTCACGTTTATAATTATTTCTTGCAATTCAATAACTGGCCATTATTTAATTGTGGGGATAATCTACTGTCATCTAGAACGCCAAATACGTAATCGTTTGGAAGGTTTTAGTATTTGTGACAATTGACGTAATTCAGTAGTACAAGAAACTTTTGGGTTATTGTCATGGGAATATTCAATCTGGTTTAAATGAACCGAACTTATGTGTTTGTTGGTTAGAATTGGTGGCTAATCTAATTGTTAATGCTGTTGGTGGGCTAAATCCTAAGAGTTTGTTTAGGGTTGTCTACTAGCAAGAGAAGTAGTTACAGACCTTGTCGTGGCTATCGACACAGTAAGGATTGGCAGGTTGTCAGAGCTTGTTGACAACCATAACCAATTTATTTGTAGGTAATTGAACGCAATTTAGTGTCAGTGATCAAGTTGATGAAACCAAGGTGAGATTAGGCCTTTGACTAGATCTTGTTATTGATTAATTTATTTTCGTATTTGATTCCTGTGATACTGTTTATTTTAATTGGAGTTTTGTGGTGTTGTTTATTTTTATTTATTTTTATTGGGTTTTATTAATTAGGAACTATTCGAACTCCCTCCCCCCATTTATTTTATATCATAGAAAATAATTCTTCCAATTCCCTAAGGAAACGACCCTACTTGCCACTTACACAAATTAATTAATTTCTCTGGGTAAATTCTGGTATATCGAATAAAGTAAACTCCTTAAAATCAGGGTGAAGCCAGTAACCCATTGCATATCCGGAGTCACTGCTCTAGTACTAGAATTAACTCGGGAATATCTCTGTAGGCAGTTAGGTTTTATTTATTTATTTTTGTACAGGCTCAACACCTGTCAAAAAAAAATATTACAAATTTTTGGAATTTTTTGTTTTTCATTTTATTTCAAATATAGATTTTACACATACAATATTATTCATTATTTTTTGACTGAAATATTTTTGTATCATGGTGGCAATTTAGTTTCACTAAAATATATTGGAAAAAAATGAAAATAGTTTAGTAACTACATGTAAAACAAAGGCAATTCAGTTTATAATGACAATAATATATTCATTGATAAACATCATTGACAACTAAGAAAACTCGTCATACAATACCTGTAGCAACAGTGATGAAATTGAGCATTTTCTCATTATTTGGTGTTTGTTTGTGGGATTATTATTATGATGAAATATTAAATTTATCACAAACTAGTTGTCCCAATTAGACAATTTTGATGAAGTGGGATGTTGTGGGTAAAGACCCTCTTTCTGTGGTGACTTTTTTTTCCGTTCTTAATTTATTTGAAACATACATTTTGCAGTTGTAGTATAATTTCTCATTTTAAAAATTTCCATCATTGGTGACAAAATTTGTTAATTTTATACAAGTGAAAATAATCTTCTATTACATTTCTAATAGTTGAGCTAAAATTTTAAACACATTTCTTATAATTGCAAAAGTAGACTAAATCTCATAATTGAAAATCATGAAATTCACTTGATATGGTTGTCAAAAAATTTTTTCTTTTTTTAAAATCCAATGTTATTAATAATATATTGCAATAAGTTGTAAAAAATTGAACTCAATTTAATGAGAACACAAACTATCACGAATCCATTTCTATTAATGATGAAATTCCTGTAGTGCTTAATCCTACACATTCCATTGATAATTAACTATTGAGATGTCTTTTGCCTATTGTTAGTAGAAAAAATTGGGCTTAAATTACAAAATTTAGGTAGTTATAGTAGAAACTATGAATGTTCTTTATATATATATATATATATATATATATATATATATATATATATCTAGGCTTAGTTATAACTTAAATTTTAGGAAAATATAAAATATCTATACACAATTTATTCAAATGTCTAGCACATTTCATAAATAGAGAAAATATAGGGGCAAATCTATAAAATTTACGGTGTCATAGTAGAATTTATGTGAAAATGAGTTTGCCAGTGGTGACAAAATGTCACCACTATCTTTCAATTACCAGCTCTAACTTAACTTTTTGGGAAATACAACATTTCTTTACAATATCTTATTCAAATGTCTAATTCATTTTGCAAATACAGAAAATGTAGGGGCTAAACTGTAAAGATTAGGGTGTCATAGTAAAATTAATGAAAGTGAGCCATAAAATGGAGTTTTACAGTGACGCTAAATGTTGTCACTGACCATTCAATGATATTAATAATTTATTACAAATGTTATAATGACAACAGAAATTGTCACTAAATATTCATCACTGACGAGAAACCAAATTGTCAATGAACAGAACAAACAATAGTGATGACATCAAAAAAATTGTCACTACCACATACTCCAAATTCACCAAGTCGTCACTATTGTTTTCCATAATTATTCCTGCATTCTCAAAATCTCTTGGTGGGAAACTTTTTCTGATGAGAATTCATAGTCGTCAGTGTGCGATAGAATTTGATGAGATTATTGTGACGACTTCTAGTGTTGTGGTTAAAGGATAACTTTCTGTGACGACTTTAGGCTTGTCCCTAAAAAATGTTGTCACTAATATCCAAATTTCTAATTTTCTATCTAATTGAATTTGAAAATTTTCATTTATATTAACTTCACGTTAATTAATAACTAACTTTATTTTTTAAATTAAAAATTTATTACAATTTCAGAAATTATGGGTATTTTAGCTAAGATAATTCAAAATTTTGGCACAAGTCAACTAGGATTAATTTAGTCAATTTCAACTTTAGTTTTTATCTAAGATTATGAATATTTTATTAATTATTGCTGCTTAACATAGTTATTAAATATTATAATGGGTATTCAAACAGCTGCTTAGTGACGATATAAGTTGTTACTAACAAATATGTAATTTTACTGACAACAACAGGTTGTCAGAAAACAGAAATAGTGACAACACTAAAAAAGTTGTCAATAAAAAGAAGGGGAAATACTGACAACTCATATCATGTCGTCACTGATGTTGAACCCACCCTTTCCACGTCTAATGGCGCGAACTATTTTCTGATGACAATTTGAAGTCATCACTAAATATTTAACTAGTACAAATCAGTAGTGATAATCGCCAAAATCGTGGCTAAAGGGTCTTCTTCTATGACGACTTTTTTTTATCACTGGAAAAAGTCGTCACTAATAACCCATTTTCTTGTAGTGTCTTGTTCTTTACTTGTTACATTGAAGACAATGTACTGTTTAGGTGTGGGGGAGGGATTCAATTGACTAGTACGTGTGCATAACTCTTATTTTTCTTTGTTACAATCAAAAGGCAAGTTTGAGTAGTAAATCCATGCTAGCTAAATTTCTTATTTTTCTTAACAATAAATTTGGGTGATAAATATGCTAAGTTTGACAAATTTAAACCACCTTGTGAGCTTTTGAGCTTTGTGATGAGCATTTTATTCATATCTTTATTCATATTTTTCTCTACTTTTGTTTGTTGTGCGATTAACGCGCATGGTTTGTCATTCTAGAACTTGCTCTATTATGCATGTCGAGGCCACATTTTTGTTGAATTTGATGCATTGAAATGCTAAGGGCACCTAGGATTTAGCCATTTTTTACTTTCTTTAAAAAACTCTCCTTATTTAATTTACCACTAGAAGACCCCTTTTGAGCCTTAACCTTTTTCTTTCTTCCAAAAAAAAAAAAAACTGCAATTATTACCCCATTACCTCTCTTTATACTTTCTTTTGGAACCTTATGTCAAGGCAATGTCTTAGTTTAACTACGTGAAAATCCCAAGTTTTAATTGAAGCCAATGAAGTGTTGTAGCATGTGTTGGCAAGTAAATTGTTTTACAATGTTTGTAGATTCAAAAAAAAAGAGAAACAAAGAAAAAGAAAAAAAAAAGAGAAGAAAAGTGCTAGAACAAAAAAAAAAGAAAAAAAGAAAAAAAACATGTTTTGCACTTGCTAAGTAGATGGAAAGGAGTTATGCCTTGTCATTGTGAATTTGGAATTTCTTTCACGTAGTGGATTTTGGCGTTTTCTTGACATATTTTCACCTTCTCACTTACTTTTGTCCTGCCCTTACCTTAAGCCCCATTACAACCCTTTTAAAGTCCCTTTGATTTTTGTGTTAAATTCACTCTTAGTGGTGGAGATATGATATATGAGCAAGCATATGGTAATGTCGCTCCATGGTGTTGTTCTGAGAGTTAAAATTTCCCTTTATACACTTTTGAATGATGAGTGCTTATAACTTGTGAGGACTGTTGAATTTGGCATATTTTGACTCCAATTAAGTTGTTGGAAGTGTAAGTTATTTGTGCTAATTTGGGTTGCTACGAATTACTTGAATCCTTGATTGTACTTGTGAGCTTGAGTATGCTTGAGGAAAAGCATCATCTAGGTGTGGGAGAGTTGATAGGGTGCAATTAATTGATATATTTGTTCCTAGTTTTCCTTTTGTTTATACCAAATATTGCTTTAATTGATTGATTCTACTTATATTTGGTATTTTGTGTTAATTGCAGGAATTAAAGCAAAACGTGCCTAATTGATGATTTTAAAGTAGTTTGCATGTGGACGCGTTTGAGCCAGGAAGTCGGGATAGACGTCGACTAGTTTCCTAATTCAAGTCAAATTCCAAAATGATAGTTACTAGGGTTTCCTTAGTTCGTATTTTCACATTATTCTCGATTAGGAAATAGTAATTGGAAAGGAATTCTCTTCCTATTTTTCCGAGACTAGGAGGGTGACTAGTACCATGAATTGATATATTCGTGATTAGTCTCGGAAATAGGAGTCGTGTGTGTGGCTTTGGACGAAAACGAAAAGAGAAACAAAACTGAGAGTGCATTATTCTTCCTTGTAATTATTTTTCGTGGTCTTTTGGCGAAGGGATGTAACGGGAGCTCTTCGTTTCTTGTTCTTTTCAACAATTAGAAAATCGATTCTTTAAAAAGCCAACAACGGATTTCTGCATGGCTTGTTCTCCATTAATGGAGAGCTAATTCCCTATTTCTAATCAAGGAACAACTGAAAATTTGGTTCATCTATTTCTGTGAGATCTAATTTATTTTACTCGTTCCTTGATTCATTGATATTTGTACGTTTTCTGCCTTTAATGATTATGGTGACCGTGTGTGGTTAAATAAGTGCGCAGTATTTAATTATTCACGCGATCTATTTGCTAATTAGAGTAGTTAAATCCGTAATTGTTTGGCTATTCTAATCCTGGTAGCAATTGGTATAATTGGGTTTGTGTCAGGAAAACGTGCAATCTAGTTTAAATAAACCTCGTAGCATGTTTATTAATTAGAACATGGTTTCTCTAATTTTTAATGCAATTAGAAAATTAAATCCTATGGTCGTATCTAGGGTTACTTCTAAATTAGGGAAATAGTCAATGGTCGTACCTTGACTATCGAAACAATAAGGAGGAGCTAATTGTCAGATCGTATCGGCAATTAAAAACCTGTTTGTCAATGAATGTTGGAATTATATTTGCATCAATGATTAGTTATTTGAACCATTTCTGAAGTGTATCCTTGACTGGAGTTTTTCCCATTGGTTATCTCTCTTAATTATTTCTCATAGTTGATTATTTAATTAATCTTTTGTTAGCATTTAATTCTTAAAATTCCCCCATTTCCTGCAACTGAAAAAGGAGCTAATTTTCCTCAGTCCCTGTGAAAACGACCCTATTTGCCACTGTATGCAAGTTAATTAATTTTGGTACATCGGATCAAGCATACTCCTTGGAATCAGGGTGAAGCAAGTAACTCATTACACATCTGGAGTCCCTGCTCCAGTACTTGAAATTGGAGTTTGGCTATTTTTATTGACAATTAGGTTTATTGATTATTATTGTACAGGCTCGACACCTGTCAGAGACTTATAATTAAAACAAATTAATACAGATTATGATTCCATTTGTGGAAGTGCAATGACGAAATCAAGTACGTGAAGGCCAATGTCAACGCGCAAAGAGTAGAAATAGGGGAAGGAATACTTAATGATGCATTAGAAAACTAGTAATAATTCATTAATTTATTTTACTAATGCTGGTAAATTAATTAACAAATTGATTACCGTCTGTTAATTAATTGATTAAAGCCCAATACTTGAACCAACCGAAGGAAAAGTGGACCAAATAACATGAATAGAGACTTGGTTAATCATCATTGGACATTGGCAATTGTGTAAACAGGCAAATTGAACATATAAAATGCTTACAAGTTTTTATATTCATTTTTGACTTAGAGGACAAATCAATTAATAGCTGACCATTAAACAACCTCTAATTGAAGGAAGCTGAAAAAATTAAGCTACTTAGTGGCGGGTGCTACCTAGTACATGGGACATCCTCGTACTATAAATACCAAATGAAACCATGCAAATCGCTTAATTCAAATGCAGGGAAAATTTGGAGTGATCCCAAAGAAAATTGAATTGCAGAGTAGAAATCACAAGAATGGATGCTAATTCTAAGAGTGGGAATTCTACAGCTTCCGGTACTGAAGAAGCTGTTCATCAGGAGGACATTCAAGATCAACGCACCACCACCCATAAGGACCGGAAATTCTCATGGGCCAAGCTCCGCCGTGTTGACTCCCTTGATTTGGAGGCCGGAAGAATTTCCAGCCAACATGGCGGCCATGGCTCCAAGGTTATTTACTACTGACGCTATTACTAGTCCACCTGCCCATTCTAGTTTTTTTTTTCCGGGCATTTTCTACTTCTAAATTGATTATGAAAATGCTAAGTAATAAATTAATGCCAGGAGTGTTAGTATTCAATTTTGAAAAGCTAAAATTTGCATTTAAAAATTATCCGAGTGTATTTTTACTCTTGTATACTTTTTTCTTTTCTACTTTATTTTCCTCCCTCCCTTCCCACACCCTTCCCACCTCATTGCCATGCCAAAATTTGAACTCTAAACCTAGTGGGAGGAGATTCTAAGAACCGTCCTCGAATCATTCGTATCCAAGAGTAGTTTCTCATACTAATAAGACATTAATTTGATAGCCAAAAATAAGTAAAAGATCAAAACTTTAAAAATAAGACGTATTGAATTCAAATATTATAGTTGTTAATTTTGTTTAACAGTACCATAATATCAATTCCATATTTGTGTTTTGAGCCAATTGTAATCTTCTCACTTGTAATTTTCCAATATGAGGATGTTTGTTCCCTAATTGTGGTATAGTGGTCCTCTTTTTTTTTTAAATATAATAAAAAAAAGTTCTATCCTCTCTATAGGGTTATAATTCACACTCTATTATTCTTTAGCTCAGCTTTTTCTAAATGCAACTTTCGTAAAGGTGATGAATGTACTTATAAAACCAAAGCATGATATGGTTTTTCTTTAATTTCTTTAGGACGTGAAAACTGTTTCCGCAATTCCTCAGGGGCATTTTGTTACCATAGCTTTGCGCAATTGGCTTTTTTCAATTGAGAAGCAACCTAAAGTCAAAATAATACCAAAACTCTTCGCGTTTTAATCAAATGATGCCTTAATAATGCAGAATTTAGGTTGGTTAACGACCTTGAGCTTGGCATTTCAAAGCATAGGTGTTATTTATGGAGACATCGGGACTTCGCCTCTATACGTTTTTGCTAGTACTTTTCCTGATGGAATAGACGACAAAAACGACATTCTTGGGGTGCTGTCTCTCATTATCTACACCATTATTCTGGTGCCTATGATCAAGTATGTCTTTGTTGTCTTGTGGGCAAACGACAATGGTGATGGTAAGTAATTTGCTCAACATTATCAGTTTTTAACCGTTTCTTGAAGAAATATAAGGTGTAAATGATTTATCCTTTTTGTTTAAACAGAGAGTGCTTGATTGCATTTATGACCTTTTGACACCCTAGTGCCTATACAAGAGTTGTTAATTATGTTTTACACCAGCATGGAGTTATATGTACTTGAGGGTCGGCAATTACTTTCCACGACCATCTTTAAAAAAAATGCATAAAAGGCTTAATATTTTGTCATAATTTTACTTTTGTATCTCGTTAAATTTACTCTTATAACTACATTGCCACCCTTTAAACTTTAAGAAGTTGACCTCTCTATCTGCATTTGTTTTTGAAAATTTCATAGGCTCCTCTTCTCCAAGTAAAATTTTTTGATAATTAACTTCAACAAAAGTATTGAATCTATTCTAAATCAAATATAAATGTCACTTTTGAAAAAAAAAAAATCAACCTGTTTGAATTGTGACAATATGAAATCCGAATGAATAATTAAAGCATATGGTAATCTATATGATAATCAACATTGACAATAAGTTCTAACTCTAGCATAAAGTATATGTAAATTGACAGTTGCCTCCCCTTTCCACAGTCCTAGATCCTCCTTTTACAATCTACCTAGAAACTAGATATGAGTGTTCTAACTGTGAATTTCTTGTGATAAATGGTTATTATTTTTCTTACTACCCATAAGTTATCAATGGTAACATTATTGACCTATTGTTATTGTGCACTGATTTCAATCATGGTGAATTATTTGCAACGATATTCGAAAGAAAAGTTTACTTTTTGAAGTACGAAAATACTATATGATCAAGCTCTTTTGAAAGTCCCAGACCTAACTGTTTGACAGAAAATCAATACAAAATAGTTAGATAGCGCTTTGCTGTTGGTTTACATCTAAAACAACTGTCATATCTGCGGATGCAACTGTAAGAGCATAATAAATTTCAGCCTTACAATTTCAAACTGAAGGAATCTCTGCCATCAATTGTTTGTCATGAGAATTTTAACCAGCCATTTCTGTTCCATATCTGCACTAATATCATCCATCAAACAAATAAGCAAATCAATGAGTGACACACACACATTTATGCGCAGGCGGGACATTTGCTCTCTACTCTTTAATTTGTAGACATGCAAATGTGAGCCTAATACCAAACCACCAGCCAGAGGACAGGGAGGTTTCTAACTACAAATTGGACATACCCTCCAACCAGTTGAGAAGGGCTCAAAAGATTAAGGAAAATCTCGAAAGCAGTACCACTAAAAAACTTGTGCTTTTGCTTGTTACCATCCTTGGAACTTCAATGGTAATTGGTGATGGGGTGCTCACCCCTTGCATTTCAGGTCAAACTTTCTGTCCCTTCACATAACTGTTATGTTAAGAGTTGAACTGAGCATACAAAATAATTGAAGATCCATGCCAGTAGTTTTTATGTTAAACTGTTCATATGACTTGCATATCATCCTATTTTTGCAGTCCTATCCGCTGTGAGCGGGATTCCATCCCTTGGAAAAGGTATAACATTTACTTAAGTGAAATTTGCATTTTTTATTTACGTACACATACAAATACACATAGTACAACTTATCAATCGTCCAGTTCTATTAAATGAGGTCGTTCAATTTTGCAGAAGCAATCGTGGGAATCTCAATTGTTATATTGATACTTCTTTTCTGCGTCCAACGTTTTGGAACTGACAAGGTTGGCTTCACATTTGCTCCTGCAATCTGCTTGTGGTTTCTGTTCATAAGCGGTGTTGGCGTCTATAACTTGTTCAAGCATGATCTTGGAGTCCTACGTGCTTTCAATCCAAAATACATAGTCGACTACTTCAAAAGAAATGGCAAAAAAGGATGGATATCCCTAGGTGGAGTTGTCCTATGCATTACAGGTTAGGGGCTGACACTCTCAATTTCAATTAGGATAATATGGCAAGTTGCTATATCCTTACTAGCAAAGGGTCACATGAATCAGGGACTGAAGCTATGTTTGCTGATTTGGGTCACTTCAGCGTTAAAGCCGTTCAGGTATGTCACTCAATTATCATCAATTATTTCACTCTCCTAAAAGATTTTTGTTAATAATTGTTAGAATATGAACCAAGCTATTTGATTTGTAATTTGACCTTAGTTTCATAAGACTTCAGTCAGGTTAGTCCATCAACATGTTCAGCTACTTCTCAACTTGACTAACATAAAACTTGAAATCTGATATATATAAAAAAGTCAAGCTACTCGAATACAGCCTGAATAAGGAAGTTCAGTTCCACCACTGTTTTCGAGGTTGTTAAAGATGTAAACCAGATCATAACCATATAATCTTCGGTGCAATAATGCTCGTCGAGCAATCCGCCTACTTAATTGCTTGTAGAAGTAGGAGTGACTGCTAGCAAGAATTCATACTACGCTATTCCTGAAAAAAAACAATACATAGAAGCAAAAATCAATGCAAATCTTGATAATACACACGGGGAAAGTTACATGCTGTAATCGACCAGCTTTATAATTGATTTCATTGTTATGCCTTTTAGTTTTTTCTACCAAATCTGCAGATTAGTTTCTCTGGTATAGTGTTGCCAGCTTTACTAGCAGCTTATATAGGGCAAGCTGCATACCTGATGAAGTTTCAAGATCATGTCAGTAATACCTTCTATGATTCAATTCCAGGCAAGTTCCCACCGTTACCTACGGATTATGAAAACAGTTCGTCATTCTACCATGTTCTTAAAGAATTAATCACTTATTAATAACTTATTAATAATTGGATATCTGAATAAGCAGATCCAATCTATTGGCCTACATTCGTTATCGCGGTGGCAGCAGCCGTTATTGCCAGTCAAGCTATGATATCTGGAGCCTTTGCAATTATTTCTCAGTCCCTTAGCCTAGGTTGTTTCCCAAGGGTTAAAGTTATTCATACTTCTGCCAAGTATGAGGGCCAGGTGTACATTCCTGAGATCAACTACATCCTCATGATTGCTTGTGTCCTGGTTACTTGGGGCTTCAAAACTACAGAAAAGATCGGCAATGCTTATGGTAAGCTCGGTTTCCATACTTTTGAATTCACAAAAAAACAATATAGTAATCAGCTAAGGATGGATGGTGTTATATAACATATTTGGAATTTTCCAATATATTCATTTTATTTAATTACTTGTTTTACGCATAACTCTTTTTTTTCTTTCGTGGCAATTACGTAAAATTACCTGACTAAGGATCCAAGAACAGGGATTTACAGAAGATTAAATCATCAGGAGAATATTTTGCACTTTAGTTCACATGCAACGCTCAAGATGAGGCTTGTATAAAATATACAAAACATTTCAGCGATAATAAGTCTATAATTTCTCCACATTGGTTAACTCTGTTATTTTTATTTCCTTTTTAAATTTTATTGTAACCAAAAAAGAGTGAAATTTAAGAAGTAGAAAGGGAGAAGGGCGATTAGAACCCAGGACCTCTAAGGCCTAGACCCCTGATATTTTTTGTTTCAATTTTTGCGCACTATATATAACATCAGTGAAATGAATTATAAAAAAAAAAAATTCAATTTTTTAAAAGAATAAAATTAAACGTGGATTTATGAATTGCTATACTTTATGACAACAAATTTTCTGATGCAGGAATTGCCGTGGTTGCTGTCATGGTGATAACAACTTCTCTAATCACATTAATTATGCTCATGATATGGAAGGCAAGCATATGGTGGATAGCTCTATTCTTTGTCGTCTTTATGTCTATAGAGGTTACATATCTGTCATCTGTACTCTACAAATTCAAAGATGGAGGTTATCTTCCTTTGGCCTTTGCACTTGTCCTGATGACGATCATGGGAATCTGGCATTACATCCACAAGCAGCGTTACTTGTTCGAGCTCAATAACAAGGTATCCAGTGACTTTGTTAGGGACTTAGCCAAAAATCCACGAATAAAAAGAGCACCCGGAATTGGATTGTTGTATTCTGAACTCGTCCAGGGCATTCCACCAATATTTCCCCATTTTCTTTCCAACATTCCCTCGGTTCACTCGATCATGGTACTGGTCTCCATCAAGTCCATCCCAGTCAGTAAAGTGGCATTGGATGAAAGGTTTCTGTTTCGACAGGTTGAGCCTAGAGATTACAGGGTTTTTCGTTGTGTAGTAAGGTATGGATACAATGACAAAATCGAGGAACCTGAGGTTTTTGAGCATCAGCTAGTGGAGAACTTGAAGGAGTTCATCAGGCATGAGTATTTCGTCCTTGAATGTGGGCATACAGAACAAACATCTGATTTTGTAAACGTCCAGCAACATTCAGGACTATTGTCGAAAGATGGAAAGCCTCGACGATCCAGTGCATCTGCAGTTCATATTGAGGAATCGCTGCCACAGGCACAACAAATTGTATCACGAAATTCATCAAACTCAATCCAGTCATTCAATGCTGCCAAATCGACCAATTCCTCGATCAGGCTTGCTGCAGGGTCCATTCAGTTGGGCATGGAAGATGAGCTACAGGCTGTGGATAAGGCCTTGGAGCAAGGTGTGTTTTATCTTTTGGGAGAAGCAGAAGTCGTGGCAAAACAAGATTCATCCTTCTTCAATAAGTTTATTGTCAACTATGCTTATAACTTCCTGAGGAAGAATTTTAGGCAAGGAGGAAAAGTATTGGCCATTCCTAAGACCAGGCTATTAAGAGTTGGAATGGTTTATGAAATTTAACTTCTCAATGGATTGAATTATAGCTGTCTTTTGTGAATCACAAACGATGAATAGCCAAACTATTTTTAGCTTTGGGTTGTATGCTTTTGGTTTCCAAACTATTTTTAGTCTTAAGTTGTCAGTCAATTTGAAAACTGCAAATTTGGTGGTGGTTCTGTCAACGTCAACCATCTACAAGCCTACCATTAAATCAAAGGGAATTTGGATACATTTACAACAAAGTAAAAATAAATGAATATTTTTTCCCCTCAACCCCCAGTTGTCAGTTTAGCTAAGACTCCTTCCATAACTTTCGCTGCTCCATCACAACAATACATAGCAAATTGAGCTCAAACTTAATTATGAGATCAAGCTTTGACTTGCTAAAATCAAAGCAATTGCTTGGGACTCGAATTGGAAAGATCCTGCACAATATCATTAGGGATTATTATAGTAGCAGCATCCTTGACCCCTTGCTTTCAATCTACCTAAGCTGCTCCTACAACTTAATTTCCTTCATCCATAATAAAATTGCTTAAATGAATTGAGCTCAATCTTAATCTGGAATCTTAAATTCCAGATTAAGATTGGCTTGTTAAAGTCAACATAATGCTTGAGACTATGAGTGAAAAATTTTGACAGCACAATGATTTGGTTGGATTAATTTTTTTTTCTAAATCAAATATGTATTTTGCACAAATTGGAGACTAAAT
The DNA here is from genome assembly GCA_013103745.1 of Gardenia jasminoides. NCBI lineage: Eukaryota > Viridiplantae > Streptophyta > Magnoliopsida > Gentianales > Rubiaceae > Gardenia > Gardenia jasminoides. The sequence continues at coordinate 27,833,065 of CM023101.1, read as the reverse complement.
GTACAAGTAAGTTGTAATGTGTACGTTAGGGAGTTGAATTTCACAAACAACGAGACTTGAATGCAGAGCTTGAAATAATAAGGGAGTCACGCACAGATCCTAGGTTGTTCAAAGCCGATCCGGGAACCGGATCATTTAAAAGAGCTCCTCAATTTGAATTTTTGAATCCAGCCTTAGATCTAGTCCAAATTACTAGTGGTTTGGTTCAGATGCATCTTAGGCCTGTTTCCTAGAATCAGATCGACTTTGAATCCAAATCCCTGAAGCCAAGGATCCGTGCACCACTCCTTCAAGTCTTGTTCCCAAATCGGATCCAGCCTCGGTATCTGTTTTTTGTGAAGGTATGGATCCATGGCCAGGTTATCTATAACGGTCAGTTTTTCTGAAGTTTCTTTTGACACTTGTCATGATTAAAAGTGATTGAATACCACCTTTTGAGTCTAAAACAATTAAGATGGTATCTGATCATGGTGTTGTTTCAGATAGAACAACTCTCCTACAAATTTCCAAATCTCCTCACAATTAAACTAACTGAACCACTGATCATTTTCGTGAGCAAATCAGAATATTTACTATCTTATTTTCTCTAAATATTATTGTGTCCTAAAGGTAAGTTACCTTAACTTCGTAGTAAACACTTTACGTAATGAAGGTAAATAATGTTTTAAGAATAGTGTCAAACACATTTCAGGATCATTAATTTCAACTCCCATTTGCTTTGTAAAATTTAGTATTATAAATTTTTGTACTTTTGTGTGCTTTTAGTATTTTGTTATTTAATGCAATGATGTCTATAGTGATTGTGAGCACTATTATTCTTGCATACAATCTTATCCCACAGGGCATGTTGTTGTTAAGAGGTTGAGTATATACTAAAACGATACTCCTAATGAGGTATAAAACTTTCATAGTGCTTAATTATGCAAATTGAAAGCATTTTCGCCTCTATGATTATGGAAATTGTGTTGCTTCAAGCAAAAACTTGAAATTGCTTTTGTATATGATCATTAATCTAGGATAGAGTACATCTTTGATAAAAGTGCTAAATAGATCATTGTTTATAGAGCCATGTGTGTGGCATATCTAATCAAATTTACAAATCATGGTTTAATATTATATGCAACCTTAATTTGTATGGATTTGGTGATATATTTTATATTACAAGAAAGTTAAATCAAATGGTACTTCTCCTCATGCATGATATTACCTATGTTACTTTGATATTTTATTATTAAGTTGCAAATTATTGGATTAGTTTGTTGATAAAATATGCGTGTGTACAAATGGTATATTGAATGTAAAAATAAGTTCTGATATATACATTTGGGAGTTGAATTGTACAAAGAACGAGGAATGGAAGTGAAATTGATAACAGCTTGAATTTATGGAGGATTCGTGTGGATCCTACCTCGTTCAAAGCAGTCGGATCCGTTTCTGTGAAGCTATCAGCTCTCGCCCAGGACTTCCATAACGGTCAAATTTTCTGAAATTCCTTTTGACACCTTTTCATGATTAAAAATGGTTGAACACAACTTTTGGGTCTCTAAAACGATTAAGGTGGTATATGATCATGCTGTTGTTTTGGGTAGAATAATTTTTCTACAAATTAACAAGTGTCTTCATAATAAAACTACCGTGAACCATGATCATTCTGGTAAGAAAATCATAACATTTATTATTTTATTTTTCTAAATTCAATTGTACCCTAAAGGTAATTTGTTTTAACCTTATAACAAAAATTTTAGATAGTGGAGACAAATAATACCTTAAAAATAATGTTATACATGTCTCAAGATCATCTCTTACTTTAATTGCTTTGTGAAATTTAGTATTATAAATTTTTATACTTTTGTGTACTTTTAGTTTTCGTGTATAATTTATAGGGTAAATCGCCCAGGAGGCCCTCCAACTATTTTTTTTGTCAGCTTTTGGCCCCTCATCTATATATTGTATCTTTTAAGCCCTCCAACAAAAAAAAAAGTAACTATCTGACCCTTCCGTCAAAAATCGCCGTTTGTGCTCACGGAATGCGGGGACAATTTTGTCCTTCAGAAAAGTGTACCTCAGAACCCAGTTTTAAAATTCTGAACACTTCACTATAGGTGTTTTTGCAAGTAGATCTGAAGAGAAAGGTGTGTTTGATGAAAGAGGAAGAATGCTTTTGTACACTTTACCATCGTTTTTCTTTAAGATTCCACCTTTACGCTTTTGTAAACGGACAAAAATACCCCAGCGTTCCGTGAGTACAAACGGGGATTTTTGACGGAAGAGTCAGATAGTTACGTTTTTTTGTTTTTGGAGGGCTTAAAAGATACAATATATAGATAAGGGGCCAAAAGCTGACAAAAAAAATAGTTGACGGGCCTCCTGAACGATTTACCCTAATTTATATCAACAGATTTTACCCAGGAAATTCCTATTATCTAGCCATTATTACACTAGTACGTACACATGAAGAAAAGGTGCAACTTTTTGCAAGTGGCTGTGCTTTATGCATTTTTTTTTGGGTCAAATCACCTGTCAATCAGGTTTGAAAACTAGACTTTGTCATAGAAGTAGAAACTTTATTCAATTGGCTTGTCTTTTTTTTTTTTTTTTAAACAGCAACTGCCTATTATACTCCTTTTTTTTTTGTAGTTAAAAAAAGGACCTGACCCCACTTCAGACCCGAACCCATATTGGGTTGTTGGTTTATTCCCCATTTTAATTACAGGGTTCGAACACTGAATCTCAGGCAGCTAAACCTTAAGAGCCTTAGCGAGAGCCAGCTCGACTCCCTGGAGGGGCCTATTATACTCCTACCCTACTCTATGAGCGATGAAGAGTCTAAGGAAACGTGTAATACGGTTGAGGACCATCATTTCAAATAAGTGCACTACACTTTCTACTCCGACTCTACTCTATAGGGGAGGGGAGTCTAATTAGTCTTGTAATATGAGGACAATCAAGTCAAATAAGTGCATTACACTCTCTACTCCTACTCTACTCTATGGGGAAGGGGATTCTAAAGAGGCTTGTAATGGGCTTGAGGGTTAACTACTAGATGAGATAAATATACTACTACACCTTTTGAATTTTTTAAGGATAAGATGCACTACACTTCTTATTAATACATTACATAGGATTTGATCTCCCGCCCCTGTGCACAAGAAAGTCTTAAGAGGGCTCGGCCAGGGTATTGAACTAAGGCGCAATGGTTAAATTCTATTGGCTGGTCATCCATCATTTTCATCAAGAAGCTTGTCACAGCAGTAGAGGCCGAATAGTAGAAGACAAAATGGATATTGGAAAAGGACAGAAGCCATTCCTTATTGTTATTTTCGTATTCCCCTTTTTGTCATTTTTCCTTTTCCATTTCCATTTCCCATTCCCCGTTTGTATTTTTTGCACTTTTCATTTTCCAATTTTGTTTCGAGAATATAATTTCCATTTCAAGAAGACAAATTGGAATTGAGTTTGTCCACGAAGGGCATTAGTCAATTATATCATGCCCAATTAATCATTCAGAGAATAAAACCAAATCTCTTCAGTGCCCCACCACCGTAAATGCATGGACTGCTTTGCTTTCCTTTTTCCCTTTTTCTCTCTTTTTGGATTCTACGTACTTCCTTCCTTTTAAAATATTATTTGTAATAACAATTTATTTATTTACTTTAATTCATTTCTCAATTTTCATTGGAACTTTGTTTATGTAACAAGAGCATATTTGACCAAATTGTGAAGTTCTAGTTAGCAAATAAGTTATGTTTTAGAAAGTGGTTGATTTCAGTAACTGGGGTTCTCAAACGAATTACTAGGGTTCTTCTTTAAACATTTAAAAAAACAATAAAGTAAATTATAAATTCTGAAAATTTTATGGTGCTGTAGATATGGTATAATTTTTCTTCACTAATTTTTTTTTTCACTTTTGGTGGGTAGAAAGGTTTGGTTAACTCCAATTCACAAATATTACTTATTGGTCATGGAAAACACAATCCTTAAGGAAATTAATTAGATGCACGGTGATGAAGTAATTATTAAGTAGAGATCATAGCAAATCACAACAGAATGAAGTAAAACAAATTTAAAAAATATTTAAAAGTCGCAAATAAAAATACCGATAAGACGTAGTATGTCAAAATGAAGAAGAAAAATGGAAAATAATGAAAGCAAAGAAAGAAAAAACTCCTGATATTAGTAAACGGACTTACCATTTTACTGCATAGATGACTTTTTGGCTTATGGCCTATAGAGAAATAAGCTAGCAGATATAATAGACATAGTAGTACTGAGTTGTTCAGCAACTACAGAGTTTTGGTCCACCGATTAGGGAGCCTCTTATAGAGTTCTTGTAGTTTCTCTTGTTATCAACTTTAGCCATCGGTCATCCCATTTCATCAATCATCATTTTTAGTAATCTGGCATTGAGAAGAATGAAATTTACGCAATCCATAGTTTAACTGCTATTATGTGCTAGCGGAACAACATGTAATTTAGGGCACATAATTTCTCTAATCCCGAAAATTCAGAAAGGTATATGATTGGGCTTTTAATCTTGAAATATAATAATTTGCAATCTATTTGTCCATGCCTCCCCATTCACCCTCCCCTCCTCAAAATTTTTTTCAAAATCGCTACTCCAACAACTGCTCCAACAATATTAACTTGAGGATTTGTTACTTGAACCACTCGAGTTTGAACTTGAGATGAAAAAATAAAGTTAAAATTGAGCTGTTTCACAATTGAAGCAAATCATATGCAGTCTTAGAACAAGTCTCTTAAGTTTTCTTGTTTACAGACGGAGCTATAGATCGTGGACTTACAAGTTTTCTTGTAAGTTGAATCAATGCTGATGAAAGAAATCACAGGGGAAGGATGTTAAGCCAGTTGGCTAAATAAGCTGTTTATAATACTAGTTGACTATCGATAAACTATCCATATTGGGAAATAAATAATGAAAAAAGAATAGCAAGATGTATATTGGGGAAAAGGACAGGGCTACAAAGTCAATTGTGCTCTCACAATCTAAAACAGTGGAAGCTCAACTTTTATTTTCCACACATAGCTAGCCGTCAACCAACCTTTGTTGACTTTTTACCCTAATTTTGATAATTGTTTACGAACATTATTTTTGTATCAGAATTAATATATAGGCCTTGTGTCATTTCGTTCGCAATTGGATCTTGATTTTCAACCTTTTGGTCTCTTTCATGGCTGTAAAACAGGTTTTTGTAAGTGTAAAGATCACCACCGTGCATTTTATTTGTGGTAACAGAAACACAGGTTTATTTAGGTGTTGATTACACAAATTTTGTGACCCTAGAGATCTTGATTTAATAGTTATTGTTGAAATTGTATAAATTAGAAGTGCTGAATTCAGATTTCTATTCTTCCTCCATACTTCTTTAATCCCACTTTTTCTCTTTCCTCGCTAATATTTTATATAATTATATTGCATTACCGACAATAATTGCATGCAAATGTGTTAATGACAGATCTATAATTATAAAGAGCTTCCCTTGGCACGTATTTCCTGGAAATTTGGATAATGTATAATATGCAAATCCAGGTAGGAATACACGTACATTTTGTTCATGGATTCATCAACCACATCATCATTAAGTTACTTTATGGAGGAATAATCTCTTCGTTACACCTTGACAGAAAATGCTTCTCAATTGTATTAACAAGCACTATGTATATACAACCCATTGCGTTAGTGAAAAGCCAAGATTAAATTTTTTTCATTTTTTTTTCAATACAAGTATGAAAAACTTGATCAAAGATGTCAAATCACACGCTACTATACCTCATGGGCGGTTGGCTTTTCAATGCTATTATTATTCTTGTTGTTGTTATTATTATTATTATTATTATTAAAAGAAGACCCAGATTTCATAGCATCAACCTCAATTATCTTTACAAAGCAATAATGTAACACTCGTAGAAAATTATTTAAAATTTTTATTTAGAATAATGCTGTACCATTTTATAGGATATCATGTATATAAAACAAAAGGTAATAGCAGATATAAAGATGTGACTGGAAAACATATTTATGATATAATTAAAATAAAATTTTATCAAATAATGATTAATCCTAGCAAAACATGCTAATTGAAGAGTTGAACCCTCATGCTAACCAACTTCCTAAAATGTTTTATCATTTCCTAAACTTCTCAGTACTGATTTGCGTAGTTTCAACTTTACTTGAAGTACTGATCAAGTACTGCTTGTTGATTGAGTCACAAATGCAAATAATTTGAGACCAAATTTAGTAAAATTTGCTGACATCTAACTGATCAAGACATTGTCATACATTAAGAAGACTTCTTTAACATTTGTTTATCCCCTTTATATCTCTAAACAGATAAACAAATGGAATGAATATCAATGCAGAGGAGTTATATGATCCTAACCGAAAACCATTGTGCAAACAGCTTTTGACTTCCAGTGATGACACTATTGCTGAAGTCAAATTTCACCAAGAGATTAAGGGGGTGCAAGTATTTTGATAAATGCATCTCAATAATGAATGCAAACGAGATCATTCTTATTTGTCACGAGTTAAAACTAACAATTTTTCAAATTCTTACTATTCTCCTGGTAATATTTAAAATTTTCAGTAGGACAAAGGTCCAAAACTTACTTCTCTCAGAAATCTAGGGAATGAAAGAAATTTGAAAAAATACATAGTTGGACAACATAAAAGGTAAAGGGAATTCTATGAATTTTAAGAAGTGCGAATGTGGACAATTTAATATAATTAATATTTTTGCCGGCCAAATTTATGTTTTTGTTAATTGAAATTGACGGTGGTGCAATGGCACCCCCTCAGTGGCTCCGCCCCTAGTTGTCACCTTGTCATTAAAGGTCTCTTTCCTGCCGCTACTTTCTGGACATATTCGTATTAGTAGAATACTTTTGGCTTTTTTTTTTTCAATTTTCATTTTCAAGCACACACCTCAGTTCAGGAATCCTTTTTTTTTTTCCCCCTTTTTGTTGTAGGGTGATTTTATATTGCAAAAGTTAGAAGCTCTGTGAAGACAAATCAATGTCATTTAATTCTTGAATAAAATTGAAAGATGAACCAAACTATTCGATACTCAAATTGAGTTTAATTTGGCAAGAGCTCATTCGACTTTAGTTCACTAACTAGTTAGTCAAACCAAGATTGAATAGATTTTTGTATTTGATAACTTTCAACCTTGATAAAAAAACATGTTAAAAATCAATTCAATAACTAAATAAATCAAGTTTGAACAGAATTTCAAATTTGTTAAAGTAATCAAACAAGTTTGAATATTAGAATGTTGATTTGACTAGACTCATTTACACACTTAGGCCCCGTTTGACAGCCCAATTTAGGTCTTAATCTTAATGGCTTCAGACCTTAATGGTGTTAAGACTGTTTGATAACAAAAAATACATCTTAATGATTAAGTGGGTCTAAATTGCCTAGGCAAAATGGAACCCAAAAAATAAGTAATAAATTTATCACTTATCACCACCTAATAAAAAGTACGCTCAGATGTTAGGGTTTAAATACAATTTTTAGGACATAAATAACTCTTGTCAAATAAAACACAATCACCTTATTTTCTCCTCCTCTTTCTTGTACCATCTTTCTTCTCTCTCATTCTTTTCTTTCCATCATCGTTCTTAGTTTATCAACCTCTTCTCCAATTTTTTTTTTTTTTTTGTCAACCGTCATTCTTAAGAAGTTTACCCATTGAAGTATTCAATTTTTTAGTATAAAGGTAAGTATTAACTTTATACATATGTTTTATTTCTACTGTGTAGTTGTCGTTCATATCATATTCAATAAAAATCTATGCTTCGTCTATGCATTTGATTTATACAGTTTATGGAAAAATAATCTTCCATGATAGAAATAGAAGCATAGGCAATACAAACTGACTAGAAAAATAATCTTTGAAAACGAAGAAATTGTGGTACAAAATGAGCAACATGTTGAAGATAACCCAGAAAATGCAGAATACGGAGGAGGATCTCGACAAACTAATCAAACTTTTATGATCAACTTACGTGAGCAAATTAAAAATCAACATTTTTAGTTTTTTTGATTAATTGTATTTATAACATTTGATAGACTAGCATTTATATTTTATCAAATAAATTTGTTATATTATAATTTTATTTTCATTTTAGCTCATTCTTTTTCTTTTTTTTTATAATAGTTCATTCTTTTTCTCATAAATAATTCTTATTTTTTTGATAATGGTTCATTCATTTTTAGTTCATTCTTTTTCTAATAAATAATTCTTATTTTAAATAAAATTAAATCATATGTACTACTAGTAAAATATACCAATATAGATCAATTATAAACAAGTCAATATAAGGACAAAATTGTAAAATACAAGAAATTCAGCATTCAGTCATCTATAATTATCAAACAGACATAATACGTTCAGTGTTTAGATTCAGACAAAAAATGTATTAGATTCACCACTTAACAATTCAATGATTTAATGAATTCAGGATTTCAGATTTCAGATTTCAGATTTCAGATTTCAGACTTCAGATTTCAGATTTCAATTTTATCAAATAGGGCCTTACTCTTAAATCAAAAGCTCTATATTCTGCTCCAAAGTAGTAAGAAAAGAAAATCCAATTTTATTGCATTTTCTGTTAGTTCAATATATTACCACAAAACGTTCTCACAAGTACATTAACATTACCATCATACCAACCATAAATTAGATAGATATCTGATTTAACGTACCAAACATGAAACCCAGACCAAGCCAATGATGCCCCAGATTATGGCTGGATTTATAGTAACACATTAATTATGACTGTTTGTCCATTTGTGGCAATAAAATCAAGAACTTAAAAATGCAATCATAATGTCAATGCCCAAAAGGTAAAAAGGAATATACCACTACTAGCAGTATATCAGTTAGCTATACATAGGCTAGCTAGTATCAATTCATTGAATAATAGCAATAATGATAGTATAAATTAACAGGTTTCTTAAGCCAGCTATCTGTTACCAATACATTAATGGCAATAATGGACTTCACGAGGGGAACTGGGAAAAAGTCTAGCAGATGCCATAGACATGGAGAATCATGCTAGCTTTGGGCAGCACGTACGGAGACATGGAGGAACATGATTGGCCAATTGGGAGAATAGCGCGATTCAATAATGAATGAGATAAATATATATTCATTCTTGACTTTGGAGGAATAAAAACAAATTTGGGTGACAAGTTGGTAAGATCGGAGAAGCCACATGACACAGTCACACGCTAGTGCTTTAGTCATACACTAGTATCTTCTACATAGTAGTCCTATATAAACCCTTGTTGGGAAACCAAGAAAACCCATCAAACTTCAATTCAGGAGATTTATTTTGGCCTGATCATATCTGGGAAAAATGCATGGTGCTGCTGAGAAAACTGAGATGGGGAGTTCTATACCTCCACCTACACCTACTGAAGGTGTAACAGAAGATGATGATCAGGATTCGATTCATGAGCAAAGCCCCGGAATATCAACCACCACCAACCTCAAGGACCGGAAATTGTCATGGGCAAAGCTCCGCCGTGTTGACTCCCTTAACTTGGAGGCCGGAACAGTTTCCGGCAAACGTACCGGCGGCGGCCATGGCAACAAGGTTGTTACTATTAAACACTAGTGTTACTCCACTAATGTATTGTCATTAATTATGTGCTTTGCTATTTTCTGTAAGTATGTGTGTGTGCGTGTGTAGACACACACGTTGTCCTTTTTAAAAAATAAAAGTTCTCAAAAGCTTAAAGTTATCTTTTGAGTAGCATCTGAAGGCCTTTTTTTACTCATAGCTTCTCCTAACTAAGACCTCTTCTTGGTTGGTTTAGCTTTCCTTAATGTTATATCATTTAAAACACGTTCCAAAAATTGAGAACAATTTCTAAATATTTTAACAAGTTAAAGCTGAGTTCAATATCACCTTGGTTTTTAAATTTGATTGCTTTTCATCTTAAAAGTGCTAAAAAGAGAAGTAAAAGGGGGCTAAAAAAAAGAAAAAAAAAAGAGAGAAAGAAAAGCAGTTCTTTACTTACAAGAAAGGCATAACTAAGACGAGTCAAGAAAGTGTAAAAGAGGTTTCTAGTTTCAAAATTGCTGTACTGTTTTAGTTGGATATATTAGTATTTAATCCTTTGGATATATTAGTATTTAATCCCTTCTATTTGCTTAATGCAACAGGATTTAGGATGGAAAACAACACTCAGTTTGGCATTTCAGAGCATAGGTGTAATATACGGTGACATTGGCACTTCTCCATTGTACGTATACGCTAGTACATTTCCTGAAGGAATACATGACAAAAATGACCTCCTTGGTGTTTTGTCCCTGATTATCTATACCCTAACCCTCTTGCCACTGGTCAAGTATGTGTGTATTGTCTTGTGGGCAAACGACAATGGCAATGGTGAGTAGTCTAAACATGATAATCATCACTTTCATCACAGGTTCTTTCAGTAATTTCTCCTCCACTTTAATAACAATTAATTACAATAATCAGGATTAGGACAGCATTTGTGGGGGAGTTTTTCTGTCTTTTTTGTTTGGGAGTGGTGAAAACCATGCTTCGACTAAAAGCGACGTGCGTGGAATACTAGGAAGGATCATTTTGTTAGGTGGGACTAGAGGTGTCAATCAGATACAATTCTGTCAATCACCCAAATAATGATAGTTAGTCTTTTCTAACGCACTCATCAATGAGTAATTGCACTGAGTCTGAGCAGGATTCGGATTACCTACAGTTGTAGATACAATCACAAATAGTATTTAATGACTGAATTCAGCCCAGTAGAGTTTGAGTTGATCTTAACCATTAACTTGAAATTCATTTACAGATAGTATTTGAATTTCAAATCAATTATCGAAATCAGCCTAAATTCGACTGGCTCGATCTCAACCGTTAAATGTTGTAAAAGTTGTCTGTGATTGCATCTGCAACTGGAGACAATCTAAATCCCATTTAGCCATTTTTTTGTCTGGCATATGCAACTGGAGACACTCTAGATCCCAGTTAGCCACTCTTTGTCTGGCATATTATTTGGCTGTGAGTACTGTAAAATTGTCAAGTCACGCAAATAGTCTATTATTATTCCATGAAACATAATTGTTGACGTCATTAGTCCTTAAGTACTTAACTTTACAAGCCAAATAGCACCCAATATTCTGTGGCAAACTTTTGCCTTTAGCCTTGACTTCATTGGGGCAATCACTGGGGCAGCTGTTAATCCTCGTGTCCATCGAGATGCTCACTCCACTTCTTGTTTTTGAAGTCTCGATATTCTGCAAATTACACTCTGGCAGTTTTAAGTTTCCTCAAGTATTGAAATGTGAAAAGTATAAAATCCATAAATGCAAATAATTTTCATATAGTGTTAAGCTTGTCTTCATATTAATTTTTGTTTCAGGTAAACTATTTGTATGTGATTTTGACTGTAAACAGCATGTGATCCGTTTATTTCTTGAATTTCTACATTTTGTCATTATTTTTAGAAACTATTGTGTGCTTTTGTGGTTTTTATTCTTTCTTTAAAAGTATTGCTTATACTTTAGACAAGTGTGAGGTTTAAAGAGGGTTATTTAAAGGGAGGAAGGAAAAAAAAAAAAAGGGACCACCCTGCAGCGCCTCTTGTTTCACAAAAACAGATCAAATACTCGACAATATGCTCTGTTTATTTGATCAATCCAGTCAATAATCAAATACAAATCTGTAAATGATGGTGCGAATCTATGTGCAGGCGGGACGTTTGCGCTCTACTCCTTAATTTGTAGACATGCAAAGGTGAGTCTCATTCCAAACCAACAACCAGAGGACAAAGAAGTCTCAAACTACAAACTGGATATTCCCTCCAACCAGTTAAGAAGGGCTCAAAAAGTTAAGGAAACTCTCGAAGGAAGCAAAGTAGCAAAGATCATACTTGTGTTTCTTCCCATCCTTGGAACTTCTATGGTCATGGGTGATGGGATCCTCACTCCCTGCATTTCAGGTCACACTCTGCCCGCTGCACAACATATACGTTCAGACTTCAGACCTCCATTTTCATTCTTTAATCTTTCAACAAGAACAACTGAATATTTTGCTTTGGTTTCAGTCACCCAATTTAACTAGTACTTCATCCTTGCCAGTTGCTACACATAGCATTGTTTTATAATTAAAAAAAAATTACTGGAAAATCTTATTTACGAAGTATATTGATGAAAAGTTGTCTATCTCATATGAATAACAGAATAGAGCCCAGTGATCAAGTGTGTTTGTTCCTCATAAAGTACTGAAAGAGGCCTGAAGTATAAAGTAGTACATCATAACAAAAAGACACTAAAATCATTAGTTCAACAAATGAATCTACAATATGGGTCAAACTGGACAAATTGGTGGAAAAGTAAATAAGGCTGAAGTTGATGAGTAAAAGGAATTGAATTTTTGTAAGGACAAAATGGTGATAGAATGACAGGAGAACTTTATTTCATTTTGTGTTCATTTTATGAAATAGTAAATAGAAGAATGAAGTAAATTTGCATAAGGTTAGTGTTTGAGGCAAGTAATGAATGAAAGAAAATCATTTAAATGCTAACCATGCTCTAACTTTAAGCAACACTTTATCTGTGGAATGCATTTCATTCATTTAAAAGTAGCTAAATTTGCCATGTACTGTATCTCATCAAGTCCTATCGATGTAGTAGTATGAGAGGAATCGGTATCATTAATGTACAATAGCAAGAAAAATTTTAAACTGTTGCAATGTCCTTAAATTTGCAAAGGAACACTAACAGGATTTTGATGATCCTTACGGTTGCAGTTCTTTCTGCCGTGAGCGGGATCTCATCCCTCAAACAAGGTAAAATCTACTGATTTTATTTCCTTATGGCCTTGCCACTTTATATAGCATACATGTAATTATACCTTAACCTGAACGGGGTTGAACCTTTTTGATTGTCCAGATGCTGTTGTTGGAATTTCAATTGCAATATTGATCATTCTCTTCTCTGTTCAACGCTTTGGCACGGACAAGGTTGGCTTCTCATTTGCTCCAGCAATCACCTTGTGGTTCCTATGTGTAGGTTTTACAGGCCTCTACAACTTATTTAAGCACGACCTTGGGGTCCTACGTGCTTTCAATCCAAAATACATATTTGAGTACTTCAGAAGGAACGGTAAGAAAGGATGGATATCCTTAGGTGGAGTTGTCCTATGCGTTACAGGTCAGAGGCTACCCTGTCACTCCCAAATTTTCCATTTTCCCACATTCGCATGTATGGCTAGTGTATCTAACTTGCAAATAATTATATGAAACAGGGACCGAAGCTATGTTTGCTGATTTGAGTCACTTTAGTGTGAGGGCTGTTCAGGTATCTTAGTCAGTCCTTATACCCTTCACTAGCAAACATATATGCACTATGCATGACTACAACAAATTTCATAAATGTATTTCTACATTCTAAGCTTAGTACAAAATCCAAAGAAAATAACGAACCCTGTTTTTGAGTTCTGCTTCTCGCCAAACCTCTTGTTGGCATGCCCAAGTTAAAGATGATTGCTTGCTGTATTTCATAGCATGTTACTAAAAGAAACTATATGAGGAAAAACATTGCATGTCCAAACCAGACATGGAGAAGATCATTAAAGGATAAAATTACAGTCTCTCTGATGTACCAACTTTTTTGAGCTTTATCATATGACTATTAAGCTGTTCATGAGTTTTTCTTTTTTTTTTTTTTAATTCTGCAGATTAGTTTCTCCTGTGTAGTGTTCCCGTCCCTAATTGCGACCTACATAGGTCAAGCTGCATACCTAATGAAGTTCCCTGAAAATGTCGGGAACACTTTCTATAAGGCAGTTCCAGGCAAGTTCTTAGTGCTAGTTTTGGAAAATTTAATCACTAATATTATCTGCATAACCGAGGTGTTAACAGTTCTATAAACGGTTGACTGCTATGTTGGAGTAAACAGATTCAATCTATTGGCCTACATTCGTTATAGCTGTTGTTGCAGCCATTATTGCCAGTCAAGCTATGATATCTGCAGCATTTGCAATTATTTCTCAGGCCCTTAATCTAGGCTGTTTCCCAAGGGTTACAGTTGTTCACACATCTGCCAAGTATGAGGGCCAGGTTTATATTCCTGAGCTCAACTATTTCATCATGATGGCTTGTATAATAGTTACTGCAAGCTTCAGAACCACAGAAAAGATCGGCAATGCTTATGGTAATCTCAATATACTCTTAAATTTGGAAAGTCAATTAACTGAATTGGACAGTGTAGTAAATAGAAGTCTTTCCTTCTATACATGAAACATGATCAGCTCATGCAAGTTGTAATCCTAAGCCTATACATGCATCGGTTAATTAGATTTTATGCAATCTAACTTTTAGAAATCCACTACCTAATGATCTCACATTTTATGATCTAGATACCTATCAAATTTTACATTTATAGGAATATATTCTAAATGTATGGTTCTTTCACAACTATGAATTAAATTCAGTAGTCGGCCTTCAATATTAAAGACAACATCATTTAATTTGTGTGTATAATCCTCTCCATATAACTATGATATATGTATCATAAGCATAGAAGACCAAACAGCAGTTGTTTAATCTTCTATCTGGTAGACTTGTTCAAGGGGCCGATAGCACAAGATAGCAAAGTCAAAGCACCTTCATTGAGTTTGTGTTTGTTTTGATGAGTTATACCCCTCTGTTTATACTCAGAAAGTCAAACAGTAAAATCAGGTATTTTAAGAACAGAAGTTGTTAAAAGACCCATGCTGGTCCTTAAACATGCTTCTTTCAAGAACTGCAGAGTCCCGAATTTTTCTGTTGCATCAGATAAAAATTAGCACTTGGAAATTTTTTAAACCTTATTAGAGAAGCGAAAATATATAACCAACTTTCTAATGCAGGAATTGCTGTCGTTTCTGTATTTGTGATAACCAGTAGTCTGGTCACTTTAATTATGACTTTTATATGGAAGGCAAGCATATGGTGGATAGCTCTCTTCTTTCTAGTGTTCTTTTGTACAGACACTATATATTTATCGGCCGTGCTCTCCAAATTTATACAAGGTGGCTACCTCCCTATAGCATTTTCATTCTTCTTGATGACAACTATGGGAATTTGGCATTATGTTTACAAAGAGCGGTACTTGTTTGAGCTCAATCACAAGGTATCCAGTGATTATGTGAAAGATTTGGCCAGAAACCCACAAATAAAAAGAGTCCCTGGTATTGGACTTCTATATTCCGAACTCGTGCAGGGTATTCCACCAATATTTCCCCACTTTGTTTCTAACATTCCAACAGTTCACTCAGTCACTGTGCTGGTATCCATAAAGTCCCTCCCAATTAGTAAAGTGCCACTGGAGGAAAGGTTTCTTTTTCGACAGGTTGAGCCAAGAGATTATCGAGTGTTTCGTTGTGTGGTGAGGTATGGATACAATGACAGCATTGAGAAGCCTGAGGTGTTTGAGCAGCAGCTTGTGGAGAACTTGGAGGAGTTCATTAGGCATGAGCATTATATCCTTGAAGATGCACCTGGAGAGAAAATGCTTGATTCAGACATCCAAGATTCAGGTCTAATGCAGAAAGATGGAAATCCTAGAAAATCCAGTTCAAAAACTGTTCATGTCGAAGAATCACTGCCAGAGGTACAGCTAAGTGCGCCTCAAGTCTCATCAAGCTCAATCCAGTCATTTAATGCTGCAAAATCAACCAATTCCTCAATCCGAACAATTCCAGGGTCCGCCCAGCCGGGTGTTGAAGAGGAGCTACTGTTTGTGCAAAAAGCCAAAGAACAAGGAGTGTTTTATCTTCTGGGAGAAGCAGAAGTGGTGGCAAAACAAGATTCATCCTTCTTCAAGAAGTTTGTCGTCAATTATGCCTACAATTTCCTTCGGAAGAATGTCAGGCAAGGGCAGAAACTCTTGGAAATTCCTAGGACTAGGCTTTTAAAGGTTGGAATGGTTTATGAAGTTTAACTTCTCAAAACAATGAATAACAACACTCCCTTGTAGAAAGCGAAGTGAAACGAAGGTGACTAATTATCCTGACCCACTCCACCGCAAGGCGAGCCAATGTGGCTCAATATAACATACGTACAAGTGTATGTTATTATTGTTTACTTATATTTGCATGTCAAGTATTGTGCCATTCCACTTTCTGTTTTCGGATTATTCAAACTTACTGTATCAAGGAAGATGTCATCTTCTATTAACTGAGATTGGGTGCAGAGTGCAGACAAAAGCCAAACTCGTAAAAATCAACACCAATTACAATATTAAGTAAAATGCAGCACCAAGCGGGACAGACTTGAGACTCCATATATGGATACAACAACAAAGGGGGAGTCTTCAATTAAAGCAGCAACAATCATAAAAAATCCATATAAGGAGCATTAGAAAGCCAACCCCTACTTCCTTTCCAGGGCAGAAAAACATTATCAGAAGGTAGAAAGAAAGAGGCAAAGAAACTAAGAGACCGTGCATTATTCAATACACTAACTCACTCAGATATAAGCTAAGGAAACAAAGTTCTAGTCTATTTGGTCAAATATTATTATAGCAAGGCTGTGCCCATTCTCCCCCTCTAGCATCCCTCCTCATCCTATCCATTGTAAGAAGACTAATAACCTTATAGGACAGACCATCCCCTAAGAATAAAGGTAGGATTACTTGTGCAAAGAGGAAGGTGGTACCAGAACTGATTGGAGGTATAGCATTTGCATCAGCATCGTTCTAAGGGCGGTGACATAAGGAAGTCTCTTTTTTTCTTAATCACTAAACCAGATAGCTCTAATAAGAGATTTCAAAATATTTTTAAGAGAATCTCTGTGCACTCATTACCACACACCTGATGCTCAAACTTCTCGCAATCAGTATCTATCCTAAATCCTGAATGTGGAACAGGAAACAATGTTAATGCTTTTATGTGAAGGATTTACTTTAGATCTCTAAAGCACCAAATTCAAGTTCAGATTAACTTAAGATAAAGAAAGAGCAAAACCATATACAAGAAAAAGAAAACAGAACAATCACAACAGAAAATGAGTCTTTAAGCAACAAAAATGAATCAATAAACAGCTAAGTTAGCAACACGTCCACGATCATTACAGCCACCAGCAAAAAGGCACTTGCCATCCACTGAAAGCAGTCAACCACCAATCAGCCTTCATCAAGAAGGTTGTACTATGAATTTACCAAAGCATTCCTCCATAGATTCTTTTGGATTTCTCAACAACAGTTTCTTCAAATTCCAGTGCTTAGGAATTTTTTTGTCCTTTTTTGTAACAAGGAACAACAAGTGATTGCGATGCCCAAGAAATGTCTAAATTTATGTTCAATGATCACAAATTGAAATAGGGTCCATTAAAATCTACTTAATCACTGCCAAAGCGGTATAAACAGTGAAGAATTTGGTGACAACTTTCATCAAACATGTAATCTACAAAAGTGAGAGAAACTCAAAGGAAGACAAACAATTAACGTGAATGACGAATATCGCTTAAATTACTAGTGTTAGAGTAAGAGACTCACCAAGTACGGATCAAGTCTTGTCATCCGAATTGCTTAGGGGTTAGAAGAATCTGTGATCAAATGAAGGCGTGAAAAATGAGCTGTTTTACTTGTTCATATTTGTATCTGGTAAAAGGAAAATTTTGTGGTTTTATCTTACCAAACTGAAGGCATAGGACATTAGGACTGCACAAGTTTTTTTTTTTTTTTTTTCTTTTCTTTATGAGGGGGGAAAAGGAAGAAAGGAACTATGAATGACTTGGAAAATAAATAAAAATTGTACATTAGGTTTTTTATTTTTTGATGAAGTAATATTTTTCTTATTTATGCTAATTGCCGTTTTTCTTTTTTTTTTCCCCCTATAAAACAAATAGCACAATCATTTATTAGTTCACATTGTTTTCCTCATTTAGGAGTTTCACCAGGCAAGAAGAAATCTCTTGTCTTCAGAGGCATGCCTTTTTACTTAGTTGTTTATTTGGCTTAATAGGCATGACCAAGATTGGAATTTAATATTTCAAAATTCTTCATGTTTTAGAGATTTCTCCATTTCAGGGTGAAAAAGCTTCAATTAATAAATTGAACTGAGAAATGGGATGGATTTTTGCGATTGATCCAAGCCATATAGGAAAGAAATTTATAACAAGGTCACAAAAGAGCAAACAGAAAAAATTTATGTGGGCACTTTGTATCAATTTTATTACCAAACTTAGATTTAGTATACAGTTATCTTGCTCATCGTATGCCCTGAGTCAACAATGAGTACATTAAGATGGATAATTTGAAAAGGCGATGGAACATATTGCAAATTTCCTATACTTTATTGTAGCAAATCTTTAAATGATGTGCCTAGTTTTTTATTTTAAAAACAACTTTGGTGTTTTATATGATCATATATGTTTCTTAAACTGTTTATTATTATTATTATTATTATTATTGTCGTTGTTGTTTTTGGTATTCTTCTATTCAAGTGGTGATATTAAACATATCGAAAAATTACACAAGCAGCCATAATCATGAATTGATGGGACAATCACATCCAAAAGCACACAACAAAGTTGATCACTTTATATAAGGTTTTACAATTCTGGTGGTCAAATTCATAACCTGCATCCAACAGATAAACTCTAGATTCGAAAGTTAGTGCATCATCAATTAGGATCCATCCCTCATTCGCCCAGTAGCAATAAGAAAATTATTTTCAACATGGTAGTATCAGAACAAAGAGTGACTTATCAAACTCCACAGCCAAAGATAACAATCCAAAACTAAAATAAGGCAACAAGGAAAGTAAAACAAAAAGAGCAGTCCAAAGACAAATTTTATAGGACCAAATAGTTCTAGGTATGGGAAACATAGATCCCTTCAAAAGTTCCACAAGTAGCATCATGAGCACTCAGTGCAATGGATCCAGGTACCCTTATAAAACCAAAACAGAAAAGTAATGCTTGACATTTGCTATTCATGATCATGCATGGTGAACGTTTCTTCATGCTCTATGGGAATTCATGCAAAAGTTTCTACTGAACTACAATCTCACACTTGTCAGAGGCCTATCTAAACTTCAATAACTTCTTCCCCTCCACTGGATGCCATATGTTGGGAGCTCCATTTTCCATATCACCTATAGTCATCCTCTCTAGTACTGTTCCATGCTCCAAAAAATATCTCACAAACTCAAAATGTGAGTCAGACCCTCTGAAACTTCTGCTTTTTACTTCGTTAATCTTTTGATTCAAACAAAAAGGCTCAAGCTCAGGTGCAGAAAGGTTGATTACCTCGCTTCTTATGCCCTGGCAAAGAAAAATAAAAGTTCTGTTGCCTCTTGGCAAGGGAAGGATCTGTCCCCCCCCCCCCCCGGGGCGGCCGCAGCCTTTTCATGTCTTAAGAGTAAAAGAGGGAGGACTACGAGTCCAAACTCTTTAACAGAAAAGAAACTAGATTCCAATGAAATCATTAAATACTAAGCTATATCTCTCAAATTAGTGACTTACATACCAATGTTAAAAACCAGCATGTCGAGATTGGGTGCATTTTGAATTAGTATTTAACAAAATCAACTGCTCAGAGTTGTTTCTTGGAGTAGGCTCCAAAAGCGCCAACAATAATAAACCAGCAAAGTCAAAGAGACCTTTTCATGAACAGCTAAAATCAGCAAAATGCTCAGGAAGTTAATGCAATTAATGTGGAAAGCTTCAGCAAAGTGGTTTGCAGCAAAAATGTACAATGATCAATTCAATACATGCTGAACATCCTAATTTTGAAAAGGTCAAAAAGCAAAGATATTTACCTGCAAAAAGTGGCCACACAAGCTTAGAGACTTGATGTTGTACATTGTGCTAATAAACTCAAAACCATTTGTCACTAATGGAAAAGATTGGCCATGTTGCTCTAAAATAAAATTTAACTCTTTTACAAAATTCAGACAGTTGTCTATCGAAGTCCATTCTTAGAGGCTCCAACAGTTCAACATGATTAAACTCAAAATACAGAAGATGTGGTGCATAAATATGCATCTCACCCAACGTCAAGTACTCAGAAACTACAGCCAATTTTCTTAGGCGTAGGAATGGAAATATCAAGACCTTTAATATGTGCAAAATCGACCTGACTATCTTAACATCCTCTAGCAATGGACAGCCTGTGTCTAATAGCAAAACACTCCAATCATAATTTAGAAAAAACACAATCTAGATGCAGGACCTTGAGATTCTGCAATCAAACCACTTTCAGAACTCTCAGAACTATCTTCCCATGTACTTTCAAAACCACAAGAGTTCTGCACAATGAAACTTCACTGAGCAAGATTACAGGACTGTCACACCCTTGTTCACAAGTCAAAAACTTCAATGTCCCGTCACAGTATGTCTAGCTGATCATGTGAAGTTGTTCTTGAAACCTTGGAATTTTTTCATATTTCCAAATACTACAAGACTGAAACGTAAACCCAAAAAAAAAAAAAAATGGCGATTTTATCAAACAGGTTTAGTGCATAAAATTTTTCACTTCTCAACCCATTTATCTTAGAGCCGAGATAATTGTTAATAACCATGACTTCACCACAAAAGAGATTTCATATCCCACTCCGTATATCCACTCACAATGAAACTCAGAATCAACAAACTTTGCATAAAAATCAGTGGGAAAAAATAAAATAAATACTATATACACGAGCAGAGAAAAGAGATTGAAAACTTACCAACAATGGAGGCAGCTACTCAACAGCAACACTTCACCGGTGATGGACCGAGCTCGAAAAATAAACCCGATTCTTCATATGGGTTTGAGAAGTGAAACCAAAGTATAATCTCAAACAGGATCAGAGAGAACAGGCTTCGAAATCATAATAGTGCTATAGCGTTGGTATGTGAAAAACAATTAGCATGCCACTCATTTGGTACGCTAAAATGCAATGTGTCATGGACTGAGGTATTGGGTTAATTTCAAAAACACTATTATAGCATTCCTCTGACAAAAAATAATCGCTCTAGCTTGTATTAGATGTTTTTGGAGTTGTATTTCAAAAACACTATTGTAGCATTACTCTGACAAAAAATAATCGCTCTAACTTGTATTCGATTTATTTGGAAGATTTTTTTTTAATTTTCTTTTTTCTTTTTCTTTTTTTTTTCCATTTCTTTCTTCTTTTTTTCCTCTTCCCCATTGATCAGGTGCCAGGACTGACTCCCTACTTCTTCGGCAGTGGGGTGGTGGGAGGGAGGGAGGGGGGGGAGGGTGGGGAGAGGGAAGGGGGTTTCATGAGGGAGGGGGTGGGGGGGGGGAGGGGAGGGAGAGGGGTGGTACCGGGAGGTGGATTGGGAAGAAGAAGAAGAGAGAGAGAACAAAAAAATTCCCTACTGTGAGTTAGCAGCTGGGCCATGGATGGGAAGGAAAGGAAAAAAGAAAAAAAAAAGAAATGAAAAGGGAAAAGAAAAATATATATAATATTGTGAAAACAAGTTGTTTGTTTTTGGGGTTGTATTTAGGTTGTTTTTACTGTAACATTTGGGGTGTGAAAAACAGCATTTCAAAAACAAGGCAAAAATTACTCAATCCAAACGGACCCAATGCTATAGCGTTGGTATGTGAAAAATTAACGCCACTCATTTAGTGCAGTTGAAATGCCCTAGAATGTGTCATGGGTAGGGTATTGGGAAGAAAAGAAATTTATCTGGATAGAACGATATGTAAAGCGCAAGCAACCCATGTCTGGGGATGAATGAGAGGCATGGAGCTAGTGAGTCACAATTCCGTTTGCAAGTAGCGTGGTTGAAGCGATGACCATCATTCCGTATTATACCCAATGGACTTAGCTTCTAATAGTATAAAAAGATAGGATATTAGTTGTAGTAAGCACTTTTGAGAATATTCCAGTCATTGAAAAGAGTTAGGAGTTTATCATTTCTCTATTCCTTCCCAAATTTCCTTCCTTCTTTTCTCATTCCATCATTTCTATTTCAAGAGCATTATAGATATAATATTAATGAGAATGGGCAGTAGTTGCTGAATCCATGCCCAAACTATTGTTCTTTTAATCGTTGTTGTTTTTTTTTTCCCTCCAAAACTTCCTCGATTGCCTCTGCACTATTACAGTGGTATCAGAGCTCAACTACAAGCCATAGGGATGACTAGGAATCAAGATGAAACTATGAAGAGATATTTGAGTGATCTGGGAAGTGTGGTGAGAGCGGTGGCTTCCAGGAATGAAGGGTTAAAGTAGACTTTTAGAACTATGGAGATCAAACAGGAGACTACTGAAAAGGTCTTAAAAACTTAGACACAACATATGAAAGCATGATGTCCATGATGACCCAAATGATGACTAAAATGGGCGATAAGGAAGATAAGGCCGATAGTGGAAGAGAGAAGGTGAGTTACGTAAAGGAAACTCTAGAAAAGAGGACGGAAAGATGATACCAAAAATACCCAAAATGGATCTTCCGATGTTCGAGGGAGAGAACCCCAGAGAATGGGTTAGGAAGGCTAACAAGTACTTCCAACTCCATGGGGTAGAAGAGGATTTGAAATCTGAAATTGTAGAACTACATCTCAGGGATAAGGCAGATATATGGTTTCATGGCGGTACCATGGGAGAAAGAATTCTTGGAATGAGCATGTGGCGAGCATGATGAGATTTGGGAGGGCTCCTGCAGGAAGCTATAGAGGAGTTTAACAAACTGGTACAGACTGGAAGTGTTGCTAAATACTTGGAGAAGTTTGAGCTATTGAGATCCTTGGTAATGCCTTCTTTTCCAGGAAAAATTGATTCTTATTATAAAGCTTGTTTTATGAGTGGATTAAAAAGTGAAATTGTGAATATGGTTGAAATGGCTAAACCTGATACATTGGCAGATATAATTGAGGCTGCTAAACTACAAGAAAAGAATCTAGAAGTCATCAGAAAAGCTCAAAAAACCACCCCCTAGAAATACCCTCAATCCTACCCCATAACAACCACCAAAACCGGTGTTGCCCCACAAACCAAATTCAAATGGACCAATACCACCACCAAAAGACCAGAGATAGCCACCTACAAATCTAATAAATCTGCAAATCCTCCACTAGACCAATTTAAGAAGATAACTCCCACTGAATACAACTATAGGAGGGATAAGGGATTGTGTTACAAGTGTGTTGAACCATATACGTTCGGCCATATTTGCAAACAAGCCCATATGCACTTCATTTTAGTAGATGATCCCATTGAACCAATATCTACAAAGGTAAATCCCGAGGAGGACTCTGAAGTATTTTGTGACTACCCAGAGGGTGAATTGAGTAATGAGAATATAGAAATCTCTATTAATGCTCTAGCAAGTGGAACTAAGCATAAAACTATTAAAGTGAAGGGCATTATTGGAGGAAGAGAAAGGGTAATATTGATTGATAGTAGGAGCACCCATTGTTTCATAGATGAAAGGTTGGCTAAAGAGTTACAGTTGCAGACCCGTGGAGAACCCTTGGTTGTTAACGTGGCCAATGGGGAAAAATTAGAGTCTAGAAGACTAAAGGAACCCCTCGGGTGGAAGGTACAGGGATATTGCTTCCAACACTAGTTTAACACCATGAGGTTGGGGAGCTGTGACTTGGTGTTGGGAGTTGATTGGCTGGCAAGATACAGCCCCATTGTATTTGACTTCAAGAAGTTAACCTTGTCGTTCTATAGAGGAGAGGAATTAGTGGAGTTGAAAGGTGAAGTTGGTAAACTTAAAATAAATGTCATTAAGGGTAGCAGATTAGTCAAGTGGAGTAGAAAACAGACTTATGGCATTGCTGCCCACTTTATGTAGTAGAAGAACATGGTGAAAATACTGAGGTGGTGCCAGTTGAAATGGAAGAGATATTAAAAAAATTTACTGGAGTGTTTGCTGAGCCCCGGGGACTGCCTCCACCTAGAAGTCATGACCATAGTATTCCTTTAAAAGAGGGAGCCAAACCATTTCAAATCAAGCCTTACAAATGTCCATATGTGCAGAAATCTGAAATAGAGAAGCTGGTCATAGAAATGCTGCAAATGGGGATTATACAACCCAGTAATAGCTCTTTTGCATCCCAGTTTTATTAGTAAAGAAAAAAGATGGAAGCTGGAGATTTTGTGTGGATTACAGACAACTTAATTATCTCACAATGAAAGACAAATTTCCGATGCCATTAATAGAGGAGCTAATCGATGAGTTGCACGGGTCTAAATACTTCACCAAGATTGATCTCAGGGCAGGATATTACCAAATCAGAGTTAAAGTGGAGGACGTACATAAGACAACATTTCGGACGCATCAAGGATTGTATGAATTCAGGGTCATGCCGTTCGGGTTGACTAACGCACTAGCCACCTTTAGAGCTTAATGAACCAGGTTTTTAAAGAGCAACTAAGAAAGTATGTGTTGGTGTTTTTTGACGACATCTTAGTAGACAGTCCCACCTTGGAGAGTCATTTGCAACATGTCACTAAGGTCTTGAGTATTCTGGAGCAGAATAAATTATATGCCAAGAGGAGCAAATGTTCTTTTGCCCAACTACAAGTAGAGTACTTAGGCCACATCATTTTTGCAGAAGGTGTTAAGGTTGACCCCAAGAAGATAGATAGCATGACGAAATGGCCAAGGCTTGAGAATGTGAAGCAATTGAAAGGATTTCTTGGTTTGACGTGAAATTATAGAAAATTTGTGAAGGGATATGGGACTATTGCGAAACCTCTGACTATGCTACTGAAGAAGGATGGTTTTTGTTGGAATGTAGAGGTTGAAGAGGCTTTTCAAAAACTGAAAATAGCAATGTAGTACTCCAGTACTGGCTTTGCCAGATTTCAATCAACCTTTTATTATGGAAACTGATGCCTGCCATGGAGGAATAGGAGCAGTTTTAATGCAAAACAAAAGACCAATAACTTATTTAAGCCAAAGTCTCGGACAGAAAAAGTTGGGACTGTCAATCTATGAGAAGGAATTATTGGCTTTAGTAACCGCAGGTACCAAGTGGGAGACACTACCTGGAGGGTCACCATTTTATCATTAGAACAGATCATTAGAGTCTGAAATATCTATTAGAACAAAGAATCACTACCCCACGGCAACAAAAGTGGCTTACTAAGCTATTAGGACTAAGCTATGAAATTCAGTATAGGAAAGGAAAGGATAATTTTGCTGCTGATGCTCTATCTAGGAGGGCAGGTGAAGAAGAAGGATGTTGTTCTGAGCTAGTTTGTGTTATTCCCGAGTGGATGAAAGAAGTAATAGATAGCTATCAGGGAGATGAAGAGGTTCAAAAACTCATTAGGGAAGTTCTGATTACTCTTAGCAACTTGCCAGATTACTCTGATCAGGATGGAGTGTTGAAGTATAAAGGGAGAGTCGTACTGGGAAATGGAGGTGGAATTAGAGGTAAAATCATCAAGGCTCTTCACAATTCGCAGCTAGGGGGCCACTCTAGAGTTCAAACAAGTTTCATGAGGGCTAAACAGTTATTTCATTGGCCTGGAATGCATAAGGAGATCAGAATTATTGTATTGCAATGTGACACCTGTAGGAAATGTAAAGATGAACACACAGCCTATGCTGGGCTGTTACAACCACTTCCTATTCCCCAATACTCCTGGAGCCATGTAACCATGGATTTTATTGAGGGTTTGCCTACTTCAGAACGGAAAGATACTATCATGCTGGTAGTAGACAGATTCACCAAATCTGCCCACTTCATCAGGCTAACACACCCCTTTGATGCACCTATAGTAGCTAGAATCTTCTTGGACCTAGTATGCAAGCTGCATGGGGTGCCATTGAGCATGCTTTCTGACCGAGATAAGATATTCACCAGTCAATTCTGGATTGAATTATTTTCCTTACTGGGATCTGAGTTAAGCTTGAGTACGGCCTACTATCCTCAATTAGATGGGCAATCAGAAAGGGTGAACCAGGTACTTGAAATGTACTTAAGGTGTATGACTCATTTGGAGCCTAAGAGGTGGAATGCATGGTTATCTCTTGCTGAATGGTGGTACAATATTTCATATCACACTGCCATACGTATGAGTCCATTTGAAGCCTTGTATGGAATGAAGCCTCCACAGCTGGCTCTAGGACCTTATGTGCACTCCAACGTAGCTATAGTAGAGGATCATTTAATGAGAGGCGAAGAATAGATGACATGCTCAGGAAGAATTTACAAGAGGCTCAGAATCGAATGAAGTTGTATGCTGATAAAAAAAGGACTGAGAGGGAGTTCAAGATTGGAGATTGGGTCTATTTGAGGTTACATCCTTACAGACAAACTACAGTGGAAATGAGGAACAACACCAAACTTTCAGCCAAATACTTTGGACCCTACCAAGTGACACAAAGAGTAGGAGAGGTTGCTTATAAACTCAGGTTACCAGCTGAATCCAAGATTCATCCCGTCTTCCATGTATCATTGTTGAAGAAGAAGGTTGGACAAGAAGCAGCTCCAGTCCTGCAGCTGCCTGACACCGATGAGAAAAGACATTTGAGAGTGGAGCCTATTGCTGTTTTGGACCGAAGGATTGTTAAGAAGAGAAATGCAGCAGCAGTTCAATGGTTAGTACATTGGTGGGGAACATCTCCTGCTGAAGCCACATGGGAGGATGCAGAAGTGATTGAGCAAAGGTTTCCAAATTTTCAATCTTGAGGACAAGATTTTTTGAAGGGGAAGCTATTGTCATGGAGTAAGGTATTGGGAAGAAAAAGAAATTTATTCAGATGGGCCCAGCAATGTAAGCATGCAATAGCTATGTGCGGATGAAAGAAGGCATAGGCTAGTGAGTCACAATTCCTGGTGCAAGTAACGTGGTTGAAGCGGTGACCATCATTCCAGACATACCACGTGACTTAGCTTCTAATAGTATAAAAAGATAGGATACTAGTTGTAGTAGGCACTTTTGAGAATATCCCAGTCATTGTAAAGAGTTGAGGAGTTTATCGTTTCTCTGTTCCTTCCCAAATTTCCTTCCTTTTTTTACCCCTTCTGTACCCATTCCATCATTTCTGTTTCAAGAGCATTACAGATATAAAATATTAATGAGAATGGGCAGTATTCCTTTAAACAAACAACAACATGCCAAAATACATTCATATGAAATTAAAAAAAAAAAAGAAAAGAGTAAACCCACTAGACTATCTGTTAAGACACAATTACATTTTTCTATTTACAAATAGTTCTTAAAATCATCCAGAAGCAAATCAAGGGTAAAGAATTTAATGTGCATGAATGACGGATTTAACATACATGAAAAATACACGGGATTCAACATGTACGTAATTTAAAATTTTAATTTAGTTACAACTGGTATTCGCCTATTACAATTGTATTACAGTTAGTATTCACCTATTGTAATTCTATACTATTAAAAAGTTATGTTCTCACTTAATAAGTTATTGTGATTTATGCTATTAAAAAGTACTTATTAATTAATAATTCATTTAACTCTAAATCAAGATGTGTATAGAATGTTATATATAGGGGCAATTAAGTCAATATAGTAGTTTTAATCAAGATGTGTATAGAATGTTATATATAGGGCAATTAAGTCAATATAGTAGTTTTTTTCATTCCATTCTGACTTCTCAATGTGACTATAGAAATTAACATTCCATTCTTACTTGGTTATGAAATACTGAAATGATAAATTTTTTCCTCTCTATTCTGGCAGGAAAAGAATTCTGAGTGGAAAGATCTTTCCATTCTACGCCTTTCCACCATACCAAATGAGGGGTCTTTGAGGTGTTTTTGAGTGTGTTTTTGGAAAAATTTTGGGGTATTTTTAAAATTAAAAATTTATTTGGGTAATTTTTTGGAGTACTTTTAATCAAAATTTAATTGGGGCATTTTTAAAATCAAAAATTTATTTGGGGCATTTTTAAAATTAAAAATTTATTTGGGATATTTTTAGGGGTATTTTTAAAATTTAAAATTTATTTAGGGTAATTTTAGGGGTATTTTTACAATTAAAAATTATTTGGGGTGGTGGTAGGGATGGGCTAATTTTTTTTAAAAAAAAAACCCCAAATAAATTATTTCAAAAATACCTCAAATAAATTCTTAATTTTAAAAATATCCCACATAAATTTTTATTTTTAAAATACAGCAAAAAATACCAAAAATAAATTTTTAATTTTAAAAATGCACCAAATAAATTTTTAGTTTTAAAAATGCACCAAAAAATACTCCAAATAAAATTTTAATTTTAAAAATGGCCCAAAATACTCCAAATAAATATTTAATTTTAGAAATAGCCCAAAAATTACCCCAAAAAATTTTTAATTTTAAAATGCCCTAACAATTACCCTAAGTAAATGCCCCAAAAAATACCCCAAATAAATTTTTAAATTTTAAAATGTCCCAAAAATACCCCAAATAAATTTTTAATTTTTAAAAATTCCCCAAAAAATTACCCAAAAAAATTTTAGTTTTAAAAATGCACCAAAAAATTTACCCAAATAAATTTTTAATTTTAAAAATGCCCCAAAATTACTCCAAATAAATTAATAATTTTAAAAAATCCCAAAAATTACCCAAAATAAAATTTCAATTTTAAAATACCCCCAAAAATATCCCTAATTTTAAAAATACCCAAAAAAATCACCCAAATAAATTTTTAATTTTAAAAATGCCCCAAAAAATATGGTGAATAATTTTTTAATTTTAGAAATACCCCAAAAAATACCCTGAATAAATGTTTAATTTTAAAAATGCTTCAAAAATACCTCAAATAAATTTTTAATTTTAAAAATGTCCCAAAAATACTCCAAATAAATTTTTTGTTTGGATGGGAGGGGGAGGGGGAGGGGGGCTACTGGGAGGGAGGGAAGGAGGGAGAAAGGGAAGGTGGAGTGGGGAGGAGGTGGTGGTGGTAGTGGGTGGTGGTGGGGTTGGGTTGGAAGAAGAATGGATAATTTTTTTTATTTTTGTATGTATAAATTATTTTTGAATTATTTGTTTGGATTGGTGTTTGTGAGATTGTTTTTTGTTAGTGTATTACTATAGCATTTTGGATGTGAAATACAGTTTTTCAAAAATAGGTCCAAAAACAGCGAATCCAAACGGACCCTGGGGGGTAGGACCCTTGGCTCACAAGTTGAGTCCGATTCAATTTAACTTGTGAAATTAACGATATGAGTTGACAAATTCATACAGTGTCCATCTATAAAAAAAAAGACGGTAACAAGATTATTAAAAGATAGACACAAGTATGTTATAACTTCGTATACCATTTATATATACAACCAAATTTGTTAAGTTTAAACCAAAAGTCGTAAGAATGATATCTTTTTTTTTCTTTTTCTTTTCAGAAATGATAATTGTGCGTAAGAATGATATCAATCTGTTTAAATCTGTAAATCTTGAGACAAATATAATATTGCAGAGGCAAATAGACTACTAGTGTCAGGAATAACATTTTAAATGTGTTTTAACTCATTACCGGTCTTTTTTCTTTTCTTTTCTTTTCTTTTCTTTTCTTTTCTTTTCTTTCTTCTTCTTCTTCTTCTTATTCTTCTTTTTTTTTTTTGGTAGAATGCTAAACGGCAAATGGACTACTAGGTGTAGGTATACCAATATTTTTTGATACAAAATTTTTAAATAGGTTTTTCATTCATCACCAATCGCTTGTGCAATTTTCTGGATGGCCTAGACATTGATACGTTTGGAGCTCTTCCGATTGCAGTTTTCATTGTAGGATGTAATTAATGGTCGGCATTGGTATGATTTGAAATTGGGTAGGTGAAATTGATCAAACAACAAAATTTTTAACCAGTTACCATATGAATTACTAACTTTTACCATCTTTCTATTGGTGGTCACAACTTCTTCTTTTGCTCATTGATGGCCCCTCCTGTTTGCCAATTTGGCCAAGGGCCAACTTAGATTGGATGCATCTTCGGGTGCTTATAAAATAATGTAGGTTTTTGTTATTAAAAAACAATATAGATGGAGTTTTTTTTTTTTTTTTGGAAAGGTTACTATACATTTTGTTGGAGGAAAAAACTTGTTTCTTAAACAACTGTCAATCTAAACAGAGCTTTAGTTTGCTCCTTGGAACTACTTTTATTGCATCGATTAGGCCTTTGATCATGACCTCTCTTCTTATTATTGTTTATTTGCGCGCGCTTGTTCTGCGTCTGTCTCTTCCCTTTCGAGTACATTTCTTTTAGTCCTTTTTTTTTTTTTTTTCCGAAACGTTAGAATGATTCATTCAACATTGTAACTTTATAAAGTTTGAGCAATGGCTCACAATTACAAAACATTATACATTTAGCACATAGGAGTAGGGTGGACTCTCTCCTCATCACATAACATCCCCATGGCATAGGAGCTAATTTTGTCACTTAAATCCATATTTCTGGTTTTATCATAGATAAAATAGCACATTTGAAACAACCTAGACATTTCCTTTATATCCTCCAGTATTGTGAATAAGTTGGTATCCTTTGAAGTTCGCTGTTTGAGCAATGTATGCACCTACTTATCATTCACCACCATCTTAGTCTTTCTCCATCCCTGTTGCACGGCTTTACTCATTGTCAGACGAACTGCTTCAGCTTTGTCCTGGAGTTTGTTGCCTGAGTTTCTGTCCATTAATGCCCATTCAGCTACCAGTTGTCCTCTTGCATTTTCCACAACTACTCCAATTCCCACTTTGTTCTGTTCATTTGTAATCTGAGTAGCCAGCCTCAATATCTTAGTTCCCTGTTCCTCTTCCTCGTTTGCCTTTTCCAAATTGTCTACAACTATTTCTGGTGTGCTGTTCTTGCTAGCCTCTTTGAATGCTTGTTCATACTCCATCCATTCTCCACAGGCTTTTTCTATCACTTTCCATCCTTGTACCACCTTCCCTTTGAATTCCTTGTCATTTCTAGCTTTCCAGATTTGCCACAATATATTGGTGGTTAGTGCCAAGTGATCATCCCCATTTTTCCTGTTTTTAGCCAAGATCAGTGTTGCCCACCACTTCCTAAAGCAGCCACAAATAAGATATAACTGGATTTACATGCATGCATACTATGTATAGAACCAGAGAACTTACATAATGCTAATTCAGTTAGAACACTGAGAAAACTAGACTATGAGAATGGAGTTACGGGCCATCAATCTTGCCCTAATGACTATCCATATGAATTTAATTACCGTGGACAAAACCTCTAGAAATATCAAATTGTGGAAGCTTAATTAAATATTCTAGATTTTAATTTTGCACGTCAAATACTGATTTTAAACATTTTCTCCCCAAAGTTGTTAACTACTACCAAATTGCACATCAAATCTTTTATTTTGCACACTTCGCATACAGTTCATACCAAATTATTAGGATTTCATACAATACTGATGCATATATATGGGAGTATGAAATTAAATTATGTTATCATAACAAATAGTGACTTATACAATCAATGGCTAGCTAAATGAACAATTATCAATGGATTTAGGCAACAAAAGTCAATTAAAAAGAATTGTCCAAAAATCAATCTGGAGCAACAAATTGTTCATTGTATAGTGCTTCGAAAATACCAAAACGTTTAAAGTAATGCTTGAGGTAAGCTAATCCATCTTGGTGATTGATGTCTCTTTAGGCCTGTCAACGGGTCAGATCCAGACCCGGATCCGACCCACACCCGCTAGTTCTTTTTTTTTTTTTTTTGTAATTAAAAGTTTAAATGTGTTTAACTCCAGTCACCACCATGAGTCAGATTAGGGTTCAGGGACCATAGGTCGCTAGTTTTCTTTTTGGTACGGAACTAGGTATAGTTTCGTTTATCAGGATTCGGACCTGGACCCGGACCCTTTTTTCTAACAAAAAATAATTCGGTTATGGAATATGGAATTCCGACCCGTACCCGATTCGGACCCATTTAAATAAATTAATAAATATAAAATATATATACATAGTAATATTTTTACAAGTTTAATATTAATACTCTTACATTCATTAAAATATATGATACATATTATTAAAATATATGTATACACACACACATGTTAATACTCTCAAACCTGGTCAAACCCGAGTGAAAAAATTGTTTAGCAAAAGACCGGTCAAACCCGGTCAACACCCGAGTTCAACCGGAAACCCGAGGAATCGATATGAACCCGGTTTTCCATTTTCTCTTGCCATGACCTCTTTTTTTTTTTTTCCTGTTAAACCTGGCCCTTTAGTTTTTTTTCTTACTCCAACAATGAATAATTTCTCCCTCAAACCACTAACAGTAGATCTAAACTCAGGAAATGATAAAACAAAAGAAAAACAAGAAAAGGAAGATGAAGAATCAACGGACAAAAAGATGGAAGAGAGATAGAAAGGTTTCAAAAGAAGAACAGAGAAGTGAAAAGAAAAATGTATAAAGAGTAGAAATAACTGTTTTATGTATCGTGTCATGTCGTTCTCATGTCGTGTCATAATCGTGTTCGTGTTAAATAAGCACAGGTTCATAAACGACACACAAAACTTTCCTATCTTGTTCGTGTCATGACTTTTTTTATTAACATGTCATGCCGTACTTTAATCCACTTCATCCATTTAACTTTTTAAATTGAAATTACTAACGAAACATCTCAAAATATCAAAAACTCTAATCTTCCTTCTCCGAATCTTTGTAACTTTTGATCCCAAGTAATGCATTTTTATGAAAATAATTGATTTATGGTTGAAATTTTTGGTATGAATTTCCAATGGTTCTTTGTTTGTAATCTTTTGGCTCCAACGTTCAAACAATGTAGGAACTAATTAAGTTTCCAATCTCGATCAATTTAGGAGTGACTACAAAGAAATTTAGCATAAACAACAATAAGACTTTTTTTCAAAGAAAAAAGACTTTTGGGTACTCTACTAGTTTATGTAGAAAGAAATACACTATTTTTATAATAGATTTAATAGAAAATAAAAAAATAGATTTGGTGTTAATAGATATGCAAGAAATGAAGAAATCCAATTAGTGCTTTTTTCTAATTTAAAATATCTTAATTAGTTAAGTTTTTGTCCAAAAAAATTGGTTTGAATTCTTAGTTGTTTAATATCTTCTGCTTTTTATATTTGGCTTTAAATTAGAATAAAATTTTTAAGAAGTGAATTTAAAGAAATTTGGTTTAGATAAAAAAGAGAACCAAGTAATTTTTTTAATTATATAATTTTAATTTTGATGTACATTCAATAGGTATCCAAAGAAATAAAAATCTCTAATAGAAATGATAATTTATTTACAAACGAGTCATATTGTATTTTTTGGGTTAACATGTCAACCCACAAGTTCTAATGGGTTAATAATGTGTCATCTGTGTCAACTCACGTGTCGACCTATACTGACCCATTTCCTTTTTGTGTCATAATCGGGTCGACCCATTTTTAACACAAATCCTTTCGTGGTCATATTTTGGTCAGGTAATTCTCGGGTTGTCTTCGTACCATATTATCGTGTCAGGTCTTGAATTGCCACCCCTAGATAGGCTAAATCTACACCTTCCCATTCCATATCTACATGTGTCAATGACTTGCACCACAAACATTAATAACTTGTACTATTAGTACTAAAAGTTATACTAGATGTGGGTTTAAATTGTAAGGGTGTGAATTTAGTATCACCCGGCAATTTAACTGTTATCCTTTCCGTCATTAATGTAGGAACTTTCAAATCTCTGGAAAAGCTAATCACAAATTGCAGAAAATAAAACCGAACAAATAATGGAAATTTGAAGGAAAACAATTGATCTGTACACACTTCGGCTGAAAAATTGATTGAATTGAATGTTGACATGAATACATTGGCGATATAGTTGGAGTAGTTAACTTGATATTTGGCATATTTTGATTGAATATGAGAGTAGAAAGATTAATCATTCGAGAAGTTACATACTATCTATGACTTGCACAAATTTTCCAAAGAGAATTACGAGAAGTCCGCTTTGTGTATTGGTTGCTAGTAAATGAATTAGATTATGGTCTACAAATTTGCTGTGACTTCATATGAAATAGGACTGTATTATGATGCATTAAGTATTAAATTTACCACTTTATGCGAAGAATATCAATAACTGTATTATGATGCATTAAGTATTAAATTTAAAAGAACATTATTATGCCAGATATAGATGCTAAAAAATTTGAAGCGACAACGTAAGCTTGCAGATTCGTAGGTGAATTGCTATAGATTCTATATATATCACTAACTCTTGTTGTCTAATTTTTGTGCAATAAGAAAAAAAACTAGAAATTACAGAATTAGCTGAAAACAAATATTGTAGTTTGGTTTTCTGAGCAGCAGCAATTTCAGTGATGGGCTAAACTTGGTTTCCATGTTCTTTTTATAGTCAAGAGTTGGCCAGTGAAGTACAATTAAAAATGCACAGTTCAGATAACTCAGATAATTCTGATATGATTAATATGTATAATTATCAAGTTTTAACATCATTACAACATTGTTGCTCAAGTTATTCTTAATAAATTATAACTTTTTAAAACACTTTTGAGGGACTTTTTTTGCCTCAAACACGAAATTACACAAGGATGGGAGTGGGAGGAAAATCTAATGACTATTGACTAGTAATCGCGATTCGCAAGTACTCTCGATATATCAATGAGGCTAATAGAAAAGGAATTAGGAAAGAAGTTCTTTTTTTTTAGGTCCAACAAGAAGGTTCCGCTCTAAAATACCGTATGTAATTCATGGGTAAAGGCTTATTCGACTACCTGTACGGATTTTTTCTGAGTAATTAAGTTGGATAACTATATGTATTGCTCCTGAATTATCAAGATATAACTCTGAACTTTCCATCTTTCCCAAGGAAAAAAATATTTTCTTTTTTAAACGTTAAATAGTGGCTCTGTTTGGATTCCCTGGTTTTTAAAATACAAGATTTTGTTTTTGAAATTCACAATATATAACATACTCCAAAAACATTCTAAAAAAATACTTCCAAAAACACTTAATTCATACAATTTGAAATAGGCCTAATAAAATACAAAAAAGGATAAATTACACTTTATACCTTATGATTTAGTGCTTTTTCATATAACCCCCTATGGTTTCAAAAACTATATATGATACCCTTATGGTTTGGAATAAAGTGTAAAGTGACAAAATTTGCATTTCATAAAGGAATCAACTAAAATGTCAAAAGTATACCTATGTAAAGTTAGAAATCATTTATTAATTACATGGGATTTATATATATATATATTGAAAACATACTGAAGTAACTTAGTAAAGTACTAAATTATAAGAGAGTTATTTGATAAAAGGCAAAATTATAAGGGGTTACAATGTCATGCATATTATGTTTATATATCTTGATCACTTTAGCTATTTTAGTTTTTAAATAACAATAATCTCAATATTTCAATGGGTTCCAAGTATTATTTCTGACATTTTGACACTTTAGTTCAAATCATGAGAGGTTTATGTATAACTTTACAAGTCACAAGAGAGTTATATGAAAAATCATCAAACCATGGGGAAGCAAATGTAGTTTAGACAAATAAATAAATAAATAAATAAATAATACCTCTTTTTTCTTCAACTCATCACCTATCATCACCACCCATCACATACCACTTCCCACCATCCCCAAGTGCCACCATCCCTCTCCCCCTACCTCTTTCCTCCCTCTTCCTCCTCCTCTTCCTCCCTCTCTCTCTCTTCCTCCTTCCTCCTTAGTCTTTCCCACTTTTCCTCTTCCTCCTCACACCTCCTCCCCGCGACCCACTTCCTCCTTTCCCTCTTCTAGTCTAAGTCTGTCAACAGGTTGGGTCTAGATCCAGGACTAGGTATAGTCCTATTTACCCTAACTCGGAATTTGGATTAGTTTTTTCCAATAAAAAAAAAAGGTCTGAGTACAGAATATGGAATTCCGACCCGTATACAACTCGAACCCGTTTAAATAAATTAATAAACATAAAATATATATACATATTAATATTCTTACAAGTATAATATTAATATTCTTACATTTATTAAAATATATAATACATATTGTTAATATATATATACATATTAATACTCTCACAAGTATAAAATATTTATTTATATTAAGACTTTTGCAATTATAAAATATATATACATCTTAATAATAGATACACATAATAATATTTTTTTATCGGGTAGATCCGACTTGCATCCGGACTCGATCGGATCAGAATTTGGATCCACTACTATTGAACCTGTCAGGTATAGGGGTCGAGTTTGGAACAAGTAAATATAAATGGATTCAGGTCCAGAATAGTTAATTCTAACCCGGAGCCAACCTGTTGATAGGTCTATTCTAGTCACAATGCAGGTTGTGACCAGAAATTGGTCATAGGTCACGAATTACAGGGTAAATATAGTAAATATGATTAAAGGGTATATTAGAAAGCACGTAAAAAAAAGATGATTATATTATATAGTAATATATAAAATAATATATGTTAGTTATAAGGTCACGAATTACAATTTGTATGATTTAATGTCACCAACTATAATTTACTTGTAATTGCATAAAAAAGAATGAAAAAATCTACACATGTTTGAGAAAAGGCTATTAATGTTGGAAGCAAGAGAATCTCCAGCTTTGTGTGGAATTGGGTATAATGAGAAAAAAGAAAATTTGAATTACATGTATGTACTTTTTACAAAAAAGAAAAAAGAAAAAAAATACTAAAGAATCAAAATTGGCTGAAAACAAAGAGCGTTGATGGCATGATTTTATGAGTAAGAAACACATAGGTAAACTGAATGCTGGACAAACATGCCTCAAATACTTGCTCCTTTCTACAATATACAAATACGTGTGAGAGCAGGTACATTCAGTTGAGGGTAGACTGTTGAAACCTTCAACTTAAGAAATTATAAGTCAGGCTATTTCTTAATTATATCAAGTTTTCCCTAGGATTGCCCCCTTAAGTGCGCCCTTAAGTTTGATATTAATTATATTGGCCTTTGTTTAGTAATTACATCAAGTTTCCAACTAGTTTATTAATAATATTGGCTTTTGTTTTATCAAGAAAAAAAAAAGTTTGATATTTCCTTGGTAAAACTATGCCCAACAAAACAAAAATTATAAAATTCGCTGTAAAGCAAAATGTTGGGTCCATTCAAAATTAATTTAAAATTAATTTGCATAAGGAAGAATTTTAAAGGCTATGAAATTGAATACAACCTTGATCCTATACGTAACTTTCTACATCACAGCTCAACCTTGACACACCCCTCCCCGCGATCTTATAAATTACCTGACTTTCTTCATCTTCTTGCAAAATCTTCCCCAACTATTTCTATTGCTTGCAAAGGATGCGAATTGGTAAAAACCGTCAAGCAACATTCAGGACTATTGTCCAAACATGGAAAAACCCAACGATCCAGTGCATATGCAGTTCATATCGAGGAATCACTCCCACAGTCACAACAAAGTGTGCTGCGAAATTCATCGAACTCAATCCACTCATTCAATTTTGTGAAATCAATGAATTCCTCAATCAGGCCTGCTGCAGGGTCCATTCAGTTGGGCGTGGAAGATGAGCTACAAGCTGTGCATAAAGCCTTAGAACAAGGTGTTCTTTTTCTTTGGGAGAAGCTCAAGTGTGGCAAAACAAGTTCCGTCTTTCTTCAAGAAGTTTATTGTCAGCTATGCCTATAATTTCCTGAGGAAGAATTTCAAGCAGGAGGAAAATTAAGGTATTGGCTGTTCCTAGGACTAGGCTATTAAGGTTGGGATGGTGTATGAAATTTAACTTCTCACATGGTCGAACTATGGCTGTATTTTGTAAATTTAGCATAAAGGGTGCCAAAAAAAAAGAAAAAAATAGCCACTAAGCTATTTTGATAGTTACCCAACTTTTTTTTTTTTTTTTTTGGTTTCAAATTGCCACTGAAATCATCAAACTTAATGTAAATCTGTTTTCAACGGGCAGTCTTTGGTCCTGCCATGAAATCAAAGGGCATTTGGGTATGTTGTTCCGTGGAATAACTACTTATGAGCTTGTAGTTGATTTTACATTTTATCATACTACCCCACTATTGTTTTATATTATCCACATGATCCCTTAAGTTTTCTGTAAAGTATAATATTGACCTCTATAAATCACCTCTTTGACCATGTTTGACCTGGACTACCTCCGGTGAAGCATGAAATTTGGCAATGCTAAAATCCTGACATCCACTTAACCGACTTTGACTTTGCATCTGACCACTTTTTTTTTTCAATTTTTTTTTAGTAGGACAAGGGTAGGAAATTAAAAAGCAGAGAGAGGGCAATGGGATTTAAATCCAAAATTTCTAATTCTTGGAACATCAATTTTAACTATTATCCCAAGATCTCCTTGGTCAAAATGTGGGTTTGCTTCAACCACATAACACCTTGGTGATTTTGCAAAGTAATTTAGTCCTTAGTATGTTTACTATTAAGCGATGGAAGAATTAATCTTTCCTACATTAACAGTGTATGCATTCTCAATTTTGGATGAATGATAACTATACAAAATCTGAGTTTGAAATCCAACTTTTAGACGTGTTATGGAT
Organism: Gardenia jasminoides; assembly: GCA_013103745.1. Taxonomy (NCBI): domain Eukaryota; kingdom Viridiplantae; phylum Streptophyta; class Magnoliopsida; order Gentianales; family Rubiaceae; genus Gardenia; species Gardenia jasminoides. The sequence continues at coordinate 27,794,559 of CM023101.1, read as the reverse complement.
CCAACAGTGATAATGTATAATATCAGTGTACATAAGATTTACTCAAAAATATTAATCTTTTCTACACTGATAGTATATACACTATCAGATTTGCATGAATGACAACATTGCAAAATTTGAATTTGAAATCCAACTTTTAGACGTGTCATAGATCCACTAGTGATTGTATATACACTGTCAGTGCATATAAGATTTATTCCAAAAATGATTAATCTTTCCTACAATGGCGATGTATACACTGTCAGCCTTGATAATGATAATTATGTAAAATTTGAATTTGAAATCTAATTTTTACACATGCATCATAGATCCAATAGTAATAGTGTATATATTGTCAATGTATATAAGATTTATGCTTATAGAAAACCATAGAAGGGTTAAAGTACATCATATTGTGCAATAAGAGGATTATGTGGTATGATAGGAGGATAAGCAATAGGTTACCCAAAATATAAGGAGAAATACATGTCTTGTTTGGATGGTATATTTTTTGAATATTTGTATAACACTTTATTATAATTTACAATAGAAATTGTTAAAAAGAAAAACTTTGTATATGTGATTATAAATCGATTTTGACCCTCGACCCTATTTCCCAGCCCCGCTATCGAACCTCATTAACAAATTCTACCATGTATTGAAACTTAAGTTTCTCAGGCGAGACTTCATCTCATCCTATCAAGCAAGCTAGTGTTAGAGTTGTTTTACTTCTTAAAAGAAGCGATATTTGCATGATATATTATCTTTACGTCACTTGAACATTGAACAAGACCACTGTTTGATTTGGTTCCATCACTCAAAGAAGTCCATTAATCTTTGAAAATGTATAAAACTTCCATCTTTTCATGAAAAATGAGGAGGAGATAATTTTTTTGATAAACACAAAGAGGAGGAAATAATTTTGTGCTATGGAAAAACATCACAAACTTATCTTAGAAATTAAAAACAGGAATCCATTCATGTCCCTTTGAGATACTAAGGCCCTCCGCTTGATAAACCCAAATCAAATCAAGTCTGAAATTCGGGGAAACGAAGGTCTGGAAGTCTCAATTCATAAGTCACCGAATTGTTATGTGAATCTACTACAACTTTGTTCAATCTAAACACTGAACGATATGCCTTCTTTGATAATTATAAACGAATCTCTTTTAATGCCTAATTTCTTGTATTTTACAATTTTGTCCTTATATTGACTTGTTTATAAATGATCATATTGGTATATTTTACTAGTACAAGTAATATGATTTAATGTTATTTAAAATAAGAATTATTTATTAGAAAAGAATGAACTATTATAAAAAAAGAAAAAGAATGAGCAAAATGAAAATAAAATTATAATATAACAAATTTATTTGATAAAATATAAATGCTATCTATCAAATGTTATAAATACAATTAATCAAAAGTTAAAATGTTGATTTTTATTTGTTCATGTAGTTGATCATAAAAGTTTGATCAACTTGTCGAGATCCTCTCCAAGGCATCCACATATAAGTATTTTCTATTTCAGATACGTTCTCATTTTGAACTCGGTACCCTTCTTTCATTCTCAAAGATTATTTTCTAGTCAGTTTGTATTGCCTACGCTCATTTCTATCATGGAAGATTATTTTCCATTAACCTATAAATCAAATACATAGATGAAGTGTAGATTTTACTTGAATATGAGTATGAACAACAACTACACAAAAGAAATAAAGCATATGCATAAATTTAATACTTACCTTTATGTTAAAAATTGAATGTTCAATGGATAAACTTTAAGAATGAAGACCGACAAAAAAAAATTGAGAAGAGGTTGATAAACTGAGAACGATAATGGAAAAAAAAAAGAATGAGAGAGAAGAAAGACATGCGTAAGAGAAAGAGAAGTAAAAAATAAGGTGATTTGTCTTATTTGGTAAGGATTATTTATGTCCTAAAACTGCACTCTAAACCCTAACATCCGAGTACTTTTATTAAGTGGTGATAAGTGATAAACTATCACTTATTTTTTTTGACTCCCATTTTACGCTGCAATTCGGACCCACTTAATCATTAAGATGTGTATTTTGTTACCGTCAAACAAATTTTTAACACCATTAATATCTCAGTCACAGATTAGTTAGATCAATCAGTTATCAAACAAACTAAGAATATCATATGTGTCCTTGCCTAACATTCCTTGGAGGTTCAATTGATATCAGAGCAATTCCCCATGAAGCCTTTTCCTTCGATCTCTCGATCACAATACGCTAGTTTTCTTACTGCTTCTTCCTTTTCGTGTTGATTTAAAATTGGTAAAAATTGATTTAATCCCAATAAATTTTCTTCTCAATAACAAAGATTGCAAATAGAAAAGCTAATGAGGAGATGAGGGGAGAGGAGAACCAAGCCGTCAAATTTTGCAATTGCAACAAGTGGAAGCCAAAAGTAAGAAGTCTAATAGGACATGTGGCAGAAATGCATTAGTAAGGCTCTATAAGGGGCTGGGGAATGGATCAATCGGCATATTTGAGGGTTTGAACGAAATAAAAAAATTATTTGTTTTCTTTTTGTTTCTTTTTTCTTTGTCTCCTTTCTTTCCTCTCCTCTTCTTTCTCCCCACACCTCCCTCCTCCCTCCCTCCCTCCTCCCACTCCCCGTCCATGCCAACCACCAGTAGTGGAGCAAAAACCTAGGATTAGGTGCAACTATCTACTGTTGAGTAATTACCTTACAATATAACTAGTTGTAAGTTTCAAAAAAAGTTTTAAAAATTTGAGGGAGGTTATTTGCCCATCCTTAGAGATTTAGCTGCCTCCTCCCAACCACCGTGACTGACCTGCCAAAAATCAGACCACGGGCACAACCACTACTCTTCCTCCTGTTTACTCATCCTCCTCGCTCCCTTTTTCTTCCCCTCCTTCTCCTTCACTTCCCACCATCTTCTCTCTCTCTGACCACTCTTACCTTCCTCCCTAGATTATGCACTCAGGAGGTCATGATCTAGGGGTGGGGGGAGAGAGAACGTGGGGAAAAGCAAGAAAAGAGGACGGGGAAGAGGAGAAAGAGAGAAAAAGAGAAAGAGAGGGGGAAAAAAAAAAAAAAAAGAAGAAAGAGGGCAGGCTACAGTGGTGACAGCATTGCCTGCCAACAATTTTGGTAGGGCTGAGGTGAGGGACGGAAGAAAAAGAAAAGAAAGAAGGAAAACGTTTTTTAGTGTGTTTTTAGATATTTTGGATGTGTATTCAATTTTTTAAGTGTGTTTTTGGATATTTTGGGGTGTGTATTTTAAAAAACTTTAAATGTGTTTAGAGGTGCTTGTAGCTAAAGTTGTTTATAAATACTTGTAGGAGAAAAACTTCACAAGAAACTAAGGTGCCAAACAAGCCCACAATTTTAATTGCTAATATTTAATTTGTCTGCCAAATTAAATCCTAAAGTTTTGGCCAAAAAATTGAGTCCTCAAAGTTTTCAATTTTAGGCAAATTTAGAAGAACTAACAAAAATTCACAATGACTGATGTTTAATATCAAATTTTTTATTGTACAAAAGTTTTGACTTTGCCTTTTAAGCATAATGTTTGAAAGTTCAATTACTATGATTTGTTAGAATTCAAGTAGTTATAATAGTTTTAAGATGAAATGAAATATGAATTGAGTTAAATATAGGACAAATATATTCCTAAACCCCTATATACTTTCATAAAAGAATTTTATATAGGCACATGACATTATCAATAGAGAAAATCCTTTTGTTAAATAAATTAAAATCAGATAACAATAAATGGAAAAATAAAAATACTTGTTGAAGAACAGAAGAATTCTAGCTTTCATATAAGTTTATTATAAGTACCAGTACGCAAAATCTTGCATGAGTTGTAGACATAGGCTTCAAAATAGTTAGGAATTGTGACTATGAAAACTAGTGAAGATAAGTACTAATTCCTATGAAGTATTTTTAGTAATTTTTGAAAAAATTTCTTTTAGTTTTGTCTTGTTTTTCCTACCTATTGAAATCCAATAATTTAATACTAAAGTTTTTAAGTATTTATCTTAATGCTCATTTAACTTGACAATTAATTCAATAATTCAAATAATTTTACAAAATACCTACTTTTTTTCAAACTCAATTAATAACCTATTAAAATGCAAAAATCAAAGGATCAACTTAATTTTAATTAGTCTATATTCCTTCTATTTCAAAGGAATATTTAATTAAGTCATCTAATTATCACTACAATTAAGAAATGGTAGAACTTTCTATCACTTAATCACTAATAGTGCAAAACAATAATTAGAGGTGTTATATCAAATTTGGAATCAACAATATATGCAAAAAAAGAAGAAGTGTACGTATGAAATGAAAGTGACGAAGAAGGAAGTTTAATTAGCTTTTTCTATGTTGTTTATTGATATAACTTCGGTTTCTCATTGAAGATAATTTTATTCTACTTCGCATTTCTCATTTTATTTTAACATCCTCAATATCATCACTTAAAACTCAAGGGGACTAGAATGATTCAAACTTCAACCAATGGGACACAAAATGCAAAATCAAAATTGTTGCTAATGGCAGTTTGATTTTAACCCTTAGCCATTGTTGAATTTTTATCGATTGTTTTAAATATGTCAAAAATTAACAGTTTAAGAGATCATATTTATTTTGGAAGAAACATTGGGCACCAATTTGACAAATAGGACAATAACTACATTTCTCCGTGGAATAAAAGAATTATTTATCATCAACCCTTAGCAGTCAGTCTATCAAGATCCTATAACTATATTCAATTGAAAAAATCGACTTGCTAAACTCAAATTAATGCTAAATTAGAGGTTATGATTTGAGCTAGAGGCTTAATTATACTCAATTATGAATACTCAAGTGTGAGTTGAGCTCAGCTTAATTCGAGATAAATAAGGACCTGTAAACTCAAAGTAATGCTTGGAACTAGAACTGAAAAGTTCCAACAAGAACACAAAACCGTTAGGGAATTTTCTATGGTCTAACCAGTATTTAACCTAGCTTTCAGTTTGCGTAACACTCCACCGATAATTTCCTTCGTGCTAATAATAAATTAATGAATTGAGCCCAATCCTGAGTTCAAGATTAAGATTGGCATGTCATAGTCAACATAATGCCTGAGACAATAAGTTAAGAGATTTAACAACAAAATGTTTTTGCCCAGGAATTTCTATCAATTGACCACTATTCCATGAGTACTTACAAATATAGAACAAATTTCAGCTCCAAGATATTTTATGAGTTCAACAGAAGTGTGCTACTTTTCATGAGTGGTTGTGCTTTACACTTTTGTTGGTCAAATCACTTAACGAGTCACATGCAATTGGATTTTATTAGGATCAAAATGAACTCTGTGTCGAACCTCAAGTCGCCAATCATTTTCATCAATAAACTTGCATAGTAGTGGGGACTGAGTCGCAGAAAACAGCATAATAATTTGAAAACAACAGTTTTAATCCTTATTTGTCAGTTTCTTACTCCCCTTTTTGTTAATTTTTCTTTCCCTACTCCCTTTTTGCATTTTTCCAGATTTTGCGTCCGTTTCCATTTCAAAAAGACGAAATGGAACTGAGTTTGTGTTTTGTCCACCAAGAGTAGTAGAGTGCTAACAGTCAAAGATGGCTTGCCTAATTATTCATCCACAGAATAAAAATAGTCTTCAGCGCCCACCATTGTAAATGCAAGGACTACTTTCATTTTCTTTTTCTCTTTGAATTCTACTATGGTACTACTTCCTCCCTCCAAGTATTATTTGTGTCATAAAAACTTTTTTATTTACTTTAATAAATTCATTTATCTTCATTGGAAGTTTGTATTGATATTAGTTAATCAATCCTTGATTTTGATAATTAACAAGTCAAAATGATAATTTAGCCTGATGATTTTAGGTGAGAAATTCGTTTGAACAAGTTGTTACTCCACTAGAAAAAAAAAAGATAGTAAAATAAGAAGAAATGAGAGTTATCACTATTTATCAAATGCTTCTTTTGGGCATACAATAGAGTATCGGACATCTGAAAGAAGATACAAGGAATCGGATGTAAGCATCGAACGCACAACTCATCTAACAACCGTCCGATAAATCCCAAACTTGTTGAGATACAACTGTATATATTGTTCCCATGTATATATATTTCATCATGGCACAATCCTAGGAGTAGTTTGGGTTTTCCATCACATGAGTTTAGGAGTAATATATTGTTCCCATAGTTGTCGTTTTCCATTACATAAAAAAAATTAGGAGTAATTGTAACTTCCTTTTTATTTGTGTCTTCGTACATGTATATAAGCAAACTTCCTGAATCAGTGATAATATAGATTTGAAGTTTTCCAACCAAATCTTTTCCCTTAACTTTAATGAGCACGCTTTGGTGGCATTTAGTAGTAATCTTCTCAAGCCGAGCTTTATTTTAAATCCAACCCTTAATCAAACCTCATATATTCCCATTGATTTTTGGGATCCATTGTCCACTAATTACTCACTTTTTCTCTCACCTCCTCCCATTCCAACCTTACGCTTTCTCTACAACTTTCCATTTTTTACAATTTCTTTCATTTTCTTTGAGACCTTTGCAAAGATTTGTTTTAAGATCTTTGTATAGTATTTTTTTCTTTCTTTACCTCGCTTCCATCACAATTGTAAAAGTTCTTTCCTACTTTTTTTTTCTTTTTTGGTTTTATTCCATTATGTTTTTATTAAATAATCTTTGCTCATAGTTTTTTTGGAGTGATCATAAATTTTGATTAAAGTTGGGATGCAATTTTATTGCAATTATTGTGAGATTCAAGTTTTCATTTTTTGAGCAATTTTTGTTGCAATTATTGTAATATTGTAGGGCTTTTTTTGTTTTGCATTTTTTTTGGGCAATTCACTCCGGTTCTTATTCATATATCATTGTTTCTAGATTTTGCAAATGGAAAACAAGATTTGTAATCAGTTAGAAGAAAATAATTTGCACAAATTGAGTAGTGACATTAAACAATTGCAACAAGTTGCAGGTGCTTCTTATTGTAAGTTGTTTACCTATTGTTGGATAATTTCATCAATTTTACCTCTACCTTAAATTCTCATGGTGCAATAGCTACTTAATGGACAAGCGCATGTTTCATTGGCAAGAGAAGAAGATGTCATTATGCCATATCTAATCCACCAAACTAGAGTCTTTTATGGTTAAAACTAGAACCTGCAGGGTCTACTATGTCTTTTTTAATTACTATATTTTATATTAGAGTCCATAAAATTGTATACTTGCTATTGTGATGTCATTGGAATTCGATCCTATGATATATACAACATATTTTATTCCTTCAAATTTTGCTTATTTATTGTGTCCATGTGTTGTTGATCTCCTTACAAACTTTACAATATTTTTCACTTTTCTACTTATTAGTTCATGTAAATCTTGACTTCAATATATATCCATATTTTATAATAACTAGATTAAAATAATTTTAAATTGCATTACATTCTATATTCCATGAATATTGAAGGAAAAGTCTATCTACAGTTTTTTGGAGTTTTTTGATCCTTTAGATTGTTAGTTGTTTGAGTTAAATCACATTAGATTTGCAAAAACTAACTTCTAAATACAACTTTGAAAATAAAAAATAAAAGTGCTTTGAAGCAAAAGAATTATAATAAAGAAAAGATTATGGTAAAAAACTCAAAACCAAATCAATGAGTTATGAAAATAATAGATAAATAAATTAAAGAAAGAACAAAAGAAAGCAAACCAATCAATTAATTAGAAAGAGGAGGAAAAGAGTAATTAGTGGATAACGGGCCCCAAAAAAATCAATAGGAATATATGGGTTTGACCAATTAAGGGTAACATTGGTATTTGAATAAATCGCTCTGGCAGGAAGATTACCGCTCTAGCAGTATGGCCAGCCCCTTTCCTTATGGTACTAGAGTTATTCAGTCTTAATGATTGTTGATAACAAAATATGTCAACAACTCTAGAAAGTTCAGTGAAAAGGGAAGAAATCGCAAGTGCAGTCTACAATGATTCGCCCTATGTGTTGTACCCTTCAAATCATCCAGGGTTGCAATTTGTCTCCACACCATTCATAGGAGAAAATTTTGCAGCATGGAAAAGCACCATGGAAATAGCCCTATATGCCAAAAGTAAGGGTGGTTTCATTGATGACAGCCTAGAAATACCAGATTCAAAGTCACTGAACTTCCAACTGTGGCAAAAGAATGATGCAATGGTAAGGGCATGGTTGAGGAATTCCTTATCCAAGAACATACAAGAGAAGTGTTGTTTACACAGAAATAGCACAAGAAATTTGGACTGAAATTTGTGAAAGGTATGGGCAATGCAATGTACCTCGACTTTATAAAATAAAGAAAGAGTTTTCCAATATGGTCCAAGAAGATGGACAACCATTAACTCAATATTATACCAAATTCAAAACTCTAGGGCAAGAATTGCAAATTTGTGATCCATTGCCTCATTGCAAATGTGAGGCAGCCAAGGATCACTTGCTACACCGAGAGAAGGAAAAGGCTCTTCAATTCCTATTGGGATTGAATGACAATTTCGATCAGTTGAGATCTAATGTGCTGTCCATGGAACCGACACCTTCACTCAGTAAAATTTTCTCCTTGGCCTTGCAAGAAGACCAGTCCTTTGTACGAGTAAATGAACAACCTTCGCACAACTTAGAAGGGGCAGCTTTCACAGCAAGAACTGATTGTAGGGGCACCGAAAATACTAGTACAAACAGGAGCCAAACCCCAAGAAATCGATCAACTAAAAAGTGTGAGCATTGCAAGAAAACAGGACGTCTCAAGGAAGAATGCTTTGAGATAATTGGATATCTAGCAAATTGGAGAAATAATCAACAAAGCAAAGGTGGAAACTGTGGTGGAGGCAAGAACAATTTATTGCAAATAAAAATCTATAGCAATATGGCAGCAACTGATCGCCAATTGACCAACTCAAGTGAGAAGTAACATTTCCAACAAGCTCTTGGATTGACAATAGACCAATACAACAAACTCATGTAAATCCTTGGACAAAAAAACAATGATTCAGTGAATCATGATAATGGAGCCTTGGCCAATTTTGCAGGTAAATGCAATTTATTGCATAACTCATGGATAGTAGATAGTGGTGCCTCCAACCATATGGTTGGAGACAAAAGCATACTTGATAATGTCAATTGCATTTCTTCATATCCAAACATGAGAATCCCAAGTTTCTCTGCTCTTCCTGTATCTCACATTGGTAATGTCCACCTAACACCAAATATCAACCTAAAAGACGTTATTTGTGTGCCTGGTTTCAAGTAAAATCTTCTCTCTATTGCCAAAGCCACAAAAGAATTAAACTGTTCAGCAAACTTTTTCCAGATTTTTTTATTTTTTAGGACCTACATACAAGGATGCTGATTGGAGTGGGTAGACTGCGAGATGGAGTTTATCAATTAGAAGGAGGCCATGGCTTAGCAAGTCATAGTGCTACTGAATCTAGTGTTATCTTGTGGCACATGCACTTGGGCCATCTTTCCTTTGGCAGACTGAAATTAATCCCTAGCATTTCTTTTCCTAGCAATTTTAATCACATTTGTGACATATGCCATAGGGCCAAACAAACAAGGTTGCCTTTTTCAAGCAGTAACAATAAAAGTGTTAAACCTTTTGCACTGATTCATCTTGATCTTTGGGGAGCATATTCTGTCTCATCACTTAGTGGTGCCCATTATATTTTAATTGTTGTTGGTGAAATTTCTCGGTGTACTTGGGTTTTCCTTTTGAAAACTAAATCCCAAGCCTATAACTTTTTGACCATGTTCTGCCATTTTACACAAACTCAATTTGATTACCGGGGGTACAGGTGGTAAGAAGTGATAATGGGAGTGAATTTGTCTCGGGGCCTATAAGAGATTTTTTTGCCAATTAAGGGATTGATTATCAAACCTCTTGTGTTGATGGGAGAGTGGAATGTAAACATCGCCACATCCTTGAGGTTGCACGAGTATTGCGTTTCCAAACCCATGTATCCTTAAAGTTTTGGGGAGAATGTGTTTTGATAGCAGTTCATCTTATCAATTTAATGCCTACTCCCATTCTCAAAAGCAAGAGTCCATATGAGGTACTTTTCAAGAGAAAACCTGATTACAATCATTTAAAGGTGTTTGGATCTCTTTGTTATGCTCATAATCATGATAAACACGGATAAATTCCCTACTAGAGCTATCGATGCATTTTGCTTGGTTACCCCAATGGGCAAAAGGGCTACAAAGTCTATGATTTGGAAAGAAAAAGGTGTTTGTATCAAGAGATGTGATATTTCATGAGACAGAATTTCCTTTCCAATCAGATAGCCTTTCAACATCAAGTGAGCAACCTTGTTTAGATCAAAATGACTCCTCACAAATTGACCTAATTTCACATCCTACAAATTCCACTTATATAGACACCACACCACCACATGTTGACCATACATCCTCTCAACAAACCCAATATGAACAAGATACTAGCAACCCCCTTGACACCAACACACTAAACACCATCCTCTCAAAACACCAAAATGCCTTACTCAAAACACATCGAGTAAGGCATATGTCCATAAAACTTTCTAGTTTTGACTATAAGCTATTACCCTCCTTGGATCCATCTTGGGAGTCCCCTTCTTTAGCAAACTTAGGTACAATCTATCCTCTTTCCCATAACTTGTCCTATTATCATATTACTGATGCCCATAAACCCTTTCTAGCTTCCATTTCTTCATTGGACGAGCCAAAGTCTTTTTCCCAGGCAGTCAAGGATAATCATTGGAGACATGCTATGCAACAAGAAATCAAAGCATTGGAGGAAAATCAAACATGGATTTTAGAGCATCTGCCACCTGGTAAGCATGCCATTGATTCCAAATGGGTATACATGACAGTGTCCCCTAAAAATAAATAAAACCAGCGCCTAACGAAATATTCCTAATTAGTAGTAATCGGAGAGTCTGATGCCTTACTAGCTTCACCCCATTCTAAGGAGTTTACTTTATCGTATACAATTTAAATTTAATTAAAAGTAAGCAAACAAGAATTATTTCTATGAAATAAAAAATAAATGGGGAGGGAGTTGAATGTTCCTAATTAATAAAACCCAATAAAAAATAAATGACACCACAAAATTTCAATTTGATCCCGTGAATCAAATATGAAATAAATCAATCACAAGATCTAGTCAAAGGCTGTCTCACTTGGTTTCATCAACTTGATCATTAATTGCATTCAATTACTTACAAATAATTGGTTATGTCAACAAGCTCGACAACCGCCAATCCTATCAGGTCGATATCCACGCAAGTCATGCTCAGAACTTCTGCTTGCGGGTGACAACCCTAAACAAGCTCTTAGGATTTCCCACCAGCAAAGATAACAATTGATTAGCCACCAATTCTAACCAACAAACATAAGTTTTCCTGCTTCATTTAAGCCGATTGAATATTCCATGACAATAACCCAAAAGTTTTTGTACCTATCAATTACGCCAATTGCACAATACTAAAACCTTCCAAACGACACTATTTGGCGCTCTAGATTTACGAGATTATCCCCACAAATAAATAGCACGTATTTAATCGTAAGAAATAATCATAAACATGAAAAATATTCAAATACTTGTAAATTAATGAAATAAAAAAGTAATTCAAACAAGTCTCAGTTGGGTGAAACCAAGACTACATTGGCCTTCAACTAGACCCCCTTTCATTGAGAATCACCACCAAAAGATGTTTGTGGAAGTTTCAATTAAGAATGACAAAAGGAAGAAATCAAAAGAACTAACAAAAGCTTCTAAACCCAATGAATAGCAAGAAGTACAGTATGCAAAAGGAAGTCCTGGCCTGAGATCCAAAAAGAGAAAACAACTCCAAGGCTTGGCCACCATGCAAGACTAATCAAAAACTAAACGAATTTACTACCAAGAGAAGCAGCCCTTTATCCCTAAAGCTAGTGAAAATAAAGAATACTCCTTCCAAATTAGGACTCCAAAGAGTTTGAGTCCCACTGGAATCTAACTAAAAACATTCTAACAAAATAAACATGGAAACTAAGTTACAAATATTCTAAAAAGGAATCTTGACCACTCCCAAAAGTGAAACCTTGTTTTAAATATTCAGCATATGGAAAATGGTTCACCTCTGCAACCTTCAAATCAACCCACAGCCTGCCTTATCCTGATTGTCTTCTTTGAATTTCCTTCACTTACCTTTAATTCCCCAATTTAACTCCAATGACCTAAATCATGGTTGAAAACCAAATATAAGTAGAATCAAGCAATTAACACAATATTTAGGCCATAATTAGGGGAAAATATCCATAAATAATATGCATAATTAAGGACTTAACAATACAAAATTAAGTACAAGTCTGATGGTACAATTGAGCACTTTAAGGCATGTTTGGTTGCTAAGGGTTTTACGTAGGTTGAAGGACTTGATTACCATGATACTTTTGCTCCAATTGCAAAGCTTACAACTTTATGTTGTTTATTAGCTGTGGCTGTAGTACAACACTAGGAATTACATTAGCTGGACATTAATAATGCCTTTTTGCATAGAGATCTACATGAACAGGTATACATGAGAATACCACAAGGCTTTGCTAAATCAGGTGACAATCGGGTTTGTCGACTTTGGAAGTCCCTCTATGGCCTTAAGCAAGCCTCTAGAAATTGGTTTAATAAATTCTCTATTTTTTTGCAAAATATTGGTTTCAACCAATCTACTGCAGATAACTCACTTTTTACGCACACTAGTGGGGCACACTTTACTACCTTATTAGTTTATATGGATGATGTGATTTTGGCTAGAAGTGATTCACTCACCATCAATTGTGTAACCTTCTTGATTCAACTTTCCATATCAAAGATCTTGGGCAACTCAAATACTTCCTTGGCATTGAGCTGACTCGTAGTAAGGAAGGAATTGTGCTTAACCAGCGAAAATATACTCTAGGTCTTCTTGAGAAATCAGGTCATCTTGATGCCCCTGAGATCTTTCCTGAAGCAACGACACAACTTGCATGGAGTACGGTGCAACTAGTTAAGGATGTTAGGTCAATTCGCCATCTCATTGGAAATTGGCACTTTATTTCACATATACCGCCAAACATTAGCCATCTAGTACAAGTTCTCAGTCCATTCATGCAGGACCCTCGCGTTCTTCACTTAGATGTAGCTTATCAAGTCCTTCGCTATCTTAAAAGAGCACTTGGTCGAGGCATATTTCTGTCATCTGTTAGTCCACTGCAACTAATTGCTTATTGTGACTCGGACTGGGCCAACTGTCCAACATCTCGACGATCAACTAGTGTTTATGTCATATTTCTTGGTGATAGTTCGGTCTCTTGGAAATCAATAAAGCAACCTACAGTTGCTTATTCATCTTACCTGAAGCAAAATATAGGGCAATGGCCAATGCTACTAGTGAATGTCTTGGTCCAGCCCTTGTTTGTGTGATCTGAAAGTTCCCGATCACCCATGTCTCTCTTTTGTGATAAACAAGTTGCTTACACATTTGCTTCCAACTGTTTTTTTCATGAACGACAAAGCACATTGAAATAGATTGCCATTTTATTCGAGATCGATTCTAAGCAATGAGTTATGTACAATGCTGTTCTTCAAGTAATGACCAAACACTGCTTCACTAAAGCACCGAAAGCACAGCGCCTATCATTTGTTGAGTGCTGCAGTATCTGCAATTCCATGCTCCAACTTGAGTGTATGGTTGAGATACAACTATATATATTGTTGTCATATATGTATTTCATCATGGCATAATCCTAGGAGTAGTTTGGGCTTTCCATCATGTGAGTTTAGGAGTAATATATTGTTCCCATAATTTTAGTTTTCCATTACACAAATTTAGGAGCAATTGTAGCTTCCCTTTTATTTGTGTCTTTGTACATGTATATAAGAAAACTTCTTGAATCAGTGATAATATAGATCTGAAGTTTTCCAACTAAAGCTTTTTCCTTAACTTTTTCCTTAAAACTCAAGTCTAAACTTTTTGTTTTTGTCGACGCAAACCATCAGATGTAAAATTTGGATTGGACGTCCGATCGAATGTCGGATGCTTTCTATCGGATGCAGAAGTTCCTGTCAGATGGACATCCAATAGTTCCAATGGCCAGTTTTAACAACTAGTTATTTTGACCATTGGAGGGATTTTTTGGGCAATTTTTCATCACCTATAAACATGACTTCCAGGTATGAGAAGAAGCAAGACTTTTGCTTATATTGTGTATAAGTTTTCAAAAGTGATTTTTGGTAGAAAAATACTTTGAATAATTGTATAGGTGTGAGGAAAGTTGAATTTGTGAGATTTCTCAAAGAGAAGAAGCAAACCTTGGTAAATGTGAGGCCCACATGTAAGGTAGTTTTGAATTGGTTGTGTAAGATTTCAATTGTAGTATCATGAGGATTAACTAGAAGTGTTGTAAAACTCCTTAGTTCAACTATAAGGTTTTAGAATGAGAAAGGAGTGAGTCTTCACTTATACAAATTGATTAGTGCCACCATCAATTGAAAAAGTTATTTGATTGATTCAACTTCAAGTTTAGTAAAACTTGTGAGTTTGTCAGTTTGCATTTCTATCTTTTACCTTATCTTTTTACTACTTAACTGTGCAATTTTATTAAGGTTCATTGAATTAATTGAATTATTTGTTATATCTTTATGAGTTTTATTTAGAACATTTTTATTAGGTGGCTATTTGTAATTATTTAATTGCTTCTTGAACAATCTAATTCATCCCCTTTGTTAGATTTTCTTTAGGCCTGACACTTTATTTATGCAACAAGAGCATATTATATTTGAGCAAGAGTATGAAGTGCTAGTCAGCAAAAAAGTTATGCTTGAGAAAGTGGCTTAGTTCAGTAATTGGGAATGTCAAATGACATCACCAGGGTTCTTCTTTAAACATTTGATAGGACAATAAACTAAATTATTCTTGTGAAATTGGTATTCTTGCAATGGGTTTATACTTTTCTTCTCTTCTTTTTTTTATTTTTTATTTTTGGTGGATAAAGAGATTTTGTCAACTCTATATCACTAATATTACCTCTGAGCTATTCAAATTGAACACGATTCTTGAAGTAATGAAGTTGATTAGAAGCGGCTCCAAAAAAAAAAAAAAAAGTCAGAAGTGTAATGATGGAGCAATTAATTAATACCTATGGATCCTAGAAAATTATAAACTACAGAATCAAGTAAATCAAATCAAAAAATTAATGGTAAAGTTATTAAATCGGAGAAGAAAAATTGAAAGAAGGAAAATAAAAAGCTACTAATTAAGTCAATGCACTTGATACTTGACGGCATAGATGACTCTTTTTCTTATTGTCTATAAAGGAATAGCTAGCCAGACATGGTATAAGTAATAATATTGTGCTGTTCAGCACTTACTTTTGCATCTACTTGCTTGTATAATCTTCTTTCAATAAAAAGTGATATTTTAGGTTAAAAGAAAAAAGGGAAGCCTGATAACAGACAGTTCCCACCCAAGGGATCCAAAAATACTGAAGCTTAATTGTAGGTTCTCCGGCTACCAAATTACAGCCATGATCGTATTTCGTGAAGGCCTTGATCATTTTTAGTAATTTTGACATTGTCGTATTTCGTGAAGGCCTTGATCATTTTTAGTAATTTTGTCATTGATAAGGATCAATTTATGCAATCTATTAGAGTAATTACTAACAAGTAGCAGCGTAGCCACATATCTTGAAGGTGCAGAATTCATCTTCCTTGGAGATTTAGAAAATTACATGTACATGAGAGACATGTAATTTTAAATTTTGCAACCTACTTTCCCCTATTTAAAATTCTCTACTTCAACTATGTTATCAAGAGACTTGCTACTTGAATTGCACAAGTTTGAGCTCGAGGTCAAGAAATAAAGGATTCGTTTGGATTAGTTGTTTTTAGGGTTGTTTTTTAAAAATACTACTGTAGCATTTGGGATGTGAAAAACAATTACTGTAGCTGTCTTTGAGAGTGTTTTTGGAAAAATTTTTGGGGATATTTTTAAAATTAAAAATTTATTAGGGGTAATTTTTTGGGGTATTTTTAAAATTAAAAATTTATTTTGGGTATTTTTTGGTGCACTTTTAAAATTAAAATTTATTTGGGGTATTTTTAAAATTAAAAATTTATTTGGGGTATTTTTGGGGCATTTTTAAAATTAAAATTTTATTTGGGATAATTTTTTGGGGCATTTTTATAATTAAAATTTTATTTGGAATATTTTTAAAATTAAAATTTATTTGGTGGGTGGTGGTGGGGTAGGTTAATTTTTAAAAAAATACCCCAAATAAATTATTTCAAAAACATCCCAAATAAATTTTTTATTTTAAAAATATCCCAAAATTACCTATACATTTTTTTAATATATTAAATAAATGCAATTTTAAAATCCCCAAATAAATTTTTAGTTTTAAAAATATCCCCAAAAAATGCCCCAAATAAATTTTAATTTTAAAAATGCCCCAAAAAATACCCCAAATAAATTTTTAATTTTAAAAATGTCCCAAAAATACCCTAAAAAATTTATAATTTTAAAAATACCTCAAAAAATAACCCAAATAAATTTTTAATTTTAAAAATGTCCTAAAAAAATACCCCAAATAAAATTTTTAATTTTAAAATACCCCAAAAAATTTTTAATTTTAAAAATGCACCAAAAAAATTTCCCAATTTTTTTTTAATTTTAAACATGTCCCAAAAAATACCCAAAATAAATTTTTATTCTAAAAATACCCCAAAAATTACCTCAAATAAATTTTTAATTTTAAAAATATCCCAAAAAATTATGCCAAATAAATTTTTAATTTTGATGGGGGGGAGGGGAAGAGGGAGAAAGAGAGAAGGGGAGAGAGAGGGAAGGTGGAGGTGGGAGGGAGAGAGGGGGGAGGAGGAGGTGGTGGTGGGGGTGGGTAGTGGCGGTGGTGGTGGGGTTGGGAAAGAAGAAAGGATTATTTTTTTTTTTTTTGTATAAGTTGTTTTTGAAATATTTGTTTAAATTAGTGTTTTAAAATTTTTTTTAATGTATTACTGTAACATTTGAGATGTGAAATATAGTTTTTCAAAAACAAATCCAAAACAACCAACCCAAAGTCAAAATCGAGCTGTTTTGAAAGTGAAGGATTGAGCTACTTCTGCAAATAGCTTGATTCTGTGCAGCCTTAACTGTCAATAAGGTTGCAGTTTTTCTGTCTGCAGATTGTGAGGTGACAACTGACAAGTTGCGTTTGGCGGGGACAAAAATTAAAGTTGAATGAATGATGATGGAAGAAAGCACAAAGGGATGATGATACGGCCAGTGGGCTAGATTAGCTGTTCATAATAGTTGACTATTATAATTTTATAAAAAAAAAAAGTTGACTATTATAAAATATCTCTTTTGGCATTTTGGGAAATGAGGGGATAAAAACAAAGCACAATACCGGAGGACAAGGACAATGGCTTGTAAGTCAATCCCACTCTCACGATCTCAAACTGTGGAAGGTACACTCCATTTTTTCCACACACAGTAGCTGTGAACCCACATTTGTCGATTTTTCACTCTCATTTTGGTACTTATTTACAAGCATTATTTGTGTATCAAGATTAATACATATCTATTCTGTCATTTCATTTGCAACTGGCTATTGATTTTCAACTTTATAGTCTCTTTCACGACTATAGAACAATTTCATATACATCGCTACCAAGCATCTAATGATATAGTAGTTATATTGGTCTAATCGTCCTTTTTTTTTTTTTCCTTCTTTCACTATAATAGTAAAGACGCAGGATTTTAGAAGCATAAAGGGAAAAGAGGGGATTAGAACCCCTAATCTCAAAATTCTGGAGCTTCAGTTTTAACTACTAAATTAATACCTCCTCAGCAATTCTATTGGTATAATCTGCTGTGTATTTTATCATTTGTAATTAATTAGATAGTGATTATACAGGACTTGTGTGCTGGGATTTTATAGAATCATATTGCTTTACCGACAAGATATGCATGTAGATGGACTGATGACGTACGGATCCGTACGTCCAAAGGTGCTGAACCTCTTTCTGGAATAATAAACAAAAGTACAAAACCATGCATCCAAGAGCTTCGGCTGGTAATTATTTTCAGGGTGACTTGGATAATGTACAATACTAGGGTCCATGTTAGGAGTAGACTCAGATTGTATATGGTGTCCATGGATGGACTAAGCTCATCATTTAATTAATCGAGTAATAATCTCTCGGTTACGCCATGACATTCTGTGTTCCTCATTTGTATTAAAGAATTGACATTCACACTTAGGCATGTCAAATGTGTTGAGTATTACCTAGACCAAACCCAGATTCATCGTATTATTTTTCTTTAGTTTAGGTTTACATTTACAAGCTTAGAACCTTCCCAAATCCTGACTAAATCATAGGTTTAGATAGGTTCTAGTTTTATCCATGTCTATATCCAAACCTTACTCAAATTAATATGTTTACATAAGACAAAGTGGAAAATATTTAAATACATGCAAGTTTCAATTGTGAATATAGGTAAAAATTTTCAAGAATTATTCAATAACATTTTAGGTCCAGATAGGTTCTAATTTTGTCTGATATATGTCTAGATCCAGACCCTACCCAAAGCTATATGTTTACATAAGACAAAGTGGGAAAGATTTAAATACATGCAAGCTTCAATGGTGAATGTAGATAAAAGCTTTCAAGAATTATTTGATAACATCTTGTGCTTTCTGTTCATGACTTTTTGTACAAAACATTCTTGAATATTGATTCTATTTTCTGAAAATGGTGACTGAATTGTGTTTTTCTTATTCTAAATTTTCATATGTTTTTATTGTTTCTAAATTTAATTTTAATTACACAATAAATTTTAATGCTACATTTTGCATCTGTGGCATAGATTCTAGTTTTGTACGATCCATGTCTAAATCCAAACCCTACTCAAATTAATATGTTTACATAAGACAAAGTGGAAAATATTTAAATACATGCAAGTTTTAATTGTGAATATAGGTCAAAAATTTCAAGAATTATTCGATAACATTTTAGGTCCAGATAGGTTCTAATTTTGTCTTATATATGTCTAGATCCAGACCCTACCCAAAGCTATATGTTTACATAAGACAAAGTGGGAAAGATTTAAATACATGCAAGCTTCAATGGTGAATATAGATAAAAATTTTCAAGAATTATTTGATAACATATTGTACTTTCTATTCATGACTTTTTGTACACAACATTCTTGAATATTGATTCTATTTTCTGAAAATGGTGACTGAATTGTGTTTTTCTTATTCTAAATTTTCATATGTTTTTATTGTTTCTAAATTTAATTTTAATAACACAATAAATTTAAATGCTAAATTTTGCATCTGTGGCATAGATTCTAGTTTTGTACGATCCATGTCTAAATCCAAACCCTACTCAAATTAATATGTTTACATAAGACAAAGTGGAAAATATTTAAATACATGCAAGTTTTAATTGTGAATATAGGTCAAAAATTTCAAGAATTATTCGATAACATTTTAGGTCCAGATAGGTTCTAATTTTGTCTTATATATGTCTAGATCTAGACCCTACCCAAAGCTATATGTTTACATAAGACAAAGTGGGAAAGATTTAAATACATGCAAGCTTCAATGATGAATATAGATAAAAATTTTCAAGAATTATTTGATAACATTTTGTATTTTCTGTTCATGACTTTTTGTACACAACATTCTTGAATATTGATTCTATTTTCTGAAAATGGCGACTGAATTGTATTTTTCTTATTCTAAATTTTCATATGTTTTTATTGTTTCTAAATTTAATTTTAATAACACAATAAATTTAAATGCTAAATTTTGCATCTGTGGCATAGATTCTAGTTTTGTACGATCCATGTCTAAATCCAAACCCTACTCAAATTAATATGTTTACATAAGACAAAGTGGAAAATATTTAAATACATGCAAGTTTCAATTGTCAATATAGGTAAAAAATTTCAAGAATTATTCGATAACATTTTAGGTCCAGATAGGTTCTAATTTTGTCTGATATATGTCTAGATCCAGACCCTACTCAAAGCTATATGTTTACATAAGACAAAGTGGGAAAGATTTAAATACATGCAAGCTTCAATGGTGAATATAGATAAAAATTTTCAAGAATGATTTGATAACATTTTGTACTTTCTATTCATGACTTTTTGTACACAACATTCTTGAATATTGATTCTATTTTCTGAAAATGGTGACTGAATTGTATTTTTCTTATTCTAAATTTTCATATATTTTTATTGTTTCTAAATTTAATTTTAATTACACAATAAATTTAAATGCTAAATTTTGCATATGTGGTATGTATTTAGATCCGGAGGTATGTGCACTGTCAGTGCATGAAAGATTTACTATAAAAGAATTAATCTTTTAGCACTATTAGATAGGTGTAGATGCATACCGCATCATCTAGATTTAAATTTAAATACCAAATTTTATATATATGTCATATATTTAGATATGCAAATATGAACACTATGAGTGCACGAAAGATTTACTCGTAAAAACTTACTCACGACTACCTATTGGGTATCCAAACCTCCGGGAGTTCAGGTCTAGATTTTCTACAGAATCAATAGCACGCGGTCTGGGCAGCACAATAAAATCAGTGGGTCTGTGTCGGGATCAAGTCACACTCCTCAATTGCATACCAGCGCTGGAATTGTACTAATTTTGTACACTGCAAGGCAAAAATGACTGAAGTTGCAAGTTGCAGCACACCACAAGCCAAATCTCCAGCAGATTCATCAAAAATAGGCGAAAGTCCAAATATTGCAAATTTTCTCACTTAGTCACAACTCACATGCTTTTCTGCTTCTCAGCTACTAATTGCCAGCCCCACTAAACTTCCAAAAACCTGGCCCTTCTCATCACTACAAGAATTGACGAAAATGTAATTAACATTTTTGGGTTGCTAAAAACTTTAAATTAGACATTTTGGGTGATGGATATCGATGCCCAATTATATATTTGCTCTTTGCTCTGTATGATTGGGTCCTCCTTTTTCTTTTTCTTTGCTTATTCACACTTGGTAATGTTTTACTGCAAATATTCTTTTTTTCTTTTCTTTGGTATTGGATATTTTCATCTCCAATCCCCACTACAGGTCAGAATATGCTCCTAAAACTATACTAAATCACAAAGCTGTGCCGACAAGATACAATCTTGGAGTAAAAATAAATAAATAAAAGATACAATCTTGAAGGGAAAATATCATCTCCATTTGGATTATCATGCACTATTTTCCAGTCATTCCATAGTTTTCCTCTTGAAAAAGAAGATCAAATTCATTTTTCTTTAATTTCTTTTTCTTTTATTTGGATATGAAAATTTTGGTCTAAGATGCCAAAATGCATTCTATTTTACACGTCATGGTGGAGGTCTCTATCTATTTTCTATTTTATGATAAGATGAATAAGATTTATGAAAAGAAAAGAAAGATGAATGGGATTTCACTGTATCAAACTGAAAAATCTTTACAAATCAATACTTGTCAAAACAATTGGAGCCTGCGCCCTTAGGTTCGCTAGTAAATTTTATCATTTTCTTAAATTCTCTACACTAGAAAAGTTTTGGAATGTTACAGTGCAGTTTTTTAAAAACACCTGTAAAAACACCTAATTCATATGGATCCCTTATTTTTTGTATAGTTTGACTCAAGTACAATCTAAATGCTGCCTGCTGATTGAATAGCAATTGATGCAAATGGTTTGAGACCAAAATTTTTGGTCTAATTATGCTAATGTACTAATCACAATACAGTCATATATCCAGAAAAGAAAAACTTTGTTATCCATAGTATAAAATACAGATAAACAAAATGCAAAGAATCTGACTGAAGAGGACTTAATTAAACCTGTTGCTTCTAACCGAAAACCAATATGTAAAGAGCCTTTGACTTCCTGTGACGAGACTTATGATTGGGTCGTTTGTCACCTTGTCATCAAGATCTTTCTCCCGCTGACTCTATCCCTAGACATATTTGTACTACTAAAATACCTTTACCAAGCTTCGTTCACATATATATATTTTCTTTCTTTCTAAAGTGCAATATCAGTTTCTGAATCCGTGATGTCTTCTTTCATTCATTATATTGTATGGGGGTTTTATATTGTAAAAGTCAGAAACACCACGAAGACAAATCAATGTCGATTTATTTTTGAATCGAGGGCTCTATTTTTGGCCCAAAGTAGTAAAACAAAAAAGATTGAATTTGATTGCAACTTCTATTATGTCAAAAAAATGGATTTTTTTAAAATAATAGTCACCCATTAATACACCTAAATTGGGCTCAACTTTTTACATATATGCATTCATTAACAATTAATACCTCCCTTCCATTTATATACTTTTCCTAATTTATTTTATTTTAAAAAAGATTTACCATCTAAATTACATCTTAACAAGTGCCTAACAAACACCCTTTAACACAAACCCTCAAAGAATAACCATAAAAACTTGCATAAGTACGGATGTAAATGAGTCTAATCAAATCAAACACCCTAGTGTTCAAGCTTATTTGATTATTTTAACAAATTTAAAATTTTATTCAAGTTTGGTTTGTTTACCTATTGAATTGAACTTGAACGCGTTTTTATCAAATCGAGATTGAACGTGTTTTTTTATCGAACTTAATATTATTGCACATAAAATGATAAAATGATGTCTAAACTTGGTTTGACTAGCTAGCAAACCAAGTTCGAACTAGCACTTATTAAGCCAAGTTCAATTCAAGTATCAAATAATTTGATTCCATTCCTAGAGAGGGTAAGAAATCACAAATATCTTCATATTATATTATATATAGATTTTCACCCTAATTTGTTACTCTTTGATATTCAAGAAATCTATTACAATGAATTAGCTTTGTGATTAAATTTAATTACACCTATCATATGCTTGCTATTTTAGAAGATGAGCAATATATGGGAAAGAAATTATATATATTTTTATAAAATTTACTTGCCTTATATGTTCAAAAATATATTGAGCTAGAAAACGTAAAGATTATAATTGGTTCATTAATATTTCAAGTTTGAAATCATATTTGGTTTCGGATTGATACCTAAATAAACAAATAAACAAGCTCGAATGAGCCTGACTCGAGTCAAGTTTTAAGTCGACTACCAAGTTGGTTGGTTTGATTTACAGCCCCATGCTTAAGTACATTAACATCACTTTCACATCGACCATAAATTGGATATCTAAATTAAAAAAAAAAACTAAACACAGAATTCAGACCAAGCCAATGAACCTCCCAGCTTTGGCAGGACGCGCAAGTTATAGTAACACATTAATTATGATTGTTTGTCCATTTGTGGCAAGAAATCAAGAAATTTAAAAATGTAATCCAAAATGTCAATGCCCAAAAAAAATAAAAGGGAATATACTACTAACAATAGTGTAATCCATTAAACAATACTAGCAATCTCAATACTAGAATAATTAGCAAGTTTCTTATTACCAGCAAGCTGTTAACAATAAATTATTGGCAATAATGTATACTCGAGGGGAACTGGAAAGAAGTCTGGGAGATGCATTAGACATGGAAAATCATGCTAGCTTGGGGCAACACGTACGGGACATGGAGAAAAATGATTGGCCAGTTGGACAACTAGCCAGATTCAATGCTGAATGAGATAAATTTATATTTTCTTTCTTGACTATGGAGGAATGAAAACAAATTAGGCTGACAACTTGGCAAAGATCTAACAAGCTAGTGAGTATATTATAATTGTATTATGGCACATGGCATCGTAGTACATACTAGGCCTATAAAAACCCAAGTAGTGGAACCAAAGAAAACCCACCAATTTTCAAGTGCAGGAGGTTTCATCTGGGCAGATCATATTTGCAAAAATGCATGGAGCTGTTCAGGAAGCTGAGATGGGGAGTTCTATTCCTCCACCTACACCTACTGAAAGTGTGACAGTTGATGATAAGGATGAGATTAAAGAGCAAAGCTCCAGAAAATCAACTGCCAACAACATCCTCAAGGACCGGAAACTGTCGTGGGCAAAGCTTCGCCGTGTCGACTCCCTTAACTTGGAGGCCGGTACAGTTTCCGGCAAACGTACTGGCGGCGGCCATGGCAACAGGGTTTGTACTGCAAATATTATTAGTGTTACTCCACTAATCTGTTATTGTTAATCATTTGCTTTGCTAGTTTTCAAACCAGTTTATGAGCAAAATAGTAAAGTGATTGTGGAAAAGCCAGATTAAAATATAGTAACTATGTGTGATTTGATGACTTCTCTAAAGTTTATACTTTCAGTAACATCTGAACTGCTTCTTTTCTCATAACTTTTCGTGCCTAGCCCTCAAAAAAAAAAAAAAAAAAATCGTGCCTAATACCTGTTTTGGCTTTCCTTTTCAATCAATTAAGACATCATGTTTCTTTGAAAGATGTCAAGAATTGATTTCTAAAATATGGATTTTAAGTTCAACTGCTTTTCATTTTTAAATGGAAAAAGGAAGGCAAACTTTTGACGTATAAGAAAGGCATAGACAAAAACCAGCCTTACCCTTTTTTTTTTTTAATTGAAATGAGTTAATATCAAAATCAAACAACAAGAAACATAAAAGTCGAAAAGGGTTTTTAGTTTCGATATAATAACGAACTGATTTTTAGCATATATATCACCAAAATAAATTGTGTATCTCAATACGGTATTTAATACATATTTATCGAATTAGTCATACGTATTTATCCAATTCATGTTACAGGATCTTGGATGGAAAACGACACTGAGTTTAGCTTTCCAAAGCATAGGAGTTGTATACGGAGACATTGGGACTTCCCCATTATACGTATATTCTAGCACATTTCCTGATGGAATACATAACCATGATGACCTCCTTGGAGTATTGTCGCTAATTCTCTATACCATGACTCTCTTGCCACTGATTAAATACGTCTGTATTGTCTTGTGGGCAAATGACAATGGAAATGGTAAGCAGTCCAAAAAACAAAGAAAAAGAAAAGAAAAGAAAAGTGATGATTAGTGGTTGTTTATTGATTAATCCCCAGTTTATTTATATATTATGATGATTAATTATCTATACCATGACTCTGTTGCCACTGATCAAGTGTGTCAGTATAGTCTTGTGGGCAAACGACAAACAGTTCAAGTAAAAAAAAAAAAAAGATAATTAGTGGTTGTTTATTGATTTTTCGTCCAGCAAATTATAATTAATTAAGATAATCAAGGTTAGAAAAGTATTTGTGGGCTAAGAATATTCTGTTGATTCCATCATTTGTATTTTTATGTGTTGAAAGATACGTTTTGACAAGCCAGCACAAAACCACGCGCTTGGAATCCTAAGAAGAGTCATTTTCTTAGGTTGAAGGCAATTTCCTGTAGACTGGGTCTGACCCCTGGATCCCCTACCCAATTGTTTCTCTTTGAATCTTACATGAATCAGGCTTGAGGGACCTGTGATTTTCGTGAGATGATTGATGTAGACTATTATGTTTGGACTTGTTTTTTGATTTGAGACGATCTACAATAGAAGGTCTTGAATTTGCTGAAGTGGAAGCAAAAAGAAGGCAGAAAAGATATCAAATGATGTATAAGTACCAATAAAATGGTTCACTACTATTACTTGGTGATAAGTATTAGTACACAATAGGTGCACCTACTATTTTTCTATGATATATTTAAGCATTTTGTTAAAAGTGTGAGTAAGACTAAGAGGAAAACAATGTAGCACTTTTTGGATAGGAGATTATTTGAAATAATCTTTTGAAAAAAATACTGTAGAAATATTTTGATGTGATGCATGTGAGATAAAAAGGTGGTTGAAAAATGTGTTGATGCAAGCAAGTAAATTTTGTTACATAATTTCCTATCCAAACAAATTTTGTTCTCTGGTATCAATTCACATACCAAGATGTACCCAAATTTCAGTAGCAAACATTTGCGTCTTGGGTCCTTTTTCATGGGGTTAGTCTAGGAAACATTTGCCCTTCCTGGTTTCATACACAATACTAATCACCCTCCTGCTCTGCAAATTACTCTCTGGGGGTTTCAAGTATCTACAAGTGTTGAACTATGAGAATATAAGACAGAGTATGAAAATGCACATACTGTCGTATTATTAAGTCTGTCTACATGTTAAACTACTATTTTGTATGTGATTTTGATTATAAGCCACCTATCATCCGTCTAATTCTTGATAGTCTAGATAGTGTTTTTATTTTCTAGAAACTTTTCTAGATCTTTATCAATTTTCGTGCTTTTTTTTTTATTTATATTGGATTGCATATAATATATCAGGTTAAAAAAAAAAAAAAAAGGACTTATGAGGCTACCAGAGGGAAAAACTGCCCTGGAATGGCTCTTGTTTCTCAAAACAGAGATCAAATACTGAGCCAAGTACTCTTTTATCTGATCAATCCAGTCAATTATCAATTACTAATCTGTACTTGATGCTGCACATCTATGTGCAGGGGGGACATTTGCGCTCTACTCCTTAATCTGTAGACATGCAAAGGTGAGCCTAATTCCAAACCAACAACCAGAGGACAAGGAAGTCTCAAATTACAAGCTGGATATACCATCCAATCAGTTGAGAAGAGCTCAAAAGATTAAAGAAACACTTGAAGGAAGCAAAGTAGCAAAAATCATACTTGTGTTTCTTCCCATCCTCGGAACTTCTATGGTCATGGGTGATGGGATCCTCACTCCTTGCATTTCAGGTCACCACTCTGCTTCTCTGCATATTACATATATGTATAAATGAGACATTCATTTTCATTTCTTTATCTTTCAACAATGAATCTTAACAAGTACTTCATGCTCACCACTTGCTACGCATGAATCTTGTTGACAATTTAATTAATGAAAAATCTCATGTTATGAGGTATTGAAAAAAAAAAAAAAAATGGTCCGCCTCACATGACTGACATGGGATAGCTCAGTAATGAATTGCAATTGTTCCTCATTGAGTATGAAAGTGGTCTAAAGTATAAATGCATCATAACACAGAAAAATCTAAAAACGTGGGATTCAACAAAAAGAGTGTTTAAGCTCAGGTCAAACTGAATAAATTGGATGAAAAAGTAAATGAGGCTGGAGTTGATGAGGGAAAGAATTTGAAAATAAATGAAGAAATAGTGGTGGGATGGTAGCATAACTTTAATAGAATATTGTGCTCTGAACTAGATATTTAAGTAACTTAGCAATTTTTATGTGAACCTCTACAAACAGGGGAACTTGAGATGACATTATGTTACAATGTTAATCTTTTGAAGTCCTGGAAAACTATATCAGTATAAAAGGGATGATAATCATTACCACACAAAAAGAGCAAAAAAAGTTTACGCTGTTCAAGCAATGTCCTTAATTTTGCAACATAACACTAACATGATATCAATTGTCCTTGCTCTTGCAGTTCTTTCTGCTGTAAGCGGGATCTCATCCCTCAGTCAAGGTAACATTTTAGTGATTTGGCTTCTTTTTGGCCTTGCCTTAATACACATCTTTTTTTGAAAGAAACCCAATAACATGTTCTTTAACATTAATTTGCAAATTCTTCATCTGATGCTCTGCAAGTTTTAGTAAATTTAATCTTTCATTTCCAAGTACAAATTAATATTTGAACAAACTTCGCATAAGATACATTTAGCACATGGTTACCTGAATGGGTATTGAACTCTTTTGAATATCCAGATGCTGTTGTTGGAATATCAATTGCAATATTGATTGTTCTTTTCTCCGTTCAACGCTTCGGCACGGACAAGGTGGGCTTCTCATTTGCTCCAGCCATCTGCTTGTGGTTCCTATGCGTAGGTTTGACAGGCATCTATAACTTATTTAAGCATGACCCTGGGGTCCTACGTGCTTTCAATCCAAATTACATATTTGATTACTTCAGAAGAAATGGTAAGAAAGGATGGACATCCCTAGGAGGAGTTGTTCTATGCATTACAGGTCAGAGGCTAACCACATAACTCCCATTAATTTTCCCATTTTGACATGTATGGCTACTGTATCCTTACTTGTAAAGAGTTGCTTGAAACAGGCACTGAAGCTATGTTTGCTGATTTGAGTCACTTTAGCGTGAGGGCCATTCAGGTATAATAGTCAATTATATACTGTTCGCTAGCAAACATGCATGTGTTATACAAGACTAAAACAAATTCTCTAAATGTATTTCTAATTTTTAAGCAAACAAACTCTCTAAATGTATTTCTAACTTCTAAGCTTAATGCAAAATGGTAAAAAAATGATCACCCTAGTTCTGAATTTTTTTTCTTCTCTACAAAAAAATTTCTTGGCTTACTGAAGTTAAAGGTGATTGCTTACTGGATTTCATACCAAGTTTGTGAAAAAAAAAAAAAAAAACTGTGTGATGGAAAAGACTGCATGTCCAGACGAGAGATGGGAAGATTATTATGCACCAACTGCTTTAGGGTGATTAATTAACTATGAAGTTGTCCATGAACTTTTTGTATCATAATATTGCAGATCAGTTTCTCCTGTGTAGTGTTTCCATCCCTATTGGCAACTTATATAGGTCAGGCCGCATACCTCTCAAAGTTTCCTGAACATGCCAACAACGCTTTCTATGACTCAGTTCCAGGCAAGTTCTAGTGCTAGTTTTGCAAGAACTAATCACATAATTATATGCATACCTGATGAGTTAACACTTCTAAAAATGGTTGATTTCTATGTTGGAGTAAACAGATTCAATCTATTGGCCTACATTCGTAATAGCTCTTGTTGCAGCCATTATTGCCAGTCAAGCTATGATATCTGCAGCCTTTGCAATTATTTCTCAGGCCCTTAATCTAGGTTGTTTCCCAAGAGTTAGAGTTGTTCATACTTCTGCCAAGTATGAAGGCCAGGTTTATATTCCTGAGCTCAACTATTTCATCATGATGGCTTGTGTTATAGTAACTGCAAGCTTCAGAACCACAGAACAGATTGGCAATGCTTATGGTAATCTCCATAAACTTTTGAATTTGGATAGTGGATTAACTGAATTAAACAATATGCATTCTTTCTCACTATGTTACTGGACGTGATCAACTCACATAAGTCTCAGCATTTACTTACACCATTTGCTTACATCAGCTAATTAGTCTTTATGCATTCTAAAATTTAGAAATCCACAACTCAGATATTTTGCACTTCTACAATCTCTTTACCTATCAAATTTATGTTTAATGGAAGATTATACATGTTACATATTATGTAAAAAGTGAACCATTGCATGTTGCTCTAAATTTTATAGTTCTTTTGCAATTATAAATGATCTATTATCGGCGGTTGGCTGTTTCGTAATCCAATATATAATTTGCAAGGAGAGGAAAACATATATGTTTGTGTACACTCACGGAAATAGATGTAGTCTACAAACACACTAATATTTTTCAGTGTACGAGTTTGCAAGTGTATGTCTCTCTGTCTGTACTTAAAATTTAAAGCAAACAAATCAGTTTCTTTAGAAAAACAGTATTTTCCAAGGAATAATGATGCTCCTTAACATGTTTCCTCTTAGATTTGCAGAGTCCTACATTTCTGGTTGCATCAACTAAGTAAAAGTAAGCACTAAGAAACTGTTTTATATCCAGTAAGAAAAGCGAAATATATAACCAATTTTCTGATGCAGGAATTGCAGTGGTTTCTGTAATGGTGATAACCAGTTGTCTGGTTACTTTAATTATGACTTTCATTTGGAAGGCAAGCATATGGTGGATAGCTCTCTTCTTTGTAGTGTTTTTTTCTACAGACACCATATATCTTTCAGCTGTGCTCTCCAAGTTTGTACAAGGTGGTTACCTTCCTATAACATTTTCATTCTTCTTGATGACAACTATGGCAATTTGGCATTTTGTCTACAAGGAGCGGTACATGTTCGAGCTCAACAACAAGGTGTCAAGTGATTATGTGAAAGACTTGGCGAAAAACCCAAGAATACAAAGAGTACCTGGAATTGGGCTTCTATATTCTGAACTCGTCCAGGGTATTCCACCAATATTTCCACACTTTATTTCTAACATTCCATCAGTTCACTCAGTCGAAGTGCTGGTCTCCATAAAGTCGATTCCAATTAGTAAAGTGCCACTGGAGGAAAGGTTTCTTTTTCGACAGGTTGAGCCCAGAGATTATCGGGTGTTTCGTTGTGTAGTTCGGTATGGATACAATGACAGAATTGAGGAGCCCAAGGTGTTTGAGCAGCAGCTTGTGGAGCACTTGAAGGAGTTCATCAGGCATGAGCATTTTATCCTTGAAGATGCACCTGCAGAGCAAATGCTTGATCCAGTAAACATCCAAGATTCAGGTTTATTCCAGAAAGATGGAAATTCTAAAAAATCAAGTTCACGAACTGTACATGTCGAGGAATCGCTGCCAGAGGCACAGCAAAGCACACCCCAAGTCTCATCAAGTTCCATCCAGTCATTTAATGCTGCAAAATCAAGCAATTCCTCGACCAGGATCGTTGCAGTGTCCAACCATCTGGGGGTTGAAGAAGAGCTACAGATTGTGCAGAAAGCCCAGGATCAAGGTGTGTTTTACCTTCTGGGAGAAGCAGAAGTGGTGGCAAAACAAGAATCATCCTTCTTGAAGAAATTTGTCGTCAATTATGCCTACAATTTCCTGCGGAAGAATGTCAGGCAAGGGGAGAAACTCTTGGAAATTCCTAGGACTCGGCTTTTAAAGGTTGGAATGGTGTATGAAGTTTAACTTCTTAAAAAACCAAATAACGCTCTCCTTTGTAGAAAACTATATGAAAAGGAGAAGATGGTCAATTACTCTTAACTGACTCCACCAAGATGTGAGCCAATGTAATACAATATCACATGTATGCTGATGTTTTTCTCATATTTGCTCATCAAACATTGTGTTGTCCTTTTTTCCTTTACCACGTTAAGGAAGATATTAACTATAAATAATAAGATTGGTTCTATGCTGAATCCAAAATCTTAAAAAAATCAACATGGATTACCATATTAAGGAAATGCAGAACCAAGCTGGAAAAATTGACATTAGATCAATAGATGTAACACAGAGGGGGCTCTTCAATTACAGTGGAATAATCATCAGAAGGCCATATTAGAAGCATTACAAAGCTAACCTCAGCCCCAGCCCAAAGCAGAGAACTATTACCAGAAAGAAGAAGAGAAAGAGGGCAACATATGTAAGTTTCCTTCTTTATAAATCACTAAAAACAGATTAGGTCCAGTAAGAGATATGATATATTTCTCAAAACCTCTCTGCATGCACTCGTCACCACATGCCAAATACTCAAAGCATTTGGAAATCAGCACTATCCCAAATCCTGAATTGTGGAATAGGAAACAGTGTTGGCTTTTCTAAGGGAAAGATTTACTCCAGATCTCTAAAGCACCAAATCCAAGTTCACATTAACTCAAGAAATAGAAAGAGTGAGACAGAAAATAGAAAAGGAGAAACTGAACATTCACAACAGAACAGTTGAATCCTTAAGCAACAAACATGAATGAATAAACATATAAATTAGCAACACATACACAACCCCATTTTACAGCAGCCACTTAAAGGCACTTGACTCCACTGAAACCACCAATCAGCCCTTAAACTTCAATCAGGTGTTGGTACTACACATTTATCAACTCCATACATTCTTAACTCAAGAAATAGAAAGAGTGAGACAGAATATAGAAAAGGAGAAACTGAACATTCTCAACAGAACAGTTGAATCCTTAAGCAACAAACATGAATGAATAAACATATAAATTAGCAACACATACACAACCCCATTTTACAGCATCCACTTAAAGGCACTTGACTCCACTGAAACCACCAATCAGCCCTTAAACTTCAATCAAGTGTTGGTACTACACATTTATCAACTCCATACATTCTTTTCTCAATTTCTCAACAGCATTTTCTTCAAATTTCAATGCTCAGGAAATATCTAAATCCGTGTCCGATGACTACAAAATCAAAATGGGATTCAGCGGTAACTACTTATTCACATAAAAAACAGCCGTAACAGTAAAGAATTCGGTTCAGTACTTTCATCAAACATGTGATCTACAAACGCAACAGAAACTCAAAAGAAGTCAGCCAAGGACTATCGAGTAAAAATTACTACCATTACAGTGGAGACTAACCGGCTGTTGATCAACCCATGTCCCTAGAATTGCATAGGAAAAATGTGGTCAATTGAAGGCGTGAATCTGTGAGGTGTTTTACTTGTCCATATCCATATATTGTATCCCCAAAGGAAAATTTACGTTTTCCTCCGACTGGAGGCGTGGAATGCATACGAGATTTATAATGAGGTTTTTATTCCCTTCCATGGGGGAAAAAGAAATTGCTATTGGAAAAAAAACTTAAAATTGATACGAGATTATTTTTCTTAGTTAAAATATATTTCCCTGTTTTAAAGAAATTGCTATTGAAAAAAAAAAACTTAAAACTGATAACAAAAATATTTTTCAAGTGTTAAAATATATTTTCCAGTTTTACCTTGTTTTCGGTTAAAACAAATACCACAAATTCATTATTGTAATTTCATATTATCCTTTTCCAAAATATCTTAGTAGGCATTGCTTCTTATTTTTGGCTTGACTTACTTTGGATTTTCATACATCAATAATCTTCATGCTTTTAAATCTTTTTTGTTTCTACATGAAAAAAAAATTCAATAAATGAATTGAATATGAATCCAAACCATGTAAGAAATTTTTTTTAACAAGATACCAAATTTACGAAGTGATAGCTTTATGCTGGCCTTTTGTATCATTTAATTCACAGTCCAGGTTAGATGAAGTTTACAACTTTGCAATTTTGCAAATGTGATGAAACGTTTTGTAAATTTCCTATGCTTTTTTTCTTTTGGTTTTGTAGACAATCTTTTAAGAGTCAATCTTGTATATACTATCGTAATTGAATGCATGATACATATACGAGATTTAGATTTTAAATTAAAATTAAATTAATCATCATGCATCCAAACTTGACAGTGTATACATCATCAGCGTATAAAAATTAATTCATCTCTTAAGTGACACCTTCTACTTATTATTTCTATTAAACAATTTTGTATTTTAAAACCTGTGTTCTATGTTTTCTTATTCTTTTCTTTTTTGTAAGAAGTTACAACAAATTGAAAAAGTATACAAGTTGCAAGGGCAATTACAACCAAAAACCAACGTTAGTTAATCTCAACAAATAAGTGAGCTTTTTAGGTAAAAAAGTTCATAACCTATGTACTCAAAAGTGAGCATCATACATTTGGATCCTTAGCCAGTTTGGCTTAGAAACAAACTGGAATGCATAGCTACGCAATATTTAATAATAAATATCAACTAAAAATAAACCACAAGCATTTTTATTTATCTTTGCTTTTTCACTGTCTGTATAGTTTGGGAATGTGAATTGAACATTTGAACTCTAATTTTGTTAATAGAACTCTAATAAACCCTTTGCCCTTGCGAATTAAACAAAAACACCCTCTTCTTCATTGAATTTTGAATACATAATTTTTATGAGATAGTAATTAAAATGAAAGGTACAAGCCACCGTTATTATCAAGACTAAAAAGTAAACATGAAAATAGATTAAAGGAAAAATTATTTCATGTAGATTCAAAGTATTAAAATATATAAAATAATAGCAAAAAGAAGAAAGTAACTAGTCATCAGAGATTAAGTAAAGAGTAAAAAGGGATATGCTAAAGAGGAAAGGAAAAAAAGGAAGAAAAAGGACATAGAAAAATAAATAACATCGAAGGGGCACTTTTGTTCTAAAACTTCAAGCAAATAGTAAAATCTGCTTATAAGTTATAAATAAAGTCTAAGGTTAAGATGCAATTCAATATAAAGTTGAGGGCGGTTTAGTGCACTGCCAACCAGCTAGGTAAGTCGGTAATATAAAATTATGATTGTATATTGTTAGACCAAATAGTGAGTCAGTGAACAATAGTCAACTAGAATGAGGCAACAAAGAAGGCAATCAAATCCAATTCAGAGCACGGAATAGCCGAATGTATAGTATATATTGAACCCTTTAGAATTAGAAAAGTTGCATCACGAGCACTTAAATCTAACAGATTCATGTCACAAAACCAAAAACAAAAAAAACAAAAAACAAAAAACAAAAAAAAGTAAAGCTTGATATCTGCTGATCCATGCATGCATGGTAAATGCTTCTTCGTGTTCAATGAGCATTCACAGCATAACTGCTTCCACTCTTATGGATGCCATCTTTTGGGCCTCCCCTTTCTGTAGCACCTATAATAATCCTCTCTAGTGCTGTTCCAATGGGGCTCAAACTCTGCCACAGAAAGATACATTTACTTTGCTTCTGCTAAAGAAAAAAAACAATCTTGTTACCATTTTTCAAAGCAGGGAAGACAGTGAGATTTCAACCTTATTAACAAAAAGCAGGAACTCGCGTAAGGATCCAATCTGATACAAAAGACACTAAGCAACTACGATCATAGGCTTACAAGCAAATACTCGTTTGTAAATGATCATTTTCCATGCCATGGGTACCTGACCACATGTCGAAGAGCTTTAAGCAATGGTACAACAAAAATTGGGTCTTCAACAATAATGTGTAAATATAAACCTAGCAGTAGAAAAGGGGTTTGGACACCAAAATGAGGCGGTGAGCGGTTACTGTGCTAACGTGAGCCATGAACATGATCGCTTGGACTAATGTGCACCTTCTCTTCCATTGCCACTTCTGAGCTTACAGTAGGGGTTTGTAAAGACGCTAAGAGCCAACGTCTTGCATGGAGAGTTTGCAAGGATCTCCAATATGGAGATACCAATATCACCATCGTTGAGAAAATTAATGCCATTTATCCTCATAGCCTCTAGTTATGAATAGGCAAATATCAGAACTCAAAGTTTGATCTTCATCCTGAGAGTGTGCCATTGCCCTTGTCAACTTTTGGAAATTATGGATTACGATAGACACTTTCCTAAGCTTTTAGCTATGCCTTCCAATTTTTCCCCTTAAATTTGAAGTTTTCCTTCTAATGGTGTATCGTTCCCTTCCCTCTTGGCAAACTAAATATTGTAAATATATCACTTATAATGAAATTTGTCTAACCTATTTAGGAGTTAGACAAAATACAAATTGAATAGGAAAGAATTTAAAGGCTGTAAATATATTACGTGTGTATAATGTTAATCACCGATAAAATGTCCATATTTATATGGACTAAGGAAGTTAAAGAGGGAGGAATATCCCATCCTGTCCAGGTTTCATAAATTATCCCTCCTGCATTGCCAACACTTAGCTAAAAATTTCCAATTTTGTACTAGGTGTAATTTAGAAGATGCACAGTCATAAAAATCCAAAAGTTTTGCCCATGAATATGCACCTTCCATGTTATTATCTACCACGGCGATCGATTTGAGTTTTATGACTTTAAACGCAACCAATTAGTATTGGGCGTTCTAGATTACTACCTTTCAAAGAGAATCATGCCTCATTCACCACCTATAAATCAGATGAAAGCTCTACCTCTTTCACCTTTTGCGTGAATTAATCTGTCCTACAAACACAAACGAATTAGCAAAAGACATTATCTTTCCACAAGAAATTAAATAGTAATACTTATGTTGAAGGCTTGAGTAATAGTAGAGAAATGGACCATTTAATGATCAATAAAATGGAGTGCAATTTTCGTGCAATCAGCGTGAGCAGAAGGGAATAAAGTTCAAAATCAAGATCCATTTATCCTGTAAACACAATTGTGCTTTGTAAACTATTAATTAGCATAAGTTCAGTTCTTGCATTTGGTCCCCAAAGATATAGAATAAAAAGTGAGCCCATTGTTCTGGACAGATTATGAAAAAGCCTTATAAATTTTCTTCATGTTTCATTATCATTTCCTTTTTTGGTACTTTCTTTTTTGAAAAAGAGGTTGGGAGATCTTTGTCCTCGCTCATTGGAATTCACGGCATTGGTAGAGAAATAAAATGCAAATTGTCCCAGAGAAACAACATAAGGAGCTCTCTTGTATATTTGGAACGCTTTCAATTATTTTGAACCCCAAATTTTTATAATGCTACACTTGCTTGATTTTGAGGTTTTGGAAACCTCTCACATTGCACATCCAATCTCGTTAAGAATTACTTAGTGGCATGTTGGATACACTGGCACAGAATCTGGGATACCATGCGCAAAAAATGCTCTTTTCTCAGCCATTGGCAAGGCTTTCCACTTTTACATTTCTTCCTTGAGCTTGTAGTTTTCTTCATTGTGAGACCATAAAGATATTTTGTTTCACTTTCTATATCATTTCTTGTCTTTATATCTATTAAATCGCTTACATCTTTCATGAACATTTTATTTTAATTCTTTTTCTTGCGTCTTTAAGTTCTAGCACTACTAATAGAGTAGAATATACAAGATAATAGACTTAGAAAATAAATTTTAACTAAAAATGGAGTTTTAATGAGTCTTTTGTTTTTTTCCTATCATATATTTTTATTTTATTTGTTATCTTTTGTACTCTACCCAATAAATAATTGTTAAAACTTAAAGAGACAAGAAAAAGAATTAAAATGAGATGTGCATGAAAGATATATGGTAATTTAATATACGTTGGGACGAAATGATGCAAAAATTAGGATATCCTTTGCAGAGAGAGATTTGCAATCATACTTTAACCTCTCATATTCTTAGTGTGCATTTGATAAAATTGAAGTAATGGAAGTTGAAATCTGAAATTTAAATCCATTAAGTTAGCCAACTGCTTACTACTAAATCTGATACATTTGACTGTATATCACATTAAATGATAAATAAGTAGTTTATTACTTACATTTTAAAGAAAGTTTTGCCTTGAAAATCCAGTGCCATTTAATTAATTTTGATATTCTATTTTTGGTTATCAAATACGTTTGATCTGAATTCATTAAATTTAAATGCTAAACTGGATTATCACAAAAGGTCTTTGTATTGTTGCATTTGGTCCTTCATAAGGAAAATTAAGTTTGTTATGAATCAAGTATAAGTACAATTTTAATCGATATTTTAATAAATTTTATAAATAATTATCTAGCCCCTAGAATTTTGAGACAACACTTCAACTTGTCAAACATGCAAGCCCAACATGGCAGCTAGCTCGTTCTATTGAGCCTATATACTTCCCATCAATTTTACTGTCCTTACAAAAAATTGAAAGTGAGCATTGTAATAAATAATCTCACTTTCAATTGAATAGTGGTAAAAAAGTTTTCTATTTATTTAAAGGAATAAAAAAATTTTGATTATTCACTGCTTACATCTACCTGATTCCTCACGATATAACATGGATAGCTATGTTTTTCACTACGTATCCAATAAAATTTGGGGCTTATAAGATAACAAACTAGTACTCTCATAATCTCAATTATCCAAATCCATTATTCTAAATGATATATAAAAAAGAAGAAAATCTTAAACAAAATTATTTATTTTACAAGATAGAGAATGAACTTCTCTTTTCAAGATTGATGACGGTAAAATTGCTGTTTTTTTTTTTTCACTAGTGGAGTAGATAGGACAATAACATTAGACCACTTGACCCAATTGGATGGAAGCACTAAAATATATGGATCACAAATACTTTATAGAAGTTAAAATTTTCAAGACGAGGGCAACTATTAATGAGGAGGAAGAAGTAATGAAGGAGAAATCCATGATATTTTTAAGATTATTTGAAATTCTCAAATAATTTTAAAAACAAATGAGAAACACGTGCCTTGCACAGGAAATGCAATTAGTCGTAATGATTAATTTCTACTTCAGTGGATAAATTAGCTAGCATATCCTAAATAATTTGAGATACTTGACATGTTTCACTTCACTAATTAAGATTGACCGCACTTCAGATGTAGACTTGCAATCTAAGATAACACGCAAATCAGCTAATAAGAAATGCACCGCTAAAGTTTGACCTCCAATTAGGCTTGCAAGATTGGATCACAAATTTCTTTAATCTTAAAAAAAAAAAAAAAAAAAGAAATCGGGGTGTCAAGAAAGATGCTTTGTCTAAGCCATGATTTTCCAAGGATCTCCAACTTTCTGAGCAAAGGGATGGAGATTCCAATATTATTGAGAAAATTAATGCCATTTATCCTCATATCCTCTTGTGATGAATAGCCAATATCAAAACTCAAAGTCTGATCTTCACCCTAAGAGGTGTCATTACCCCTATGAACTTTTGGAATTTACTAATTAGGCTAGAACATTTCCAAATTTTTAGCTATGCCGTTCAATCCCTCCCCCCTCCCCGCCCCTTTTAAATTTGAAATTTTCCTTGTAATGGTATACTATTCCATCCTCTCTTGGCAAACTAAATAGTGTAAAACTATCACTTATAATGAAATTTGTTTAATCTATTTAAAATTAAAAAAGAATAGAACTTGAATAAGAAAGAATTTTAAAGGTTTTGAATATGCCACGTATATATATCGTGCATTACCAATAAATGTCCATGTTTAATTGTTTATATGGACAAAGGAAGTTAAAGATGAAGAAATATCCCATTTGGCCCATATTCATATATTCATTTTTTTTTCTTTTTGCCTGTACTACTAGAGTATAAAAGATGCGAATCAAGAAAAGCAAAAAAGCTTCCCTCTTAAATATACAATTCCTTCATTAGAATCTAGCACTTTGATTCGGGTTTATGACAATAAGCTCAATTAATCACCTTCGGATGTCATAGATTTCTACCCTTCTGGGCTAATTAGTGGCACACTTATTGCAACCTAATAATGAAGTCAATTTTCTCCCTTTAGCTGTTTCCTGTCTTTCATGGGAAGATCTCATCTTTCATACACGTATATTGTTGAAAAACATCTTAATTTCCCTAGAATGAGTAAAATTTTCTTTTTCTTTTTCTTTTTTGCATTGATGAAACATTAATTTTTCTATCTCGTTCTAGGGTAGCAAACAAATTCTATACTTTTGCTTTTTATTGTTTAATCAATCTAGAACAAGTTCTTTTCTTTTCTTTTTTTTTTTCTATTTGCATAATGTAGTCTAGTGCTCTGCATATTTCACTTTGATGAATGTCCAGAGGTTGATAAGGAAAAACCTATGGTGCAAATGCAGCCATTGTTGACCAGTTACGAGATGTGGTAGAAATGGAGAGTCATGGTAGCTTTGAGCACACGTACGGGACATGGAGAAAAATGATTGTTCAATTAGGAAAATAGTCAGATTCAATGATGAATGAAATAAATTTAGATATTAGTTCCAGACTTTGGAGGAATACAAACAAATTAGGCTGACAATTTTGTAAGATCTGACAAGCCACATGACACAGTCACTTATTAGTGTACTCTACATGCTAGTCCTATATAAACCCCTTGTTGGAAAGCCAAGAAAACCCATCAAACTTAAGTATTGGAGATTTAATTTGGGTTGATCATATTTGGAAAAATGCATGGGGCTGCTGAGGAAGCTATGGGGAGTTCTATACCTCCAACTACACCTACTGAAGGTATAACAGTTGATGATGATCGGGATTTGATACATGAGCAAAGCCCAGGAAAATCAACTACCACCAACCTCAAGGACCGGAAATTGTCATGGGCAAAGCTCTGCCGAGTTGACTCCCTTAACTTGGAGACCGGAACAGTTTCCTGCAAATGTACTGGCGGCGGCCATGGCAACAAGGTTGTTACTGTCAAAACACTAGCGTTACTCCACTAATCTATTGTCGTTAATTATTTGCTTTGCTATTTTCACCAGATATGTATATCCATACATTGTCCTTTTTAAAAATATGTATATATATAAGTTCTGAAAAGTTCAAAGTTATTTTCAGTAACATCCGAGCACCTTTTTTCTCATAACTTCTCCTAACTAGGACGTCTTCTTGATTGATTTTTCTTTCCATAATTTGTATCATTTAAAAAACGTTCCAAAAATTGAGAACAATTTCTAAATATTTTAACAAGTTAAAAACTGTGCTCAATATAACCTAAAATTTGGTTTTTAAATTCGACAGTTTTTCATCTTAAAAGTTCTAAAAACAGAAGTAAAAAGTTGTAAAAAAATAAAAAAAGGAAAACAGTTTTTGACTTACAAGAAAGGCATAACTAAGATGAGGAAAGAAAGTATAAGAGGCTTTTAGTTTTAAAAATGCTGTAATATAATCCCTTCGTTCTTTTTGCTGAATGCAACAGGATGTAGGATGGAAAACAACACTCAGTTTGGCATTTCAGAGCATAGGTGTGATATACGGTGACATTGGGACTTCTCCACTGTACGTTTACGCTAGTACATTTCCTGAAGGAATACATGACAAAAATGACCTCCTTGGTGTTTGTCCCTGATTATCTATACCCTAACCCTCTTG
The DNA here is from genome assembly GCA_013103745.1 of Gardenia jasminoides. Classification (NCBI taxonomy): domain Eukaryota; kingdom Viridiplantae; phylum Streptophyta; class Magnoliopsida; order Gentianales; family Rubiaceae; genus Gardenia; species Gardenia jasminoides. The sequence continues at coordinate 27,754,200 of CM023101.1, read as the reverse complement.
CCACTGATCAAGTATGTGTGTATTGTCTTGTGGGCAAACGACAATGGCAATGGTGAGTAGTCTAAAGCTGATAATCATCACTTCATCACAGGTTCTTTTAGTAATTTCTCCTTCATTTTAATGATAATCTATTACCACTAGTGGTAAAGTGCACACCCAATCTATGTATAATTTAAAAATAAATTTTTTCTTGTATGAACGTCTTTTACATAGATTTTTTATTACTAAACATATCTTTGATTTTTTAAGATTTTTTTAATTTCTCTAAGAGTATAACTGTATTGGTATGTTTATGTGTAGTTATATTGGGAATGCTTTAATAGTCACAATGAAAGTAAGTAGTGGCTAGGGCAAAATTTATTTTCCAAGAGGTAAAAATGAATCAAAAAGTGATAAAAAAATTTGCACCAAATAAACTCTATCATTGTACCTAATTTTCTCATAAAATGATGGTTATTTTGATAGCTACAATGCTTACAGGCAGTTTATAGGTAGCTAATAACTCATTAAATGATGGTTATTTGGGATGGTTATTTTGTCAAGATGTGTTTAAGTTAATTATAATTAAAAATAGTTATACGTAGTCATTTAGCAATTTGTCTTTAGGAAGTAAAGTAAAAAGTGATTTTCATGATAATAAAGTTGGAAGTATATAAAATAACAGAAAATGTTTATCCCAAACCTCCTTCTTTAATGTGTATAATTCTTCCATCCCAAATCTTGGAATTTCAATTTTTTAAGAATAGTTGATTGATGGTGATATTAGTGAATTTGTTTTCAAAATTACTCTCAAAATTCAAAATTCAAATTTGAATTTAGCATGAAATATAAATAAAGGTGAAGATAACATTAAAAAAAAAGAGAGATCAAAAGTAAGTATAAGTTTAGAAAAATTATAAATATTTTAGAACATTTCAGAAATGTATGATATTTTCAGAAATATAAATAAAGGTGAAGATAACATTAAAAAAAAAGAGAGATCAAAAGTAAGTATAAGTTTAGAAAAATGACAAATATTTTAGAACATTTCAGAAATGTATGATATTTTCAATGGCACGGAGGGATAATCAAGATTAGGAAGCATTTGTGGGGTAGCTTTTCATTTTTATTTTTTATGGGGGTCTGGTGAAAGCTATGCTTTGAACAGTTGGCAAAAGCGACGTGCGTGGATTCCTAGTAAGGTTCATTGATTCGTTTTGGTAGGTGGGCGGGAGGCAGTTTTCTGATTCCTGTAGATTTGGGTCTACACGAATCTTTTCATGGGATCATGAATCCTCGCATGTGAACCCTCCTGGTCACATCTATAGTTTCTGCACGTGGTTCATGTGAGGTGATCCGTGGACCAGTGGCGGATGCAAGGATATTTTTTTCATGTAATTTGAAAAAATTGCTCCCGCCCTTTTTATATAATTGTTTCAACCTCATACTCCTTTTTATTTGTTCTTTTAGCATATCAAGATAGAATTTATGAACTCTTTTTCAAAATTACTTTTGAAATTAAATGCAGTGTTTGCAAGGGTGTCAACGGGTTGATCCGGGTTCGAACTAGCAATTTCAGACCAGGATCTGGCATATAATTTAAACCCCCAAATCCGGATCCGGATCTAGACGGGTCTCAGTATATAGGTCCGGGTCGGATTCGGATCCAAATCGAGTATATTCATTTTTAAAATTTAATTAACTATGATAATTTTATTTATACATAAAATTTATTAATACAATATTAACAATATAAATAAATTAATTTTAAGAATCATTTAATTTATAGAAATTTATTTTTAATTTAGAAACAAGTAGATTAGTAGCAAATTTTAATAAATTATATAATTTTTTATTAAAATAATTATACTAATTGGATATGGGTCCAAAACAGGTCGGAACACATGAATCCATATTCGTTTTATTTATAAACAAAACAGATCCAAGTTAGGTTCGAGTAAGTTAGTCTATGCCTTGTTCCATATCCAAAAAGGACTGGGTTCGAGTTGGGTCTAGGCCTAAACTTGGTCCATTGACAATCCTAAGCGTTTGTAGTATTAAATATAAAAGTAGTTGGAGATATGAAAAAAGATAAAAGAGTAGTTTTGCCAATTTAGATAAAATTTTGACTGAATTTTAAAAACTAAGGCCTTATTTGGATTGGAGTTTTTCACACAAAATTTTTTACATTTTTTGTGACCATATTTCCCAAATACCTTTTTATCTCACATATGTCAAATGGCTACAGTGTATTTTTTTATGAAAAATCTAGAAAATGACAATCTAGACAGAACCTAACTTTCTTAATTTAAGAAATTCGGTTATTCATGATTGTTATGTAGGAACGGAGGGAGTATGTTTGTTCCCACTAAAATATTAAGAAGTAAAATATACTACATAATGCTGCCAGTTTTGTTATTTAATGAAAATGGGCAATAAATAATCCAAAGCTTTCTAACTCTAGAGTCCAGCTATTGAGTTCCCTTGGAAGTTGTTAGAATTTATGACCGTATGTTGTATTGATTACTCATTTAATTCCCTACGAATTCGGTAGTATAATTTATCACACATTCGTTTTAGAATCTTGAGTAGATGATTGTTTAGTTGCTTACATTGAAAAAAATACATGGAGTTGAAAATGTTTGAACATGAAAACCCACCGTGAACAATTTTAAATGACTTTATATGCTTTTTCAAGTGAAATGATCATTTTGTGAATAAATTTGGGCATTCTTTTTTTACATTGTTGACAAAATAACTACATTAATTTTACTAGTTGATAATATCTTTGGATGGACCAAAATTTTTACTATTTAAAATTGGTCCATCCAACCCCACCCCATTTAAAGGGAGGGTAGAAAAATCCCCATGCCCCATTGCCCATTCACAGGACGGGCATTTGTCCCCATTATCATCCTTATCCATATCCCATTAAATTGCTCTGGCAAATCATTTGGCAATGAGTATCTAATACTAGTACACCAAGTATATTGTCCAGTGATGCAAATAGTATACCCAATATTATTCCATGAAACATGTTGTGGTCTTTGGTTCTTGAATACTAACTTTACCAGCCAAAATGCCAAATAGAACCCAAGATCCTGTAGCAAACTTTTGCCTCAAGCATTTTCATTGGGCAGCCAAGGAGACATTTCCACTTCTTGATTTCACATGCGGCACTGCTGATCCTCCTGTTCATCAAGATGCTCACTCCACCTTTTGTGTTTGAAGTCTCGAAATTCAGCAAATTGTTTCTTCATGTATTGAAATATGAAAATACAAAATCCAAAAGTGCAAATAATGTTTCATAAAGTGTTAAGCTTGTTTTCATATTAAATTTTGTTTCAGTCAAACTATTTGTATGTGATTTTGTCATTGTTTTTAAGAATCATTGTGCTTTTGTGACTTTTTTTGCTCTTTTTAAAAGTACCGAATATAATTTGGAAAATTGTGAGGTTTAAAGAGGGGTATTAAAAAAAAAAAAAACCTGCAATGCCTCTTGTTTGACAAAGACAGATCAGATACTGAACAAAATACTCTGTGCAGGCGGGACATTTGCTCTCTATTCCTTAATTTGTAGACACGCAAAGGTGAGCCTTATTCCAAACCAACAACCAGAGGACAAAGAAGTCTCAAACTACAAACTTGATATACCCTCCAGCCAGTTGAGAAGGGCTCAAAAAGTTAAAGAAACACTTGAAGGAAGCAAAGTAGCAAAAATCATACTTGTGTTTCTTCCCATCCTTGGAACTTCTATGGTCATAGGTGATGGGATCCTCACTCCCTGCATTTCAGGTCACACACTGCCCCCTGCACAACATATACAGTCAGACTTCAGACCTCCATTTTAATTCTTTAATCTTACAACCAGAACAGCTGAATATTTTGCTTTGGTTTAGGTCATCCAATTTAACTAGTACTTCATCCTTGGTAGTTGTACACATAGCATCATTTTATAATTAAAAATCTTATTTACGAAGTATATTGAAGAAAAAAAAAAAGAAGTTGTCTAAGTGTATTAGAAAAAAAAAAGTTGTCTATCTCATATGAATAACTGAATAGAGCCCAGTGATCAAGTGTGTTTGTTCCTCATAAAGTACCAAAAAGGGGCCTTAAGTATAAAGTGGTGCATAATAATAAAAAGACACTAAAATCATTAGTTCAACAAAGAGAATCTTGAGTTTGGGTCAAACTGGACAAATTGGTGGAAAAGTAAATAAGGCCAAAGTTGATGAGTGAGAGGAATTTAATTAATGTTTTGTAAGGAAAAATGGTGGTAGAATGACAGCAGAACTTTAATTCATTCTGTGTTCATTTTATGAAATAGCAAATAGAAGAATCAAGTAAATAAGCACAAGGTTAATGTTTGAGGTAAGTAATGAATGAAAGAAAATCATTTAATGCTAACTATGCCCTAACTTTAAGCAATACTTCCATCTGTGGAATGCATTTCATTCATTTAGAAATGGCTATATTTACCATGTTCTGTATCTTATGAAGTCCTATTGACATAGAAGCACAAGAGGAACCAGTATCACTAATATACAAATAGCAAGAAAAATGTTAAGCTGTTGCAATGCCCTTAACTTTGCAAAGGAACACTAACAGGATTTTGATGGTCCTTATGGTTGCAGTTCTTTCTGCTGTGAGTGGGATCTCATCCCTCAAACAAGGTAACATTTACTGATTTTATTTCCTTATGGCCTCGCCACTGTGTACTATCCGACTTTTCAAAAGAAACACAGTAATATGTTCGTTAACATCAGAATGCAAATACTAATATTTAGCCTTCCATCAAGTTTAATACATTCCATTAAATCACAATTTTTCTCAGAAATAACTAATATTTGGACAAACTTTATATAGCATACAGGTAATTATACCTAACCTGAATGGGGCTGAACTTTTTGATTGTCCAGACGCTGTCGTTGGACTTGCAATTGCAATATTGATTGTTCTCTTCTCTGTTCAACGCTTTGGCACGGACAAGGTTGGCTTCTCATTCGCTCCAGCAATCAGCTTGTGGTTCCTATGTATAGGTTTTACTGGCTTCTACAACTTATTTAAGCATGACCCTGGAGTCCTATGTGCTTTCAATCCAAAATACATGTTTGACTACTTCAGAAGAAACGGTAAGAAAGGATGGATATCCCTAGGTGGAGTTGTCCTATGCATTACAGGTCAGAGGCTAACCCCGCCACTCCCAATTTTTTCATTTTCCCACATTCACATGGATGGCTAGTGTATCCTTACTTGCAAACAACTATATGAAACAGGGACTGAAGCTATGTTTGCTGATTTGAGTCACTTTAGTGTGAGGGCTGTTCAGGTATGTTAGTCCGTCCTGTATCCTTCACTAGCAAACACATACACCCTATGCACAACTACAATAAATTTCCTAATGTATTTCTACATTCTGAACTTAGTAAAAATCAAGAGAAAATGATGAACCTTGTTTTCAAATTCTGCTTCTCGCCAAAAATCTTGTTGGCATGCCTAAGTTAAAGATGACTGGTTGCTGTATTTCATACTATGTTACCAAAAGAAACTATATAAGGGAAAGGATTGCATGTCAAAACCATGCAGAGAACATTATTGAAGGATAAAATTACAGTCTCTGTGATGTACCGACTTTTTCAAGCTTTGTCATACGACTATTAAGCTGTTGATGATTTATTTATTTTTTCTTTTGGTAAAAATTTTGCAGATTAGTTTCTCCTGTGTAGTGTTCCCATCACTAATTGTGACTTACATAGGTCAAGCTGCATACCTCATGAAGTTCCCCGAAAATGTCGGCAACACTTTCTATAAGTCAGTTCCAGGCAAGTTCTTAGTGCTAGTTTTGGAAAATTTAGTCATCAATATTCTATGCATAACCAAGGATTTAACAATTCTATGAATGGTTGACCGCTCTGTTGGAGTAAACAGATTCAATCTATTGGCCTACATTCGTTATAGCTGTCGTTGCAGCCATTATTGCCAGTCAAGCTATGATATCTGCAGCCTTTGCAATTATTTCTCAGGCCCTTAATCTAGGTTGTTTCCCAAGGGTTAAAGTTGTTCACACATCTGCCAAGTATGAAGGCCAAGTTTATATTCCTGAACTCAACTATTTCATCATGATCGCTTGTATAGTAGTTACTGCGATCTTCAGAACCACAGAAAAGATCAGCAATGCTTATGGTAATCTCAATATACTCTTGAATTTGGAAAGTCAATTATCTGAATTAGACAGTGTAGTAAATAGAAGCAAGTCTTTCCCTTCATATACAAAACACGATCAGCTCATGCAAGGTGTAGTCCTAAGCCTATACATACATTGGTCAATTAGATTTATGTAATCTAAATTTTTAGAAATCCACCACCCAATGATCTCGCATTTTATGACCATTAGACCTATGAAACTTTACAATTATAGGAACACATTCTAAATTTATGGTTCTTTCACAGCTATGAATTAAATTCAGTGTTAAGCTTTCAATATAAAGACAACATGATTTATTTGTGTATATATCCCTCTCTATATAACTGTGATATATGCGTCATAAACATAGAAAACCAAATAGAATTTGTTTAATCTTCTATCTGGTAGACTTGACAAAGGGGCCAATAGCACAAGACAGCAAAGTCAAAACACCTTCATTGAGTTTGTGTTTGTATAGATGTGTTATGCTTTTCTGTTTATACTTAGAAAGTCAAACAATAAAATCAGTTATTTTCGGAACAAAAGTTATCAAGGACCCATGCTGCTCCTTAAGATGCTTCTTTCAAGAACTGCAGAGTCCTGAATTTTTCTGTTGCATCAGATATAAAAATTAGCACTTAAATTTTTTTATATCCTATTAGATAAGCGAAAACATATAACCAATTTTCTAATGTAGGAATTGCTGTCGTTTCTGTATTTGTGATTACCACCAGTCTGGTCACTTTAATTATGACCTTTATATGGAAGGCAAGCATGTGGTGGATAGCTCTCTTCTTTCTAGTGTTCTTCTGCACAGACGCCATATATCTATCAGCTGTGCTCTCCAAATTCCAACAAGGTGGTTACCTCCCTGTAGCATTTTCATTCTTCTTGATGACAACTATGGGAATTTGGCATTATGTTTACAAAGAGCGGTACTTGTTTGAGCTCAACAACAAGGTATCCAATGATTATGTGAAAGACTTGGCTAGAAACCCGCAAATAAAAAGAGTACCTGGTGTTGGACTTCTATACTCCGAACTCGTGCAGGGTATTCCACCAATATTTCCCCACTTTGTTTCTAACATTCTAACAGTTCACTCAGTCATGGTTCTGGTCTCCATAAAGTCCCTCCCAATTAGTAAAGTGCCACTGGATGAAAGGTTTTGTTTTCGACAGATTGAGCCAAGAGATTATCTAGTGTTTCGTTGTATAGTGAGGCATGGATACAATGACAGAATTGAGAAGCCTGAGGTGTTTGAGCAGCAGCTTGTGGAAAAGTTGAAGGAGTTCATCAGGCATGAGCATTTCATCCTTGAAGATGCACCTGGAAAGCAAATGCTTGATTCAGACACCCAAGATTCAGTTTTAATGCAGAAAGATGGAAATCCTAGAAAATCCAGTTCAAAGACTGTTCATGTCGAAGAATCACTGCCAGAGGTACAGCGAAGTGCACCCCAAGTCTCATCAAGCTCAATCGAGTCGTTTAATGCTGCAAAATCAACCAATTCCTCGATCCAACCAATTCCAGAGTCCACCCAGCCGGGTGTTGAGGATGAGCTACAAATTGTGCAGAAAGCCAAAGAACAAGGAGTGTTTTATCTTCTGGGAGAAGCAGAAGTGGTGGCAAAACAAGATTCATCCTTCTTCAAGAAGTTTGTAGTCAATTATGCCTACAATTTCCTTCGGAAGAATGTCAGGCAAGGGCAGAAACTATTGGAAATTCCTAGGACTAGGCTTTTAAAAGTTGGAATGGTTTATGAAGTTTAGCTTCTCAAATGGAAAAAAGGGGAATAATAACACTCCTTTGTAGAAAGCTAAGTGAAACAGAGAAGGTGACTTAATTATTCCGATCAACTCCACCCCAAGGCAAGCCAATGTGGCGCAATATGATATTATGTACAAGTATATGCTATTGTTTCACTTATATTTGCATGTCAAGTATTGTGACCTTCCACAGTTCCACTTTCACTTTTTGGATTACACAAACTTACCATATCAGGAAGATATCATCTTCTATCAATTGAGATTGGGTGCAGATTACAGACTGAAGACAAACTTGTAAACATCAACACTAGTTACCATAACAAGGAAAATGCAGCACCAAGCGGGAAAGATTTTGAGATTCCACTTATGGATACAACAACAAAGGGGGAGTCTTCAATTACAGTGGCAAAAACAAAAAACGGAACAATCACAGCAGAAAAATGAGTCCTTAAGCAACAATAATGAATCAACAGAAAACTATTAGCAACACATCCTCGATCAATTACAGCAGCCCGCAAAAAGGCACTTGCAATACACTGAAAGCAGTGAACCACCAATCAGCCTTAACTTCATCAAGGAGTTGGTACTACGAATTTATCAAGGCATTCCTCCATAGATTTTTTTTTCGATTTCTCAACAACATTTTCTTCAAATTCCAATGCCCACAAATTTTCTTTTTCCCCTTTGTAACGAGGACCAACAAGAATTCCAATGCCCAAGAAATATCCATACAACAATCACAAATCGAAATGGGATTCGTCAAAATCTACTAAATCACTACTAAAGCAGCATCAACCGTGAAGAATTCAGTGAGAACTTTTATCAAACATGTGATCTACAAAGGTAAGAGAAATTCAAAGGATGACGAACAAATAAGGTGAATGAGGAATATCGCTTAAATTACTAGTGTTAGAATATGAGACTCACCAGGTATTGATCAAGTCTTGTCCGGATTGCTTAGAAGTTGGGAGAATTTGTGATCAAATGAAGACGTGAGAAAATGAGCTGTTTCACTTGTTCATATATTTGTATCCGGCAAAAGGAAACTTAGCGGTGTTTATCGTGTTGAACTGAGGCACAGGACAGGAGATTATGATGTCCGAGGTTTTTATTTTATTTTTTACTTTTCCTTTCCTTTTTTGAGTAGGAATCACTTTGAAAAAAATGAAAATTGTATTTGCATGTTAGGGATCTAATTTTCTCTTTTTGATAAAGTATTCAACTTTTTTTTTTGTCATGCTAATTTGCTATTTTTCTTGTTTTCTATAAAAACAAATACCGCAAAATCATGTAGTGGAGTTTCATGTTGATTTCTATTGTATTCCAGGCAAGAGGAAATCTTTAATTAAGATGTTCTAGCTGATCTTTTGTCTTAATAGGTTTGATTAGAATTCTTATTACCCATTCAATACTATTTCATTATAATTTTTAGGGCAGAAAACCTCAGCGACTATTAAACTATACTCTAAATCTACTTTTGACCATCAAACTATTTTTCATTTCAATTCAACCACTCAACTAATTAATCAGTATACTCATGGTCATTTCATCTAATTTTGCTATTAATATATAAAATAAATCAACCATGTATCAAAAACTAAAGGTAAATATGTCCATTGACCTCTTCGACAAGAAGACAAAAAATCTCAACAGCCACTAAACTGTTTTGATTATGCACTTTTAACCACTCAATTATTTTTTGATTCAAAATATCCACTCAATTTATAAATGTATATATTGGTGGCCATTCTATCCAAATTTCATGTTAATTCTAATGGAATAAGTTGCATATGCACTGCATACATCAAAGATCATGGGTACATTCATCCAAATAGATGAGACAAAAATCTTAAATAGTCATTGAACTGTACAAATAATACACTTTTGGTGATCTTTCATTCAAATTGGCCAATCAAATCAGCAAAATAGTATACTAGTGAGCTTTTATTCAAATTTTGTTATTAGACTTAGTATTTTCATTTTGTTTTTAGTGTTCTTGGAAATAAATCACAAGAACTTGAACAAATAATTTAGATTTTTTGTCAAAACTTATAAATTAGAATATATTAAATCAACAATTATAGATTCCAAATTTTAATTTTTTGTTAATCAAAAATATGAAACCCTAGATGCAAAAAATCTACAGAATTGACCTTACGAAATTGTCTTTACCTTTTGGTTCATGAAATGCATATGGAGCTCATTCCATCAGCATAGTAGGAACATTTTATGGAGTGACTACTAATATACCGATTTAAGAGTTTCGTGACTATATTGAAGTAAAAAATATTTGAGTGGTCAAAACTGTATGAGTGGAATAGTTTAGTGACCGTCGGAGTTTTTAGATTTGGATTGAGAAGTTCAATGGACATATTTACCACTAGGTTTTGACATGTGATTTGCATGCAATTGGTTTATTTTATAGATTAAGACCAAAATCTGACGAAATGGTGACGGGTGTATTGATTAGTTATTTAAGTGACTGAATTGAGATGAATAATAGTTTGATGGTCAAAAATAGATGCCAAATATAGTTTAATGGCTGCTGAAATTTTTTGCCCTAATTTTTATCTCAATTCATGCTAAAACTATTAATATCACTATTTAAAAACCAGAAAAATGATTCAAAATCAAAACATTGGGGACCAAAAGTAAAGTCAAAATTGTTGACTAACGGTAATTTGATATTGATAATTAGTCATTGTTCTATTTCTGCTAGTTGTTCTAAGTCTGCCTAAAAACATAGTCTTTAGAGGCTAGATTTGTTTTACCCAAAATATTAGGGACTAATTTGACACACAAGCTAAATATCAAGGACCAACATTGCTTTAAATGTATAGTTGTCTTGCTCATTGTACACCTCTGAGTAAAAAATGGGTACATTAGGATGAACAATTTGAAAAGGTGATGGAATATATTGCAAATTTCCTGTACTTTTTCATAGAAAATCTTTCAAATGATACTCCCATTTTTGCCTCTAAAAATAACTTTGGTGTTTATATGATCACATATGTTTCTTAAACTGTATTTTATGTTTTCTTCTTTTTCCTTCTATTCAAATGTGATATTAAACGAATTGGAAAATTACACAAGCAACCATAATTGTGAACGGATGGGGCAGTCACATTAAAAAGCACACCACAAATTTGATCACAACAAAAAAGGCTTCACCATTCTGGTAGTCAAATTCATAACCTGCATCTAACAATAAACTCTAGATTCGGAAATTAGTGCAGTTTCAATTAGGATCCATCCCGTGGGAGGGGGTGATTAGGTAGGGGTGATTAGGTTAAGATGATAAGATGAGATGAATCGTAAATAGGAAATCACAAGTTTAAAATCTCCCACTTATAAAAAGAACAAAAAAAGGATCCATCCCCCCTCCTTCTAGCAGAATAAGAAAATCATTTTCAACATGGTAGTACAAGTACAAAGAGTGACTTCTCAAACTCTATAGCCAAAGATGACAATCCTCAACTAAAGGCAACAATGAAAGCAAAACAAACAACAATGAAAGCAAAACAAAAAGAGCAGTCCAAAAATGAATTTTACAGAAGGGAAAATAGCCACAATCGTCCCTAAACTTATTTACTAAGCCGATTTGGTCCCTAAAGATTATTCTTGGCCAATGTCATCCTTTAATTTAATTTTCATGTTCAATTAAGTCCTTATACTGTGGTGCCACCACTAAAACTTGACCGTCCTCTGACATGGTCTAGGTTTTCAAGTTAAATTCTCTCAATTATTAATCAATTATAGCCTCTTTACCCCGATTTTCCGCAAGTATATGGATCGTGGATTGAGTATAGTGATAATTAAGAGTCGATCCCACAGAGACCCGGTTAAATACTATGGTTTTTTAGCTTGCTTTGTTATCTAAATAGAAAATGATAGATGAATGCAAAATATAAAAGTCGGGCGGTTCAACCGTCCCTATTGAAAGCAATTAAAACCAACCGATTAAGGTGGTAGAACCAACCTTAATCGGTGGTAAATGAAAAGTAAATAGAAAGCAAATGAAAACGGGAGAAGGCGGATTAAGCCGACCTAAAGAGTGAGGATTAAGCAATTAGAACCGACCGCTAGGTGTCGATGACATCCAATTGGCAGTAAACAAGAAAATAGATAAAACCATCCAACGGGATAATCCTCCAATTGGCGGTATAAAACAACAAGTTAAAGAGGTTAAAATAGAGTAAGAGTTTCCTAGGGATTTGAATCCCTTGTTAGATCAAGGACTTGTTCACTTAGTTAGATTATAAACTTGTGATTTGTCAAGGAAGTAACCTCTAATTTCATTTGTAGATTGCTTTCACAATAAACAAACATACTCATATTAAACCTTCACCTATTAACATGATGAATTAACTTAACATAAGTTCATGAAACTCAATGAGTTACAAATATAATTCCTACTAAATGCATCTTCTACTAACGTTATCATGCAATCTAGGATTCAAATATTTTGAACTACACATGCAAGACATTTTTAATGCACAAACACATGCTTGAATAATTCACAATTGATGATCAAGCAACCACGAATATTAAGAATAAATAAATGAACTAACAATCACAAGTTAACCTTTCTTTATTTAAGTGAATAGCATCCAATCCCTTACAAGTTCACCTTACCCCTAAGATTAACAAGTTTAGCTACTCATATTGTTTAAGCACACAAAACTTGCATAAGAAGTCATGGATGAATTTTAAGAAATAAAATGTTAAGGATAAAGGAACTCCTCCAATTGATGAAATAAGCTCTTATTCTTCACTTTTGCAATCTTTAAATCCACTTACAAGCTCACAAAGGATTTCTCCTTGTTCAATAGACCTCTCACTTTGATTCTAAACTAATTCTTGTTAAGAACTAGTTAGATTCTCTCTCTATTCTATTCTCTTCTTTTTCTTGCTATTTTTCCTCTCTCCCTCTATCTATTTTTCTTGTTGGAATACATGGGGTATTTATAGCGGATTGAGGATGGAAAAGATTACAATTGAAAAGACCTAAAGTTGAATTTTGATTCCACAAGTCCATATTGTACAGCTATCAGCAGAAATTCCATCAGAATTGAGCTAGAAATGAGCTGGAAAATTCTGGAATTTTGTTGCAAGTTGCAGCAGTCGTTGTCAGGGATCCGCGAACTGGATCCGCGAGGCGTGTCTTCGGGGATCCCATCACGGATCCTGCTATCCTGCCTCTGTTGAGAGAGAAACGCAAGCCATTTCTTGTTCCAATATCCACCTCGCATTTTAGCTCGCGAATCTGCTTTAGAATTGCATAATCTGACTTTTTCGTCGTGAAATTGCAGCCTTAAATCCTCCGACTTTTAATCCTTTGATTTCTCGATGTTTGAATTGCATTCTGATCATTTCAATTTGGAATTTCATCAACTTTTGATCCTTCAATTTCCCAACTTTTCTTCCAAACTTCATTACCTTCAAATAAACATTCAATTGTGCATTAATTTGCCCAAGAAGCATTTTCTATTTAAAATTCACACTTGAATGAATATTAATAAATAAAGAGCTTAATTCCATCATTTTTCATAATATAATTACATAAAATAGATAAATAAAACACACTAAAATAGGAAAAATATTTACTTATCAAATTCCCCCACACTTGAATCATTGCTTGTCCTCAAGCAATAAGAAATGCACACCACAATGATTTAAGTGTTTTGAAATAACCAATGTGAATTTAAAAAGTCAATCTCCACAACTTAGTAATCAATTCTTCTGCAAAATTCCAATTGCCTCAAATACTTATAATAATTAAGTAAAAGAAAGAGAATTATACCCTTAATTTACACAAGTTAAATTTCAACCTTTTACTTCGACCTAATTACAAAAATGTAATTCATATAGTCAATGAGTTGGCTTTCCTTTTTCCACAATTATTTCTCCTTTATTATTTAGAGGGATTATGCTTTACTTAAATAATAGAAAAGTCTTTTGATGCGAAAATCGACACTTTTAGGTGAAGATCCCTGTTACTCAATTTTTTCTCTTTATTCAATTTCTCCTTAATGAAGTGCCTTTTTACGAGAAATTCGACACTTTTAGGTGAAGATCCCCGTTATTTAGCACAAGAATAATTAGAGTCTTTTTTTTTGATGAAATAAATAATCCCTCTAATTGTGTGGAAAAGGAGCCTTATTTACTTGACTAAATCAATCACATCTTTGTATAAGTAAGTAAAAGAAAAGATATCATTTAACAAGTAAAATTATAGACATAATTTTCCTCATTTTACAAAATATACTTTCTAAAAGATAATTGTTCAAATCACATAATCACTAATTCCAAGTCAAATGAAAATTGAATTGACCAATTCACATAAAGTTATTTCAAAAAGATGAGAAAATTTGAAAAGGTAATACTTAAAACTTCCTCCCTTGTGAACCAAATTGAAAAATTTTCAAAAATGTTAGGGTAATTTTCACAATTATGAACAGGTGTTCGGAAAAATTTTGGCAGAGTCTCCCCTTAAAACTGGACCAAACTTCCTGCTAGCAACCCAATATTTTCAACAAAACAAATCATATAAACATTTCCAAACACATATCAAAGTCATTTAAGCACATAAAGCATATAAAACAATTAAACCTCTCCCCCACACTTAAAATACACATTGTCCTCAATGTGTAGGGGAAATAGAAAACTTAAAACAATAAAAACTCCCCAAATTAATACGGTAGAGATCCAGAATAGTCTAGAATATCACGAACATCCTCTACAAGTCCACAAATGCTGCATAAAAAAGGAAAAATAATGCATAAGATCAAAAAGACATGAAAAACAATAAAACTAAGGAAAATATCATGGTCTTCATTGTTGTTCATCCCCACCTCTTTGAGCATCATCATGGCCTTCTTGAGCTTGCTTGCCACCTCCTGGAATGTGTAAGTGGTCATCTATATGATGAACACGACTATCCATGGAGTCGAGGCGGGTGTTCACTTGATTGAAACCTTCATTAACACGATTCCTCCAAACACCCAATGGCAGCTAAAACGCTCCCAAATTGGCCTTTGCCTAGGAGGAACAGAAGTAGAAAGCCTAGTGTGGGGAATAGCAGTCGAGGTGCCGACTCCTCTTCTTTTCGTGAGCCATACCGGAAGATCCTCCAACTTCAAATTGTGAAGTAGGCTGAGATTGCCGAACTCTAGGGTGAACAATATTGGTCGATGTAATTCCCAAGTCATTCAATGCAAAATAGTTCAACTCATAATTTGACTTGACCGGCCATTGCTCAACTCCGTCCAAATTCACCTCCATCCTCTCAAAAAGAAATGAGAGAAGCCGTGGGAAGCCAAATCGGTAGGTGGTGGTGGTATGCCTCGGTCCTCATATAGTAGATAATAATATTGGGGAGAGGAATGTTAGCAAATGAAGATGTCCGGTCATGGAACATCTTGTCCAAGAAGTACAAGTCACTCTTCCTTACTTCATTGAGGCTGCTCTTCTTGGGAATGACGTTGTGGGCAAACAGATATGTGATTAATCTCAATCGAGCATCAAACTTGTTTGCCTTCACTATCGCCTTTTGTTGGGAGCGAGTAAAATTCCTGCTCAATTTGAAATCGAGCCATTGCATGTCCCATCTCCCAATGCCTATCCGGGGCATGAAATTCTTTCTTCAAATCAATAGCTGGACCGGCATTTCATACTCCAAGAAGTTGAGCCAATGTGTTTCGTTCGATCTTAATTCGCTTCCCTCGAACATAAGATCGAATGTTTTCCCCACTATGCCCATATTTGTTCACCACATTGGTATAGAACTCCTTGACTAGTTAGGGGTAATAGTGATCTGGCAAGGTTAAAATCGGACCCCAACCAAGTATGTCAAATGCCTCCGTGAGTCGATATTCAGCATTAACATCCGGAGCCACGTGCATCTCAAAAGTAAACCCCTTATGCTCCCTAACCTCATACCATTCTTAGTTCTCTTTTGAAGTGAACCGAATGGCGTCAAACTCCGGTGGTGGTGACTCTCTAGTAGTAGTCCTCCTAGGTCGATGCCTTTGTGGTGGAGGTGATGGTGTACGTTGTTCTTCTTCACTGCTTGAAGTAGAAGATAGTGAATGTCGACGAAGTCCTCCTCTTGTTCGGGCCATTTAAACCTATCTAATTGTCAAAATTACAATGTTAAGCACATTTACTAATCAACTAAATTTTTGACAACTTGTCAAATAACCATTTAAAGCATAAAAATCATCAATTTCAATCCAAATTCCAACAAAGCATCATCCCCTTGAAATAAATTTGAAAATACCAACTTTCATCAAATTTCCCAAAAATTCCTCTAAATCTCAATACAAATATATACAACATACTCCATATCGAGATTTAAAATCCATGAATATGCTTAAATTCACCAATAATTGCCATTTTCTATAGATAAAATTAAATCCCAAAAATTAAGCAAAAATTGGCAAATGACTTCAAAATTCCTCACATTTGGAACAAATAGCATCCAAGGATAATTATAAGCTCCACAATAACAATCCAATACACATTTAATCATGCCAAGCATTAATTCCATAATAAGCATTTTATAGGAAATTTAAGAATTTAAACTTCACTAAAAATTACACATTCCCATAATTTCTTCACAAAACATGCTTAAACATCATCAATAAGCATAATGGAATCAAGAAACAATAACAATTAATCACGATAATCAAAACCCAAAATTTACAAAAATTGCTCAAGAACATGAAATTGGGAAATCAAAATTCGTGAATATAAATTAAGGAATGTTACCTGGAATTAGTAGAAGGATGAATGGGGAGATGATTGATGCAAAACCCCTTGAATTTAGCCCAAAACAGCCACGAATTGAAGAAATAAAATTTAGAAAACCTAGTTTCAATTCTTCAAAAAATCTGATTTTTAGGTGTTTTTATTGAGTTTTAATCGGATAAAACTGCTCATTGATGTTCACTAGGGGTTGGGTTGATGATTTTTGAGGAGATTAACAAGGAAAAAAGAGGATTTGGTGAAGTGTGTGTAAAAACGGTGTGTTAGTGTGTGTTTTGCAGGCTGAAGTCGCGATGAGAAGAAGAAGAAAATGTTTTGATTTTTCATTTTTTATGTTCTGGTTTAGGATCTGCGGATTGATCCGCGATGAATGCATCGTGGATCCGGATCGCGGATCCCGATCAGCGAAGCTTGTTTCGCGTTTCATACTTCGTGTCTTCAATTTGGACTTCTCAGAAGTTGATCCGCGACCTTATAGGTCCGCGATGTACGCATCGTGGATTGGCTCACAGATGTTGCTGGAAAACTGATTCTGCAATTTTTCTGCAACTATTTCATTGAAAAACTTTTTTCCTTTTATTTCCAGATTAAAAACCCTGCTTGTTAATTATGAAATTCACCTTTTCTAACACATGTAAAATGATCAAAACAACATAACTAACCTCATTTCTTGGATCAAAAACAACTAAAACACGAATTGAGATACCAAGTTGTTTACATTTTTACTATTTACACCACACCAAAAAGGTCACTTTTGCCATGTTTGATTTTCCTACAAAACAAACAAAAGAAACATACTTAAAAACATATAATACACATGCTCAAACATTAAAACTAACAAAAATAACACAAATATATGGGTTGCCTCTCAACTAGCGTCTTTGTTTAAAGTCGTTGACTCGATTATTTGTTGTTCTTTTTCAATCATAGCAAGGGTTCTTTAAGGAGTAAGTTACTCCTTTAGGAACCCATTCACCACCAAAATAGTAGACGCTGTCCATTGACTTTAAATGGTGGACCTTGCTCAATAGTCACATCCACGGCATCATATGTATATACCTTTGTAACTGTAAATGGTCCGGACCACCTAGATCTTAATTTTCCAGGAAACAACTTGAGACATGAGTTAAATAAAAGAACTTTTTGACCTATCTCAAATTGTTTTTTAACAATGTACTTATCATGCCAAAATTTCACTTTTTCTTTATATATTTTTGCATTTTCATATGACATTAAGCGAAATTCCTCCAATTCACTTAATTGAAGCAATCTTCTATTACCTGCAAGAGAAAAATCCATGTTAAACTCTTTAATTGTCCAATAAGCTCGATGTTCAATTTCCATAGGTAAATGACATGCTTTCCCAAATACAAGGCGATAAGGAGACATTCCTAATGGAGTTTTAAATGCAGTCCTATATGCCAAAAGTGTATCATCTATCTTTCTAATCCAATCTTTCCTAGACTTACTCACCATTTTTCTAGAATTAATTTGAGTTCTCTATTAGCTAACTCAACTTGGCCATTAGCTTGTGGATGATGTGCAAGAGATGTCTTCTGCCTACAACCATATTTAAGCAAAAGTGAGTCAAACCATTTATTACAAAAATGTTTTCCTTCATCACTCACTATTGCTCTAGGGATACCAAATCTCGTGAAAATGTTCTTTTTGATGAAATTAAGTACTACTTTTGCATCATTAGTAGGAGTGGCAATTGCCTCTACCCATTTTGACACACAATCTACCGCAACAAGTATGTACTTATTATTTAATGAACTAGGATATGGTCCCATGAAATCAATGCCCCATACATCAAATAATTCAACTTCAAGAAACACATTTAAAGGCATTTCATGTTTTCTTACCGGTCCGTTGACATTCATCACAACTTTTAACATAATCTCTAACATCTTTGTACATAGTAGACCAATAAAAACCAGATTGCCATACCTTTGCCATTGTTTTAGTAGTGCTAAAGTGACCGCCGGCTTCACGGTTATGACAATGAAAAAGGATACTAGGTACCTCATCTTTCGGCACACATCTTTCTAATCATTCCATCAGCACAATGTTTATAAAGTAAGGGCTCCTCCCAAAAGTAGTTCTTCACATCATAAAGGAATTTTTTCCTTTGGGATAGCTTAACTCTTGAGAGATTATACCACTTACAATATAATTCACATAATCCGCATACTATGGTGAATATTTGATAGTTAGCAATTGTTCATCCGGAAAATTCTCATTGATAGGAACTTCTTCTTTTGAAGGGATATTTTCCAAGTGAGAAAGATGATCGGGGACCATATTCTCGGATCCCTTTTTGTCTCTAATTTCAATATCAAATTCCTGCAAGAGAAAACTCCAACGAATTAGTCTAGGTTTTGCATCTTTTTTGATCAATAAATATTTAAGGGCTGTATGGTCCGTATAAACAATAACTTTAGAACTAACTAGATAGGATCTAAATTTGTCAAGTGCAAATATCACCGCCAACAACTCTTTCTTGGTTGTGGCATAATTAACTTGAGCATCATTTAAAATCCTACTAGCATAATAAATAACATGCAATCTCCCTTCTTTTCGTTGACCAAGGACGGCTCCAACCGCATAGTCACTTGCATCACACATTAGCTCAAATGGCAAGGACCAATCCGGTGATGTGATAATTGGAGTTGTCGTCAACGCCCTTTTCAACCTATTAAAAGCATTCAAACAATCATCATTAAAGTCAAAAGGAACATCTTTACTTAATAAATCACACAAGGGTTTAGCAATTTTAGAAAAATCTTTAATAAACCGTTGATAAAACCCTGCATGGCCAAGAAAACTTCTAATTCCTTTTACATTAGTTGGATGTGGCATTTTCTATATTAAGTCAATTTTGGCTTTATCCACCTCAATTCCTTGAGAAGAAATCTTATGACCTAAAACAATGCCTTCTCTAACCATGAAATGACATTTTTTCCAATTCAAAACAAGATTAGTTTCTTCACATCTTTGCAAAATTTTCTCAAGATTGTGTAAGCAGTTATCATAAGAAGATCCAAAAATCAAAAAATCATCCATAAAAATCTCCATGATCTTCTCGGCATAATCGGAAAAAATTGCCATCATGCATCTTTGAAATGTCGCCGGTGTATTACACAAGCCAAATGGCATCAGCCTAAATGCGAAAGTACCATAAGGACAAGTGAATGTGGTTTTTTCTTGATTCTCTGGAGCTATGGCAATTTGATTATACCCTGAATAGCCATCAAGAAAACAATAAAATTCATAACCCGCAAGCCTTTCCAAAATTTGTTCAAGGAAAGGTAATGGAAAGTGATCTTTTCGTGTAGCAGCATTTAATTTTCTATAATCTATGCACACTCTCCATCCGGCTATAATTCTTGTGGGTATAATTTCATCATTTTCATTTACAATTATAGTCATCCCACCTTTCTTTGGTACCACATGAATTGGACTAATCCAACTACTATTGGAGATAGGGAAGATAATACCTGAGTCGAGCCATTTTAAAATCTCCTTTCTTACAACTTCTTTCATATTTGGATTCAAATGCCTTTGAGTTTCAATCACCGGTTTGGCGTTTTCTTCCAAAAGAATCTTATGCATGCAAAGAGTTAGGCTTATTCCTTTGAGATCGGAAATGGTCCATCCAATTGCCAGTTTGTGCCTCTTTAAAACCCGTAGTAATTTCTCCAACTGCACATCATCAAGAAAAGCACTTGCTATTACTGGTAATGTATCATTTTCTCCAAAAAATGTATACCTTAAGTGATTCGGCAATGGTTTAAGATTAAGAATAGGAGTTTGTTCACTTGAAGGTAGTGGTAAACCTTGGCTTTTTCCTAAACTCTCATAATGATTTCCTCTTTTGTAGGGTGCTTGAGAGTTCAAGAAATTAACCATCTGTAAAATTTCCAAATCATCATCTTCATGAAAAATGCTTCAAGAGGATCGGATTCTTGTTTCATCCTACTCACATATTGAGTTAAATTCTCAATCACATCAATGGCATATACATGATTAGTAAATGAAGGAAAATTTTCAAGTTCATGCAAATTAAACTCAATTTCATCTTCACCTACTTGAAATTTAAACTTCCTTTTTTTACATCAATTATTGCACCGGCCGTAGCTAAGAAAGGTCTACCAAGTATGATTGGTATATGAACATCCTCTTCCATGTCAAGAACAACAAAGTCAACAAGAATTATGAAACTTTTGACTTTAATGAGCACATTTTCAAGCACACCAAGAGGAAATTTAACCGACCTATCTGCTAATTGTAAGGAAATATTAGTTCTTTTTAGTTAATTTAACCCTAATTTCCTAGCAACACATAAAGGAATTAATGAAACACTTTCACCTAAATCACACAATGCATTTGAAAAATTAAGATCACCGATAGTGCAAGGAATTGAAAAACTGCTCGGATCTTTCAATTTTGGAGGGAGTTTGTTTTGAATCAATGCACTACATTCCTCCGTCAAAGCTATGATTTCACAATCCTCCAATCGCCTCTTTTTGGACATGATCTCCTTTAGAAACTTAGGCGTAGGATGGAATTTGAGTAATAGCATCTGCAAAAGAAATGTTAATATGCAATTGTTTAAACATTTTAACAAACTTTTCAAACCTTTATCAATTTTACTTTGCTTGAGCCTTTGAGGAAATGGAATGGGAGGAATGGAAATTTTATTTTTAGGAGGAGATGTCATTATTTTCTACTACTTTTTCCTTTCCTTTTTCCCTCACACTTACCCTTTGCTCTTCACTCAAAGTCTCATTTTCTTCACTCTTTTCTTTTCTTTCAAGCTCACTTCTAGAAGGTTCTTCTAGTTGCCTACCACTTCGGAGGGTAATTGCCTTGCAATGCTCCTAGGATTGACTTCGGTTTTGCTAGGTAACTCCCCTTGATTCCTAGGGTTTATAGCATTAGCAATTTGACCAAGTTGGACCTCTACATTTCTATACATGGTAGTCAATTTGTCCATTCTCCCTTCTAGCCGTTCAAACGTTTCCGAAGTACCCTTAGCTAATTTTTCAACCGTAATCTCCCATCCCAGTTTAGTTTCCATAGGTTGTTGCCTTGGTTGAAATCCCGGTGTATTAGTGGGTTTTTGTTGATTATTTTGATCTTTCCACCCAAAATTTGGATGATTCCTCCACCCTTGGTTATAGGTATTGGAATAAGAGTTATTTTGGGTTGGTCGAGAGAAGTTGTTGACAAATTGTACCTGTTCAAAATTCACACAATTAGTATCATCATGATTTCCTCCGCAAATTGCACAACATGCAACATGAACATTGGAATTTGAACTAGAACAATTCTCACCTTGCTTATTTAGCATTTTGACCATGTTGTCCATTTTTGCATTTAACGTGCTAATAGCATCTAGTTCATACATACCGGCATGTCTTTGTGCGTTACCTCTTTCATTGGCCCATTGATAATTATTAGCCGCCATTTCTTCTATTAAACATTGAGCTTCTTTGGCCGATTTTCCCATAAGTGCTCCACCTGCAGCTGCATCAATATGAGTTTTAACAGGATAGGTTAAACCATTATAGAAGATTTGTACAATTAGCCAATCGGGAAGTCCATGATGAAGACATTTCCGTTGCAACTTTTTGAATCTTTCCCATGCCTCATATAATGATTCACCTTCATGTTGAGCAAAACTTGTTATATCCATTCGCAACTTGGCTATTTTTTCAGGTGGAAAATATTTATTCAAGAAAGCTTTGGCTAAATCGGCCCAAGTTGTGAAGGTGTTCGGTGCATGTGAATTAAGCCATACCTTAGCCTTTATCTCTTAAAGAGAAAGGAAACAATCGAAACTTTATAGCATCATCACTTACTCCATTATGCTTGATTGTGTCACATATTTCCAAGAAATTGGCTAAGTGTGAATTTGGATCTTCCGTTGCATTTCCTCCGAATTGTTCTCTTTGGAGCATGCTAATCAATGACGGTTGAATTTCAAAGTTATTTGCTTGAGTTGCCAGCCTAACAATGCTAGTTTGCGATCCATCCGTGTTTGGCAATGCAAAATCTCTCAAGGCATATTGATTTGGTCATTATTCCGCCATGGTTTCTAAAGGAGGTAATTCAATGGAAATTTCACCAATATTCTCTTCAATTCTATTGCCTTCTTGTTGTGCAAGTCGCCTTAATCTTCTCAATGTTCTTTCAATCTTGGGGTCCAAAGGTGTAGTAACCCTTAAGGATCGGCATGCACTAGATTTAAAAAGAAAAACAAATGAAAATTAAATAACTATAAGGGAATTTTATACAAATTTAGACTAAATAAAGCTTGCTTTTGCCTTAATATTAACCGAAGTCCCCGGCAACGGCGCCAAAAACTTGACGTGGTCTAGGTTTCAAGTTAAATTCTTTCAATTATCAATCAATTATAGCCTCTTTACCCCGATTTTCTATAAGTATACGGATCGTAGATTGAGTATAGTGATAATTAAGGGTCGATCCCACAGAGACTCGGTTAAGTACTATGGCTTTTTAGCTTGCTTTATTATCTAAATAGAAAATGGATAGATGAGTGCAAAATATAAAAAGTCGGGCGGTTCAACCGTCCCTATTGAAAGCAATTAAAACCAACCGATTAAGGTGGTAGAACCAACCTTAATTGGTGGTAAATAAAAAGTAAATAGAAAGCAAATGAAAATGGGAGAAGGCGGACTAAGCCGACCTAATGAGTGAGGATTAAGCAATTAGAACCGACCGCTAGGTGTCGATGACATCAAATTGGCGGTAAACAAGAAAATAGATAAAACCATCCAATGGGGTAATCCTCCAATTGGTGGTATAAAACAACAAGTTAGAGAGGTTAGAATAGAGTAAGAGTTTCCTAGGGATTTGAATCCCTTGTTAGATCAAGGACATTTCACTTAGTTAGATTATAAACTGTGACTTGTCAAAGGAAATAACCTCCAATTTCATTTGTAGATTGCTTTCACAATAAACAAACATACTCATATTAAACCTTCACCTATTAACATGATGAATTAGCTTAACATAAGTTCATGAAACTCAATGAGTTACAACTATAATTCCTACTAAATGCATCTTCTACTAACGTGATCATGCAATCTAGGATTCAAATATTTTGAACTACACATGCAAGACATTTTTAATGCACAAACACATGCTTGAATAATTCACAATTGATGATCAAGCAACCACGAATATTAAGAATAAATAAATGAACTAACAATCACAAGTTAACCTTTCTTTATTTAAGTGAACAGCATCCAATCCCTTACAAGTTCACCTTACCCCTAAGATTAACAAGTTTAGCTACTCATATTGTTTAAGCACACAAAACTTGCATAAGAAGTCATGGATGAATTTTAAGAAATAAAATGCTAAGGATAAAGGAACTCCTCCAATTGATGAAATAAGCTCTTATTCTTCACTTTGGCAATCTTTAAATCCACTTACAAGCTCACAAAGGATTTCTCCTTGTTCAATAGACCTCTCACTTTGATTCTAAACTAATTCTTGTTAAGAACTAGTTAGATTCTCTCATTCTATTCTGTCCAAGAAAACCCTTAGGGCAGTTTGATGCATGGAGAGGTCAAGCCCTCAATGGGAGGTGAAGTGCAACAAGTGGGCCAGCCAAAGAAACCGATGCCATGCCTGCGTATCATCATGCAGTGAAAGTTCTTAGATCCATGGACAATCCAAGCATGGCGGATCCAGCTCATGACTCGATTCGTTAAATTTTGCGTTTTGATTATTTTATATTTTTCATACTGCCAGCCTGTTCCACCAGAGTCTTTGGTGAACCCGAACCATTTCAGAGGTTAATTGTTGGAGTATACTATTTTCTCATGCGCTTGACTTGATTATTCGTGATTAAGAAAACAGAGAGTTTCTCTCGCTTGCCCGAAGCAATCTTGAATATCTTAGGTCATTCTAGGATATTTGACGACTTATCAATCTAGGAACGCTAGGTTGTGGCGCTTCATATCAAGGGATTCGTTGACGCGCGATCAGCGGGTTCTTGATTCTTCCGCCGTTGTCGTGGTCAAATGCGATTTAAGCTTCTAGATCCGTGGTCTTTAATGGTTTCACATTGACGCGACGTATCAAATCGTAGATTTAACCTTCTAGATTCGTAGTCTATGGGTTTCGCCACAGGTCTGAGCCGCCAACGTGACGAAACCCCATGAACTACCACGGATCTAGAAGGTTAAATAAGAATCCGCGAAAGAATCAAGAACGCTGATCATCAACCATCCCTTGATATGGTGAGACGCCACAACCTAGCTGCCTAGATTGATAAGTCGTCAAATATCCCAGAATGATCTAAGATATTCAAGATTGCTTCAAGAAGCGAGAGAGAGAGAAACTCTCAAGTGTTTTCTTAATACCAATAGTCACGAATGAGAAAATAGTATAAATACTCCCCAACAATTAACTCACACCGAAGCAATTTGTCGGCTCCAAAGATTCTCTGGTGAACGGGCTGGACTATTTTAATTATGAAAAATATAAAAAAATTTCAAAAATTTAACGACCGAGACTACAGCTGGATCCGCCGATGTTGCATGGATCTAAGAACTTTCACTGATGATGACGCGAGGTACGATCCACGAGGCATGGGTTGGGATCGGTCCGCACTCTAATCCGCTTTCTTTGGCCACTTCCCCGCCCAAAAGGCTTGGACCTCTCGGTATGCACTAAGGAGGCCTATGGGTTTCTTTGGACAGCCATGGATCGTCCTCCTTTGAAAGGTGATTTGTCCCAAGTCGAACGATTGCTTAAGGAAGAATTGTGGGCATGTGTGCGGATAAATGCAAGCCATGAAACATGCCTCTACTCATTTGGCAAGGTGGAACCAACGAGCACGCTTCAACCATGATCTTAACTTATGCACTAACCAAGGCAACAAGGATGCTCACGCTTCCATGAACCACGAATGCATCACATGTAGCCTCACCTATGGGCACAATCATCCTTCAAATCTATGCCAATTATTTGCAATCCACTTGACCATTGAATACCACCAAGAGTAACTTCACAATTTAGCACTTGGAGAGCATCTTTAGCACTTTCAACTACATTCTCCCATTCCTCAGGTTCAATAATGATTTCTTCTAGTTCAACTTCACTTTGAATGGGATTATGTTGGCTTTCATGAGCAATGATCTCTACAAACTCTTCTTTAGGAGATTCTTGAATATTGCTTTCAACTTGCTCCTTCAATTGCTTTTCATGTAGAAGACGTTGATAAGTCTCCCACCACGATTCCTCCTTATCACTATCATTGGTCAAATTGTCGTTTTGGAAAGCCCTATTTTTGTCTGATGCAGATGCTGTTTGGGCTAACTCAAGACGCTTCAGTCTCTGTTCCAGGGGCTCGAAGTGCTCCTGGAGCATTTGTTGCATCTTTCCCATCAACGCCTCGGCGTACAACTTTGGATCAAATTGAGCTTTATCACCTTCACTTGCCATTTCTATGAGGTGTACCTGCAAAAAAAATTAGCAAAGAAAATACAAATATATGTTGTATAATCCTCACTCACTCCTTGAAGTATTTTCACTCAACACTCGTATATCACACAGTATATCTCGATGATGAGCTCACCTTACTCTCTCAAGTGCTTGAAGGCTTATCTTGAAGAAATTAGATTTCCTTTAGATAAACGATCAACTTAATCAATGTAGTACACACGAGTTGATAACACTCTACTATACCAAAAGACAGTTGACTCAAATGAGAAAAGAAAGGAAGAATGAGAAGGATAAGAAAGAGAGAGAAGGCCAGCTAGGGTTTGTTGTTGGGGCCGCTAGTTTCCCTAGAAAGTGGGGTTGTTTAGGCGGCTAGGCTGAGGTTTTAGAGTAGTGAAATTTGGATTGGTTCCTAAGAGATTAGGGAGGTAAGTATTGTGGGATTAGGATTAGGAGTGTTTGGGGATAGGATAAGCTAATGTTAGGAGATAATGTAGGAGATAAGAAAAGGCTAAAATGTAGGAGATGATTGAGGAGTTTGAGATTAGGGAAAAGACTAGAATATAGGAGATAATTTAGGGAAAAATTTCGGATGAACAGTAAGAAAGGGTGAACAGTAACAATAAACAGTAATTGCTACAGTACTTTTTTTTTTTTTTTCCACAAAATCAACAACACAAGACTTGACACAAAATCAGAATTTTTTTTTAACAATCCAACACAAACACACGGCTTGAACAAGAACCAAACACAAAAAAAAATTTTTTATCTATGAACAATAATTTGTGTCACGTGAACAAGAACGGTGCTCCTTTCGAATAGTAGGTATGAAATTTTTTTTTTAAATCAATCCAACACAACCAAAACTTGAACAAGAACATAACACAGCAATCAATTTTTTTTTGGATGAACAAGAACCTCGAATGCGCGAACAAGAACGCTGCGGAACGGATTCGACCGCTGCGATGACTTGAATTTTTTTTTTTAACACAAACACAACTCTAACCAAAAATCCCAAGTGATTATAGATTGAACAACACAGAGATGACTCAAGAAGGAGAAACCCTAGATGGCTAGAACAACACGAATTTTTTTATGAACAAAAGACAACGAAATTGATATAGCAAAACCTTTCAACTAGCTCGATACCGATCTGATAACGCCGCCAACCGTGAAAAAACCCGTATAGACTACCACGGATCTAGAAGGTTAAATCTGCGTTTGACCACGGCGGCGGAAGAATCAAGAACCCGTGATCACGGTCAACGATCCCCGATATGGTAGAGGCCATACAACCTAGCGTTCCTAGATTGATAAGTCATCAAATATCCTAGAATGATCTAAGATATTCAAGATTGCTTCAAGAAGCGAGAGAGAAACTCGTGTGTTTTCTTAATCGATGAATGAGTCAAGTCACGAACGCATTGAGAAAATAGTATAAATACTCCTAACAATTAACCTAATAGCGACTCACGAGCCGGTTCTGAAGACTCTTTGGGGTGAACCATGGGCTGGACTATTTTAATTATGAAAAATATAAAAATAATCTACGACTGAAATTCGCGAGCTGGATCCGCCATGCTTGGTTCGCGGATTGGTCCACGGATCTAAGAACTTTCACTTCTGATGATGATACGCGAGGCACGGATCCGCGAGGCATGGGTCATGGATCGGTCCGCGACTCTTCCAGTCTCTTTGTTTGGCTCCACTTGTTGCACTTCCCACGCCCAAAAGGCTTAAGGGCTTGGACCTCTCGTCATGCACTTGTAATAAGGAGGCCTAAGGGTTTTCTTGGACAGCCATGGATCGTATCAGATTCTCTCTCTAATCCATTCTCTTCTTTTTGTTGCTATTTTTCCACTCTCCCTCTATCTATTTTTTTGGTTGGAATACATGGGGTATTTATAGAGGATTGAGGATGGAAAAGATTACAATTGAAAAGACCTAAAGTTGAATTTTGATTCCACAAGTCCATATTGTACAACTATTAGCTGAAATTCCATCAGAATTGAGCTAGAAATGAGCTGGAAAAATTCTGGAATTTTGTTGCAAGTTGCAGCAGTCGTTGTCAGGGATCCGCGAACCGGATCCGCGAGGCGTGTCTTCACGGATCCCATCACAGATCTTGGTATCCTGCCTCTGTGGAGAGAGAAACGCGAGCCATTTCTTGTTCCAATATCCACCTCGCGTTTCAGCTCGCGAATCTGCTTGAGAATTGCATAATCTGACTTTTTCGTTGTGAAATTGCAGCCTTAAATCCTCCGACTTTTAATCCTTTGATTTCTCAATGTTTGAATTGCATTCTGATCATTTTAATTTGGAATTTCATCAACTTTTGATCCTTCAATTTCCCAACTTTTCTTCCAAACTTCATTACCTTCAAATAAACATTCAATTGTGCATTAATTTGCCCAAAAAGGATTTTCTATTTAAAATTCACACTTGAATGCATATTAATAAATAAAGAGCTTAATTCCATCATTTTTCATAATATAATTACATACAAAAAGATAAATAAAGCACACTAAAATAGGAAAAATATTTACTTATCATCCTCCCAAACTAACAGTGGACAAAGGGCATTTTAGGAACTTCTGGTTGGGCATTAATTTGTAGACATATTTTTTCATTTGAATAAAGGTTGTAGACTTTGTGGGTAACAACAGCCATCTTGTTTCTTTGCTATTTAATATGCCCAAAAAACTTAATAAGTTCCAAATCATTTGAATCTCTCTTTTTTGTTAACTTGAGTTAAAAGGCTAATCCTGCTATATTGAGCTTTCGGAAACAAAATATAAGGACAGAGGAGGATGATGAAAAAGAAAATCCTGTTGCCCAATGCCAACTGCCTACCTCACCCATGTCTTCAATAATTGGCAAACTCGCCACCCAAACTACATTGCATACAGCTAATCCAACTCCAAATATCTGAACCTTCTGGCAACAATGAAAAATAGAAGAGATGTAATCATCTCTAATTTGGAGTATCCCTTTTTCCTTCAAATTTCAAGGCAAGTTTCCTCTCTACATATTATCTTTTCTTCTTTACATTTTATCTCCTATCTTCCTCTCCAAAGACATCTTCCATTTTCTTTTCCTGCAAATAGATCTGGATTTTGGACTCAAGGCCGTAGCAAGAAAAGTCTTCAAGTTTCACTCTATACTTGTGATTTGCTCCATCTAAGCTTCAAATTCAATATGTGATTCTGGCTCCTTGGCTTGTATGATGATTGCTGTCACTCTCACTCTATTCATCTTGGTTTCTTTCCCTATGAAATAGAACATATTGATTTTTTTTTTTTGTTAAAATACTTCTGTCTTTACCTAAAATGAGAAACTAAACAAAGAAAATTCTTGACCTATGTTAGTAGTAGAAACAGTGAAAAAGTTCAGACTTTCTAGCTTTGAGACTCAGACTTTGATTGTAGATAGTTGTAAGAGGAAGAGGAAAACCAAGAACAGAATTGAGAGATTTGGTGACAGGGTTAACTAGCTTAAGCCGAGTATCAGAAATTCTTATTTTTGGATATTTAGTTAATTACGAATTAAGTGGTAAATTATGCACCACTCGATCTAGGATGGGGCCATAGACCAAGTTTAGAAAAGTTTTTTGTGGAATAAAATGAGTTTATTGGATTTTATTACAGGCCCCCACTTGAAGTTTCTAGAATGCCCCTCATTCAGCCTTAAATTGGGAGCATAGTCACATTTAATGGTGGCGCCGCCGTATAAGGACCTAATTGAACATGAAAATTAAGCTAAAGGACTACATTGGCCAAAAATAAATTTTAAGGACCAAATTGGCTTTAGTAAATAAGTTTAAGGACGATTTTGGCCATTTTCCCTTTACAGAACCAAATATTTCTAGATATAGGAAACATTATTGATCCCTTCAAAAGTTCCACAAGTAGCATCATGAACACTAAATGCAACAACAAATGCAATGGGTCCAGGTACACTTATAAAACTAAAACAGAAAAGTAATGGTTGATACTTGCCAATCCATGCATGGTGAAGGTCTCTTCGTGTTTTTACAGGCATTCATGCCAAAAAGTTTTTCCACCCTACTTAATTTTCAACCTCACACTTGTTCGAGACCCACTAGACTTCAATAATTCCTTCCACTCTGATGGATGTCATGTGTTGGACCTTCCATTTTCCATATCACCTATGCTTATCCTGTCTAGTAGAGATGTCAAAATGTGCGATTTGAACGGATCATGGTTGGATGACAGGTATAAATAAATCAATTCATTTAATAAATGGGTCAACTTATTTATACTCATTCAATAAATGGGAATGGATATTGTGACGACCCACCTCTCCTTAGGGCGTACCCTAGGGTATCAGCAGCCGCCTGCCTAGTTCTCGCTAGGACTCACTCACGCTATTATAACATCACTTATCAAATTCAAACTTGACATTACAACACTCTTAGCACAAAATAAAAGAGTACAATGCTTTACAAAACATAACGTTCGAATACAACCCATAATACATAAACCATCCATCCTTACAATCTACTTTCATCATACATGAATTCTCAAAAGACACTATTCCAAGTTCTCCAAAACGTTAACCCAAAAGTAACCCTAAGCTTAAGGGTTGGCATCTTCATCAGGGATCTCATAACCTACTAAGGAAAACAAATAGGAAAAAGGGTGAGTTAGAAAGCTCGTGAGTTCCCAAAACATGCAATTCACATAACACATAAGAACATTCACTCAATAAGATTTCACTTGAATTTTAAATCAGATAAGAAAGCATTTAACAGTACAAGTATGGATGCGGAGCTCTCAGGAGCCAAAGTCCACGCTTGTCCACAAACCGGTAGTTGACACCTGTCAACTACCATGTAGAACTCCACTCTCCCTTTACTCCTCCAAACCCCCACCGGGTCCGTTCTTCAAACGATAGTGGGTAATTTGAGTACTCTCCATGAGAGACAAGTCCATATGCCAAGTCCAGAGTACTTTTCAGGTCCCAACCAAGAATAGGTTGGTTGCTCTTTTAGGAGACAAGTTCGGTTCCAGAACTCAATCTCGAGCATAGTACAGTGGTCTAAGTCACTGGGCTTTGTGACATTGAAATAACCCTATGGCTCTTCCCTTTCTTCTCAACCTAGGCCTAGCCTCCGGTTCGAGTCGAAGGGTTCACCGATAGGTCTCAGGCATTCCCTAACCTTTTCAAACACATGCAGTCACTAAGTAATACAGTAAGAGTCAATCATTTCAGTTTACATTCACTTTCATTCACTTTTAAAGCATTTTCATAGTCGCTTTCACTATAAGAGTAAGTGCGATAAAGTACACACTACCCTATCGAGAGTTCAAAACCAGGTTTTACAGTACAATCACAACAGTAAACACCATTGCAGTCATTTCACATAAACACATAGCAGGCATGAGAACTCGCCAAAACAATAAGGCTCAGCCTCTACATATGGGTCGAATTCACTTTCCTCCTCAAACCCTAAACAAGTAAAAACAGTAGTTGAGAATTCTATCCTTTCATTCATTAATCAAAACAACTCATTTCCACTTTTTAGTTTTAAATCAATATTTTCCAAAAATCCCCTCAAGGGAACACTTTCATTTCAAACGATGTCATATTTCAAATATCTCATTGAAAATCACTCATTCCTCCCAAAGCAATGTTCCAAGTAAATCTTTGGAGGATCAAGATCTCATTTCAAATAGAACATGTTATCGACGTTCTTACTAAACGTTGTTTTCACATTTCTTTAGTAAAACACTTAGGTGAAACTTATCACCTCAAAATCACTTTAACATAAACTCAACACACTCCTTGATAATACTTTAATATAACTTCAAAATACTTTAAATCATATCTTTTCTTACAAAATTCATTAAATGGAACCATAATACTACAAAACCCTCAAACGACATTTTTCGCCCAATTTTCGTAAGAAATTCCATTCTTTATCTTTTCAAAAAGTCATACACCAATAAATGTACATATCATATATTTTCTTAAATAGAAATTCATTACAACTGAATGCAAAATTTTGAAATCAAACATAGAAGTTTTCAAGTGTGGTTTCGGCCATTTTAATCATTTTTCCTTCAAACTTTTCAACAACTAAAACCCTAATTTCTAACCATATCAAGGCAAGTTCACAAATAACAATCAAATTCCCAATCAGGTCCTCAAGTCCGCTACCTAGAGGTCACCTCAAGTTCGCGCTACCTAGGTTGGGATTTCAAGACCCCAACGTCATCTTTTCAGATGAGATCTTTTCACCAAAATCAACCACAGATCTAAGCTACTTAACACTAATAAGGCTATATATACAAGTTTCAGGACTTATACCTCCGGATCTATCAAGATCCAACAAGATCTAACAAGATCTAGCAAGATCCCTCGAGCTTTTCTTCAAGAAAGTTGCTTCCAAGCTTGATGACTTCCAAAAACTTCAATCCTAACTCCCGATCTACAAAATTCGTCGAGATCTCCGTCACCAAGTTCAACCTCGAGCCCAAGACAACCACCCAAGCTTTTCTTTCCTCTCTTTTTCCTTCAAAAATTTCGGACCTCACTCTCTCTCCTCTCTCCTTGGTTCGGCTGCCATGGAAGGAGAGAAATCAAGCCCACAACCCATCAATCAAGTTTCATATGTTCAAGTTGCTTGGAGAAGAAAGAAAATGGAATATCAAACCTCAAACTTACCTCTCTTCTCCTCCAAGAAATCGGACCAGCCTTCACTTCCTTCTCTCTCCTCTTTCTCGGCTGCAAAGAATGGTGGATTGGATGGGCTTCAATGGTGGTTTAGAACTTCAAGCTTGGAAGGAACAAGAATGGAGGAAAACTAGCTCTTATTTCTCTCTCTCTCTCTCCCCTAGAGCTCTCGGCTCTTTCTCTCTCTATCTCCCAAATTTGCAGCTGAAAATAAAGTGTGAAGATTGCAAGAAAGTCAAGGCTTTTATGTTGCAAAAAGTGCATTTCCTTATTTTAAGGGAAAAAGTGCTTTTTGGCACTTTATGTCGCGTCACGCGCGACAGTCTAATTTATACTGTTCTAGTCCATCCTGACACTGTCCAAACTTATTAATATTCCCAAAATATCGCCACTTATGCTTAATTTCAACTTAAAGTCACTAATCACGCTTCGGTAGAAAATTAGAGACCTAATTTGGCAAAAATCGCACACCGGCAAATAAATCGTATAAAATGTTATAAATTGGAAAATATTCAATTTAAACACAATTTTACTCATAAATAAATGAATAAACACAATATAAATAGTATTGTGCGTTTTAAAAATAATTTTGAATTTTCGAGACCCTCACAGATATACCTAATTATCCACTTATGATTTGCTTGAAATTATACTTGCTTTTTTAAATGTTATTTGACAAGACAGAATAATATTTTATTATTATTGAATTGGTATAAATTTCAAATTTATCCTCTTTACACTCATCAAAAATTAAGTTTGAATCTGCAGTTACTTTTTAATTGATATAAATAGTTAGTTTTTAATTGATATAAATAGGTGATGTGCGTCAACCCATTACCTACCAATTAAATGACATGATATCAACTGCTTAGAATCGTTTCTTGAAGTAAGCTCCAAAAGCACCAAATTGATAAGCTGTGGTAATAAACCAGCAAAGTCGAAGAGACCCTTTCTTGAACAGCTTTAGTCAGCAAAGTGCATGCTCAAGAAGTTAACGCAATTAATGTGGAAAACATCAGTAAATAGGTTTGCACAAAAAATGCGCAATCATCATTTGAATACATGCTCAACATCCTAGTCTTGACAAGGTCATACCGCAAAGAAACTTACCTGCAAAAATTGGCCACATAGGCTTAGAGACTTGATGTTGTACATCCTACTGATAAAGCTTCCATCAAAGTAGAGGCTTATGTGGTTCTAACATGATTGAACTCAAAATACAGAAGATATGTGGTGCATAAATATGCATCTCAATCACCCACATAAATATGTATCATTCCCAAACCAATCATTAACGGTCATGATTGTCATTTGTAACATAACAAATTATGTTATTGGAACAAAATGAGCAGAAGAGAACACTAGTGGTTGTGTTTGGATATCCAATCATTTGAGATAATTATTTAATTTACATCATAAACACATTTTCTTACAATATTTTTATCTTTCTAACCGCCTTTTCATCTCACATATTTCACATTATGAAAAGTGCTACACTATCAAAATAAATAATTTTTCCAAATAATGGGTATCCAAACACTACCAGTGATGCACTATAATGGGGCAACAGGAGAGGAAAAACACAAGAAATTGTCCAAATACAAGATTAGGAGCATCGAATAGTTTAGGAAACAGTAAATTTTAATCCCTTTTTCCAAAAATTACATCATGAACACGAAATTCAATGGATACTGGTAACTTTAGATATAAATAAATAATGCTTGAAATCTGCTTCGATCGACTCATCCACGTATGGTACGAGTTTCTTTGTCTACTATGAGGATTCCCGCCAAAAGTTTTTCTGAACCTTACAGTTCTTTGAGCCCTGTCTAAACTTCATTAACTTCTTGCACAGTGATGAAGGGCATTTTTCGGACTTTGCATCTACTAAAGCTTCTATGGTCATCTTCTCTAGCAATTCTGTGTGCTGCAGAAGATATCTCACGAACTCGAACTCAAATTCAGAGTCTTTGAAATTTCTGATTTGGACTTCCCTAAGTTTTTGAGTCAAACATAATGGCTGAACCACAGGAGAACAAAAATAGAGTACCCCGCCTGTACTTCTGCTGCCTATGAATTGCAAAAGAAAAGAAAAGAAAAGTTGTTGTTGCCTACTTGCCTCTAGGAAGGGAGATTGAGGGTCTTCTTTAATTGAATTACTCATTTCTTAGACTATGGACGAAGGAAAATCAGAATTTAAACTCATCAACTAAAAAATCACGGCCAATTAAAAGAATTGAAATACCTACCCAGAAAGAGAAAGAAAAAAGGAACTGGGCTATATCCTCTTCTTGTGATGTTTTGCTTATTAGTTTGTCTCACTTACCTGCATGTTAACAATTAGCACTTCAAGATTGGGCGCACGCTGAATCAGTAGTACCATTGAATAAGAACCATCGTTGTTTGGAGTAAACTCCAACCACGCCAAATTAATGAATTCTGGCAAGAAGCAGACAAAGGAGCGAGATCCTTTTCAAGAAATGCTAAAATCATCAAAGTGATCAAGAAGTGATGGAATTGTAGCTTCATTACAAAGGTCGTACAACAAAAAATGAGAAATAATACCTGCAACACTTCAGCAAATAACTTCAGAGATTGGATGTTGCGCACCGTGTTAAAAACTCAAACAGTTTGGCACCAAAGCTATAGATTGGTGTAGGAGATAAATCAGCTCTTATAAGAGATTCACATCTGCCGATATTAAAGTCTGATGGTTGCATAAGTGGCGCCAAAAGATTGATCTCTAAATAAAGAAGATGTGGGACATCAATGTCAATTTTGCGCAATCTACAACATCTTTGAACTATTGCCAATTTCTTAGAGTTGCAATGGAAAGATGCAGTCCTTCAATTTTATCAAGTTGAAGATGATGCATTCGAAAATCTTCTAACAGTGGATAGCCTGAACCAAATATTAGATCCCCCAAATTGTGTTGTACAACCAAATATTCTAAATGCAAGACTTTGGGATTCTGCAAGCAAATCAATTTGGGAACTTTGAGGATTAATCTCCCATGTAGTTTTGAGACCATAAGAGTCTTGCACAAGAATATTTCACTCGGAAATCTGATGTAATAGCTGTGATATTCTGAAACACAGATATCAAGAACTTGAATGTCACGCCAAAGTACAGCAGGTATCCATGACTTTGTCAAAGAAGTTTTAGGAAACTTTTGGCATTTCAGTCGAAATTCTTCTACATGATGTGCTTTGCACAACATAAGCTGCCTATTAACAAAATCAACAAAAATTTGCCCTGATTTTTCTCTGTCAGCATTGTTACTTTCTTGCTGCTGAAGCTGTAAACGCAAAGAATCATCAAGGACAATCCAGGGAACCAACAGAAAAATATACCTCCAATGAGTCGACAGAACGGATGTGGCTGCTGCATATTTTGAGGGGACAAAGGACAATATACAGCAGAGGATTGATTCTGGTAAAGAGCTGAGTTTGTCTTGGTGACCATGTGAAGTTGTTTTTGAAATCATGGGTTTTTTTGGGAATTCATGGCTGATTCTCCATATATTTGGAGAAGTGAATAGTTTGCATGTCAAACAAGGCCCTAGGTCCTGATGGTATGACTCCTATGTTTTTTCAGAAATTCTGGAGTATCGTTAAGTTTGATCTTATTACTGCTATTCAAAGCTTCTTTCATTCAGGCAATCTGCTTAAATGTATCAACGAAATTACTATTACTTTGATTCTTCAAGTCCAATCTCCCACTCAGATTACTCAGTTCCGACCTATCAGTTTATACAATGTTGTCTACAGGATCATTTCTAAAATCCTTGCAAATAGAATGAAATCTTTTTTGAAGCATTGTATAAGCCTTAATCAATATCTGTTTTCATCCCAGGAAGACAGATTATTGATAATGTAATGATTGCTCATGAGTTTGTGCATTGTTCGAACAATAAGAGAACTGGTACTAATGCTTTCATGGCCTTAAAATTAGATATGGCAAAAACTTATGATAGAGTTGAGTGGTCTTTCCTAGCTAATTTTATGCAAAACATGGGTTTTGTCAAGTCTGGATTAATTGGATTATGACTTATGTATCTTCTGTTACTTATAGTTTTAACATAAATGGGGAGAAAAAGGTTACTTAAAGCCTACTCGAGGACTGAGACAGGGGATCCTCTATCCCCTTACCTGTTTTTGTTAGTTTCCGAGGGTCTTTCCAATATTTTAAAGGCTACCATGGATAATCACAGAATTTTTGGATTGAAAATTGCTTCTGCTAGCCCTGCTTTGTCACATTTATTTTTTACAGATGACACCATTATTTTCTGCAGGGCTAGTCCAATTGAAGCTGATGAGGTGCTACACTTACTAAAACAGTATGGAGAAACTTCGGGTCGGGTTGTTAATGTTGAGAGATCCTTTGTTCTGCTCGTAAAAACACTAAGGAAAGAATGAGGGAGGAAGTACTGCAGAAACTTGGTGGAATGTAGCAAGTAAAGCAAGCTAAGTATCTTGGACTTCCAATGGTTATTGGTAGATCAAAGAAACAAGTTTTCAATTATGTGAAGGAAAGAGCGAATAGCAGATTGAGTGGATGGAAAGAGAAGTTACTCAGCCAAGCAGGGAAAGAAGTAGTTCTGAAATCAGTAATCCTGGCTATGCCTAATTATGCTATGGCATGCTGTAGATTGCCTAAAAGCTTATGCAAGGAAATCAATAAGGAAATGCCTCAATTTTGGTGAGAGGCAAAGCAAGATGGAAGAAGGATACATTGGATTGGATGGAAAGCTCTATCAGATGTTAAAAGGAAGGGTGGGCTTGGTTTTAGGGATCTGCAAAATTTTAATAGTGCTATGCTTACAAAGCAATTATGGAGATTGATCACGAAACCAAATTTGTTGGTAAGCAAGATTTTAAGGGGTAAATATTTCAATGGGGAATCAATCTGGTTAAGGAAAACCAAATCCACTGATTCTTGGATGTGGAAAAGTATATGTAGTGCTAGAAAATTGTTAGCAAGAGCCATCAGGAAAAGAGTTGGGGATGGTAAATCTATTAACTTGTGGAAGGATAGATGGATCCTGATGATGAGGTTTTACCATACACCAAATTTTAATTATAAACCTAAACACCCCATTTACTATAAGTATACAGATCGTTTATTGAGCATAGAGTATATTAGGTGTCGATCCCATACGGAAGATTGTCAAATACCGGTGGTTTTCAAACTCCTCTATTATTTAGATGATCACAAGCAAGTAAGTATATAAATCTAAACTACAAACATGAAATAAAATAAGTAAAAATAGCAATTAAAAGCTCTTCAAACTATGGAATTCCTTATTACTTTTGCAAATGAAGCTACCGGTTGAATGAATGTTATTACCTTGGCTAAGCATGGCATAATCTCCTAATGCATGTGAAACATACTTTTGTAGTGAATCAACTATACTCATAGCTAAACCATACCTACACTTGTAATTATAGAATTAACTACAAGCTCATTTGCTCAATAAAATTACATGAAATAAATCACTAAAGCCACAAAAGTGCCACCCTACACTTGTGAGTGACTTCCTAGGTTTAGCACCTCATGAACTAGTGTCAAATTCTCATTTTCATGGCAAACTTAACACCTTGAGATGATCACAATTAATGGCATGTTAATCATGATTAGAAAAGCCAAAGTACTAAATAACTTGCTCAGAATAATAGCATCAAACAACTAAGTAAACATCACAAACAAGATATAGAAAGTTCATCCATAACTCAATGCATAAACTTTACCCAAACATGATAAAGAAAGAAAATATCATACTTGTGTTATACTATAACTACACTACTAACTATATTAAGCTAATGAACTAAGAAAAACTAGTGAAGACTACATTTTTGGTAGTGATTCTAGCCTTCCTAAGTTATTTTAAAATGTCTACCAAAGGCCCTATTTATAGAAGACATCCTCCTTAAGCATCCAAAACTTTATCATGTGAACACAAGACAAATTTAATCTTCAAAAGTCAAGAAAAATTGCTTCAATGAATCTTCATTCCTTGAAATGTCTTCATGCATCTTCATGCATCTTAATCAAGCATCAAATGAGTTGTAAAGTTGATGCAAATTGTGTTTTAGATTTGCCACAAGTTGTTTCTTCAACTTTCCAAAATTCTTCATGCAATTTGCACTTGAAATTCATTCAAACTTGAGCTGGAAGTGAGCTGGAAATTTTTTGGAAATCAGCTGCAACTTGTATCAGTCACTGTCAGGGATCCGTGATGTGGAACCATGAGGCAGACGTTCGTGGATCGCATCACGAATCCAGTGCCTTGTCTCCACTGAGAAGGATTCGCGAGCTGGTTGATTTTTTTCCAATTGGCACGTCGTGATTCTAGTTCGCGGATCTGCTTCAGAGTTGCAAAATCTGAATTTTTCATTGTGATATTGAAGCGTTAAATCCTCCGACTTTTGATCCTTTAGTTCTTCGATGATTGAATTTCATTATGCTCATCTCAATTTTGAACTTTATCAAATTCATATATTTCAATTTTCCAACTTTCTTCCAAATTTCATTGCAAATATCTTCTCATTTTATTTCATTTGATGATTGAGCCATTAATCTTACAAAAACATGAAGTTTTCACTAAATTAATCCAAAGAAATGAAAATTTCTAATTTAAACCATAAAATGCAAAAC
This sequence comes from Gardenia jasminoides, assembly GCA_013103745.1. Lineage (NCBI taxonomy): Eukaryota > Viridiplantae > Streptophyta > Magnoliopsida > Gentianales > Rubiaceae > Gardenia > Gardenia jasminoides. Next base: position 27,714,662 of record CM023101.1, on the reverse strand, counting down.
CTCACTAGAAACCCTAGTTAATTAGCTATTAAAATGACAAAAGCACACAAAAACTAAATAGAAAACATACTTTAAACACACAAAATAAGCACTTATCACCTGACAAGGAGCAGGGGAAGATTTTAACTACCAAACCACCCAACTGCAACAATAGCAAAGTCTAGGACATTATTCAGGATGGAAAGTGGAATATGCCACTGATGAGAACTTTTCTAGATGAGGAAGATTGCAGTAAAATTAATAAGATTCCTATAAGCAGTTGTGAAGGAAGAGATAGACTAGTATGAGTCTTGACTACTACAGGGGAATACTTTGTTAAAACTGGTTATGTTCTAGCAAAAACAATGTAGAAGGAGAAAAGCACTATGATTAGACCAATGGCTGGCAGTCGCAGAAATGAGCAAAATACTGGAGCTTGGAGATTCTTTTGGAATTTGCCAATTAAGAATAAACTGAAACACTTTATTTGGAAGTGTCTTCATTGAGTCTTACCAGTGAATGAAGTTATTAAGGAAAGACTAGGAAAGGGGGATGAAAGATGTCCATGTTGTGGTGGAAATTCAGAATCATTAGAACACATGTTCTTCTTGTATGAACATGCTGAGATGATTTGGAAGGGGGCACCAATTCTAGTGGGATGGATTAAATAGCTTTAGAAAGAACTTCTGACTTTGGTGGAATAGTCTTATGGAGGCTAAAGAGAGGGAGGAAGGGATGGAACATATTGCTCTAATAGTGAATATATTATGGCAGATATGGAAGTCTAGAAACAACATACACTAAATGAGTATAGGAGTCCAGTGATGACTATTAACAAAGTTGTGTGTGAATGGCAGGAATTTAGCAAAGTGGTCAGGGAGGATGCAGATGGAAGCGAGGCTTGTGATATTAACATAAAAACTGAGACTAGATGGTTACCACCACCAACTGGTACCATAATGCTCAACACTGATGCTGCACTGGACCACAAAAGAGGAAAGGTTGGATGGGGTAGTTGCACAAAATGCACAGGGAACAATAGTTGGTGTTTGGGCAGGAACTGAAAGTAAAGCAAGTAATCTTGAGATAGAAGAGGCTCTTGCTATCAGAAATGCACTCATCAGAGCCAGGAAAGAAGGATGGTAGAAAGTTATTGTTCAATCCGACTGCAAGCAAGTGGTTGATAAATGCAACCAGCAGGACTTCCGGGATCCAGTGAATAGGGCTATACTAGATGATATATACCAGCTTGAAAGAGAATTCTGTAATTGTAATATTTCCTTTATTAAAAGAGAGGGTAACTGTGTTAGTCATCATTTAACAAAATTTGCTTTAAATTTGATTAGTGAGATTAGTTGGAAGGATATCTTTCCATCATGGCTAACTTGTTTGGCTAGAAAAGATGTAGGAGCAGTTGCTCCAATCCTGTAAACATTTTGAGGTAGTAATGAAGTAATTCGTGCCATTTGAGGGGGAAAAAAAAGAATAGTTTGCATGTGCATGTGACTATTCAGAAGTCTCTTAAATAGGATTAGAAAAAATTGGCTTTAGTAAGGTAGTTGAAAGATCCAAAATTGAGATGGTTTCCAAATGACTTTTGGAAGAACGAGAACAGATTGCTTCTTAATAAATGTCAATTCGTTTTTGTACCTTTGGAGAATGCAATGTGGACTGTTTCACTTCCTTAGCATTTTCCATTAATATTCCAAATCTCTTTAAAAATTTTGAGAATCACAATAATGCAGAAGATAAAAATGAAGAATAAATAAAAACTGAAGAAAAAGTTGTCCTTCACATGACATTTCAATTGAATGATATACTCACTTGGATGATGACATTAAACATTGGAGATTTACGTGTAATAGTTAGTTGGTAATTCAGCATATCAGAGTGAAAAAGTTAATATTTAGTACATAAGTTAAACTAACTATCAGTTAATAAGTTGTCAAAAAAGAATGAGTTATTTGCATTTACCTCCCCTAAGTTTGACCAAATTACCATCAAACCTTGAGTTTTGTCCAAATAACACTAAAACCCTTTGAAGAACCACACATTTAATATAAAATCTCTGATGTCTGATAAAGTTATGTTGTTGATATCAACAAAATATATATGGAATACTCCAAAAATATCCTTAGGTTTCTATCTGTCAGTCATAAACATAATTTTTTATTGCTAAAAAATGATAATCCTAAATTAGACAAAGTTAAGCAATAGTACTAAATTAGACAAAATTAAAGCAAAATAATCAATAAAGCATTAATAATGACAGACTGATACATTTTAACCAGAAGAAAATCAAAGAAAAAAAATGGCTTAAGGAGAAGACGATGCCGTCACCACCATTACCACTCCCATAGCTGCTCCACCTTCAGTGCCATTTCCTTACATTCTTTCCTTCTCATGGAGTCTTGGATCTTAGATCGTCCTCTATCAGCATTCAAGGGGTTGATAGTAGGTGGTTTTAGAAAGAAGAGATTGATGGCTCTTGAAAGGGGATGGAGCTTTGGAACATTTGTTTGAAGAAAGTTGATATAGTACGAGAAAGAGAGGGAAAAAAGATTTGTGGATCCAAAGTTGATGGGATGGGTGTTGATGTTGCAGGTCTTAGGGTTTTGATTCATGAATATCTTGTTGATTTGTTTGGTTTGTAAGTGATAAAATTTCAAGTCTGTAAAAAGACAAGGAAAATATACGACAAATATGAATATAAATTTAAAAGAGATGCGAGTACAATCTCCGAGATTTTCTCAAATTTGTAAAGAGATACTCCTTCGATTCTTTTTTTCGAACACTAATCCAAGGGTTTCTAGCTTAATTTTGGATCAACCATTGATTTTGTCAAACCTTGATATAGAAGATTTGAAGAACTTGACGAACACGAAGAACACTTCAAATCTTGATATGATGAAGATTTGAAGACTCTTGAAAATTCAAGTCTTGATATGAAGAAGACTTGAAGAACTTGAAGTTGTAGAGCTTTTGTGGCTTTGGAGCTTCAAAAAGACTCAAGATGCTTCATGCTTGATCTCTCGATGTGTCAACTTTGATGGAGAGACCCCTTATTTACACTTGTAGGGTATGGTAGAGTTTGAAGACTCATGTACCACTTTACTTGTCTTGCAAGACATGCAGTCATATAAGGACTGTATCACCTTGAATATTATCCCTTTATTTGATAAAGAGATAATGCTTATATGTATTTTCTTGACTGGCCAATTCATAGAGACATATGACATGGCGCGGCTTGATTGGACAAACCTTTGCAGTATATAAGACATATATAAGGACAAAATAACTCTAAATATTATCTCTTTAATAAGAAATAAATATTCAGATATTTATCCAAATCTACTTAGTCATAAAGACATGTGACATGGCGCAATTTGATTGGTAGAGACACTTTAGCATTTTTGATTGGCCAAAACGCTTGAACTTGACACTTGGAGAGATATAATTGGTTGTTAAATAACCAAATTTCCATGTATGCATGGCAGATGGCAATATTTGATTGAATAAAAATATGCCATGAAAATAATTTATAAACCAATGAAAATTTAAGAAATTAATTAAAATTCCATTATCTACGAGGTTGTTTTTGTTTAATGTATTATGGGTCTTGTTCTTGAGTGGGGTAGGACTCATTTAATGGCTCTATGGGCATGTTTGGACAAATGTTAGGTTATAACAACAACGTACTAAAAAATATGAGATTATAGTGCAAAATTTGTCAAACTTTGTCACCCGTGGTCGGCGATGATGGCGGTTGCTTGCAGCTGGTGAAGTTATGTGGCGGCAGACATGGCAGCCCCAACACCACCGCTTTCCAAGATTTGCTACCATCTTTGCTCTATCAAGAGCTTCCAAAAATATAACAAAGGAAGACCTATATAAAACATAAAAAGATAATAAAAAGAGCTAGATGTAATTTAAGAAAAATACTCCAGTAATAGTTATAGTAACAAAATAATTTTTACCTGATATTGCAGGTAAAAAATTTTTAGTGACCATTTGGTTAGCTGTTAAACAGGTCATCTAGATAAGGTAATGTCTAAAAATTTGAATGTAAGTTTTGCATCTCAAATAATAAGTTAATTTAATAAATTAGTAACTTTTATATCTAAAAAAATAAATCTTAAATAATATGAAACTTACATTTTGTTAAAAATAAATTACGATTTTATATCTCAAACTTACTTTTAAAGAGAAGTAAGTTTTGCATTTAAAACAGTAAGTTAACTTAATAAATTAATAACTTTTATGTCTCAAAAGGTAAATTAGAAATAACATGAAACTTACCTTTGCTTGAAAAAAATTACTATATTATATCTCAAGCTTACTTTTAAAGAGTAAGTTTAGTTCAAGTAATAGTAAATTTTTATAGAATAGTAGTAAATTTTATGATAACATAGTAAATTTGATTAATGATCAAAATTTACTAGCTTGTGGTATAAATTTACTATTTTACTTTAAGGACTTATAAGAGTAAGTTTAGTTCAAATAATAGTCAATTTTTATAGAATAGTAATAATTTTCTGGTAACATAGTAAATTTGATTAATGATCAAAACTTACTAGTTTATGGTAAAATTTTATGATTTTACTTGAAAAACTTGTGTGAAACAACTATTAGGAAGTTTACTTGAAATAATGCTAAAGTCTTTTATTAGTGATTGAAATTTAACTTAATAAATTAGTAACTTTTATGTCTAAAATATTAAATCAGAATAAATATAAAAGTTACTATTTTTTTTTTTGGAATGAATGAATTAGTATTTATATCCCAAAGTTACTTTTTAGAGAGTAGGTATGATTCAACTAATAATAAATTTGTATAAAATAGTAGTAAATTTTTTGATAATATAGTAAATTTGATTAATGATCAAAACTCACTACTTTGCTTAAAAAACTTATATGAAAGTAGTATTAGGATGTTTAGTTGAAATAATGCGAAAAATTTTATTAATGATTGAAATTTAGCATCATATTCAGTAAAAAGTACTCATAATATACATGCATGATACACGATTGTACATATCATATATAAATCTTGTGTATTTCATGCATTTTAAAAAGACTACAAAAATTGCTTTTACTATTTACATGACTTTATAAAATATGTAATAAAATTTTGTCATATTGTAAATTTTGTTCAATTTTTGAAAATATTGAAAGTTTGGTTTACAATAATAACAAATCATCCAAACCAAGTTGTAGGTCCCGAAATGCAACCCAATAAATCAACTAAAATTGTTCAAGCAAACAAGTACTCAAACAATCACAATAATGATAAATGTAAACAATCTTAAAGCACAAAGAATAAAGTAACAAAAAGGTAAAAGGAATCCAAACCAATCAAACTCCCAAGTTTCTTCCAAACTTGGAGTTGAATTCACCAAATAGCTTCTTCAATTGATGGCGACACTAACCAACTTGTACAAGTAAAGGATCACTCCTTTCTCACCCCAAACACCCTTTGGTTGAGCAAAGGAGTTTTACTACTCTCCAAATAAACCCTCAACTAGCTACAATTGAAAGCTTACCAACCAACTAAGAACTATTTTACAAGTAAGGCAACCTTCACTTGAGCAACCTCACAAATCCAACTTTCCCCACACCTATACAACAAACAAAGAAGATTTCTACCCAAATATTCACTTGTAAGCTTGTATTTCATGTAGGCAAAAGTCTCCAATTTTCTTGAACTTATGAGTATTTATAGAGTGTGAGAAATGGGTTAAAGAAGTTCTTCAACGGTAAAAAATATAGTTTTTAGAAAAATGACCGTTGGGGCTATCGGACGTCCGAACCCCTGTTCTGCGTCCGAAGCCACCGTCCGACAGTTTGCTGAATTCCTGAGTTGTAAACTGTCGGACGTCCGAACCAAGGACTCCACCGTCCGACAGAACTAGTAGCTCATGTGTCCATCCTCTCAACCTGTCGGACGTCCGAAACTTGAGTGACCGTCCGAAAGCATCGTCCGAAGCTTGTCGTAAACTGTGGGACGTCCGAACCTCTGTTCACCATCCGATCCTTGCATCCGACAAGTGAAAACCTTCTTAATTCTTCTTGAATTGATTCCTTTCCTTCTTCAATGAGTCAAGGACCTGCCTTAACATAATTCTCACATAAAAACATTAGTCCAATCATCATTTTGTTTTGTTATCATCAAAACCTAGGAACAAGGCTAACACAAGTTATATTATAATAGTAGTTGTCTATTCATCATAATTTCTATAAATTAATCCATATGAAGACATTAGAATGATAAAATTTAATAAATTTATTTCAAGGTCATAAGTATAAAAGTTAAAGTTATATTATTGTAGCATAATCTTTGAAAATTATAGTAAATTTACCCATATATAATCAAATTTTTTTTTCCATTTTGATGTAGTAGCTATGTTTACTAGAAAATTGTTAAACCATTTTTACAATACAGAATTTCTCCTAAAAATAGTAGCATTTTGTAATTCAATTTCAATAATTTTAAAAGATTTTATGCTTTTTTTAGCAATATAATCCAAAGAATTTTGCAATATTAAAAAAAGAATAAAAAAGTGATAATGACATAAGTATAAAGGTACGCAAATACAGTACATATCATCTTATGCATTTTGGTATGATTTGTTTAAGTAATGAGAAATTTAATCCTTGGTCGATATACAATGTTTATAAATTTCAGATAGATAGAAATATAATTTAACATATACTAGTTATTCATTAATAGGTATTGTAGCATGAATGCAACCAATTGAACATATTTTTTCCTTCTTTTGTAGCTATCATTTATTTTGTTACTTTGGTTAATTAATTTAATTTAAATAGAATAATGCTAATTGAACTTCAATTATAATGAGATAATAGTATATTGGTAAAACTTGGTGAATACAATGAAGTGTCAATGACAACAATTACAGAAATATAGTTTTTTTTTTTGGAAAAATCACAATATAAATTCCCAAAAAAGTTCACTTTTATTTTGTAAAAAATATCAACTTGTTAATTAAATACAAAAAATTTTATTACCAAAACTATTACTCCTCAAATTAACATCAATGAGTAGATGTGGTATATAATATGGTAAAATATCTTTCATACATACATCATGTATATTTGAGAATTCTAATAGGAATTCTTTTCTATTGTTAAAATAACATGTTGTTATAGTGTGCTAATTATTTTAGAATTGTTTTGTACATGAAATGAATTTAATTAAAATTATACAATAGATTATATGTGCTCATGTGATTTGTTTCATTTATGACCATTTTCCCGAGAAAAAATGTAGATTTTCTTTTAAAGTACTTTAACCCTATTTTGTACTTATGAGGTCATTAATGTAGTTGTATTAAAATGCTAGTGTTCATTATTAATTAAAAGAGGAAATTACAAAAAAATGTATAGGAAAAGTGTAAATGACACCCAATAGTAGGATGTTTGGTGCTTTTAACAAAAAACTATAAATAATAATAATGATGATAATAATGATTAGATAAACTTATTTTTTGAATTATAAAGTGTTTTTGTTGTGATAGAATTCTTTATTGAAATTTGAAATGGTTTAGAATTTTAGAGATGAGGAACCCAAATTGTCTAAATAACGAATGTTTTAGGAGATATACTTACTAAATTTCTTAGTAAACTTACTAGTAACTTGAATTCAAAAAAAAGTAAATTTTATTAGAAAGTAAGTAAGTTTGTTTATTGAAAATGTAAATTTTCAATAATGACTATAGCTTACTGTTTTATGAGATATACTCACTGAATTTCTTAGTAAACTTATTAGTAAGTTAAATTCAAAAAAAGGTAAATTTTATTAAAAAGTAAATAAGTTTGTTTACTGAAAAAGCAAATTTTCATTGATGACTATAACTTACTACTTTAAAAGATTTACTTACTAAATTTCTTAGTAAACTTACCGTTACAATATTAGAAAAGTAGCTAAAAGATCTAATTGTTGCTAAAGATAGTAAAAATATGCTATTATTGGTTACCTCCTTAGCGTTACCATAACTTACATTACTATAGCACAGTCCGTAATTTAAAACTATAACGTTTTGCGCACAAGGGAATTTAGTCTTTTCCATGCTTCCATCTGCGACACTGAAACACTTAACGGATGTGGCTTATAGGGGCTATTTGTTATTTGATAAAGTCTTGGGGTTTAATTGGTAGTTTAGTTAAAGCTCAAGGGAGATAGATGTAATTAGCCCAAAAAGAATTATAACAAGTCACTTTGTATTTTGATACTGTTATGATTTAGATTTTGATCCATGAAATATTTTCTTAGGCATTATAATTTTACATAAAATATTTTTTGAGGCACTTAGAGAAGTTCTTTTACAAGCTATTTTGACAATTGTATTAGTGATATAACGTGTATAAATTTTTAATAATAATTTTAAATGTTGCATTAAGAAGAAAAAAACTTGCAAAAGTATTACTCTTTCCATCCTATAAATGTATATTCACTTTCCTTTTGTGTCTATCCCAAATTATAGGCTTATTTTCTTTTTTAAAGAGTAGTTAGTTTGTTATTTTACTAACATACCCATATTTAATGTACATAGTTATTAGTAAATGCACTACCGTATTAGTTAATTATTCTACTTGGAATATTAAATACAGAGCTATAATGGCTAGTTTATTTTTGTTGTTCCTTTGAGTCAAACATGTAATATTAACTAGATTGACTCTTACATTGAAAAACTAAAGTACTCTAATTTTTAAGAATAATACAGTAATATGTGTGTCTTTTACTTTGAATGAATGATCTGATATTAATAAAGGGTATTTGAGGAAAGTATGAACAAAAAAATTGTTATAGCTATATTAATTAAATTTCTTAATCTGTGTGAAAAAAGAAATAGGCCTATTTTCATAAAACGGAGGGAGTAGTAAGTTAGATATAGATACTACAAAAAATTGTGAAGGACAAAGTGAGCTCGCATAATCGAAAATATGTTTTTTTTTATTTTTTTAAAACAGGGATAGGATGGAATTTAAGAAGCAAAGAGAGGGAAGAGAGGATTTGAATCTAAGATATCTAGTTTGTAGGACCTCTAAATAATTTACTATAAAGCTCTGCACCTTATTATTGGATATTGTTGTATAATTTTTGTCACAAAAAAAATTGCAAAATTTGCTGAAAACAAAGTCTGGAGTTGGGTACTATGAGCAACAGAAACTTCAATTATAGGTTTAACTACTCGACAAAGGGTTTAAATGGCCAAGATTTCGCCCCAAAAAAAAAAACTCTAAAATGCACAGTTTAAATAAATTAAGTCACGAAATGTTTTGAAAGAAGGTCACAAAATTTGACATTGCTCACAACTTTTCAAAATGAACAGTATCATGATTTCATATTGCTCTTCCAAATTGTGAAAATTATTTTTGATGCATTACAACTTACTGAAACACTTTTACAGCATTAAGTTGTTCTTATCCCCAACTGGAAAATTCATTAGGCTGAAAGTGGCAGCAACAATAAGGCTAAGATGAATAGTAATGGCAATCAATCTTGATATATCAATGATTAAAACCGAACAAAATATATGGCTCGGGGACGTGAAAGGTCAAAGGTGATCGAACGCAAAGCAGAAACAGATTAGGTAGTGAAAACTAGCTAGAAGAAAATGTATTATTAAAGAAGTTTTGACGGCGCAATTGGAAGGTTCCGGCTTGAAATACTACTAGTTATAACTGGGGCCTCACGCGTCGCGCGAGGCTGTCCATACGCCCATGCATAATATATTGTACAAAAAAGCTGGATGAAATTAACTCATGACAAAAGAAAAGTTAAAAAAAAAAAGAAAGAAAAAGTAGTGTGACTGAAGTAGAGCAAGATTACAATCACATCTAAATATATCTAGCTATCATCAAAAGAACATAGCTAGTAATTATGATCCATGCTTTTCGTTCTAGCTGAAAGCGTCGATATTCTAATTGAATGCACTAAACTGGTCCAATTAGTGTGCGATGCCAAACAAGAAGCCGCCCATCCCAAGGATTTTACTGTATTGATAAACAACCACTAAAATTGATTGTAATCGCAATTTATTAAGCAACTACCCTGACGAAATGCAATAAACAAAACAAATAAAATGCTAAACACTAAAGATGGACAACAGTCAGGTGGTCAACAAAATAATACACTCAAAAATTAAGGATATCATCTCACAAAACGTGTGTGTATATATATACAGATCATGCTAAGTAAAAATATACATGAGTTCTAAAGATGTCTAGATGGTATTAAGTAGTGACAAAACAAGATTAGCAGGGCTAAGATTGTTGTTGGCTCTTCACCATACTGACATATAAACAGGCATTTCCTATTCAATATTTACATATTCTTTATTCAAAAATACAGAAGAGTAGAGTTATGTAGAAACTTTGATGCATTAGTAACAGAGTACGTTCACAAGGTCGTCCTTTGGTAATATCTGCATGTGTAAAGAATAAAAACAAGAACAATTTAATTCTATATAATTGTAAAAGCAACTGCTCAAGTTGTATTACGAGTACTAATTTAGCAAGATCAAGAGCCCACTCCAGCAACTATCTCCTTGGGGAGATAAATTTGATGGTCTAAAGGAAGGAAGTATAAGAGAGAAGTGTCAGGCTTGAAACCCCCAACTTACATTATAAAAAAAAAATAAAAGCAACTACGACCTTATTCCAGTCATCAAAATTAAAATGTGCATAAAATTTGGGAATTAAATAGCAACTTAGACATATGCGCTTGTGGCTATAGACACTATGCTTTAGGTGCTATATTTGTTGGCTGTAATCTTGGAAAGCCATATTAGGAGCACTAATTTTGCAGCTTCAAAAGACCATTTAAGCAACAATGATCGTATTCTAGTCATCAAAATAAATAGGTGAATTAATTTGGGAATTCAATAGCAGCTCGATCATATGCGCTTGTGGCTAAACAAATATCTGAACTTATAATCATTTTCTTAGATCTTGTCTTTCATCAATATCCTCCAAAAGAGGCCCATTGCAGAAGTTGTAAGGGTGGCTTTAGTTGACATACTAAAAATTAAAGGATGCCGGATGAGCTGAAAATTTGGAAGGCTAAGGCCATAATTGTCAATTCATAACTTGTCATCTGCTTGCTTGCTTGCTTGATTGCTATAGACACTATGCTTTAGATCCTAAATTTGTTGGTTATAATCTTGAAAACAATCCTGAACTGGGGAATTCTAAATATCTGTCTTATTAATACCAATGAAGATTTTTCTTTGGGTAAATTACTTATAACTCCCTTGTAGTTTCGTCTGTTGCCATATGAGCCCCCTAACGTTTCACAATGTCCATTTCATCCCATTATGGTTTTATGTAAAGTGGAAAGTGGACAAAATGTACAATTAGTTATGACATTTGTACCAAACACGCTCTAAAAGCGCGTGTGATAAAATCTTAATATCCATACAACCCCCTTATGATTTATATAAATATCTACTTTATCCCTCGTGATTTTACAATTATCCACACAATTCCCCTATACTTTTATATAAAGTGGTTAATCCATCTATTGATTTAACATTAAAATAAGGGCACTATTATCATTTCAATTAACAACATTACATAGGGTATTTTCCGTCATGTTTCTACTTTACATAAAATCATAGGGAGGTGAAGTGGATATTTTGAAAAGTTAGGAGGTTATGTGACAACAGTTGAAACCACAGGGGGTTATATGTAATTTACCCTTTTTCTTTCCTTCAAGCCTTTAAATGTCATTGTCTTTAAACTCAACTCTACTCAATTTTTCTTCTTTGATCGTTTATTAAAGAAAAAAATGAAAAGTCTTGCTTTATATGAATGCCTTTCTAAGGAAATTTGACTATCATTCCACCATGCCTCGTATGAATGAACATTTAAGCAACTAATCTTTCAGCTGCTCACATTTTCATTTCTTGTCAAAAATCAAGTAGAAACGCATAATATGGCACTAAAGATTTTCATCAAATCCACACGTTTTAAAAGGTATAACTTTGATTTGAGAAATTTGATTTCTTGCTCCACAATACCAAGCCTCATAAGTCATTTGAGCCTAAATGTCTCTGATGTAGTTCTTCAAATGATTTATATACTTGAATTTAAACTGATTAACTACATATTTTAATTAAATCAGTAGTCAATTCTGATGACATGTTAATCAAATAATAAAGCAACATTCTTGTACTTTATCAAATGGATTTCTAACATAGACTACAAAGCTATAGCAACTAGTTCTTTAAACTATGTGACTATAGTATTACGTTTGCTCGTAGTCTTGTGAACAAGCCCGCCAAAAAATAAATTAAATTGTCTCCGTTGCAAGTTTAACGTTGAAATAAAAATTTTCAAATCAATGCGGAGGCAAGTTTTATGCAGCAAAAGTCAAGGAAATTCAAATGATCTCCAATTCCGCGAATTTTATGAAAAAGGCATTTAACCGAACACTATTGGTGCAATAAAAGATAAATTTAGCTTTCATGAACTAAGTGAAGATTACTAGCATCCACTTGATGGATTAATTAATTTCACGCATAAAATTCTGTACTAAAAATTGTGAACATGGCAGTCCGATATATCACAAAAAAGATTTCAACTTTTGTTGGAAAATCTCTCCTTTGTTTTTCCTTTATGCAAATCCATTGCACCACAAGACGAAAGACGAGTAGGTGGTGGATAAATAGAGAATTTTCTATCCCCTAATCATCTTTCATGAAGATAGAAACAAATTGTATTAGTAAAAAAAATAGAAAAGGATACATGCCTGGCAAAGGTGAGAGAAAGTGTGAGGGCCTCAAAATTTATTATTTTAAATATTTTTATTATTATCATTAATTCGTTTGATTATTTTAATGTCGTACTCAAACATATTTTTCAGAAAATTTAAATGGAAATTCATTTTATTTTGGGTAAACCAATTTTATTTCACACTTATTTCCTTGTAGATTTTTAATATCCCGATTACCTTTTAAAATTCGCCCTTTTAGCATCAATTAGAGAGAAAATGAGAAAACATATTTTTCGAGGTAAAATTTCGGGCTATGAGTGAAGTAGCGATAGAAAGTAAAGATGATTACTCATAGGCTTAGATTTCAATCAAGGGATTAGAAGTGAATCATGAAAGGTGAGATTAAGTAGGGTTTTGAAACCTTAAAACCTAGTTGGACAAATTTCCCAAAAACTAGGATTTTAATCTTGCGATTGTTTTATCCATTTAATTTCCTCCGATTCACTTTAATTTTTCTCTTCTTTTCTCCCTCTTAACCTAGATTACTCCTTAATTTTCAGCCAAGAGAGCTAATTATATTTCCCTCTAAAATTGCTAGCAAATTCACTATTCCAAGTTGAACTTTTGACCCTTAAATTTGAGCTTTAAGTCTTGTCTTGCTTTCTCTCATTTAATCACTAAATTACCTCACAACCACACCATTCTTCTCTCTCTCTCTTGGCCGACTCCCCCCCCCCTCTCTTCCCCTAGAAATTTCATCATCTTCTTCTTCCATTTCTCTCCAAAATCATCCACAATCTTGCTATCATCTTGGCTCAAGCTCAAAGCTTTAGTGAAGAATCTTGTGGAGGAAAGTTCTTGGTGATTAAAGCTAGGACTCTTGGTGTTTTTCTAGCTACTTGGAAGGTAAACCCTTAAATTTTTCATCTTTGTTCATCTCTTAAATTTCCAAGCATGAAATTAGGTTTGGGTTGTTGAAGGGTTGCTAGAACCTTGACATTAGATAGTAGAATTGAGCTTTGTGTTGGTTTTGAAATTTTAAGTGGCTAAGCTTCTTTAAATTGCATTTGTTGATTATGGATGAAGTGTGGGCTCTTGGAACTTCCACAAATATGTGAATTTGTTTACTAGCATGATAAATGATGAAATGTGTGTGGATATATTGGCAATTATTGGCTTGATTTTGGGAAGAAAAACCTCCAAGGAAAACCGAGAGAGAGAGAGGGAAATAAGGGTCAAAAGTTGCTGTTTTTCCTTTAATTTTGTGACTTCATTTTTGCAGGCTTAGGGGCTTATTTTAATGCTTAAATGTTGAGGTTTAAGATGTTAAATTTTCCCACAAAAATCCCTTCAAAAGTTGTTGCAATAATGGTTGATAAGTGGGAACAAAATTTGGAAATTTTGGAGGAGCATGCTGTCCAAATTTTTGGGCTGTTTTAGTGCTAAAAATTGATAAAAGCTTCCATCATTTTTGACCATCATTAGGCCTAGGAAGGTTAATACTATCTTGGTTCCAAAAATTAGGGCAATTGGTGGTGATTTAGATGTGTTAGAGGAGATTAGATGAAGAAAACTAAAACTTCACAGGTTTGGATCAAATTTGCTGAGTACACTTTGGGCATTAAGAACACTGTCTTCCCGTGATATTTTTTGGCTAAATTTTGGTATGGGCATAATTTACATATATTAGAGTTAGTTTACCAAATTTTGTGATTTTTGAATAAGAATTCGTCACTCAAATGAGACCTAAAACCTGTCCTGCAAATCTGGAAATTCAGAAAAATCAGAGTGTGGAACCTGCCCAATTTGAACAACTATATTTTCTTACTTGAGAGTTGGAATCGAGTGCCGTCAGTGGCATTTAAAACTAGATTCATAGGTCTTTGAACTGTGTAAATTTTGGGGGTTAATTCATTTCCTACAATTTTTGAAAAATTTCCAAAGTTTGCTAGAAAACCAGCCTGTGCTGTCCTGTTTCTCACCGTAGCCGAATTTCAAACGAAAATCTGGGCAGTTTTTGTTTGAAATTTCATCATGGTGTCTTCTATAAAGTTTTAGAATTTTAAATGAAATTTCCAATGGTACCAAGTTTGCAAAATTTGGACTTATACAACTCAAGTTAGCTCAAGTTGGAAGTTTATTGAACCTACTCTTTCTTGAACTAGATTTGATCGATGAATTAGAAAACTTATTTCCGTTGTTCTTTAATTATTTTAGGGAGCGGTGCTGATTTGCAAATTGATCAAAACTTGGACTTCGAACCCTATTTTGTTGGTGAGTTTCCAATGCATGTTATTTACTTTAGTTAAATTCTTTGTGTGAACGTGTTATGTACTTGTTTACTGGAAATTGAGATTGTTGAACCACTCACTTAGGAAGGATATACTTTATTGCTTTCTTTTAAGTAGATTTGGTGACATAGTTGTTTTTGCATGTGTTTATACTTGTGGAGAAAGTGTTTATAAAACTACTCTTGGTCGCGTCCCTTGAGTTGTAAGTGTTAAGTGTTTGGATTGCGGGCCCGGTAAAGGGGGAAGTTCGGTGGAAGGAAATGGTTGTAAAGAGTAGTCTATTTGGATTGAAAAGTCGACGGAGTGTCGGCTACGTGAATTGATCGTGCATTGTGGACCTGAGCTCCTGAGAGCTCCTGTATCCTACTTGTGTGTTATGTGTTTTCTTTACTTGTTTTAAAATGTTATTTATCCTACTTTATGCCTGTGCATGTTTTTCTGGAAATTCACGAGCTTTTAGTTCACCCCCGTTCCCATTTTGTTTTTCCTTAACAGGTGACGAAAATCCAAAGATCTAGATAGGTCTAGTACCTGCTTTTGGCTTTTGTCCTGAGTTTAGAAGTATAAATTGTATTATCTTATGGTTTTTGTAATTTCGACTCGTGGGAATGTAATAAGCTATGGTTTGAAGCTTTAGGTGCTTTTGAGTTAACGATTGTACTTTAAGCTTAAATATTACTTTACAGTTTCCAATCTCACTCCTGATTTGAATTTTAGATTCATCCTTTAGTGTTAGTATTTTTGAATGCTTGAGTCCTGGCGAGAGCTAGGTAGGCAGCCCGCCAAGCCTTTGGTTAGCCTTAGGGGGAAGTGGGGCTGTCACAGGTGCTATCAGAGGCTAGGTTAGAGATTTATAAGGAAAATTTTAAAGTCCTTATTAGAATGGTTTCTTGTACTTTAAGTTTGATATTTTAGTAAAGCTGATAACTTTAAGTTTCTAACTTTACGTTGTGAATTATCTGTAGGAATGGAGAGTGGCAATGGCGTTCCCGGAGCTAATGGATACGAGCGGGCAACTAGGCCTATTCGATATAGAGTGGGGGGTAGTGGAACCCGACTCCAATATACTCCACGCTGAGGGGCCCTGAGTTGTGCATATAGGACGAGGTACACCTACCCAAATGCTGTAGTGCTATCTCTTGACGACGAGTGTCAGGAATTGATGGATGCCAATAGGTCTCCTCGAGAGGAGCTTGTAGGGATGGGGGATGTTTTGACATTTCGTCATGGCTGGATTCAGACATTGGAGGCTCAGGTCGAGGCCCTAGAGGCTCGGGTTGAGGATGAACGCGAGTGGGCTAGGGCCGCCCGTGATCAAGTTCAGAGGTTCAGGGCCCGACTTACTAGGGTAGCTGATGATGTCTAGGATCAGACTGCGAAGATTTTAGCTGACACCACTGCTTTGGTTGATGAGGTGGCCGCTGTAAATGCGAGTGCGTTTGTTGAGGAGCCTTTAGAGGAGGATTCTTCAGAGAAAGAGCCTTTTGAGTATGAGCCAGTTGAGAAGGACCCATCTGAGGAGGTCGAGCCTGTTAGGAGGATCCGTCCGAGGAGACCCTTTCTGGTGGTCCTGTGGAGGAGTAGGGTAGTTGTACTTGGGATATTAGGGTTTTAGTAACCCCCTTTTTGTATAAAGAAACCACTAGGGTGATTCTCGTCGCTGTGGGTACATGTTTATTTAACGCTTTCACTATTGTGTTTTTGTATAGTGAAATGGCCATTGAAAGCGACTTTTGTGTGCTCTTTTCTAATAAACATGCCACCGTGATGTAGTTGAATCTCTCGGTATATATATGTATGGAAATTTGGTTGGTTCTAGGAAATTCTCTCGTTAGTTCCAAAATTTAATTTGTTAATTGCTTATTTTATTTTGTGTTGTTTTATTCTATTCTATTTTGCCTTATTCTATTTTATTCTATTTTATCTCATTTTTCATCTCTTTTTAAAAATGTCTACCTTCTATAAAGACTATGGACGGTAGACGAGGCCGAGGTCGAGGTCGAGAATAAGGGTGTGGGGCAAGGCAACCCCTAAATGTGGGCGATGACCGAGGGTCGACAGTAGACCAAGATCAAGGGCAGGGAGTAGATTTCGAAGAACAAGTGGCAACTGCCATAAATTAGATGACGGGTATCTTGGCTCGTCTGGTGGACCAATAAGGTCGGGGTCCAGCTAATCAGCTTGGGGGCCATAAGGGTGGCGAGGACAGGGCTCTAGAACTTTTTCAAAAGTTCACCCAGCCTAAGTTCTTTGAGGAGCCCGATCCGGAGGCCGCTGAGGGTTGGCTGGATCAGATTACAGATATTTTCAGCACCTTGAACTATACCGAGGAGAGGCGGGTGTCTTTTGCCGCCTTTTAGTTCGAGGGACCAACTCGATCATGGTAGAACATGATTAGGGCAAAATGGGATAGAGATCAGATCCCTCGAACTTGGGAAAATTTCACTTGGGAGTTCTGTGCTAAGTTCCTCCCTCTCTTGGTTAAAGAAAAGTGGGAGGATGATTTTATTAAGTACCGACAGAGTCTTCTAAGCATCGCGGATTATGAGACGCAGTTTACTAAGTTGTCTAGGTTTGCTCCAGAGTTGGTGGCCATGGAGTAAAGGAGAATTAGACGCTTCGTCCAGGGATTGAATTTGGAGATTCAAGAAGGGCTAACAGCGGCACAGATTAACAGCTTTAGTGAGGCCATTGAAAAAGTCCAAAGGATCGAAACTGCAAAGGCTCAACTAAAGACCTTTCACGCTAGGAAAAGGAGCGCCCCTTCTAGTAGTCGGGGGCCTATAGATTCAAGTGCTCCGTCTTCCAAGTTTGGGAGAGGTTCGAATGGGGCTAGCGCCTCGGGAGTTTAAAGAGGGGTTTTTTCCCGAGGAGAGATCCCGAGGGTCAATTAGTGGTAGAGGACCAGCAAGGAGTACTCCACAAGGGAGCCAGACCTCGAACTCCGATCTTACATGTGGTTTCTGTGGGAGGCCAAATCACACCGCCAATGAGTGCTGGAAGAAACAAGGAAAGTGTTTGAAGTGTGGTAGTTCCGAACATCAGATATCTGCCTGTCCCCAACTCCGAGAGCGAGGTAGGGCCCAGAGATTGAATCTGAGCCAAGCGAGTGCGGTGGGGAATAAAACGAGAGTACCAGCTCGAGTTTATGTCTTGAATCAACAAGAAGTGCCTAAATCGATTGAAGTGGTCGAATGTACTATTCCCATCTTCCACCGCTTAGCTAGAGTTTTAATTGATCCTAGTGCATTGCATTCATTTGTTAATCCTACATTTATCTATGGTATAGACATAAAACCTATTAGATTACCCTTTGACCTAGAGGTTAGAACACCAATGAGGGATAAAAGTCTAATTACTAGTTTGGTGTATAAAAACTGTGAAGTGTGGATTGGAGAGAGCAAATTAATGGTCGACTTGGTGAGTTTGGATATTAAGCGATATGATGTGATTATTGGGATGGACTGCTTAGCTAAACACCATGCTAAAATGGACTGTAGGTTGAAGGTAGTGGAATTTTGCATCCCAGGGGAAGTGATGACGAAGGTGAGCCGGTGATGCACGTAGAGCAAGTAAAGGTGCCCTTGGGGCCACTGACGCGTGCTCGAGCCAAGCAAATGCGGGAGGCATTACAAATCCTCGTACGTGCGGTTCAAGTATCGGTTGGAGAACCTAGGACCATTGAAGGGCTCAATGAGTCGAGACAAGTCACATTACTTCAGGTCCTAGACAGGGGTCCAAGCCTCTGAGTCCTACGGCCCGTGGAGAAGTGCAACAAGTGGGTCAGCCAAAGAAACGTACAGAAAATGCGAGTCAAGAACCGAGCCGCGCGACATCACCTCGCGAATCCATACCTCGCGTTTCTTGATCAGAAGCCAAAGTTGTTAGATTTGCGGACCAATCCGCGAGCCATACATCACGGATCCGTATCGTGGATCCTTTTCGTTAATTTTGTAATTTTTGTTAATTTTTATAATTTTTGTAATTAAATTTAGTTCAGCCCATGGTTCACCCCAGAGAACCTTTGGCCGAACCCTGAGTTTAGAAGTGAGTTATCTAGCTATTAGTTAGGAGTATTTAAAACCATTTCTTCTGTACATTCATAAGTTAATTCAGATTATACAGAAAACCTTTGAGAGTCTCTCTCTCTTGCTTCTTGAAGCATTTCTTGAGTATCTTAGATCGTTCTAGGGTATTCGATCAGACTTATCAATCAAGGAATGCGCTAGGTTGTGGCGTCTCTACCATATCAAGGGATCGTTGACCGTGTGATCAACGGGTTCTTGATTTTTCCGCTGTGTCATTGAGTCCAAATGCAGATTTAACATTCTAGATCCATGGTAGTCTATACGGGCTTTGTCACATGTTGGCGACGTTCGTATCAGCTGGCATCAGAGCTAGTTGAAGGTTTGCATTATATCTATTTCCGTTGTTTTTGTTTATTGAAAATTTCGTGTTATTCTAGCCATCTAGGGTTTCTTATTGTTTGAGTTATTTTCCTTCTTGAGTCGTTATTCGTGTTGTTCAATCTAGTAGTCATCTACAATTTTTGGTTGTGTTGTGTTTGTGAAAAAATAAAATAAAATTTTCCGCCGCTACTGTTCATCGATACTGTAGCGTCGCTACTGTTCAAGCGGCGCAAGTTACTGTTCATCCAAAAAAAAAAATCTTGTGAATTGCTGATTGCCTGTGTTCTATTCTTGTTCAAGTCGTGGTTGTGTTGGATTGATAAAAAAAAAAAAAAGAGAGAGAGAAGAAGAAAAGATTCGAACATTAAAGAAAGAAAACAAGATCGAGTCTTTTTATTGAAAATTCTGAAAATCCAAAACAGCAAGAACCACAAGGGTCTTCTTTATTGAAAAAAAGAAAAGCCTACACTAGTTGGTGGCCTAGAAATTCTGGTCTACCACTTCACCAACTTCATCTTCAATCCGTGGGTATTGGGGAATTTGTTTTTGACGTCGTGTGAAAAATTTCTTGTACTCCCATGCAGTCATCCTTGGTTTGGTGTCGTTCTTTGGAACATCTTGGGTAACCCGTTGGGGGGGAGCCTGAGTTGGGTTCACAACTTCGCCATCAATCTTGCTTGATTCGTCCATAGTCCTTGTTTTTGTTGGTCTAAGTTGGTAGCGTTGTCTCTTCTCGTTTGGTGCTAGTCTGTGATTTATTCTTGTTGTTGCCGCACCTTTGAGTTTAAAATAGGGACAAATTGGTTCAATCCAATTCCAAGCACAAGTTGATCTAAGCCTCCAAGTCCAATTCCAAGTCCAAATCGGGTTGGTCATTGCAAGAAGTCCAATTGTGTCGTGTGTCTTCCTTTCCTTCTTGACCAGCCGACCTTCTCCCCTAAATTTTAGGGATTGAGTAGACCCCAACCTCTCCTTGAGGGTAGAGGAATCCGAGATTATCCCTCATCCTCATCCTTGTCTCCTACATTCTAGTGTCTCTTTCTTCATTCCAAACTCCTAAATTATCTCCTACCTCTTAGCCTTATCCCTTATCTTCTACATCAACTATCCTAATCCCAAAACACTTCCCCTCCCAATCTCTTAGACTCCAACCTCCAATCGGCCACCCCAAACCAGTTTCAGCCGCCACATAATCCCCATCAACCCTAGCTGCCCCTACAACCCAAATAAAACCCTAGCCACACAACACTAACCCTAGCCGCCCTTTTCACTCAAACAAACCCTAGCCGGTTTTCTCTCTCTTTCTTATCCTTCTCATTCTTCCTTTCTTTTCTCATTTGAGTCAACTTTCTTTTGGTGTTGTAGAGTGTTATCAACTCGCGTGTACTACATTGATTAGGTCGATCGTTTATCTAAGGAAATCTAATTTCTTCAAGATAAACCTTCAAGTGCTTGAGAGAGTAAGGTGAGCTCATTATCGAGTTGCATTGAGAGATACACGAGTGTTGAGCGTTAAACACTTCAGCGAGTGAGTGAGGAATTTACAACATAAAACTTGTATTGTCTTTGCTAACTTTTTGCAGGTTTACCTAAGAACATGTCGGAGGAAGCAACTATCTCTCAATCAAACAATGAAGCACTAATAGGGGCGTTCCATAAAATGTTAAAGCAATCCATGGATGCCCTAGAGCAAAGGATGGCGCGACTTGAGCTATCACAAGCTAAATCAAGTGCTGGACAAAACCAAACTCCCCATCAGGAGGAGTTTGCATCCAATAGTGAAGAAGAAGATTTCATTCGCCGTCCTAAGAAGGAATATAAGAAAACTGATGAAGGACTCAAAGGTGTCAAAATCAAGATTCCTTCATTTCAAGGGAAGTCAAATCTTGAAGCCTATCTGGAGTAGGAGCAACGCATTGAGATGGTGTTCGAGTGCCAGGAATACATGGAGGACCAGAAAGTGAAGTCGACACTGAATTCACGATTATGCAATGGTGGGAGTAGGGCGCATCGCTAGGGAAACGCAACATGGAGCGTCCAGTGAGTACCTGGGTCGAGTTACAAACCTTGATGAGGAAACGGTTCGTGCCCAACCACTACTACCGAGAGCTACACCAGAGGCTCCAAACCTTAGCCCAAGGAAACCGCAGTGTGGAGGACTACTTCAAGGAGATGGAGATCACAATGCTCCGAGCAGATGTCCAGGAGGATCGTGAGGCTACAATGGCGAGATTCCTCAATGGCTTGAGACCTGAAATTGCTGAGCTGGTAGAATTACAAACGTACGTGGATATACCCGAGCAAGTTGATAAAGCTTCCAAGATTGAGCGGAGGCTTAAGAGGAGGTACTACACCGCACCACCCATCTCGATCGGCGTGGAGGAGTAATCCCACTTTAGCTGGAACGACCTCGTGGGAAATCTCCAAATTTACCCCTAAACCAACCAAACAAGCTCCAAAACCTACTCCAAGGCCTCAATTTGATCCAGCCAAGCCTTGAAGTAAGGACAAGTGCTTCAAATGCCAAGGTTTTGGCCATATTGCATCTCAGTGTTCTAGCAAGCTAACCATGATCGTCCTTCCTGATGGAAATGTTGTATCTGAGGATGAGGACGAGTTTGTAGACATGCCACCGTTGACAGAAGAAGGTGGTGAATCAGAGGAAGAAGTGTTCGCCCCTGATGAGCAAGTGGGAGTGGCGCGTCGAGCTCTGGCGACGCACATCAAAAGGGATGATGAAGCTCAATGTGAGAACATTTTCTACATCAGGTGTCATATTAAAAGCAAAGTTTGCAGCCTCATTATAGACCCTGGGAGTTGCACCAACATGGCCAGTATAGTGATGGTAGAGCATTTATCATTACACACGATGCGACACCCTAATCCTTATCGTCTGCAGTGGTTGAATGAAACAGGAGACATCAAAGTCAACAGGCAAGTGGTGATCCCTTTCCGTATAGGGAAGTATGAGGACGAGGTGCTTTGTGATGTCATCCCTATGCAGGCATCTCACATCTTATTGGGAAGACCGTGGCAATACTGTGAGGGCCCGGAAAAATTTTTCCTAATCTATTTTAAATGTATTAATTTTTGTAAGTAGAATTTTATTTCTTTTAGCAAGTATATAAATTATTTTACCCTAAATTTATCCCGGAGACTTTAATCAAATAAGCGTAGAAATTATACGGGGTTCTAGATAAAACAAGTACCTAAAAATTGGGGTCAAATTGGAAGCATTTTAGCTTCATGCAATGAAACAACAAGTGGCAACTTCCTTGTGCCATTTGTCAAAAATCTTATAAAAAGACCATTTTACCCCTCATTTTCTAACAATTAACCATGCAACCTTGACCAATATATAAATCAAACCAAGACAAGAAAATCTGATCACTTGCCAATCTGAAATTTCTTTTCCTCCACTTCAGCCGAGAGCTCAAGCTCAATTCCTCCAAAAGTTCATCCTCTCAAACTCATTTCTCCCTCAAGCCTCACTTACCCTCCATCTCAAGATCAACCTAGCCTTAATTCCAGCCCCACCAACCTATGATCCTGAGCTAGAAGACCAGGAAGTTGAGCCTCAATCCCAAGTTTCAGCTTCAACCGAGAGCAAGCTGTTGAGTTGCAGCTGCACTTCTTCAACAAGGAAAAATCCAAGTTAAGCCAAGTAAAAGCTAGGGAAGGAAGCTGTAAGACCCTACACCAAGTACACCAAACAACCAAGGAAATATTTGGAGTTCATTGCTGCCAAAGGGAGGAAACAAACTGGTGGGAAACTAGGAGAACAACCGGCTGCCATCTGCTTTGTTTTGATCTTGCCAAACTGAAAATAGGAGGTAAATAATCTAGGAAACTCTTCTAAACACCTAGTAAAACATGGGATAATGCATGCATGTTAACCTTAGGCTTTAAAAGAAGAATTTCTGAGAGCATGCATGTTAGTTTTGAGTAAATCTACCAAGGAAAGTTTCTAGTTGCTGTTCGATGGTTCAAGCCTATATCTTTCCAGGATTTCAGTTGTTTTGGCAGCTTAAAACTTCAGCTTTTGTTGCGTGATTTCATGGATTAGATTGATGAATGTTATATTAAATCATGCACATGGATATTAGATGGTTGTTGATGATGGTTAAGGCTTGAAAGAAAATCCTGCTTGAACTCCCGTAGTGCTGGAAGAAAATTCCAGCAAAGCTGAAGTTTGTAAACATCTCATTTTCTTGCATGATATCTCTGTTTTGAAGCTAAAATTTCGATGACATCTTGTGTGCTCAAAGTATGATAGAAATCTGAGCTTGCATGTTGAATTTTACTGAAAATGAATCAAGTTTCATGGCTGGAATTTAGTTACTGCACTCTTGTAAGCTGTTTTGAGTTTTCAGCCTTGATCCATGGCTTGAATGTGTTGTTTGAGTTGGATAAATGTTTGAAAATGAGCTGGAATCTTGTTGCTAAGACTCTAACCTACTGCATGAAGAGTTTAAGCATGAGAACTTGCAATTTTAGCTAAGGAAATGACATGCACAAGGCTGTTTTGCAGCTAGCAGATTACTGCTGAAAATTTGATGAAGAACCCCAAAGCTGTTGAGACTTATTTACTGCTTTGTGCTGCTGATATGACTTGTATCTTATATATATATATGTATGCCTATCAGTTTTGGGTTGAAAATATAAGGTTTTAAGGGAAGAAAGACCGATTTCCTCCAACTATGTACGTTCTGGATTTTTGCAGGACTGCTTGAGCAGTCTGGGGAAAACAAGCACAATTTGATGTAGAAAAATCTGATTTGAGCTCTGTTTGTTGCGTTGGAAACTACATTCAGAGAAGTTTAAACTCCATAAATTTCAGAGTCTAATTCATTTTTTAAAAATCCCAGTAAATCTTCAAAGTTGGCTGAAATTCAAAACTGTTTTCATTCTCAGGTTTTAAAACAAAACTTTGAACCTATTTCACTCGAGCATTGTATTAAAATGCTGCTTGGCAGCCTATTTTGACTTGATCTTGCATATCTCCAGCTTTTCATGAATGCTTGATGAACTTGAATCACTCGGACCAAAAGTTGGAATCTTGAATTGATGAGCTTGAGCTTGATATTTCACTGCTTTGGTTAATACTTGACTACCTATTGCTATTCGTGCATGCCTTGATGTTTAACTGATAGTTGATGATGATGACCTAAGGTTTGATTTGCTGGGAACCAAACCAGACCTTTAACCACGTGGCTAAGTATTTAGAATTTCACAAAGTTTGCTCAAAACTTGCATTTTTCCAGAAATCAGTGAGCAAATCGGACCAAAATAGAATGCTTGTATCTCACAATTTATAAGTCCAAATCAGGTACTGTTAGTGGCATTTGAAACTAGATCCAAAGAGCTTCGATTCGGTACCTCACATGCGTCATAACTCATTTTCTACACGCCGTGGCAAACTGATGAATATTGCTGAAAATCAAACCTGCGAATGTTCTGGAAATGATGGTTTCGAAACTTAATGGCCAAATTTGAATGATTTCTGATCTGAATTGTTTTCGATGTTCTCTGAAAAAATAAAGAACTATGAATCTAGTTTTTAACGGTTCCAAAATCATGCAATTCGCACGAGTAGAACTCTCGATTCGATTTTTGAAAGAAACTGTGGCAAAACTGGTTTTTACGCGATGCACCTTATGAAACTTTCATTTACAACATTTGGTCATTTGACTAAAACTTTAACTTTCACAAACTCAAATTCAGACATATAAAACTTGTTTTAATCCCGTAGAGGTATTTGTTCATTAGCAAGACCAAAACGGGTAAAACGGAATCAAATTGTCTCTCAAACCAATTAAAATTATGAAAAACTCGTTTTGTACTATGACAAAAGAACTAAACCTCCGTTAGTTAATTTTCTAACTAAGGCAAACTATTTCTAAATTATTCAAAGGTGATACATTCCGTTATCAAAACTCTTTTAGTGTATCAATTACTAAATTTGTTAAACCCGAATTTCCTCAAACTCTCGAAACTTACTCATATTTTGGTTAAACCTAAATACATCCTTGCTTTTCATAAAAGAAATGAATTGGTCAAAATTGATTTTTGTAATTAGAAATTGATATAGTAATTATGTACCTCAGGACCCGTCGGTGATACAAACGAGAGCTTTGAGACCAAGGATTTCGATTCACCTACTCAACCTTGACCAAACTAAGGTGAGGGTTCCTATTTGTTGCTACTTAATCCTTGTTGCTAGGTATTACTTGTTATTGTATGACTGGTTTCTAAATGTGATTTATCGTTGAATGATTGAAACTAGGGTTTTATGTAAAGTGAGTTTTATTGCTTAATTTGACTCAACGTGCTTAGGTGGTTTAGTATGTTTTGTTTTTAAAAACAATAAAATTTGTTTTCTTTTCGAGGCTTGAGGTGAAGAGGCTGGCCTTCAAGGCCCCCTCGCCCCTAAAGGTTGGTGCACTCTCCTAAGGGGGCTCGAGGTTGAAATTGATTGTTAGTTGTCCCTCGCCTCTAAAATAATAAACTAAACCACTGTACCTGTGCTTGTACATGTCAACTGTGCATGACCTGTTGGCCGTAGGGATCCCAAACCCCAGAGGCGAGTCGGCCTATTCCGAGGAGGCAGTAGGGCTTGGTCGGGTACGTCGACGGACCCTGGGTCCTGTTTAAATGTTACCTCGAGTGTACACCACATCCTGATTGTTTGGTTTTCGGATCCGAAGTTGGGTGAAAAGGGGTTGGAGAAAAAAAAATGATGACCAGAGTACTGCAGACTCTGTTTTCTTCTCCTGAGATTGATATGCTGCTGTTGATTGTTTGATTGGGCGGGCTAAGTGCCACGTTCAACCACCTCTAGAGCCGCATCAATCCATTGTTATCGCGGATCTGTTCACGATTGATTGGCTCAATGAGCACCATGATTGTTACTTGTTTTGAAACCCGATATTTGGAAAAGAAACTACATTTTACGACTTTCCTTAATTGGAAACTTTACCGTACTTGAAAACTGGTCCTATATGAACATTAATGTTTTACTAAAGCTTGTTATGTCTATGTGCTTAATTGCTATGTGTTTTCGGACTCTCACTGGGCTTTAGAAGCTCACCCTATATATTTTCCCTTCCCAGAATTTTCAGGGTTTTAGATCGGGTGCGGAGGCCAGACCGAGACCAGATCTAGTCTTTTGAAGTTTGTTTGGTGTAAAAATCTTTCCAGTTGATGACTTTTGGGAAACAATTCCTGTGAATTACCTTTTGGATTATTATGTTAAGGGTTTGTAGTATGAACTCTGGTGGTTGATTTGATGTATTAAGTTGAACCAATCGCGATGGTTGTATCTTTTAACATAAACCATGGTTAGAATGAATTTGACCGACTGAGTCATGGCGAGAGTTAGGCAGGCGTTCTGCTGATACCCTAGGGTACGCCCTAGGGAGAGGTGGGGCCGCCACAAATACGACAAGAGAAATACACATGACGGCTTCACCAACAAGTACTCCTTCATGCACAACAGCAAAAAGGTGACTCTTGTTCCCCTTACACCCGAACAAGTGCATGAAGATCAAGTGCGTCTACAACAGGAACATGAACAGGAGATGGCCAAGAAAAAGACCAAAGCTCAGCCCAACGCACCACCTAAGAGACCAGCGGCCATCCAAGAGTTGGCCAAAGTGGAGAAGAAGACAACTTTGCTAGCACGAAACAAGGAAGTTCGCAAAACTCTACTTGCTAAGCAAGTTGTTTACATTTTGTACAGTAAAGAAGTAATTTTGCTATTTACTGAGTCTTTGAGTCAATTACCTCATGATATTACTTCTTTATTGCAGGAATTTGAAGACGTTTTTCCTGATGAGATTCCCGATGGACTTCCACCAATTTGAGGGATCGAGCATCAAATAAATTTTGCCTCAGGAGCGTCTCTACCCAACAAAGCAGCTTAAAAGATGGGTCCCGAAGAGACCAAGGAAATCTAACGTCAAGTAGAGGAGCTGCTTGCTAAAAGATGGGCTCGAGAGAGCATGAGCCCGTGTGCTGTTCCCGTCATTCTCGTGCCAAAGAAAGAGGGCACGTGGAGGATGTGCGTGGACTGCCGTGCCGTAAACGCCATTACAGTTAAGTATCGTCACCCTATTCCACGTTTAGATGATATGCTTGACGAACTGTATGGTGCAGTCATCTTCACCAAGATAGATCTCAAGAGTGGATGCCACCAGATTCGAATGAAGGAAGGTGACGAGTGGAAGACGGCATTCAAGACCAAGTATGGCCTATACGAGTGGTTAGTCATGCCGTTTGGCTTAACTAACGCTCCCAGTACGTTTATACGATTGATGAACCATGTTCTCAGGTCATTCTTAGGTAAGTTTGTGGTTGTTTACTTTGATGACATCCTGATCTACAGCCGCAGCCCTAAGAAGCACGTACACCACGTGCGAACTGTCCTTGAAGTGCTACGTAAGGAAAGGTTATTTGCCAACTTCAAGAAATGCATTTTCTGTACTAACGAGTTGATCTTTCTTGGTTATAAAGTTAGTGCACAGGGCATACAGGTGGATGAAAGCAAGGTAAAAGCCATCAATGAGTGACCCGTGCCCAGAAATATGAGTGAAGTCCGAAGCTTCCATGGACTGGCGATTTTTTATCGTCCCTTTGTAAAAGACTTCAGCTCAATTGCTGCCCCTTTGACTGCAATTATCAAAAAAGATGTCAAATTTGAGTGGGGCGATACACAGGATAAGGCGTTCCAACTCCTTAAACACAAACTCACACATGCACCTATATTGTCCTTACCAAGTTTTGACAATACTTTTGAGGTTGAGTGTGATGCTTCTAGTGTAGGAATTGGAGCAGTCTTGATCCAAGAAGGAAGGCCAATTGCTTACTTCAGCGAGAAGCTGAACGGTGCTGCCCTGAACTACTCCACATATGACAAGGAACTCTACGCACTCATCCATGCTTTGGAGACCTGGCAACATTACCTATGGCCTAAGGAGTTCGTCATCCACACTGACCATAAGGCGTTAAAGCATCTTAAGTCTCAACAAAAGTTGAGCAAGAGACATGTCAGGTGGGTCACGTTTGTGGAGACCTTCCTATACGTCATCAAGTATAAGGCTGGCAAGACCAACGTGGTTGCTGACGCGCTCTCTCGACGCTATGCCCTAATTGCCATACTTGATGCCAAGCTTTTCGGGTTCCACATGCTCAAGGAACTGTACGACACCGACCAGGATTTCTCTGACATCTACAAGCAATGTTCTAGGTCGGGTCAAGGTAAGTTCTTTATCCATGACGGATTTCTTTATTATAACCACAAATTATGCATTTCGTCGTGAGTTACTAACTCGTGAGGCTCACGGAGGAGGTTTGATGGGACACTTCGGTGTCACCAAGACTCTGAGCTCGTTATAGGAACATTTCTATTGGCCACGGATGCGCCGAGATGTGGAATGAGTAGTTGCTTGCTGTACCACCTGCCACCGCGCCAAGTCGAGACTTCAACCCTTCGGTTTGTATACCCCCTTACCTATCCCTTCTGCACCGTGGGTTGATCTTTCCGTGGATTTTGTTCTTGGTTTGCCTAGGAGTAAAAAAGGTCATGATAGCATTTATGTTGTGGTTGATCGTTTTTTCAAAATAGCCCATTTTATTCCCTGTCATAAAACGGATGACGCTGTGCATGTAGCTGATCTTTTCTTTAGGGAGATTGTCCGTTTGCATGGCATTCCTAGGACAATAGTGTCCGATAGAGATGTAAAATTTCTGTCTTATTTCTGGAAGACATTGTGGGGGAAGCTGGGAACTCAGTTGCTCTTTTCTACATCCAGCTACCCACAAACTGATGGCCAAACTGAGGTTGTTAACCGCACACTATCCACGTTACTTAGAGCCATCATTAAAAAGAATTTGAAAACTTGGGAGGAGTGTTTACCACACGTCGAATTTGCATATAACTGTACCGTGCATAGTGCTACTCATTTTTCCCCTTTTGAGGTTGTTTATGGTTTTAATCCACTACTCATTTGCCTATGTCGGAGCATACTAATCTGGATGGCAGGAAAAAGGTAGCATTCGTGAAGTCCCTTCATCGCCAGTGCGCCAACATTGAGGCTGACCGCTAGCACCTTAGACATACAAATAAGGGACGACGTAAGATGGTTTTTGAACCAGGAGACTGGGTTTGGCTACACTTGCGTAAGGAACGCTTCCCCGTGCAATGCCGCAACAAGCTTCTTCCCCGTGGAGACGGTCCTTCCCAAATTGTGGAGCGTGTTAATGACAATGCCTATAAGCTCGACCTACCTGGGGAGTACAATGTCTTCGCTACCTTCAATGTTGCTGATTTGAGTCCCTTCCTTGCAGATGAAGAAGATGATTTGAGGATAAATCTTTTCCAAGAGGAGGAGAATGATGACGAAGGTGAGCCGATGATGCACGTAGAGCAAGTAAAGGTGCCCGTAGGGCCACTGACGCGTGCTCGAGCCAAGCAAATACGGGAGGCGTTACAAACCCTTGTATGTGCGGTTCAAGCATCTGTTGGAGAACCTAGAACCATTGAAGGGCTCAATGAGTTGAGACAAGTCACATTACTTCAGGCCCTAGATAGGGGTCCAAGCCTCTGAGTCCTACGGCCAATGGAGAAGTGCAACAAGTGGGCCAGCCAAAGAAACGTCACGCGAAGTCGCTGAACCGAGCATGCTGATATCACCTCGCGAATCCATACCTCGCGTTTCTTGATCAGAAGCCAAAGTTGTTAGATTCGAGGACCAATCCGCGAGCCATACATCGCAGATCCGTATCGCGGATCCTTGTCGTTAAATTTTGTAATTTTTGTTAATTTTTATAATTTTCGTAATTAAATTTAGTTCAGCCCATGGTTCACCCCAGAGAGCCTTTGGCCGAACCCTGGGTTTAGAAGTGAGTTATTTAACTATTAGTTAGGAGTATTTAAAACCATTTCTTATGTACATTCATAAGTTAATTCAGATTATACAGAAAACCTTTGAGAGTCTCTCTCTCTTGCTTCTTGAAGCATTTCTTGAGTATCTTAGATCGTTCTAGGATATTCGATCAGACTTATCAATTTAGGAACGCGCTAGGTTGTGGCGTCTCTACCATATCAAGGGATTATTGATCGTGTGATCAACGGGTTCTTGATTTTTCCGTTGTATCGTCGAGTCCAAACGCAGATTTAACCTTCTAGATCCATGGTAGTCTATACGGGTTTCGTCACAGGTTGGCGACGTTCGTATCAGGAAGCAACTATGAGGTTGAATGTTAAGGGAAGATTAGTTTCATCAGCTCTCATTTCTGGGATTAGAGTTAGAAAATTATTGAGTAAGGGGGCTCAAGGGTACCTGGCTTTTCTTATAAACCCTCCGAATGATAAAGTGAGATTGGAAGATGTACCGATTGTTAAAGATTTTCCTGATGTATTTCCGGAGGAGTTGGAATCTTTGCCCCCTGAGTGGGCAATAGAGTTTAAGATTGATCTAGTACCTGGAACGGCGCCAATTTCTAAGATCCCCTATAGAATGGCTCTGGACGAGCTTAAAAAGTTGAAAGTGCAACTACAAGATCTTTTGGAATGGGGATTCATTAGGGAAAGTGATTCTCCGTGGGAAGCACTGGTTTTGTTCGTTAAAAAGAAAGGTAGTAGTCTAAGGCTATGTATAGATTATCGGGGGTTGAACGAAGTGACAATCAAGAATAAGTATCCCTTGCCACTCATCGATGAGTTATTTGATCAGTTGCAAGGGTCAGTGGTATTCTCTAAGTTAGATCTCAGGTAATGGTACTACCAGTTGAGGATTAGAAAAGAGGATGTACCGAAAACGGCTTTTAATTCGAGGTACGGGCACTTTGAGTTTGTAGTGATGCCCTTTGGGTTGACTAATGCTCCGGCCGCATTCATGGATTTGATGCAATGAGTATTTAAACCTTACTTGGATCAATTTGTCGTGATTTTCATTGATGACATACTAGTGTATTCTAAGACCCAAGAGGACCATGCCAAATACCTGAGCATTGTATTACAAACCCTCCGAGAGTACAAGTTATTTGCAAAGTTCAGTAAGTGTGAATTTTGGTTGGAGGATGTACCTTTTCTAGGGCATAGAATTTCCAAGGACGGGATTGCAGTTGACCCGGTTAAAGTGGAAGCTATTACTCATTGGAAACGGCCTGAGAACCCGACTGAGGTTACAAGTTTCTTAGAGCTAGCTGGTTACTATCGTCGGTTTATTCAGGATTTCTCAAGAATTACTGGGCCTTTGACGGACTTGACTAAGAAATATGGAAAGTTTGTTTGGAGCCCTAAGTGTGAGGAGAGGTTTCAAGAATTGAAAAACCGGTTGACTGAGATTCCGATTTTAACCTTACTTGATGGCAAAAAAGGATTTGTGGTGTATTCAGATGCCTCTAAGGATGGGTTGGGTTGTGTTTTGATGCAAAATGGAAAAGTCATAGCATATGCCTCTAGGAAGTTGAAACCTCATGAGCAGAACTACCCAACTCACGACTTAAAATTGGCGGCGGTTATCTTTGCTTTGAAGAAGTGGAGGTACTATTTATACGGAGTAACTTTTGAGGTGTTCACGGATCACAAGAATTTGAAATATTTGTTCTCTCAAAAGGAATTGAACTTGAGGCAAATGAGATGGGTAGAGTTCCTAGAAGACTATGATTGCTCAATAAAGTATCACCCTGGAAAGGCAAATGTCGTGGCTGATGCGTTAAGTCGCAAGGCTCAAGTAGCGGGGTTAATAGTGAAAGAATGGAAAATGTTGAAATAAGTGAACGAGTGGAAACCTTGCTTAGGGACGCAAAAGGTTATTTTTGGGAATGTGAAACTAAGGTCTCCATTGTTGGAACGGATCAAGGAGGCACAGTCAAAAGATCCCGTAGTGCAGAAATTTCTGAAGAAAGTACAAAAAGAGGAAACCCGAGACTTTAAGATAGGGCCAAAGGGTGTATTGAGGTTCCAAGAAAGGATAGTAGTGCCAAATAATGAAGTATTAAGAAAAGAGATTTTAGAAGAAGCACATCGGTCCAAGTATACCATCCATCCTGAGAGTAATAAAATGTATCAAGATCTAAAAGGGTTGTACTGGTGGGATGGTTTGAAAAAAGAAGTAGCCAAGTATGTGCAGACGTGTCTTATTTGTCAACAGGTTAAAGCTGAGCATTAAAAACCTTCAGAGCTTTTACAACCTTTAGAAATTCCCGAATGGAAGTGGGAACACATTACCATGGATTTTGTCACTGGTCTGCTGAGGAGTCAAAAAGGACACGACGCCGTATAGGTAGTAGTAGACCGACTCACGAAATCTGCACATTTTCTACCAGTGAATATGAGGTATCCTTTGCAGAAATTGGCCAAACTTTATTTGGATGAGATAGTCAGGTTGCATGGGATTCCAGTAAGTATTGTCTTCGATCAAGACCCTAGGTTTGTTTGAAGGTTTTGGCAGAAGTTGCAAGAGACTTTGGGAACTAAGTTAAAGTTGAGTACAGCCTATCACCCTTAGACAGATGGCCAGTCTGAGAGGACAATTCAGACTTTAGAGGACATGTTAAGATCTTGTATAATGGATTTTGGAGAAAGTTGGAGCCAATACATGACACTAGTCGAATTCGCATACAATTATAGTTATCATGTTTCAATTCAAATGGCACCCTATGAGGCACTCTATGGGAGAAGATATCGATCACCGATTCATTGGGATGAAGGGTGAGACAAAGGTTCTTAACCTGACTGCTATACCTTGGA
Source organism: Gardenia jasminoides (assembly GCA_013103745.1). Classification (NCBI taxonomy): domain Eukaryota; kingdom Viridiplantae; phylum Streptophyta; class Magnoliopsida; order Gentianales; family Rubiaceae; genus Gardenia; species Gardenia jasminoides. The sequence continues at coordinate 27,681,489 of CM023101.1, read as the reverse complement.
TTAAGGAAGCCTATGAGAAAGTGAAGTTGGTTAGAGAAAGGTTTCAAACAGCTCAAAGTCGGCAAAAGAGCTACGCAGATAATAGGAGAAAAGATTTGGAATTCGGGGTAGGTGATAAGGTTTTCTTGTGGGATAAACCAGTGAAGAGTGGAGTAGTGTCTAAAAAAGGAAAGAAATTGAAGCCGAGGTACATTGGACCATTTGAAATTCTCAAACGGATTGGGAAAGTGGCTTATCAGTTAGATTTACCCGCCAGCATGTCTAAAATTCACAATGTCTTTCATATCTCGATGCTTAAGAAATATCACTCAGACCCGAGCCATGTATTGCAATTAGACGAGTTTGAGATGGATGAAACGCTCTCATATAAGGAAAAGCCTGTGAAGATTCTCGATCGAGAAGTAAAGGACTTGAGGACGAAGAAAATTCCTTTGGTTAAGGTCCTATGGAAAAATCACGACATCGAGGAGACGACTTGGGAAGTGGAAGAAGAAATGCGAGAAAAGTATCCGTATTATGTCTAACAATGTGAAAATTTTGAGGACAAAATTCTTTTAAAGGGGGAAGGATGTGAGGGCCTCAAAATTTATTATTTTAAATATTGTTATTATTATCATTAATCCGTTTGATTATTTTAATGTCGTACTCAAACATATTTTTCAGAAAATTTAAATGAAAATTCATTTTATTTTGGGTAAACCAATTTTATTTCACACTTATTTCCTTGTAGATTTTCAATCTCCCATTTACCTTTTAAAATTCGCCCTTTTAGCATCAATTAGAGAGAAAATGAGAAAACAAGTTTTTCGAGGTAAAATTTCGGGTTGTGAGTGAAGTAGCGATAGAAAATAAGGATGATTACTCATAGGCTTAGAAGTCAGTCAAGGGATTAGAAGTGAATCATTAAAGGTGAGATTAAGTAGGGTTTTGAAACCTTAAAATCTAGTTGGACAAATTTCCCAAAAATTAGGATTTTAATCTTGCGATTGTTTTATCCATTTAATTTCCTCTAATTCACTTTAATTTTTCTCTTCTTTTCTCCCTCTTAACCGAGATTACTCCTTAATTTTCAGCCAAGAGAGCTAATTATATTTCCCTCCAAAATTGCTAGCAAATTCACTATTCCAAGTTGGACTTTTGACCCTTAAATTTGGGCTTTAAGTCTTGTCTTGTTTTCTCTCATTTAATCACTAAATTACCTCACAACCACACCATTCTTCTCTCTCTCTCTTAGCCGACTCCCCCCCTCTCTTCCCCTAGAAATTTCATCATCATCTTCTTCCATTTCTCTCCAAAATCATCCACAATCTTGCTATCATCTTGGTTCAAGTTCAAAGCTTTAGTGAAGAATCTTGTGGAGGAAAGTTCTTGGTGATTAAAGCTAGGACTCTTGGTGTTTTGCTAGCTACTTGGAAGGTAAACCCTTAAAATTTTCATCTTTGTTCATCTCTTAAATTTCCAAACATGAAATTAGGTTTGGGTTGTTGAAGGGTTGCTAGAATCTTGACATTAGGTAGTAGAATTGAGCTTTGTGTTGGTTTTGAAATTAAGTGGCTAAGCTTCTTTAAATTGCATTGTTGATTATGGATGAAGTGTGGGCTCTTGGAACTCTCACAAATATGTGAATTTGTTTACTAGCATGATAAATGATGAAATGTGTGTGGATATATTGGCAATTATTGGCTTGATTTTGGGAAGAAAAACCTCCAAGGAAAACCGAGAGAGAGAGAGAGGGAAATGAGGGTCAAAAGTTGCTATTTTTCCTTTAATTTCATGGCTGCATTTTTGCAGGCTTAGGGGGTGATTTTAATGCTTAAATTTTGAGGTTTAAGATTTTAAATTTTCCCACAAAAAGCCCTTCAAAAGTTGTTGCAATAATGGTTGATAAATTGGAACAAAATCTAGAAATTTTGGAGGAGCATGCTGTCCAAATTTTTGGGCTGTTTCAGTGCTAAAAATTGATAAAATCTTCCATCATTTTTGACCATTATTAGGCCTAAGAAGGTTAATACTATCTTGGTTCTAAAAATTAGGGCAATTGGTGGTGATTTAGATGTGTTAGAGGCGGTTAGATAAAGAAAACTAAAACTTCACAGGTTTGGATCAAATTTGCTGAGTACACTTTGGGCGTTAAGAACATTGTCTTCCTGTGAAATTTTTTGGCTAAATTTTGGTATGAACATAATTTATATCTATTATAGTTAGTGTACCAAATTTGGTGATTTTTGAGTCAGAATTCGTCACTCAAATGAGGTCTAAAACCTGTCCTGCAAATCTGAAAATTCAGAAAAATCAGAGTGTGGAACCTGCCCTGTTTGAACAACTATATTTTCTTACTCGAGAGTCAAAATCGAGTTCCGTCAGTGGAATTTGAAAGTAGATTCATAGGTTTTGAACTGTGTAAATTTTGGGGGTTAATTCATTTCCTACAATTTTTGACAAATTTTCAAAGTTTGCTGGAAAACCAGCCTGTGCTGTCCCGTTTTTCACTGTAGCCGAATTTCAAACGAAAATCTGGGCAATTTTTGTCTGGAATTTCATCATGGTGTCTTCTACAAAGTTTTAGAACTTTAAATGAAGTTTCCAACGGTGCCAAGTTTGTGAAATTTGGACTTATACAACTCAACTTATGATTTTTCAAATAATTCTACTCAAGTTGGAAGTTTATTGAACCTACTCTTTCTTGAACTAGATTTGATCGATGAATTAGAAAATTTATTTCCGTTGTTCTTTAATTATTTTACGGAGTGGTGCTGATTTGTAAATTGATCAAAACTTGGACTCCGAACTCTACTTTGTTGGTGAGTTTCCAATGCATGTTATTTGCTTTAGTTAAATTCTTTGTGTGAACGTGTTATGTACTTGTTTACTGGAAATTGAGATTGTTGAACCACTTATTTAGGGAGGATATACTTTATTGCTCTCTTTTAAGTAGAGTTGGTGACATAGTTGTTTTCGCATATGTTTATACTTGTAGAGAAAGTGTTTATAAAACTACTCTTGGTCGCGTCCCTTGAGTTGTAAGTGTTAAGTGTTTGGATTACGAGCCCGATAAAGGGGGAAGTTCGGTGGAAGGAAATGGTTGTAAAGAGTCGTCTACTTAAATTGGAAAGTCGACGGAGTGTTGGCTACGTGAATTGATCGTGCATTGTGGACCTGAACTCCTGAGAGCTCCTGTATCTTACTTGTGTGTTATGTGTTTTCTTTACTTGTTTTAAAATGTTATTTATCCTGCTTTATGCCTGTGCATGTTCTTTTGAAAATTCACGAGTTTTTAACTCACCCCCGTTCCCATTTTATTTTTTCTTAACAGGTGACGAGAATCCATAGACCTAGATAGGTCTAGTACCTGCTTTTGGCTTTTGTCCCGAGTTTAGAAGTATAAATTGTATTATCTTATGGTTTTTGTAATTTCGACTCGTGGGAATGTAATAAGCTATGGTTTGAAGTTTTAGGTGCTTTTGAATTAACGATTGTACTCTAAACTTAAATATTACTTTACAGTTTCCAATCTCACTCCTGATTTGAATTTTAGATTAATCCTTTAATGTTAGAATTTTCGAATGCTTGAGTCCTGGCGAGAGTTAGACAGGCAACCCGCCAACCCTTTGGTTAGCCTTAGGGGGAAGTGGAGGTGTCACAGAAAGTGGAAGTGTTTGGAGACATGGGTCCGAACGGTGGTTAGAAAAACTGTTCGGATCGATTTTGTACAAATGCATAAGATATAATTCTATTTCCACATTGTATAACTCATTTTCAACAACGTGTAACTATAGAACAAAATTTTATAAGGACAGCACATAGTGTGAAAAATGATTTACAACATATAATTTGGACCTTACATTTTTTTTTTGCCAAATCTTGCCATGAACCGGTTCCTGCCCCCCTTTCTAAGTGTTTGTTAGTTACTGTCAGTCTGGAGACAACAGATGAGGGAAAGGACAAAAAACCAGCTCCACCTTATCTAGGTAAGAATGAAACGATAAGGGTACTGTAGTCAAAGAAGGTAATCCGGTCATATTAAATTGCCATTGCCATTGCTCAAAATTACAACAATTGCCACAACAGAAAGGGTCCAATAAACACCAGAAGAGGGGCACAATCATTTCAACCCAATTCGAATGTCAATTGTAAACTAAGATGCGCAATTTATGGGTAAAGGCTCACAGATCTTTTTTTTCTTTTTTGTATAATCAAGTTGGATAAATGAATGTTACTCGCCCAACCCCTATACAAGCCTCTTTAGGCTCCCCCTCCCCCATAGAGTAGGAGTAGGTTAGATAGTTGTCGATTGACAAAAAAAAAAAAAAAGAATGTTACTCTTTAACTTTTCAAGATATATCTTTTTTATTTTACTTTTCCTTGTTTCTTAAATTTTAGTTCTAAAACCTCGAAGTATTTAGGGGGTGTTTGGTAAATAAGTTTCAACTTCCACTATGGGTTTCAAATTCAATTATGCCCATATAAAATGTTTGATTAGGGTCAATGGGAATAAATTAATGGGAATGATAGATCTCTTCTATGGGTTTTTTGATTACCCATATGTTACTAGGAAATCATCTTAGTTGCCATCTTATTCTTCTTAAATCATTTTAATTACCTTTTATTCTCATTAAATGCAAAAATAAGAAAAAATGCTACTGTTTCAACAAATGGAAAGAAAAAGAAAAGAAAAAAAGAAACAATGAAAAAGAAAAATAATAAATTATAAAATCCATTCCACATTAACAAATATACTGTGGGTTTTCATCAAAACCCATTATCATTGACCACTCTATGATACCGATGGTGATAGTGATAGTGGAATTCGAACCAAACAGCTCCTTATTTTATAGCTTAAATTATTGGAAAATCAAGTTGGATAAATGAATGTTACTCTTAACTTTTTAAGATATAACTTTTTTGTTTTGCTTTTTTTTTTTGTTTCTTAAATTTTATTTCTAAAACCTCAAAGTATTTATTTTACAGCTTAAACTATTTTTTTGAGCAAAATTTTAAAGCTTATAGTATATTTTCCCAGGAGATGAAAAGATCATCCAAATGTAGAACACACATATATTAAGTTCCACAAACTATCAACTGAAGTAACATACATAATTAAGCCTAGAGGTGGTTTTCAAATTGTCCTGTTCAGATATTTTTCTTAGAAATTACTGAATCTAGGTAAAACTATGTCAAATCCCTTTTGGTTTTGTTATGTGCAAGTCAAAGGAAAGAAGAAACCAAACATATGGCTACTGATTAAGATCTGATAATTTTTTTTTGACATTAAAAAAAAAAAATCACACATAACATTTTTCCAAAAAGAATAGATATGTAAAAATCACGTATAACGTTTTCCCCAAAAAATCACATATAACGTGCGACTTTCGCTTGCTAACACGCATCTAACATGGCCCCATCCCAAATGCAGTTCCTTGCCTGGATCCGATAAACAGCTCTAATTCATGTAAAATGCCGATTCTAGTAGATTCTTTCAGTTTTTTCACCAGCCTTCATTCTTTTCATTGCTTCCCTTTTGGTTTTTACACTAGAAGACTGCGCCGACCACCAGCCGACCATCGCATCATTTTCCACGAATTTCCTTCTCCAATTTCCACCGATGTCTCAGAAAATGAAGAAATCTGCAAGCAAACGGCCGGAACACGTATTTCACCAATTTCCACTAACTATTTTGTTTCTTTTTTTTTTATCCTCATTTTAATTATTATTTTCATTCCTTGAAAATTTTTTCCTTTTTTGTTTTATGATCATTTTAATTATTATTACCATTCCTTGATTCCTTGAAAAGGATGTGAGACAGATGTTCTGAGAGAATTGCCGGGAAGTGATTTCACCAATTTCCACCAACTATTTTGTTCCTTTTTTGTTTTATCATCATTTTAATTATTGTTATCATTCCTTGAAATTTTTTCCCTTTTTTGTTTTTTGATCATTTTAATTATTATCATTCCTTGATTCCTTGAAAATTATGTGAGCCAAATGTTCTGTGAGAACAGATCTCATAAATGTTGACTCTCAAATACTTGCATCTGATATATCAGCTGCAAGGCCTGGCAACAAGGGATGAATTTGTCTTCAGTTTTGCTCATGAGAGGAGCATACTTCTTGTTATGCTTACATCAGGTATTGGACTTTATACAAATCCCCGTTTTTAAAAGATTTTGGATGCTAATAACTTCTAACAATTGGATTTTCTTTTCAATGATATATTGCATCCTTTTCTATTCTTGGCAAATTAAATATTGTACAACTATCAGTTATAATGAAATTTATTTAATCTATTTATGATTTAAAAAAATACAACTCTAATAAGAAAGAATAGTTTAAAGGATCCAAATGCATTATGTGTGTATAACGGCATCACTAATAAAATGTATGTCCATATTTATATAGACTACGGAAGTTAAAGAGAAAGGAATATACCATTTTGCCCATATTTTCGTAAATTATTCCTCCTACATTGCCAACCCTTAGCTAAAAGTTTACAATTTCGAACTAGGTGCAGTTTAGAGTACGCAAATCATAAAATTCCTGAAGTTTTGCTCTTCCATTACAACTTTCTTATTGTAATCTACCATTTTGATTGATTTGAGTTTATGACTTTTAAACTCAACCAATGAGTATTGGGTGTTATAAATTGCTATCTTTTAGAGAGAATTAGGCCTGATTCGCCACCTATAAATGAGATGAAATCTCCGCCTCTTTCACCTCTTGCATGTACTAATCCATCCTCCATACACAAAAAAATCAACAAAAGACATTATCTCTCAGCTTGAAATTGGATAGCACTACTTATGTTGAAGGCTTGACTAATAGTAGAGAAATGGACTATTTTAATGGTCAATAAAGATGGAGAGCAATTTTCGTGCAATAAGCATCATAAGAAAGGAATAAAGTTCAAAATCAAGATTCTTTAATCTTGTAGACACAATTGTGCCTTTTAAACTATTAATTTGCGTAAAGAGAGTTCTTGCATTCTGTCCTAAAGATATAGAATAAAAAGTGAGCGCAATATTACTTGTTTCGGACATATTATGGAGACTTGTAACTTTTGCTTCATGTATCATTATCATTTCCTTTTGTGGTTATATGTTTTTGAAAAAGAGTTTCATAGATCTTTGCTCATTAAATATAAAAAAGGTATACGTAATGAAGTAAAATTCAAAAGTCAGCATAAGGAGGTCTCTATTACACAAGGAACTCTTCGATTATATCTAAGTCCAAATTTTTATAACGCTACTCATGCTTGATTTCGGGATTTTGGAGCACTTTCAAATTGTATCTCCAGTCTTGTTAAGAACTACTCTGTAGCATGTTGGCCACACTAGTACAAAATTTGGGATACCATGAGCAGAAAATGCTCTCTTCTCACTAATTGCCAAGACTTTCCACTTTGCCATTTCTTTCGTGAGTTTGTATTTTTCCTCACTGAGAGATTCGTGCTCTTGCTTTAACCTCTCACATTTAGTCTCAGTATTCTTGGACTTAGTCCTTCATTAGAAAAAGTAAGTTTGTTAAGAATCAAGTATGAATATAGTTTGAATCAATATTTTAATCAATGGTATGAGTAATTACCTAGTCCTGTGATTCTGAAACAAAACTTCAACTTCTGGAAAGCTATGGCCTTACATTACATGGCAGCTAGCTCGTTCTTTTGAGCTTGCAAACTTCCCATCAATTTGCTTACCCTTATAAAACATTGAAAGTCACCATTTCAATTGAATTCTTACTTTCAATTGAATAGCTAGATTTCTATCTATTTAAAGGAATAAAAAAAAAATTTGATTTTCCATTGCGTATACCTGCTTGATACCTTACTGCGATTAAGAGGTACCTTTGTCTTTCACCATGTATCCAATGAACGTTTGCGGCCTACAACATAACAAAGTGGTACTATCATAGTGTCAATTATCCAAATCCATTAAAAAAGAAGAGATCCAAACAAAATTCTTCATGGTCGATAATGGTAAAATTAGTCGTCAACTAAAAGTGAGTTATATTAGGCATCCTTTATCAAGAACACCAAAAAGACCTTGACAATATTGCAGGCAATTATAGTCGAGTAATCTAGCAGACATTTGTTATTTTATAGTATCAAGAGGATATGATGACTTGAAGTTCAGAAAATCAAATTTAAAACAGATTCCTAAAACCAATATAAAAATGAAATCCCCTAACACAGTTGAAATTAATTACTTGAGCAGTTAGTGAAATTGATCACCTTCATTAAGAAAAAGCAGAAGATCAATACATGAATTACAAGACCAACCAGCAAAGTGAAGATCAACTTAACCTTTAGCAGGTAAAAAAATGTGGCACTTATTAATTGACTTCCACAAATCAGCCTTATATATGCAAATAGAAAAATAGGGCTGAGATAATCATTTTTAGATCTTAAAAGAAAAAAACACGACAATAAGAACAAGTCTTAGATCTTCATTTAATTGGGAAATTAGTATCACATGTGCAATTAAAAACAACAGCAAAATCTTCCTAATTAGATTAAACTGGAGAATTTGTACCAATTCTAGGATATTTAAAAAAGGTAACAAATAATTGAGAATAGTGTATGATGCATAAGGAAACAAGTACCTATTTAGCTGAAAGTAAGCTGCTGATAGAAAAGAAAACCATGACTTGTGTCCAAAATCCAGAGCTAGCTTGAGGGTTGAGTTTGACTTGGTGCCTTATTTTCCTATTTTAGTTTGTAATGCACCATGTTAATTATCTTGCAGCAGCTCACTGATAGTAGCACAAGGCTAGCAGTCATATTTATATGACCACATTCCTCAACTAATTTCTCACTAAAAGATAGTAGTTCACATTCTTTATGTATTTTTTCACCCTCGAATGTATAAATAATCTCCGAGTAAATCCAAAATCCTTAAAAGGAGTTGCAGTCATAAAATGCATAATCAGTGGGCACATCATAAAAAGTAAAAATTGGGATTAGAAACAGACATAAATCTCTCTGCCTAATGCATAACTAAGCAGATCTCCCTTGCCAATAAAATAGTAAGCAGCTGTAAGACTAAAAATTCTATTAAAATGCATATGATATACACAATTATATCCTTAAAATCAGAAACTCTCCTTACCATATAATGTCTAGTTTGTCATCAAAATTGTATCAAATTTCAACATTTATCCAACTTACAAGATTTAAAATTTGTAGTGAGCTTCAACTTGCTTTTGCTTGCGCTCATACCCTTGAATGATCTTCATCTTCTCAGCTTATAGCAACTGCAACTTCAATGTTGAAATCCTGTAATAATTATTAGAAATAATTATTCCAGCCAGCCATGGAGAAAATTCAAGCTCAACTTCCCAATCACGTTAAGATTAAATTGAAAAAAAGGAAATAAAAACTAAACTATATAAAAATTAGAAAGTGCAAAACTAGTTACAAGTTCTTTGCACCTTATGCTAGCAAGCTATAGAGTTCTTTCTTTTAATGCTGATTTTGCCAAATGGAGCTTGTGATGATGGTAGATAAACTTATCGATCTTGTAACAATATTTAGATTCTACTTTTTAATCCAGCTTTCTTCCTGAATTCATTACTTTTTGATCAATAGAAAAACCCAGTGAACTTTAATTGTTTTTGCTTAAATTTTTTCAGAGTGGAGCCGCGACAAAACTGCACACTTAACTTGCTTCAAAGATCACATTCCATGTCCAGACTGCTTAGAGACATATATTTTGTTTTTTAATCCGGCTATGGTAGAAATAGTGCTTACAATACATATCTAATTATTGCTTTTTGTTTCTAGACTTTATGAAGTTTATGGTCCAGTTAAATCATTTTTTCTTGCTTTCTTATGCTGAGAAGATGAAGATCATTCATTTTTTTTTTGTCTGACCACCCGATATCCGGAGCCATTGTCCCGACTAATCCGAATTCGATCTGGATTGCGCCCACAGAGCCCGACTCTTGCTCAGGGGTAAGGTCTGACCCTTATCTGTTTAATCTTAATGTTCACAGCTAGAGTTGAACCTTAGATCTCTTGTAGCACTCACAATCCGCTTACCACTTATACACAGCTACAGGGTTAAAACCATTCATTTCAATAGTTACATATAACCTCATATGTAACTTACAATTTTGCTTGTATTTTTATGTTTTTGCATACAGTTTAGTTCATTTGCCTATAGATGTTCAAGTGGAACCAGGACAGCATAATTATAAGTGTCTCTGGCAATAGTTGTAGCTTTATAGCACCATCCGTTCCTAAAAATTTACTTGACTATTCTCCAATTAATCTCACTTCCCCTAAAGCAAACCATCAAAAGTAGTCTTTTGATATAAAAGTGTAGGTAAAATGCTACTCCAAGAAACTATCAAAGCGACATAGTTTTACAATTATTATGCCATAAAGTGTCTACATCCCAATTTAAAAATTTGACTACTTCTTTGGTCATCCTAGTAGATATTTCTTTGTATAATTCCTCCAGCAAACAATCAAGCCTTATCTTTAAATATACACTAATCTAGCTACAATACAAGTTTCATAATAAGCAAAAGCTACAAATAATGAATCTAATCTCCAATTAACTATTACTAATCCACACTCCTTGAACTTCCAATAGCATTAAGTAACTAAAATTAAATATTAAAACACTGGAAACAATCTCATACAAGAGTTTCAGTCAATTAAGTAGGACTAGGAATCAAGTGATCATGCATAGCAAAATAAAAGAAAAAAAAAGTGATGCTGCTATTATAGTAAAATAATATTCAAAATATGTAATAATCAATTCACTAAGCACTAAATTTGGACTAATACCTATCCCCAATCCTAAAAGGAATACAGTTCTTGTTCCTTACTCCAACATAAAGTCGAGTAAGACAAACCAATCAAATTAGATCAAAGAAATACTTATAGCCAAGAACACTATTGTTCAATTTTTTTCATTCATCTTTATTCGAGGTATCCCAAATAAGTCTTCATCTTTTCTCCTGTAAAGCCGTATACTCAACAATAAGGGAAAAGAGAAAGACTTCCAATCGATCTAAGGCCCTATTTGATAAAACTAAAATCTGAAATCTGAAATTTGAAGTCTGAATTCATTAAGTCACTGAATTGTTAAGTAATGAATCTAATACAACTTTTGTCTGAATTTAAACACTGAACGTATTATGCCTGTTTGATAATTATACATGACTGAATGTTGAATTTCTTGTATTTTATAATTTTGTCCTTATATTGACTTGTTTATATATAATCTATATTGGTATATTTTACTAGTAGTACATATGATTTAATTTTATTTAAAATAAGAATTATTTATTAGAAAAAGAATGAACTAAAAATGAATGAACTATTGTCAAAAAAATAAGAATAATTTATTAGAAAAAGAATGAACTATTATAAAAAAAAAAGAATGAGCTAAAAATGAAAATAAAATTATAATATAACAAATTTATTTGATAAAATATAAATGCTATTCTATCAAATGATATAAATACAATTAATCAAAAAAGCTAAAAATGTTGATTTTTAATTTGCTCACGTAAGTTGATCATAAAAGTTTGATCAGCTTGTCGAGATCTTCCTTCGTGTTCTACATTTTTAGGTTATCTTCAACGTGTTGCTCATTTTGTATCACAATTTTTTCATTCTCAAAGATCATTTTTCTAATCAGTTTTTATTGCCTACACTTCTATTTCTATCATGGAAGATTATTTTTCCATTAACCGTATAAATCAAATACATAGATGAAGCATAGATTTTTATTGAATATGAGTATAAACGACAACTACACAGTAGAAATAAAGCATATGCATAAAGTTAATACTTACCTTTATGCTAAAAAATTGAATGTTTCAATGGGTAAACTTCTTAAGAATGAAGGCAAACTTAAAAAAAAAAATGGAGAAGAGGTTGATAAACTGAGAATGATCATGAAAAGAAAAGAATGAGAGAGAAGAAAGACAGTAGAAGAAAGAGAAGAGGAAAAAATAAGGTGATTGTATTTTCTTTGACAAGGGTTATTTATGTCCTAAAAACTGTACTTAAACCCTAACATTTGAGCGTACTTTTTATTAAGTGGTGATAAGTGATAAACTTATCACTTATTTTTTGGACTCCATTTTGTCTAGGCAATTCAGACCCACTTAATCATTAAGATATAGTATTTTTGTTATCAAACAATCTTAACACCATTAAGGTCTGAAGTTATTAAAATTAAGATTTGAATTGAATTATCAAACGGGGCCTAAGTGTTAATACACAATGATTAAAAAAACAACAAATTCTTATCTAGAAAAAAAAGAAAATAAACTTGAGCAGAGCATACCTCATGAGAACACAGAAGTGGAGCAAATCTATAATTACACATCTCATAACAAAAAGGTGGAGGATGTCTTCATTTTTTTCCTTTCTCCAAAAAAAATAATAAGGTGAAAAAGGAGAAAAAATGCAGCTAATAACTAAGATATGGTGAAAAAAATCTTTGAGCAGATAGAGACCATCGGAGAAAGAGAAGATCGAGTGGATTTGCAATCTTTCTTTTATCTCATCTTAAGATGAAATAAGAGCAAAATGGAGAAAAAATCGAAGAAATAAGGAGGTGTTGGTGTGCCGGTAATTTTAACGAAAGAGAAAAGAAAATGGCTAGAGAGATGGCTTTGAAGAGGGACAAGGGTGAGGACGTTGTGCATAGATTGATACAAAAAGATTAAAATAAAGGAAAGTGACAAAAATAAAATTAAAAGCCTCGATCTCTCATATGTCACGTGGGCGACATGGGATGACCACACTTCAACCAATGAAAGTGTGGCATGTCTGTAGCCAACCACACCCATTTGATATGTGCATTCCCGCTTTGACTCTATATGTTAGTGAAGGTGTGAAAAAATGAGTTATTTTACTTGTTCATGTTTATGTCCGGCAAACGGAAAATTTATGGTCTTTGTCTTGCTAAATTGAAGGCACAAGACTAGAGGACATTATGATGTAAGAGGTTTTTTTTTCCCTTTCTTTTTTGAAGTATGAATGACTTAGGAAAAAATCAAAATTGCATTTGTATGTTGGGTATCTAATTTTTTTTTTTTGGGATAAAGTACTTAATTTTCTGGTTATGCTAATTTGCTATTTTTCTTATTTTCAATAAAAAACAAATACCACAAAATCATGTATTGGAATTTCACATCGATTTCCTCATTTAAGATTGCATTCCAAGCAAGGGGAAATCTTTAATTAAGATGTTTTAGCTTGATCTTTTGATTTAATAGGTCTAATTAGAATTCTTATTACCTTTTAAATATTATATCATTCTAATATGTACCTCAGTTCATGTTGAAACACTTAATATCACTATTTAAAAATTACAATAATGACATTCGGGACCAAAAGCAAAGTTAGAGTTATTGATCAATGGTAGTTTGATATTGACCATTACTCATATTTCTAGTTCCGTTTGTTGTACTAAATATACCTAAAATCACAAAGTTTGGAGATTAGATTTGTTTTGACCAAACTACGCAGGCTAAATATTATGGACCAAAATTGCAATTCTCCCTTTTACTTATTTATTTCTTTGGCTTAATAGGCATGACCAAGACTGGAATTTAATGCTTTTAATATTTCTTTATTTTAGGGTGAAAAAGCTTTAATTAATAAGTTGAACCGGAAAATGGGTTGAATTTTTGCTATTGATCCAAGCCATATAGGAAAGAAATTTATAACAAGACACAAACTAATTGACAAAAGGCATTTTCTTTCCTCTAGAAATTATATAGTACTACTTATGTTGAAAGTAAAGTAGATAACAGAGAAATGGACCATTTTAACGGTCAATAAAGATGGAGAGCAATTTTTTGTGCAATACGCGTGACCAAAGGGGAATAAAATTCAAGGTCAATTTATCCTATAAACAATTGTGCTTTTCAAACTATTAATTACCTCAAAATGGGTTCTTGCATTCTGTCCTTGAAACCATAGAATAAAAAGTAAGCCAATATTACTTGTGTCAGAGACATTGTGAAAAAGACTTGTAAGCCTAAACTTTTGCTTCATGTATCATAATCATTTCCTTTTGTGGTAATATCTTTTTGAAAGAGTGCTGGAGAGATCTTTTCTCACTCAATGAAATTCAGGACATAGACAAAGAGGTAAAATGTAAAAGTTGTTCTAGAAAAACAACACTAGCAACTGACTTATACATGAGGAACTCTTTCGATTATATTTAACCCCAACTTATACATGAGGAACTCTTTTGATCATATCTAACCCCAAATTTTTATAACAACGCTCATGTTTGATTTTGGGATTCTGGACCACTTTCACATTGCACCTCCAATCTCGTTGAGAATTACTTAATGGCATGTTAGACACATTGGCACAAAATCAGGGATACCACGAGCAGAAAATGCTCTCTTCTCAGTAACTGCTAAGGATTTCCACTTTTCTATTTCTTCGTTGAGCTTGTAGTTCTCTTGATTGAGAGATTCTCACTCTTGCTTTAACCTCTCACATTCCATCTTAGTATTCTCGGACTAGCTCCTTCATTAGAAAATTATAATTTTAATCAATATTTTAATAAATTTTACAAATAATTATGTAGCCCCTGAGATTCTGAAACAAAACATCAACTTGTCGAATGTGCAAGCGTAACATGGGCGCTAGCTTGTTCGTTTGAGCCTACAAACTTCCCATCAAATTGCTGCCCCGATAGAGCACGGAAAGTTGGCATTTCAATGGAATTCTCATTTTCATTTGAATACCTACAAAAAATTTCTATCTATTTAAAGGAATAAAAAAAATCTGGTTTTCCACTGTGTATACCTACTTGATTCCTTACTGTGATTAATAGGTAGCTATGTCTTTCATTATCCGTCCAATGAACTTTCATAGCCTATAAGATAATAAAATAGTACTATCATAATCTCAATTATCTAAATCGATTATTTTAAGTAATATATTAAAAAAGAAGAGATCTTAAACAAAATTCTTGATCTTACAAGGTAAAGAATGTTTTTTTTTTTCACGATCAATAATGGTAAAATTAGTTCATTTCTATCAGCGGATTAGATATGACGATAACATTGAGATCATTTGACCCAAATTTGGCTGGAAGCACTAAAATATATGGATCACATATACTTTATGAAAGTCAAAATTTTCAGGATAGGGGCATAGAGCTTTGTGTATATTACTATTAATGAGGAGGAAGAAGTGATGGAGGAGAAATCAAAATATTTTTAAGGTTATTTGAAAACCTGAATAATCTTACAAAATAAATGAAGGATAAATTTATTAGCATAGTCCTACAAAAATGGGTAAATTACATGGAATCTTTTATGGTATTACAGAAAGACACAAATTCCTCCTATTCTTTAAAAATGCCCACATAATTTAACCTTTAACCCATAGAATTTAACCCGCATAATTAGCATGGTCCTAATTAAATTGAAATTTAACCTTTAACTAGTTTTGTGATTTGTAAGTGCCATAAGACTTTACAAGATTAAAAAAAAAAAAGTCAATTGAGGGACTTCTTCCTTCAAGATTCAGAATTAGTGTGTCAAGTTAAAGTCAATTGAGGGATATCTTTCTTCAAGATTCAAAATTTGTGAGTCAAATTAAAAATTTTAAAAGTTTTCATCTTTCCTCCAGTTGATCACGGCAACAACTCCCTTAGTGAACATTCCCTCGTCCTTCCATGGCTTCCAATTCCCCTTATTCCCTTCCTTACTCCTCTACCATCACCTTCTACCACCCTCTCCTCCTCTTCCTCCTCTCTTGCACTATCTCACCCCTCTTTCTCATCTTCACCCTTCCCTCTTCTCTCCCTCTTTGTTCACCCCCTCTCTCCCCTTTCCCATCTCCTTCCCCATTCTTCCCTATCATCCCTGCTAGCAGTGACCAGATCTAGTTGTTAGTGGAAAAGAGCGGAAAGGATGTAGGAGGAGGCAAGAAAGAGAGAAGAGGGAGAGATGGAAGAAGGGGAGAGGAGGAGGAAGGGAGGAAGAATAGAGAGGGGTAGTTTGAAAAGAAAGGAGGAGGAGAAGAAGGAGGACAAAGGGAGAGGGAGGATGGTGGGAGTGGTAGTAAAGAAGTAGGGTGGCTAGGGTGGAGGGGAATGGTGGTGAGAGCTTAGTGAAAAAATAAGGTGATGGAAGGAGGAAACGGGAAAAATGGTAAAGGAACAAAAAAGTTTTCTGAATAAAAAGGAAAAAAGAAAAGAAAATATATAGCATAAAATGAATTATAATCTTATCAATACAGAAGAATATAACTTGTCACCGATGATATAGCAGGTCAAAAATCATCTTTCCACTTTAGTTAATAGTAAGGTGATTATGTGAGAATTTTTAAAGAATAAGTAGACTCTCCGTCTTTTAATGATACCAGAAGACAACTACTTGTATTTTTTACTACATAATGCGAGATACTTGACATGTTTCACTTTACAAATTAAACTTGACCATACTTGGGAAAGTGGACTTGCAATCTGAGATAACACTCTGGTCAACTAACAACAAATTCAAACTTGCTATAATTTGACCTCCAATTAGGCCGGCAAGAGGTTGGATCACAAATTTCTTTAATCTAAAAAAGCAAAAAGGGAATCGAAATATGACTATAAACCTCCAATTAGGCCAGCAAGATATTGGATAACAAATTTCTTTAAGCTAGAAAAGAGAAAAGGGAATTAGGATGTGAATAAAAATGCTTTGTCTAAGCCATGATTTTCTAAGGATCTAAAAAATTTTCAGCAATGGAATGAAGATACCAATATCACTATTATTGAGAAAATTAATATTATTTATCCTAATATCCTGGAGCGATGAATAGTCAGTGTCAAAACTCAAGGTCTGGTCTGGCTAATAAGTTTTCAATGGCTTTGTTCAAGAGGCAATGCCATCAGAAAAGGTTTGACGAAATAAAGAAATGAGAAGAGAAATCATTTTTTTCACTGCAGCACTTGTTTTTAATCAAATTCTACAATTTAAATATAAAAAGTTACACAAAAGCTATCTTAAAAATAAGATATTTTCCAAGGCACTAGGAACCCACGCCTTGCATGGAAGGTGCGAATAGAACTAATGATTAATTTCTATTTCAAAGGACAAATTTATTGGCATGGCCACACAATTTGAAATATTTGACATTTTGCAGTTTACAAATTAAGCTTGACCACACTTCAGATATGGATTTGGATTCTGAGATAACATACAAATTAGCTAATGAGAAATTCAAACTTGCTAAAGTTTGAGCTCCAATTAGCTTGGCAAGAGGTTAGATCATAAATTTCTTTAATCTTAAAAAAGGGGCAACAGGAATATCAATAAAAATGCTTCATCAAAGCCACGAGTTTCCAGGATCACCAACTTTCTTAGTTAAGGAATATGGAGATACCAATATCACCATTATTGAAAATATTAATGCCATTTATACTCATATCCTCTAGTAATCAATAGCCATGATCAAAACACAGAGTCTTGATCCTTGACCTCAGAGTGCACCATTACCCTTCTCAACTTTTTAAAGTTATGGATGAGGCTAAAAGGTTTCCTAATCTTTTAGCTATGCGTTACAATTTTTTCCCTTAAATTTGAAAATTTCCTTCTAATGGGGTATATTGTCCCCTTCCCTCTTAGTAAACTAAATATTGTAAAACTGTCACTTATAATGAAATTTGTTTAATCTAGTTAAGAATTAGAAAAATACAAGTTGAATCGAAAAGAATTACGCATACATAACATGCATCACTAATAAAATGTCCATGTCTATATAGATTAATGAAGTTAAAGAGGGAGGAATATCCCATTCTACCTAGGTTTTCATAAATTATCCTCCTATGTTGCCAGCCCTTATTGTGACAGCCCCACCTCACCCTAAGGCGTGCCAAAGGGTTTAGTGAGCCGTCAGCCTAGCTCTCACCAGGACTCACTTGCTCGAATAACTAATAACACTTTAAAAGTGAACATAATCAACCATTCCAATTCAAATCACAAATAATACATAACTAACTTCAACTTACAACTCAGTTCTCAAATTACGGTTCAATGTACTTAAGGTACAACCACCATTCCATCTTACAGGCCCAAATACACCAAAAGTCTAACAATCCATGATTACAAATGGTACAAGAAATAATCCAGCCAATAACGCTAAGGAGGATCACGACACACGCTATCCATCGTCTCGAGCCCTGTGGGGGAAAAATAAAACATTTTGGGGTGAGATAGAAGCTCAGTGAATGTCCAGTAAAAACAAGAAATTCATGGACCTTTGAATTAAATGTCACTTTGTAAAACATTTGAGTTTTCAAGCAATCATTCCATCAATACTCAATTTAACAAACAACATACAGTAAATAGTAATTTAGTACACATTTATATCCAGTATTGGAAGGATACAGCATTCTCCGAGAGCAGTTGCAGTCCGTCTTGTCGGTCAATCACCCTCCTACTCCTCCTTATAACACCCAGTGGTAATACTCGAGTATACCATACAGTGCCCTAAGTTACCAACCTACCCGACCGAGTCCGCTTCTGGCTCGAATAGGCCGATAACGAAGGGGGAAAGGCCTTGTTCAGCCAATGTGATAAAGTACACATGGCCTACAGTCATACACAAGTAATATACAAACAATGGAACAGTAGACAGTTGAACAGTATATTGACAGTTAGGTCGAGTGTGGTAAAGTACACACTCGCCTAGAAACAAGTATTTAACACTTATGAGATCAAGTAACATCAAGTATTAATCACATAAACATGTAATTCACATAACATACAGGAAACACTCACAAACTCTTCATAATTTCACTTGTAAAGCATTTCATTTGGAAATGATAGTAAATCATTTCAATAAATCGTTCCTTTGGAAACCATAGCCAGATTTCATTTGAAAGGGAGTTGAAACACTCACAAATCTTTCATAAGTTATTTCACTGATAAAAGCATTTTACTTGGAAATAGTGGTAAATCATTTCTTGGTAAATACTAGCAAATCATTTCACAAATCATTCATTTACAAACCATGGCAAGATTTTC
Organism: Gardenia jasminoides; assembly: GCA_013103745.1. Taxonomy (NCBI): domain Eukaryota; kingdom Viridiplantae; phylum Streptophyta; class Magnoliopsida; order Gentianales; family Rubiaceae; genus Gardenia; species Gardenia jasminoides. The sequence goes on along the minus strand of CM023101.1, from coordinate 27,662,478 downwards.
ATTTAAAAGAGAGTTAGAACACTCACCTTGATTCAATTAAACGAGTGAGCAAAGAAGAAGGCTAAACTTCGTTAGTTGGTTCACTCTCGACAAAGTCTTGGCCACCTGAGCCAAAGTTCAACTATCAGATACTAGCCAAAATATCTAAAACTTAAAGTCTTAACTCAACTACTCAGAATCACCAAACCCTCGCTACTACGGTTTCTTGTTCGAACCATATCTAAGATTACTCTCGTTGAAACTAGGCAAAGCTTATGGGTATGGAAGCTAGAATCGGAGAACTACAATTCACTAGAAACTTCACTTTCAAGTTCATTTTGGAATATAGGTCAAATCAAGTCGTAAGATTCAGTAGTAATTAAAGCACAGAGTTACCAGTTTCAAAAACAAGCCAACGAAATCTTACGGGAAAAATGCCAAATTTTGTACACTTATTCTTCTATACATATAGCCTAGATTTATACCAAAATTCAGTCAAAAACTCATACGGGAAGTCAAAGTTGTAGATGACTAAAATCGCTCCCTGTTTTTTCAAAATTACATCTTTACCCAAAATTAGTGAAAACACAACTTTTCACCATTAAAATTCATAGCTTCACTCATTAAATCACGTACTCATAATTAAACATAATACACATTTATTTAGGCAAAATCTCTTCAAGAAAAATCACAAAATTTCGAAATCAAACATTAAAATTACCAGGCATGGGTTCAGCCATTTCATACATTTTTCTTCCAAAATTTCCAACAACAAAACCCTACTTTCAAGCCATATCAAGACTATTTTCACGAATATCATACAAATCCACAATCAAGTCCTCAAGTTAGCTATCTAAAATCCACCTCAAGTCCGCTACCTAGGTTGGGAATCCAAGAGCCCAACTCAAATGCTTCATACCTAAGCATTCTTATCAAAATAAACCATAGATCTAACAAATCTACCGCTAATAAAGTTAAAGCTAAGAACTTTAAGGATTATACCTCAAGATCTTTTTAGATCTAGCAAGATCAAAGAAGATCTAGCAAGATCAAGGAAGATCTGATGAAGTTCCACCCACAGATGATGTTCTAAGATTCAATATCTCGAGATCCTCCAAATTTTCCCACAGATTTACTTGATTGAAGTTGATTTCTTCCTCCAATCTCAAGAACAAGAAGTTGCCAAGCAAAAGGAAACTTTCTTCTCTCTTTCTTTCTCTCTCACCCTTCGGATTCCCCCCTCTCTTTCTCTCACACACTCGGCTGCTACAAGGATGGAGGAAAAACAAGAATCAAACCTTCAATGGAGTCTTGAAGCTTCATGGAAGTTGAGGAAGAAGAAATTGAAGAAGACAACTCTCTCTCTCCCTCTTGTTGCTCTCGACCCTCTCTCTCCCTTTCTCTCACACACACGGCTGCAACAAGGAGTGAAAGGAAGCAAGATGAAACTCTTCAAATGATGTCTTCAAAGTGCAAGAAAATGAAGTTGAAGAAGAAGAAGAAGAAGCTTGGAATTTCTCTCCTTTCTCTCTCTCCAATTCGGCTGCCTCTCTCTCTCTCTCTAAGCCCAAAGAATGGCTGAAAATAACAAGGGAACAAGAAGGCTTGAAAGGTGGCTTTTTATAGACAAAAAGCTTGGCTCACCTTAATTCGTGGAAAAGTGGTCAAACGACCACTTTATGTCGTATCGACGCGCGACACTCTAACTTTTACTGGTTCATCTCATTCCTACACTGTCCAACCTTAAATATATATCCGTAATATCTCTCCATATGCTCGGTTTCATCTTAAGGTCACTATTCACGCTTTGGAACAAAAATTCAACACTTAAACTGGCCGAAACCACACACCGGCAAATAATTCTCGAAAAATCATCTAAATTAGAAAATAATAATTCAAAACATAAATTCACTAATATTTGAGTGAAAGTACATAATATTATTATTTTTATCATTATCATTCATTTTCTGATAAAAATAAAATTTCCGAGCCCTCACACTTATACTGCTAAAAATTTTCAATTTCATACCAGGTGTTGCTTAGAAGATGCAAATAATAAAAATCCAAAAGTTTTGCTGTTGAATATACACCTTTCCAATTATAATCTACCACAACAATTGATTTGAGTTTATGGCTTTAACCTCAGCCAATCAGTATTAGGTGTTATAGATTACTGCCATTTGGAGAGAGTTATTCCTCAATCACCACCTATAGATGAGATGAAATCGCTGCCTCTTTCACCTCTCACGCATATTAATCCATCTTACGGACACAAACGAATTAACAAAAGACATTATCTTTCTGCTAGATATTGGATAGGACTACTTATGTTGAGGGCTTGAGTAATAGTAAAGAATTTTAATAGTCTAGAAAGATGGAGGGCAATTTCCATGCAATAAGCGTGATATGAAGGGAATAAAGTTCAAAATCAAGATCTATCTATCCTATAAACACAAAAGTGCTTTTTAAACTATTAATTAGCTTAAGTAGAGCTTTTGCATTGTTTCCCTAAAGACGTATATAGAATAAAAAGTGAACCCAATATTACTTGTCCTGGACAGATGATGGAAAAGCCTTATAAGACTAAATTTTGCTTCGTGTATCACTATCATTTCCTTTTGTGGTTGAATCTTTTGGAAAAAAGAGTTTGAGAGATCTTTCCTCACTCAATGAAATTCAAGACATAGGCAAAGACGTTAAATGCAATAGTTGTCCCAGATAAACAACACTTACAACTTTCTTATACATAATTAGGAACCCTTTCAATCATATATGACCCCAAATTTTTATAACACCACTCATGCTTGATCTTGGGATTTTGGATCAGTTTCACATTACATCTACGGTCTTGTTAAGAACTATTTGGTGGCATGTTGGATACACTGGCACAGAATCTAGGATTTTATGAGCAGAAAATGGTTTCTTCTCACTAATTGCCAGGGCTTTCCACTTTTCCATATCTTCCTTCAACTTGTAGTTTCCTTACTAAGACTTTTGCACCTCTCACTTTGACCTTTCACATTCCGTCTCAGTATCCTTGGACTTGGTCCTTGATTAGAAATTTTTGTTGAGAATCGAGTACGAGTATAATTGTAATCAATATTTTAATAAATTTTACAAATAATTACATAGCCCTGCGATTCTGAAATAAAACTTCAACTTGTTGAAAGCCAAGGCCCAACGTGGCTGCCAGCTCACTCTTTTGAGGCTAAAAACTTCCTGTTAGTTTGCTTTTCTTGTAATTGATTGAAAGTGAGCATTTTAATGAAATTCTCACTTTCAATTGGGCTGCTGCAAAAATTTTGCCTCTATTTGAAGGGAAAACAAATTTTGATTTTGCACTACGTTTGCCTACTTGATTCCTTCAGTGTGAATAGGCAGCTATGTCTTTCACTATGTATCCAATGAACTTTCAGGGCCTAAAAGATAATAAACTAGTACTATTGTAGTCTCAATCATCCGTGTCCATTGTTTTAAATGACATAAAAAATAAGAATATCTTAAACAAAATTCTTGATTTCACAAGGCAAAAAATGTGCTTCTTTTTTCATAGTCGATGCTGATAAAATTATGAATTAGGCTAGAAACCTTTCTAAATTTTTAGTTATGCGTACAATTTCCCCGCAAATTTGAGATTTCCTTCTTATGGTATATTGCCCATTCCTCTCTTGGCACACTAAATATTGTAAAACTATCACCTATAATGAAATTTGTTTAATCTATTTTAAAAATTAGAAAGAAAAAATGGAACATGGATAAGAACAAATTTAAAGGCTTTGAATATGCCATGTGCATATAACGTGCATTACCAACAAAATGTCCATACACATTTGGATTCAAGAAGTTAAAGAGCGAGAAATATCCCTTTCTGTCCATATTCATATATTTATATATTTCTTTTGACTTTACTACTAGAGCACCAAAGATCCAATCACGAAAAGTTAAAAAGCTTCATTACAATCTAGCATGGTGATTCGAGTTTATGACTGTAAGCTCAATCAATCACATTGGGATATCATAGATTTTCACCCTTCCAAGCTAATCAATGGCACACTCACTGTCACCTAATATTGAAGGGTAGGCACCAATAATTTTTATCATTTTAATATTCTTTTGAAAAGAGACAATGAGCATATTGGTAATTTTGAATTACAAAAAAAATACCTTTTTATGTGTTGGGCGCCTGATTTAGTTTTCTAATTTGAGAAAAAATTTTAAAAGAATAATAATTGTGAGGTTTTAGGAAATTTCTCAACATCTATTACTCCACCCAATACACCATGATAAACCCATACCCTAGCCTAATCTGTGCCGTTGCGCATTCAATCAAATCCTAAAATCTTCCAGATTAACGATCAAAATTAAATCTCACATTTCACCCTCACACAAGTACCCACCTTACTGCCTTATTCTTTACCAACAGACTCATGCTCATGCGTTAGTACACACACATGCACTCCTCACCACTAGTACTAGTACCACTCCTCCGACTCAAAATGGGAGGAGGCTTCATCAGAATTCACTGTCATCCTGAATCGGCACCAAGCATCATTCTAGAGCCTTCTAAAAGAAATATCCCAAAAATCATCCTTCAAGCACCCAAGACAAGTCCCCAAAAATCCTTCCAACACCTTAGCTGTGGAAATCAAAATCCTGCCAAAAAATAAGAGGAAAATTAGAACAAAAAAGAAAAAAGAGAAGAAACAGAAAAGCAAACAAATAACCGAGAAAAAAGAGAGCTGTGGAAGAAGAAGGGGAGGCTGCCGTTCTTGTCACTCACCGGAATACAACCATCACCACCAGAATATACGTGAAAGGCAACATGAAATCCTTTGTTTCTTGTTCTTTTTGCTATTTCTGGCTTTAAATTGAATTTCATGCTTAATTGTTCCATGGGTATCTTTCAAGATTTTTTTCTTTGACTGTGAGTTTTATGTGAATTTCTTTTTTCACATTTAACATGGAAAACATTGTTGGAATATCCCACATTGATATTCCAGGAGTTTGTAATCATATATATGAGATCTTGAACCACTCCACTCATTAGCAATTAGTTTTGACATGCAAGTCTAGATTGTTGATAAAGAGTTAATTCTGCATTTAATTTATGATTATTCTCCTTTTTATTCTATCAAAATATTGTGTTAATTGCTAGATTTTGCTCATATTTAATTTTTATATTGATTCTAGGAATTTAGAGTTAAAATGGAGTGAAAATGCATTAACGAAGAAATTCCATAAGACTATTTTCTGTGAGACGCGGGCGCGTCTCAATTTGTTGTGAAATTCAAAGACCACGAGATTTTGCAACTAAAGCATATGTTTGATCTATTAAGTCACGTGAGACACCAACTCGATTGGAGGATTCAGGAGCCAATTAGACTACTAGTCCAATTTATTGGTTGCTTCCAAGTTCAACGGAGAAGACTTAAATTTAGACTCGTCATTTTATTGGGCAATAGATTAGTCCTATTAGGACTCAATATCTTTTTAAAAGAGATATGAGAGGAGAGCCGCAGATTAGGAGGATATACAACACTATAGTTTTACTAACAACAAATGGTCATTAGTAAATATAAACAGTGACAACAAAGAAAAATTGTCAATGAACGAAGTAGAAATACTGATGACTTTTATCAAGTCATCACTATCGTAAAGCACGCGCTTACTAAGTCCCATGGTGCGAAGTAGTTTTGTGACAACAATTGAGCATCGTCACTGAAGACTTAGCTACATCGAGTCAATTGTGACAACCTTCAATGTTGTGGTTAAAGGGCCTCATTTTGTGATGACAAAATGTCCTCATTGGAAAATGTTGTCACTGATGGCCTTTTTTCTTGTAGGGTCTTCCTTGCATAGCTAGCGACATACTAATCTTCTAGCCGCATAAACCAGCTACTAGATTTATATCTTAAGATTGGGTGTTTTTGATTAAGAGCTTATTACTGAATTTGTGATCATAACTCTAAACAAATGGGATAAACCTTTGTTCTCGGGATCTAAACTCTTGGTAGGCTACCAGAAGATCCAAAGGCTGGTCTAGAAGCCTAGGCAAGACTGTAAAGATTTCTGCAGGTTTGATTAGATTGAAGTTTTCTTGTCATGGTGGTCTGTGGGATCTGGATCCATGAAGAATCTGGAAGAGGTTATGAAATGGTTCTCACTATCTTCCAAGGAGCAAGGAGGAGTGAGCTTGGATGATGATGAGACAGCTAAATGAGTGAATGAATGCAAATTTAGTCTATAGGGAAAGTTTGGGGAGAAAAGGTGGTAAATATTACTGGAATCAAAAGTTTTGCGAGTAATATATGGGCACAAACTAGGAGTATGAAGGTTACAAAAGTCAAGACGAATATGTTTCAATTCATCTTTGATTAGGAGATAGAAATGGAAAAGGTTTTGAGCAGGAGACCTTGGATATATGATAGCCAACCTCTGGTCTTACTCAAGTGAAGAGCTAGCTTAGAGGATGATGAAAGAGCATTTAACAAAACTCTGGCACGCTTTCAAATCTGGAATATCCCCTTGCATTAGGCCACAAAGGAAGCTGTCAAAAAGATAGGGAGTATATTTGCAGGGGTAGAAAGAGGTAATTATTCCACCTGGGGAGGAGAGGGTAGACATTTGAAAATTCTTGTTGATATTGATCTATCTCAACCTCTGCTGAGGGGAACTATGGTCAAAAGTAATGGTATTATGAGATGGGTGGAATTTAAGTACCAAAAATGTCCTGATTTTTGCTTTTGCTATGGAATAGTTGAACATAATGAGAAAAATTGTGATAAAAAGGGGATAAACATTAATAAGGAGGCTCAATATGGCAATTGGCTTAGGGCTAGTTTCCCATGTAGTCCTGTCAAAAAACAATTTGGTAGCAATGAAGAGAGGAACTCAAGGAATAAAGAGACCAATAATCAGATTAGGAATAGAGGAAGTACAACTAAACAAAACCTTTTGCTGACCTATACTGATGAGTTCCACCATAATGAAATTCTTAATTCGAATCAGGGGAAGACACAAGTCAATGACAAACAACAGGAGGACAGTAGGAGAGGTAACATGACATTAGTAACAATAGGAATGATTCTGAAGAAGTAGTTTCTAATAGGAATCAGGAGGTGACTAAAAATATGGAACTAGACGAGAGGAATTTTCTACACATTGAACAACAGAAAACTAAGATAGAAGAGCTTGGATTGGAGAAGGATCCTTTAATTGAAAACATGGTTGATAACTAGCAACATGATTTAATGTGGATTCGTAGGGAGAAAATTAATAAGAGATGCAATAAAGAGAAGCTTCAGCAGGGGTGTCATAATGAAAAAAGGATTAGTATGGGTAAAACTAAAAAAATCAATATTAAAAAGAAGAGTTTTGAACATAATAAGGAAATTATAAGCGAGGTAAAGGGTGGAGAAGATTAGTTCAAGAAGTGAGTAGAGAAAACTTCTAAGTGAAAGGAATAGTATAAAGCAGGAAATAGGAAGTGGTAAGAGGAAAGTTGATGTGATGGAGCTAGATAGTGTAAGTAGTCCTTTAAAAGCTGAAATGGTGAAGAAATTTAGGATTGATAATCTGAATATGCAATGGAATAATACTACCAAGGGGGTGGAGACTTCCCTTAATGGAGCTCCCAATCGTAAATGAGAGCTATGGTGTAGAATTGTCAAGGTGCTAGGAGCCCCTTGACAGTTCTCAACAAGAAAATTATCAAAATCCACTCCCATCTTTGATTTTTCTATCGAAACCAAAAACTAAAAAAGTTTCATGAATACTATTAAACAAAAAATAAAGTTTGATAATCCTTTTGTCATTGATCCTGTGGGGCTTGCATGTGGTTTGGCTGTGTTTTGGAAAAATGATATTCAAATTTGAAAAGTTCTTTTTACAAGTTTTACCATTGAACTGTTGATTTTTTATAACAAAATTAATGTGGCCTGGTGGGGTGTGGATGTTTATGCAAGTTTAGATGATAATGGTAGAGATCATAGTTATAGCTAGAAGAAAGTAGATATTGGGTGACTACTAGGCAATTATGGGGGATATGAATGACATAGTGTCAAATGGGGTGGTAGGAAAAGATTTGAAAATAGCTTTAGAGACTTCAGGGCTTTTATCAATGATAATGGTTTGGTTGATATAGGATATGAAGGGGTGCCATGGACTTGGAGTAATAGATGGGAGGCAGAGAGGGAGGAAAGAAGAAAGACTTGATATAATTATGGGAACTAAGAGCTGGGTGAGCAGGCTAAATGTATCCATGATGAGAAAGAGATTTCAAATCATTGTGTGTTGGTTTTGGATACTAATACTATTAAGAAAAATTGGAAAATAAGGTTTATGTTTGATAGAAGATGGCTCGAGTATAGTGAAGTTAGAGAGGTTCTCAGTAAAGCTTGGGAAAGGGATAAGGAAGGTTTTAGGTGTTTTTAAGGTTCAAAGCACGATTAAAAGTTGTAGAATTGCTCTTCTTAACTAGAACATAAGCTTAAACATTAATGCTAATAGCCTTATTAATAAAATTAAAAGACAGATTAAGGAGGCTAAAGAGGAAAATGGAAATGATAATAGAATCAAAATTACTTTTTTGTACAAAAAATTGGCCAGTGCTTACAAGCAGGAAAAGATCTACTGGGGACAAAAGGCCAGGACTAAGTGGCTCAAAGAAGGGGATAAAAATACCAATTTCTTTCATGCCAATGTGGCTTGCCAAAGGAAGTTGAATGGGATTTCCATTTTGACAAAAAGGAGTGGGGAATGGTGCAGCAATGAGGAAGAATCCTGTAAGGAAATCATTGATTATTTTCAACAGATTTTCACTTCAGATCAACCTCAAGAGTCTTTTTAGAAATTCTTAATGGGATCCCATAGACTATCGCCTCTGAGATGAACAGCAGGCTAATCAGACCTATAACAGAATAGGAAATCAACTATGCCGTCTTTTTTATCATCCTCATAAGTTTCTTGGACCTGATGGTATATCTCTCATATTCTTCCAAAACTTTTGGTCTTAATTAAAGTAGATGTGGTTAATGCTGTATAAAGTTTCTTCCATTCTTGTCATCTTCTGAAATCTATCAATGAAACTCTCATCAGTCTAATTCCTAAAATCGATTCTCCAACCTTGGTCACTGAGTTTAGACCAATCAGCCTCTGTAATGTTCTTTATAAAATTATCTCCAAAGTTTTAGTGAACAGGTTTAAAAAGGTCCTGAGTTCTTGCAAGAGTCCAACCCAGTCTACTTTTTTCCCAGGCAAACAAATTTTGGATAATGTTCTTGTAGCTCATGAAAGCATCCATTTCTTAAAGAATAAAAGAACTAGTAGGGATGGTTTTGTTTTTACTAAATTAGATATGTCAAAAACTTATGATAGGATGGAATGGATTTTTCTTGCCAAAATTATGCAAAAAATGGGTTTTTGTTCAAAATGAATTGAATGGATTATGGAGTGTGTCTCAAATATGTCTTATACTATAAATTTTTAAAGATGACAATGTAGGTTTTATTAAACCCACTAGGGGTATTAGGTAGGGAGATCCTTTGTCTCCCTACCTATTCTTGATATGTGCTGAAGGGTTTTCTTCTTTTTTAAAGCAAGCAGCAAGACAAGGTAAAATCACCGAGACGAAGATTGTTAAAGATAGTCCAAGCTTGTCTCAGCTCCTTTTTGTAGATGATGCTTTAATTTTTTTCAAGGCTAATGCACAGGAAGCAGAACATTTCATGAAGATCATAGACATTTATGGGGTTGCTTCTGGACAAGCTATAAACAAAGGGAAGTTTTCGGTGTTTTTCAGCACCAATGTAGATGTGGAATAGAGAAAGGAAATATTGCTGAAGTTGGGGGGAATGACAGAGGCCAAACAAAGTAAATATTTGGGGTTATCCCTAGTCATTGGAAGATCAAAGTCCTAGGTTTTTGATTATATGAGGGAGAAAACTGTCAAAAGATTGGCAGGATGGAAAGAAAAATTGCTAAGTCAAGCCTGGAAGGAAGTCTTGCTTAAATCAGTCATTCTATCTCTTCCGACTTATGTTATGTGTTTGTTGTAAACTACCAAAAGAATTGTGCAAAAGGATATGTTCAGAAATGGCAAAGTTTTGGTGGGGCCAGAGAAATAATGAAGGAAAAATACATTGGTTAAGTTGGAAGAAAATGTCTGAACCAAAGCAAAATGGAAGACTTGGATTTATAGACCTACTGGAGTTTAATCGAGCATCGTTAGCTAAACAGATCTGGAGAATAATAACAAAAGCAAATATGTTAGTGAGTAACATCCTAAGAGGCAAATACTTCAAAGGGAAATCAATCTGGGAAATGAAGGGTGAAGAATGCTAATTCATGGTGTTGGAAAAGCTTATGGAGTTCTAGAACATTATTAGAGAAAGGTATAATGAAAACGGTGGATGATGGAGAATTAATAGATATATGGACTGACAGGTGGATTCCAGGAGCAGAAGATGGTAAAGTGACAACACAGTAACACCTAAATTGCAGAATTAGCAAAGTGGGCAAGCTTATCTAAGATGTTAAATGGAAGGAAGAGCTGATAAGGTCAAATTTTAATGAAACTGACAGGAGCAACATTTTAAATATTCCATTGAGTTTTTAGAAAGTGAAAGATAGAGTATATTGGGCTTAGACAGCAACTAGTGATTATAACATAAAATTTGGCTACAAAAAGGCCAAAAGTGAAAAGAGAAAGAATTAGAAAAAAATTGATGCTGGCACCAATAGTAGAAATGAGCACTCATCAAAAACTAGAAGTTTTGATGGGGATTAAATATGAAGAATAAGCTCAAGCATTTTATATGGAAATGTCTGCATAGTATCCTTCTAGTGAATGCAGTGATTAAAGATAGAAGTTTGAAGGGTGACCATATTTGCAAGTGCTGTGGGGAAAGCCCTAAAACTCTAGAACACATGTTTATTTATTGTGGTAATGCAAAGATAATGTGGAAAGCTACTCCATTGAGATGGGATGGATTGGGGAAGTTTAGGGATAACTTTTGGCATTGGTGGGAGGAACTTACAAATGCTGTGAAAAGAGAAAATGGGGAAGATCACATAGTATTGACTGTTAACCTGTTATGGCAGATTTGGAAATCTAGAAATGAGTTTAATTTCAATAATAAGAGTAAGAATCCGTACATAGTTGTAAACAAGGCAGTGGAGGAGTGGTTATAATTATAGGACGCACAAAGAGGAGAACGTGCAAGAGTGAGGGGAAACCAGCAAATGGAAGAGACCTCTAGATGGATGGATAAAGGTGAATACAGATGCAGCATTAGACAACAAAATGAATAGATCAGGTTGGGGCATTGTAGTTAGGAATTGGCAAGGTATGCTGATAGCTACCTAGGCTTATCCTATGAAGAGTTGCTTGAATGCAAAACTAGAAGAAGCCTTGGCATTAAGAGCAGCTATGATGGAAGCCAAAAAGCAAGGATGGAGAAAGGTTATCTTTGAATCAGATTGCAAGCAAGTGGTGGATAAGAATAATGCAGAGGAGGAAGATGCAACCATTGCTACTATTTTGTATGCTATTAGAAGTTTGAAAAACGAATTTTATGAATGTTGTTTCTTATTCACTAGGAGGGAGAACAACTTTGTTTCTCACAAGTTAGCAAAGTGTGCTTTAAACTTGATATCTGTAGTTGAATGGAAAGATAGCGGTCCGGCCTGGTTGCTTGACTTAGTTTAAGTAGATTCTCAGGAGCAGTTGCTCTAACTCTATAGTTTGTTGAAATTAATGAACGTTGCCATTTTGATAATAAAAAAAAAAACAGTTAGCATCTTCTTTTCTAAGGTTTGTCCAATGCACTAAATTCTAAATTAGCCTTTTTTGTTGTGTTTCAGGAATTTTGATTCTGTTGTATTGTCATTGAATTAAAGGTTCCACGTTTTGTATTAGAAACTTTTAGCATTTAGTCATATTAATTGCCATGTCTTTTAGTTCCCACGATTAGTTAGTTTATCTTTGCTGATAGGAAAGGGAAAAAAATAGAGAAACCAAGAAAAGAACGCGGTTTGTAGAACAGAGATGCATGATATGGTTAATGCCTTTCTTTTTGTTATATAATAAAAGCCCTAATATGATAAGCATGAAGGACATCTAGATAAGCTCTGAATAATAACTTTTTGTTGTTTCATATAAAGCAAACCTCAAAAGAAATGAATGCTGCTATTACAACCCATTCAGATTCTCATAGAATAGAGAAGGAAAAATGAAAAGAACAAGTGGACGTTGAGACCATTGTACTCTCATAAAGAATATGACTATTAAGGACATAGAATTGGATATTGAAATCACTACATTTTGTTTATTACTGGAAAATAAATCCATGACTATTGATGCAATGCCTAAGTAAAGTTGATATTGCACTGTCTAACACTCTTAAACATTATAACCCAAAAATAAATCTTGGCATCTTTGTCTAATACTCTTTAGTTATTATCTTAATTTATTAATGTTAATCACTTTAAATATGAAAAAATGTCCATAACCTTTGATTGACCAAATCAGATTTCCAAATGTACTATTGTCTTCTTGGGTGACTGAGGAAAATTTGAGTATAAACATTCACAAATACGACAGTGTGCATACTTATGAACAAGTGAAGTTTGTATCCCCTTCCACTTTGTTGCTACCCTTAAACATGGATGAGATTCTGGTTAGATTCATACTGGAAGATGTTAAACATTGATGGGAGAGGATAATCACTTTTCCACATATATTAGTGTGTATTAAGAAATTAAGAATGAGTTGCTAATACATACCTTCACCACACATTATTCTACCATGTCATTGAATTCAAAAAAAAGAAAAGAAAAAAAGAAACTCCATCCTAGGATCAATTTGTTTTTCTTGGTTATTTCTATTAATTTATTGGTATTTCTTTTTCATTTTTGTTTTCCTTTTTTTCCTTTGTACTGATTTTTCCCTTTTTCTCATGGCTCGTGGCTGCAAAATGTGCATTTTCTCTTTGAATTCAATTTGCCTGCACTTGTAGACACCAAATTTTTCATTGTTTTATTTATTTATGCATTCATTTTTATTTTCATTTTTGTCTTATTTTATCTTATTATGTATTTTCATTTATTTATTTAATTCTATCCTCATTGTTACAATTCTGGATTTTACTAGGTAAATTACAATTATTTATTTATTTTATTTTAGTTTTTGTTTTTGTAGATTCTATAAAAAAAAAAAAGAAGAAAGAAAGAAAGAAACCAAACAACCCAATTGTTTTTAATCCCAAAACCCATCATTAAACCCAAGCAAAAGCCCAACAGAAGGAAAAGAAATAGCCCAAAGGAAAGAAACAAAAGCCCTAAGTTTAGCCCGTTTCTTCTTCTTAAAAAAAAAAAAAAAAGAAGAACATTTTGCTCCTCCTGCGCGCATTCTTCTTCAACTTCTGGTAGTACAGAACTCGTACTAGAGAAGCCATAGCCACTCCAATTGTTCTGTCCCATTTTCCTTTAAAAAAAAAATCTTTGTACAAGCCAACTAGCAATTGAAATCTTGTCTAGTAAGACTAAATCTCATCCAATAACATCAAACATTCTCATCAAAGGTTGAAAGAGAAACACATCATCATATTTGACAAAGGTTTAATCCCATCCTTCAATGGTAGGTCTTCAAAGCCATATAAAGGAAGGATTAGAGGAGAGTGAGGCAGCGGTAGTAGAAACACAAGGAGAAGGAAAGGATCAGGGAATTTTTTTTTGGTCTGAAAATCCGATAAAAAGAAAAAAGCAGGAAGAACAAAAAAGAAAGAAAGAAAGAGAGAAAGAGAGCCGACGAAACTTCTAGTATCAACCATAGCCGGAGTCTGCTACCATCATCATCAACATCTTTAGAGCAAAATCTTCTTCAAAGCACTGTAAGAGTTGATAAATCCCTCTTTCTTTTTTTTTTATTTTTCTTTTTATGTGAAAAACTGGTGCCTTATCTGTTTTTGCTATTAAGTTTCTTGTGCTAGCTTAATGTGTTGATGAAGTCTGATTGTATGTGTTCATGTTTGATTTGTTCTTCTGAAACAAAATTTGGGCCAAATCCTCTTTGAATTTCATAAGAATGGCCGGTCTTGATTGTTGCCCTTTACATGTTTGATGAAATGCCAAAGTGAAGCCCTAGACTAGAGGAATGAAACTTATGAATTTCCATGTGTATGTGAGGAATAGCTTTGTTCATTGGAGCTCAAAAACGAGCAGGAGTGAAAGAAAAAAAAAAGCAGGAAGAAAGAAAAAAAAACATGAAGATATGTTTTGCTTTCTTGGATTTTTGCTTCTCTTTTGATTCAATTAGATCCATTTTTATGTTATAAACATGTTTAGAATTAGGAGAAGAATTGATTTGTGTAAAATTTTTATTTAAAAAGCTGCAAAAATGAGCTTCCGGTGAACTTCCGGCCACTTTGGCCAGAGCTATCCAGGGCTAAATTATATATGGGTTGTTCAATTTTGGGCTAGTTCTTATTTTGTTTTGGGTTATTTGATTGGGCTATGTTTTTTCTGTTTGGGCTTTTTGTTGCAGATTTAGCTTAGTTATTTGGTCGTTTAGTTGGTTTTTTGTTAATTTTCGGATGGGCTTTTTTTACATCAGACTGTTGTTAGTTTTGTTTGGGTTTTTGTTGGGTTTTTGGTTATTTTCGTTTGGGGTTTATGCTTGGGCTTTGTTTGTTTTGTTTGAGTCGAAGAAATGTTGGCCCAACTCTTAAAAAAATTCCAGCCCACTCTTTGGTCCATTAAAAATAATTTATGCATTGACCCTTGATTTCTTAACTAATTCCACTCAGGCTGAAAAACTTTTAATTTCTTTCACTTAAGTCCCTATTTTAATTACATTTTGACCCCTTAACTTTATTTTCATCCAATTTTGATCCCTAATCTTTTGAAAAATTGTGTTTGAACCCCAAAAAGTTTTTAAATATTTTCAATTAAACCCCTAATAGAATGGTAATTTTACAATTATGAGTGTTTCCTCTCTTTAATTGTTACTTAAACTTCTCTATAGTGCATTTCTTTTGCCTTTGGAATTCTTTGAAGTCTTTTCCATTTTCTAATATGTTAATATAGCTTAATTTATTTTGCTAGTTATTACTTGCTTTAAATTTAGTGAGTTTCATTAATGAATAACAATTTTGACATTTTATGATTAATTGTCAAATAAATTGGTGCCTTGGCCTCTTTGTTGACTGTGAATGGTAGAGTGGTCTCCATTTCCTCATTGAGTCATTATTTCAAAGGGAGGTAATCTTGATACCTTTAATTCCCAATTATGTGCTCCTATGTGAATCAATGTGCTCATATGTGTTATATGCTTAGTTTATTATATTTCATCATATTTCTGTATTTTTTATTTTCTTTTTATTTATTTATTTATTGGTTTTTTTTTGAAATTTTTTATTATTAATTTATGTCATACAAGTTATGTAAATATTTAAAGGGTACTCGATTACCCGAATTGTAATCGACAGGCTTTATTTTTACAAATATTGTAAAATTAGATAGAAAATGTAATAGATAGGTTATATAGGTCTATATTCTTGCGTTTTCCCCATTTAAATTGAAGTTAGAATCCCTAATGTAATAGATAGGGTTTGTGTGTTTTGCGTGCTTATGTGTGTATGTGCTTATGTGTTTACCCGCTTTCTTTAGGATTTTGCATTTAGATATTATGCTTATCTGTTATATGCCTTATGTGTTCTTATGTGTTTATTTATTTTATGTTTTATGAGTTTTATTTTAAACAATGTATGACGTCACCACACTAGTCCAACACTAGTTGTGGTTACCTCCATTTTCACACTAGTCCAATGCTAGTTGTGACTCGTAAAAAAGGGTTAGTCCAATGCTAGACCCCCTAGGTTTTGCATGCACTAGATTCACGATTGTGTGACATCCATGCCATTTCATGCATATTTTCTGTTTTAGGATCTTTTTCATCATTTGCATGTTAATTCCCCTATTATATTCCCTTATCCCCTTATGTGCACAAATCATGACATTTAGAATTGCATTTCACGTAGTAATTTAGGAATTAGGTAGTTCATCTGCCTGTGTAGGTCAGGTATAGTCACCCGTCGAATAGGGAAAATGAGCGAGTATGGCTCTTTAGCCTTAACATGCTATCACCCCCTCTATAAGAAGGAAAAATGAGTCACGAATATTTTGTCCCCCGCGCCCACTATGTTGCATCCCTTTTTCCTTGATCACTTATATGTACGTATATTATTATTTTCGCAATTCTTGAGTCTCATTTTCGCATATTCGTGACCTCTTCAAGGCTTTATTATTTGGGTTTCACAATTAATGTGATTGGCACCAATTCAACCTTGGAGAGACATATTAACTCCAGTACCCCCTTTAGAGTTAGATTTTGCATCCATATAGAAACATCCAAATATGATAAGTTTAAGGGTTATATTAGGAAATTTTCGACGAAATCTTGCAACTAGCTTAGACTGGGTTGAAAGGGTGCCTTAGGTTCGAGACGATTGAACCTTTGCCTTCCCTTTCTTCAACCGTGACTCCCGAACCTTTTTCTCTTGTTTTCGAAGATCCGGAGTTGTCTAAAAGGGTTTATTTTATTTTCTAAAACTTTTATGGTGACCTGGTACACCAAAACTCAATACCAAGTGGCGACTCCATTTTTGGTAAAAACCCTTTTTAGATTATTTTTGGGTCTAAAATCGTCGCAATTTCCAAAACCCCACTAGGCTCTTTTTCATTATTCTGCTAAAGTTCAAAACACATATTTTTAAACACTTTTCAATTCTTTTTCTTAAAAATGGGGTGCGATAGCACTGTTGGCTGTGCCTCTATTTCTTTTGAAAGTTAGCATTTTCTGCTGTGAAGTTTGTCTAAAAGACTCCAGAAACTTTTATCTTTTGTCCTATTGGCTTGGGCTTTTCTTCCTTTTTTTTTATTTGGAGCATTGAATCTACTGTTTTGCTAATTGAATTATGGCCTTTATGTTCTTTGTTGAAAGTTTTAGACGTTATCAGCATCTATTGGCATGTGAGCTTGCATTTCACTAATTACATCATTTCTAGAAGTCTGAGTCACGTATTCTGCACCATGACCACCTTGTGTTGCTGGAAATATATAACCATTCATTTAATGTCTTGCAAATTAAAAATTGCTTCATTGATATTCAAAGAGTCTTTGAATAAAAGAATATTCCATGTCTTGGATTTTTGTTGCTATAATCTTTCAAGGTTCTATATGTCAAATTTTGATATGAGATGCAATCCATCTTACTTTGCAATTTGTGCTTTCACTGATGAGTTATGACAAGTTTTAAAGCACTTTCCTAAACTAACATTCTTCACTCAAAAAATTGCAAAGATAATAACCTTTTTATGTTTGTAAATTTGCGTCCTGTGTTTTATGATTCCATTTCTCAAGTTTATTTTCCTTTCATTCTGATAGTAATCATGCTATCTAACCTAAAAAATATGAAATTTTCTAACCTCATCAACATGATTAGAAAAATGCATGTTTTTAGTGTTATTGTGCTACCATTATTACTTTAGTTTGTTAGGTAACACCAAATTACAGCTACTATTAAGTTCACTTGATACTTTTGTTCTGCTTTAATACTCTTGAGAAAGCTGGAGGTTATATGTCTATTCATTACAAGGTAAATTCAAACGTAGAAAGCAAATTTATACTGTCCCATTGGATACAAAAAGGCAAAGAATGACATCTTGGTTCCATTTAGGATATGAGTAACACTAATCTTCATTTACTACCAAAATGCAAGGTGTTAAACTTTCTTCTGAACTGGCAAGATCGATTAACGAGCACACACTCCTTTGCTTTGTCCATGACTTTATACCATCTTTTCTTACATTAAGGTATCGCTGAATTGCTAGACAATTTTTTTTTTTTGGGTATCATATTAGGACCCATTGAGATTTAATTTGTCATTAGAACTTAATATATCCTAATATATAATATTATACAACTATCATGAAATATAAATCAAGCAATCAGCACGTCACCCTATCTTTGTTTAGGACAAGATTGTACTTGCTACTAGGTTTGCTTGATAGTTATGTAAATGACAGTTGTGACAGTCCCACCTCCTCCTAAGGCGAACCAAAGGGTTCGGCGAGCCGCCTGCCTAACTCTCGCCAGGACTCACTCACATAATAATCACTAATATATCAAACTAAAATACCATTGTCAAACCAAACCAAACGGTAACTCACAAATACATTGATCGAACCTTACAATCCTAAATTACATAAAGTACTTAATTGTACATTCAAGTCTCATAATACAAAACCATCAAATCCATAATTCAAGTTTTTCAAGCCAGATACAAAAGTGAACCCCAATGCTAATGGTTGGCGCCTTCTGTGAGGCCCCGATTTTCCCAAGTTTTTGGAAAATATTAAATAATGCTAATTATAGTGATTATTGTTTGCCAAGGCGTTTATTTGGTTTGTTTTACTTCTTAAAGTATTTTGTTTTACCTATTTTGTTTTACAAGTCAAAAACCCTAATTTGACATTTAAACCCTAGTTTGCTTCGAAAACCTTAATTTTTGATAAAACCCTAATTTGTTTACACCCTAATTGTAAATTAAACACTAAAGTACCAACCCTAATATATTTTCTCGAAACCCTAATTATATGTACAAATCAATGTTTGTTATTTCATGAATTTTCAGTGTGAATTTGTACGCGCACGAGAGTTACTAGGGTAATTGGGTGATTAGTGGTCTAAGTATGTGTGATTAAGCTTTGATAAGCTAGGTTAAATTGAGTACCTATGGAATAATTTGATAGGAAAAGAAATCATGTGGGCAAGAGTGGAAAATAGCCTAAGTGTTGGGTTGATTTGGCATGACATTTTTGACCAATTTTGACCAACTAAATATCTAAGTGTTGTTGTCATCCCTTAGCTCATTATAAAGCTACAAGAACCGGCCAAAACCAAGGAAAACTAGAAGAGGGAAAACCGTGGGAAAATAGAGGAAAAAAAAGAGAAGGAAAAAAGAGAGGAAAAAGAGAAAAGTTTGGGGAATTCTTGCAACTTTCAATCATTCAACCTTGATTAGGAGCAAGAAGGTGAAGCTTGCACTTGAGGAGCTTGAGGTTGCACCAAGAACATCAACTAGAAAGGTTTCCTTTTATTGTATAAGCTGAAATTTTATGGAAGTTGTGAAATTGTTGGATTTTTGTGGTTCTTTTGGCTTGTTTCATACTTATCCTTGGCTTGTGAGGTGATTCCATGGATTGGTTTTATTGTTTTGCTTGTCTTGAACCTTGGCCAAGAGCTAGGGTTAGGGTTTCATTAGTTGCAAGACTTAATGTTGGGAATTGATGATTGGAAGTTGAATTCATGCTCATGTGTGTCCTAGAGGATGATTAGATGGCTTGGATTTGGTGTTTTGCTTCTCAAAATTTCAACCAAGAATTTCTGTCCATTTTCTGTCCGAATTTTCTTGGTATATTTGAGGATGTTGGGAGCTGAAATAGCCTTAGCCTAAAGCATGAAAGTTGTAGATAATTGAGTGATGATGCTACCTGTAAATTTTCAGATGAATCGGAGCACTGTAGCATGTGAAATGACTAAATTACCCCTGATGCCCTGTTTCTGGCAGGAATCGTATTTTGCTACTGTAATGGGTCATTTTGACCGGGTAGATGAATGTTTTTGCTTTTGATGTCTTCTTAAGAATTGTATCCTTGTATGTTAGCTTTCTAAGGGCTTTGGAATTTCTGGATTCGGATTTGTGAGCGCCAAGTTATGATAGTTTGAATGTAGCCTGTCGGCAATTCTGACGGGGAAAATTTCTGAAACTGTTTTTGTATTTTCGACCTAGAAAGAGTGAATCTGGGCAGAAATGGTCTTCATGAAAGTTATAGCTTGTTCTCTCAGCTTCGAAACGGAACCTCGTGCACTCTAATCTGATACTTGAAACCTGAGTTATGGGTAACGGCATACAAGGTGTCAAAACTGTCCTTTACACCTTTTAGTGTGTGTTTTCCGTTTTCGTCCGTTTTCCGTCCAACGCCCATGCATGTGCCCCTTTTTGCTGTTTTAAGTGTTTATAAGTGCTTCTCGAGAGTTTAGTTCATTGAGTATATGCACGTCACGTCTTTTCACATTTGAAAATGGATTTTTCCAATTTCATGAGATTCCTTTTAATGTGGAATCGAGAACCTTATTTGATTGAAAATTCGACCTTGAATGCATTTAGGTAATTTTGATTTTATCTCTCAGGTGATCACGTGGACACTGAGACGCTTGTATGACCTCCTAAATTTACTCACTTGCTCTCGGTTAATTGATGAGTGTCAAGTGCATGATTTGTTGACTTGCTTGACCTGTTACATGTTTAAATTGATCGTATTATTAAACTTTTCGAGGCGGACGTGTACTTTATCTCGGCCGACCTCTCTTACTTGACCTGACCTGCTTGCTTGTGTTTGTTGTACTTGCTATTTAATCTTGTTGGGGACGTCCAAAACCTCATTGGTAAACCTTTTACCTCGGGCCGGTAAGGGATTGGCCGAGGGATTGGTAAATCATGAGTCTTCACATATTTTCGTCGGTTGGAGTGCGCTCGCCGACTACATACCTGGGTATACTCGAGTATTACCAAATTTTCTATTTTGACGAGCGGGCCCAGTTGGGGGGTGATACGGTGGACGGAGATGGTTGACAAGTGGAGTTCTACATGGATAAGAAAGTTAACGGAGTGTCAACTATTTGGAATGTGATCAAGATTCGGGGATCTTGGCTCCTGAGAGCCCCTGTATCCTTTATTTAATATGTAATTAAAGACTGTATTTGTATTCTTCCTCAAAGTTCTGGTTACTTATCTTGTTTAATAAACGTGTAATTTTCTTGAGCCTGCATGCTTGCATGTTTTCTTGGCCTCACTGAGCGTTAGCTCACCCCAATTTGTTTTCCTTAACAAGTTCCGAGGTGGGGCACGTGAACCGAGGAAGCTAGTACTTTTGTAGGATTTCCTCGCTTTGTATAAGATTGAATTTGATGGTTTATGATATTTTGGAGTTAGTATTAATGAGTTGTTATCAATGTAATGTTGATGTAATTTTTGGGGTTTGTATTTTGTGAGAGTTCATCAGTAATTTTGATAGCTTTTAATGATGGCGTTACGAATGATTGTTTTGATCGATATGTGGGAGTTCGTAGTGAGTCCCGGCGAGAGTTGGGCAGGCGGTCCGCCGAACCCTTTGGTCCGCCCTAGGGGGAGGTGGGCTGTCACACCTTCACTTGGGTTCTCAGTCTCTGCTAAGGAAAACAAATTGAAAAGAATGAGCTGAAAAGCCCAGTGGGTTCCAAAAAGGCATGCAAAGCACATAGCACATATGAGATTTCACTTCAAAAATGCATAACTAAAAGTAAACAAATAAGGAAAGCGAGTAACACCACATAGGTAGGATACAGGGGCTCTCAGGAGTCAGGATCCACGAATCTTGACCACGTTCCAAGTAGTTGACACTCCGTCAACTTTCATATAATCCATGTAGACCTCCACTTCTCCTTACTCCACCAAACTCCCATCGGGTCCGACTCCAAACACATATCACATCACATCACATAAATTGTCACATAGTTGGTCATATAGTGGGTCACATAGTTTGTCACATAATTTGTGTTTTGCTTTCCATAATGGACAAGCCCTTACGTCAAGTTCAGAGCACACATCACATCACATAATAACCCTATTGCTCGTCCCTTTCTCCTCAGCCTAGGCCTAGCCTACAGCTCGAGTCGAACGACTTGCCGATAGGTCTTGGAAATTTTCAAAATTTTCATACGCATATAAATCACATCAAAACATTCTTACAAATTTTCCACTCAAATAGGAGTAAATGCAATAAAGTACACATTACTCCGTTTGATGGATCAAAACCAAATTTTCACATCAAATCACTTAACTAAACACAATTCAAATCAAATTCACATAAGCACATAGCAAGCATGGAAACTCACCAAAGTATCAAGGTTCGGATTCCAAATTTTGCTTGGTTTCAAAGCCTTCCACATTCCCTAAAACGAATAAGGAAAATTGATAAGTTTTGCTCCTCCATTTGACAATTAAATCAAAGTACACTTATTCCTTGATTTATTCAAGGTTTCTCTCAAAATTTCCTCGAGTAAGAGTATTCTTTTCAAATGATGAAATATCACAAAAGACCCTTTTCAAAAATTGCTACAACACTCAAAATATAATGCTCCATCGATATACTCCCAAAGCGCAGCTTCCAAATTCTTTTGAGCACAGGAATTAAGTGAGGCTTTTCACCTCGAAAATCACCCGTTCAAATCTAAACTCAACACTAAATGTTCAAACACGGTTCTAACACATGTTTAAAACAATTTTCACTAAGTCTCGATGTGCAAAATTCATGAAAATTAGCTAAAACATTTCAAACCCTCAAATCTGTCCAAAATGGCACTTTTACTCAAAATTTAGTGAAACTCAACTTTTCACCATTAAAGTTCGAGATTTTAACTCTATTAAAGCATATACTCATAAATGAACATAATACACATTTATTTAGGCAAAATTTACTCACGAAACATCACAAAATTTCAAAATCAAGTGTTAAAATTTCCAAGCATAGGTTCGGCCAGCTTTCACTCTTTTCCTTTAAAATTTTCAACATCAATCCTACATTCTAACCACAAAATAATCTCATCTCATAAATAACGAATACAACCACATTTAGGTCCTCAAATCCGCTACCTAAAAGTCGCCTCAAGTCCACTATCTAAGTTGGGAATTCAAGAGCCCAACTCCAATATTCCAAATATAAACATTTCTAGCAAAATAAACCGTAGATCTACTATATTTAATACTAATCAAGTTAGATCTAAGAGATTTGAGTCTTATACCTTTAGATCTGTCTAGATCTAACAAGATCAAACAAGATCTCGTGAGCTCTCCTCAAAAATGATTTTCCCAAGTCTAGCAACTCCAAGAATCTTCAACCTTAGCCCAAGATCCGCTTGTTTTGCTGATGATTTCCGTCTCCAATCTCAAGAACAAGGAGTAGCCAACCAAGGAGAAGTTTTCTTTCCTCTTCTTTTCTCTCTCTCAACTTCGGACCACCCTCTCACAGACACACTCTCCCTCTCTCGGCAGCCAAGGAAGGAAGAAGAAACAAGAGCCAAAGCCCTCCAATGGAGTCTTACAACTTCAAAAGATTGGAGGAAGAAGAAATGGAAGAAACAAGACTTGTGAAACTCTCTCTTTCTCTCTCAAAGCTCTCGGCAGCTCTCTCTCTCTCTATGGCCTCCAAGTGTTGCTGAAAATGAAGCAATAAAGGCAAGAAAAGGGGCTTTAAGGGGGACAAAAGGTGGAGTTTTCTTAAATCTTGGAAAAGTGGTCAAACGACCACTTTTTGTCGTGTCGCGCGTGGTGCTCTAACTTTTACTGGTTCCTCTCATTTCGACATTGTCCAACCTTAAATATATCTCTGTAATATCTTTACTTATGATTGGTTTCAACTTAAAGTCACTATTCAAGTTTCGGAACAAAAATTGACGCTTAAACTGGCTGAAACCACACACCAGCAAATAATTCTCAAAAAATTCTCTAAATTAGAAAATAATCACTCAAAGCATAAATTCACTAATATTTTAGTGAATAAACGTAATATAAACATTATTATACATTTTAAAATAAAAATTTGAATTTTGAGGACCTCACAACTGTTATGCTATTAACCTGTGCTAGCGTTAATTATGTCTTTGTTATGCGATTAAGAATGGTAATTATGTCTTTGTTTTGTGATTAGGAATGGTATGTGAGTTTATTCCCAGTGCAACCTTTGGACCATATAATGTAAAAGTTGCATTATCAAAGACATTAAGTAAGAGCATTTTGGAGGGTTGAAACTGTGCCTTACTTAGCCTGATTCCCTTGACATCCATACTCATATAGACTAAAGAAGTTAAAGAGGGAGAAACATCCCGCTGTGTCCATATTCATACATTTGTATATTTCTTTTACTTGTACTACTAAGCACAAAAGATGCGAGTCAGGAAAAGTAAAAAAGCTTCCTTCACGATGATTAGCATAGTGATTCGAGTTTATGACTGTAAGATCAATCATTCACCTTGGGGTGTCATAGCTTTTCACCCTTCTGAGCTAATCAATGGCACACGTACTGTCACCTAATATTGAAGTGTAGACACCAATTCTTTTTGTCATTTTCATCTTCTTTTGAAAGGGGGAAATGGGTAAATTGGTAATCTTGAATTACAAAAAAGAAATACCTTTTATTTTGTGTCTTGGACACTAAGTTTTAGTTTTCTAATTTTGAGAAAAATTATAAAAAACAATAATAATTGTGAGACTCTAGCAAATTTCTCAACATCTATTCCCCTACGTGATACACTATGATAAACCCATGCTCGATCCTAATCTCCACCGTTGTGCACTTAATCAAATCCTAAAACCTTCCCACAACATGATTAAGATTAAATCTCACATTACCCTGTCACACACATCCACCTGACTACCTTATCCTTTCCCACCTAACATGCACAAGCTCACATAAGTTAGTACATACTATCGTGCACTCCTACTACTAGTACTGTGAAACCCCAGAATTTTCCTAATATAATTTAGAAATTTATTTTATTATTAATTCTGATTTATCAAAATAATAAAATAAGAATTTTTGTACATATTGTATAAATTAACCCAGTAGCCTATTCCTACTCAACCACTAATAGGTAGTGGGTGGCTACAAACATTGTTCCTGAAAATTACATAATGTTGTTTATAAAACTACCTCCTCCAAGTCAAAACAATGTAATTTTCTTTTCTTCTCTACATCTGACGGACTATAAATTTTAAAAATCTTCTTTAGTAAATTAAAGACAAAAGGCAACTCCCAAGAGAATTTTTGCATCACAATTTAATCAAGTAAGCTATCTTCAAATATAAGATATTATCTAGTTTACATGCATCAACAACATGCTATTATATTTAATTAACTTCGAAGTTTATTTTGTTATTCATGGTAAAAGGATTAATTATGGTCATTGTTATCACTTTTCAATCACTCAAATCTTCTTAGATTACTAAGTAAAAGCTTTCCTAAATTAGTATTGTGATTTCTGGAGGAAAATTAGTATAATTAGTGATGTTGTCTAACCTTAGTTGAAGAAAAAGGATTTGGAGGGGTTGTTTAAAAAAAACGGTAAAATACAGAGAAGTTCCCTGTGGTTTAGCTAGTGTTCGATTTAACTTCCTAAGTTTTGAAAACCTACATTATGACTCCCTGAACTTTCAATTAAAGTGAAAAGTTAACAGAAATCGTCCAAACTAACTGAATTTGAGAAACATGCGCTTCATTGATGTTTATTTTAACTCCCTGTGGTTCGAAAATTTACAATTTAACTATCTGTGGTTCTAACTAAAATGTAAATTGACAGAAATCATTCAAATTAGTTGATAATTTTACCCTTGTAGATGAATGTAGACTGACTTTTAGGGTTTCAAAGGCCCATTCTTTGGCTCTTCTACAGGAGCAAAACGTTAGATACATCCTTTGCATCATGTCGTTCTCTCGGGTGCCCTTTAAGTCCCTAAGTTTAAATTTTTAGTAAACCTACAGAAGTTTTGCAAATCCAATTGTACTTCCAAATTACAGAAGAAATTTATGTAAAAATTAAATACAAAGAAAAAAAATCAATATTTAGAGGGACATTTGGATCTCTTTTTCATTCCTCTCTGATATAGAAATGTTATAAAAAAGTGGTGATTCATTTCTGGAAAGACCCTGTAACGATTCGGATCTTAAGTTTTATCTCTATTATTTCTTTTTTTAAAAAAAAAAGAAGAAGGAGGGGATGGTATTGATTGTGGTTGTGATAATGTGGTTGGAGTATAGAGAATGCCAAAAGGGGATAGTGGATTTTGAGGGTGGAGAACTGCAGAGAAAAATGGGACAATTATGGCATTTTGTATACAACTATTAACTTAGACATTTTCTGTTAATGTTTCAATTTAAGTTAAAATCTCAGGGAATTAAATTGAACATTATCTAAATCACAGGGAGCTTCTCGATATTTTACCAAAAGGGCAAATTTGACATTTTACATCCTATTGTTAATTTGAATGATTTCTGTCAAAGTTATATTTTAGTTAGAACCATAGGGAGTTAAATTGTAGGTTTCCAAACTATAGAGATTTAAACTAAACATTATGCAAACCACATGGAGTTTGTTGGTATTTCACCAAAAAAAAAACAAAAAAAAACAAAAAGAAGGACCACAACTGAAGCTTCAAGCTTTAGCCATGGAGGCTTAGTTGTCAGGATCGTAAGATCCTACGATCCAGATTATGATTTTCGATTTCGATCTGATTTTGATACGATCCTATCATTTAAAGATATTATGATAAAAATTTTAATAATTTGATCATAATTTTGTATAGAAAATTCTGCTATTTGTTGCATTAGAAACTAGATTCAAAAAAATTTAAAACCACATAATTATGTTATGCTAATTCCTTACCTATAACAATTGGTGAATCTTTAAAAATTGGTATTTAATTGTCTCATTAATAAATACTTAAATGATATACAAACATACACACACACATATATATATAAAATCAATTTTTTCAACTACCTTGTCCAGTAATTGCATTTGGACTCAAAATTGAGAAAGAACAATATTTTTAATTTAATCAGATTTATTTACAATATGTCACATGTAGTTCCAAAATTTTTATTTAATTTTTAGATTATCCAAATATTTTAGATAATACGATTTTAACCTCAATTAATAATACTATTATATTGATTGTACATGAGTTGCATTATTTATTGCTGTATATGTGAATTGCAAATATCAAAATTACTAGTAAGATTATTTTTTATGGTTTTTGTAGGATCGATCGATCCCACGATCTGATCCTACGATCCGGTGCTGCAAACTAAAAAACGATTCAGGGTAGAATCTCGATTTTAAAAACCTTGCATGGGGCAGAGCAAAGGAGCATCATCGGACCCTCACTCCATCTCAAAGTCACTGGCAAAGCCCGACGATGTCAACCTCAAGGAAAGGTCGACCAAGAAAGGGGTAGTCGCGGTTGAAGCCGCGACCACTAGAAGGGGCGGTTAGCCGTTGCTATTGCTATTACTGCAGCAGGCGCCAAAGCTACTGGTAGTGGAGAAGAAGATGGCAATGATAAAGGTGATGATGAGTGGTGGTGATGATGATCGTGAATGTGGTTTAGGGTTTGGAATAGGAATTAGGGTTTTTGATTTGGGAAAAATTGTGTTGAAGAAGAAGATGACTAGTTTGGGAAATGAGTCAAAGAAATGGATCAAATCAATCTTTTTTTCCTACGAGGGGGGCCAGGACATTAAATAATAATTGGATTTCTAGTTCGATTATGTAGTTAAAATATTTAGGCTAACAGCTAAATTAGTATGGGTCAAGACTAAGATATAACCATACAAATCATTTGGGCTAAATATATATTGGATCAATCTTAGTTTTATAGCACAATTAAACAGTAGAAGAAAAAAAAAAAGAAATAGACCAAGAATTCCTATGGGCCTACTAAGCCACCAAGCAAATAAACCCATAATTAAGCTTAGACGATAGTGTAGACTATTATTATTATTATTGTTAAACTATTAAACCCAACCTAATTTAATTTTGGATCATAAATTAAATTATTAAGATTTACGATTAAATCCAAGAAACTTTAATAGAAGTTCAAGTATTATTACTTAAATATTTCTATCAAGCAAATGTGCTAATAATAGATATAAGTCCAAGGTAATTAAGAAAATCATTTCATAGTGACAATAATAGTAGTAGTAATAATTAATTAATTATTAAAATAATAAATAGTAATAAGAAGAACTTCATGAATAATCAGTTAAGATAGGATTATCTAATGAGATCCACCATTTTCTTAAATGTTACGTAGTAAAGAGAAATACACACAATCTAAGTCCAAAAATCATATTTAAATTGATTATACACTAGCATGGCCATTTCCACAAAAATAGGTAATAAATCTTAAATAAATAAGCAAGTGTATACTCACAAGTAATAAATACTCAAATAAATAGATAATAAATACTTAAATAATTAATTGAGTAAATGAGTTATACTCGTGAATATTGAGCAAACAAATGTCGAACTGATAAGTAAGTACTAAATAGACAAATAAGTAAATACTTGTAAATAAGTTAAATACGTAAATAAATTAATAAGATATACTTTTAAATATTAAATGAATAAATAGGTTAAATACCTATTATAAACTAATGAGTATATATGTTAAATGCATAAGTGCATGAATAAGCAACATACATAAATAAATAGATAAATAATAAATAGATAAGATACATAAATGAAATAGATGAATTAGTAAGCAAATAAATAACATTTATTCATATATACTCAAATTATACCTTTTTTTTGATAAAAAAATATAGAGATTTCTAAATATGAAAATATTCTAAAAAGGAAAACTTTCTAAATTAGGAAACTTCCCAAAAAGAGAAATCTTTTATCTTTAGAAACTATTCAAGTACACTTTAGTGAATGTCTAAACATGTTTTTTTAGGATTGTTTAAGGTAGGATTGATTACATGAAGAATAGGATAAGTGAATTAATATATATATATATATATATAATTAATTATAGGTTTGGCGCAAGTAAAGAACGTGTTAAAAATATCTTCAAGTCAGCAATTTGAGTAGGTGGTTCTTACCCCTATATTTTTGAAAATATTAAGCATGAATTTTCTCAAGCATAGTATATGAAAAATGGAACATGTATACCCATCTAAAATGTTTTACTATTCTATTTGTTATGAAATTAGTGGCAGATTTTTACAAAAGAAAATACATGTGATGTGTGAAATGAATTCTGAATAGTCATGAAATAGATGTTAGGAGTTATAGACCTGATATGTATGGTCATGGAAGCCGGTATAAAGTCCAAACAATTGACTCATGTTATGTGGTCAAGGGGTAATCACTAAACCTCTTGGTTGCCCTTTTAGAAGGGGTTTAATCTTTAGGCCGAGTACTCAGAAACCGGATATTGCATGTACTTGTTTAAGAGCTATGTTTATGAAATGAGATGACATGATTGATATGTTTATGATATGTAAATATGTTCAATGAAAATGATCATGTCATGTTATGTGTTTTCATGCCACATTTAGAGGGGGCTGCTCTGGAACCTATAAGACTAAGTGCCATGCTTGACGGAAGTTACTTATGTGTATGTCGCTCACCTTATGAAATATATGTATGTAATATTTGAAAGTTGCCAAATATTTTTTTTTCGTTTTTATCCAACAGGGGATAAGTACTATCTACTGAACATGTGTCAATTAACCCACGTTTCCATTAGTTTTTCTTTTAGATCATAAAAGCAAGATTGAATATGAATATAAGATAAAAGAAAGGTAAATGGATAGATGTTTTATATTGGTAATATAGAATAAGGGTTTAGCAATTATATTAGTTTAAATATAGCATGTATTTCTCTAGCATTTATAAGTTTTAAATTTTAGTGAATTTTTATAAGTTATAATCATGTTAAAATATATTTGTGGGAGTAGGATTTCATAGATATGGCGTGCCAAGTTGCAAATCCGGTCTAGAGATCTGGATTTGAGGTGTGACAAGTGCCACCCCACTGACTCAAAACTAGGGAGGAGGCTTCATCACTGGAATTCATCATCATCCTGAATTGGCATGACGGATCATTCTGAAGCCTTCCAAAAAACCCAAGAATCATCCTTCAAGCTCCCAAGACAAGTCCTAAAAAATCTTTCCAACACCTTAGCTGTGGAAATCAACATCCCATTAAAAAAACAAAGAGAAAAATTAGGAAAAAAAAAGAGAGAAAAATAGAAAAGCAAAAAAAAAAAAACAACTGCAAAAAAAGTAGAGCCATGGAAGAAAAAGGAGAGGTCATGTCCTCATCACTCGTCGGAATACAACCACCACCACCAAAATACACTTGAAAAGCAGGGTGAAATGCTTTGTTTCCTATTCTTTTTGCTATCTGGCTTTAAATTGAATTTCATTCTTGATTGTTCTATGGATATCTTTCGTGATTTTGTTTTCTTGACTGTGGGTTTTATTGAATTTCTTTTTTGGCCATTGTTTATTCAAAATGGAAAACATTATTCCTGATTGTTGCTTGAATTTTTTTAGTTTGAATCTACTCAAGTTTCGTGAAGTTCGTGACTTAAAATTGGAATTCATGGTTGGTACTGGTTCAATAGTTGAAATTGGAATTCATTCTAGATAGATTGCTGAGGTCCTGAGAATGTAAATTTCCTCCCTTCTAATGGCAAAAAGCCAATGTTTCCAAAGAAGAAAGAAAATGAAACCAATATGGTTGCTTCTCATTTTACTCCTCAAAATCATTTTCTATATTCTCCTAACCCTCAACACTTCTCACATCCTACTTTCATACCAAACATGTGCTTCCACCTCCACAAAATCCACATCCATCCTACCTACAACCATATGGCGCACCACTATTCCTATACTATGTCAATCATCTTCAATCCTCTCCTAACTTCTAATCTCAAGGTTTTCTCTCTCAACAGCATTTTCCTATCTAGAAACAGGCTCTAGGAAGCCTCCAAGGAACTTCACCCCTCTTCCCGTGCCACAATCCCAAGTCTTTCAAGCTCTATTGATTTAAAATAGGATATCTCCTATTCGCAGCTTGAACAAAAATATCAGAGGAACTATAATGTTAATGAAACTTGTGCTTATCACTCTAGAGGATTTGGGAATTCTATTGATAAGTGCTATCAGTTGAAACACAAGCTTCAAGATATGATCAATGCTAACCAACTTGTGATTAAGACAGCTGGGAAGCTTACTGTTAATGACAATCCACTTCCTAATCATGCCCAAGTTGCTACTGGGGGAGGAAAGTGAGTGACGATCAATGAAAGCATTCTTCCTAGTCATTGCCCTCTAGGAGAATTTGCTATTTCTTTATTTTGCTTGTAAAAGCTATCAACAATTCATGTTTCTTGCTTTTGAAATAAATGGCCATATTATGTTGGACAATCTTGTTTTGATTTGAATGAAATGCAAAATTCACAAGTTTTGATCTCATGAATGCATCAAATGTAACACTTCAAGCTGTACAAGATCAAAACATGAGCTCTCACAATTCAACTATTTTTTAAGAGTCATGGAAAAATGAGTAGGACATGATTTTTGGTATCTGAACACAATTTATCCTTTGCAAACTTCTTTGAGCCTTGGAAAGAATTTAGTTTGTCAAGCCCATCTCATTGATCACACCCAACACTGGGACAATTTTTAAATTTTAGTTTATTTGTTGCAATCTAAACTCGGCCAGGTACCCCAAGATTTTAAGAGAATTGTTTTGGAGTCGTGTTGTTCAAGAATTCACTATTTAAATTTAAAATTTATCTATTAAGTTTATTTTTATTTTCTTAGATTCCACATTTGGCTCATTTTAATGTTAAATTGGGGCAAATTTTATGCCCCCAGTTTCAAAAGAAAACCAAAAAGAATAAGAAAACAAGAACAAAAATAAAAGAAAAAAGAAAAAGAAAAGCAAAAAAGGGGGAAAAGGAAAAAAGAGAAAAAGTGAAGAAGGAAGATGCAAAGAAGAATTTCAAGTTCTTGTGTTTTTTTTTTCTTGTTAATTTTTCAAAACCGCTTCAAAGATCTACTGTTAGCATTTTACAGTCTACTTTATAGAAGTGATCATGAGATTTTCAAACCTGTTTAATATATTTATAAGCCTATATGTCCTTTCTTTGATCATCCTCGAACCCTGGCCACATTACAGTCTTGAGTCCTCTCTCAATTGATAAAAGAAGCAATTGGGTAACAAGATCTCAAATTCCAAACTGAGGCAAGTCTCCCATTTTCTCTCAAAGATGCATGTTTAAGATCAAAGTTATCCTTCAATGTGGTTTTACAGTTCCTCAAGGAATAACATGATTTTTCAACTTAAAGGCGATTTTATTTCATCTTCTTGTTAAATAAGCAGAGTCATGAAAAGTTTCATGGAAAAGTAACCAAGTCTACTTAGTACAAGTTTCGTGGAGATTAAAGCTGAATTTGGGAAGTGAATTGCAAACTGGGCCATGTAAGGGCCGTAATGAAACCCTAACCTTTAATTGGACTTTTCATGAGTCGTTTTGTAATTTCATTACTGCATGTCCAAGATCATGTAAATTTTTAAAACCAACGAAAAGATTTTTCAACAATAGACCAAGTAAGTAATTAAAACCCCTTAAATAAAATTAGGGTATGACCATACTTATCTGAATCATCCTAAAACTATGACAGGTTGTATACTAAACCCTAAGTGTTTCTTTCTTCTTCCAATTTCCAACCGGTTTTACTTCCATCAATTTTAACCGACATGATCACGAATGGAACCAATTCATTTCAGCCAAATATCGGATCAATCCTAGCAAGATTGAATCTACATTTCCCTCAAGCCAAATTGAAATTCTCTCCAAAATTCAGCAAAGAACCAGCCGCCCCTCTCCTCTTTTCCATGGCTGCCACTTGTCGAATTGTGCTAAAATCTGGCAGCAAGCATGCCATTCTTCCCTCCCAACCGGCAGCATGATGAACTTGGGGCAGGGGATTTTTAGATTTCATTAGCCAAAGCTAATGATGCCCACCGTCCTTAATGCCCAATGCATGAAAGGATTTTTGCCATTTGGCATTCATTTCAGCAAAGTTTTGTTCACTTGAGTAAGGAATTTCAGATTTCTACTCTCCTCCCTAGGCTGTCGAAAATTTCCTCAGATTTTATCTTCTATTCCTTTTCCACTCACTCCAAATCACTCTCACACATTCACTTCAGCACTTTCTCTCAAGTCTCAGAGAAGCTCCTCTCCACTCACACACTTCACTTCAGAATTCTTCCTTCAAGCTCTCAGCCGAGCTCTACCTTCTCCCTCCATTACTTGACTTTTCTTGACCCATCAAACCTTGCACCAAGAGTTGATCCTGGCTACAAGCTGCTGGAAACAAGTTTAAAATCTGGAAGAACTAAGCTGGTCATCTTCCATCCGAATCTAAGGCAAGCCAAAGGTAAACCCTATTCACTTTTGTGAACTTCCTCGATAGTTTGGAGCTCTTTCCCTTAGCTTATTTCATTTTCTTGAAGCTGGAAAACAAAATTGATTCAACACCAAGCAGCTTTGTTCATCCGTTTTGTTCAACCAAACAAAGGTAAGTTGTAGCTTCTTAAATGGTTCCATCCGCAGCTTAGCTCCATTCTCAGCATTACTTCTCTTCTTGTAGCTGGACCACTTGTGCATTTGTTTTTGAGACCAATTGAAGGTAGGAATTCCCTCTACATTCCCTTCGAATGATGAAGCTGTTTTACCTTCTAGAAATATTATCTTGCTTCCTTAAGCTGCGATGCATATACTAGTAAGTTAAAATCCTGCTTGCATATATCATCTTATTATGTTGCTAGAGATTCTGGTGGACTGATAAGGGATATCACTTTGATGTCTCTAAACTGACCAAACTTTAAAAACCATGGAAATGTCCTACTTCCTCCATGCATGATGACCGAACCTATTCTTGTACTTAGTTGTGGTTTAATAACTATGATTACTTGCTGCTTTGGAATGGATGTAAGCTGATGAGTTTTGCCCTACTCCATCCGAATCTGCTCTTGTTAAAACTTGTTGAAAAATCAAATCATTCATGTGGTTTTGGCCGGTTAGACTTGGTTAAAATTTTCATGAACTAGATGTTTTAACCCGACCAAGCATGAACCTTTCATTTCTCCTTAAAATCTATATGTATCTATTTTCCTTCCTTGAAATATATTCGGTCAGCCCAAAACAAATTAAAAACTGAATGCATGTTGGTATTTTCAACTCTTGAAGCTCTTAAGCACCTACGCTGGAAATGATGATTGTGAACGGAAATCTTGAACTCATTTCATTCAAGCATCATGTTAAAATGCTACTTGGCAGCTTATTTCGACTTGTTTTCTTGCTCTTGCATGTTTCCAACTCTCATGAAGGATTGATGAACTTAAACCGCTGACCATAAGCTAAAATTTTAAGTTGATGAACTTAAAGCTTGAGATATCATTGTTTTGAGTAATGTGTGAATACTTAATGTTGTATGCATGTAACCGTGAGTTTTCAATGGATGTACTAGCTGCTTAAGAGCTTGATTAACTTGCTGGAACTGAATGCAAACACCTAACCATGTGCAAATAAAACTGTTTTCAAAATACCAAAACCAGAAATTGTAACAAGAAACCAGAATTTAAACCAACCAGAACAGAATGTTCATATCTCTTGAATTATAACCTCAAATCACGAGCCACTTGCGGCTTTCAAGACTAGACTCATAGGGCTTCGATTTGGTATATCGTACGCACCGTAGTTCATTTTCTAGACGACATAGCAAACAAATGAAATCGCTGAAATTTCAACTTGAAAATGCTGGAATTGAGTTCAAAATATTTTTTTGGGGACAAGTTTGATGGAATTTTGAACCAAAACGAGTTTTAATGTTTGCTAAAAGAAAGTTTCGTTTTCCTATTATTTCAAAGCTATACCAATTCCCAAACAAGATTTCCAACTTAATTTGTATCAAATCATGAACCTTAGGGTTTCTCATGCAAACTTTTAAAAACCCTCGATCAAGAAATTTCTGTTCAAACAAACTTGATTTTTTTTCCAAAACTTGACTCGTTTAAAATCTAAGTAAAGGAATTGTACCCACACAAGACCCAAGCGAGCAAATTTCAAGGTCGTAATCTTCTGAAAAGAACCTCACGAAAAATATCTTTCGACAACAAGCGACCTCAAAACCCTACATAATTTTTCCATCATAATACCTTCCATTATTGAAATCTTTAAAAGATAGTTTATTTTCTTCAAACCTATTTCAAATCCTCGAAATTTCCAAGTTTTCATACTTACGTGTCTTGACCTAAAATATATATATTTTCAGAACTTCAATTACCAAGGTTCATATCGCCGTAATGCGATAATAATTACTCGTTATTTATATAAAAACTACTTTCTTATTTATAACAGAAGTGAATTGGTCAAAATTGATTTTAATAATTAAAAGTTAAATTATATTTACCTCAGGATCGGCCGGTGACCAAGTCGAGGACGTTGACATCGAAACCTTCGACACAACCTTGCCCTAGTTAAGGTGAGGGTTCCAAATTTGTTATTAAATGTTTTATTAAAATGTGCCACATGTTGGAATTGTATTTGTTGTTAAAGGTTACTCGTTGATCGAAGCACGTAATTACTAAGTATTATTTGCCAATTAACGTGTTAATGTTGAATAGTATATGATGCCTTGGTTGAATTATTCAAAACCATTGATCAAAAGGAGGAGATCGTGTGTGTACTTATCGCGCACTGACCCTCTCATTTTACAAATGATTTAGAAATACCATAATTGTGTATGTGCCTGTTAAATGTGCATGAGTGATAAGCCTTTGCGAATGTGCATAATTGGCTCGGCGGGATCCCAAACTCGAGGCGAAGGCCTATTCGAGCGGCAATTAGGGCTTGGTCGGCGGACCACAGGGAATGAAATGAAAGGTTACCTCGAGTGTAGACCACCTAATGAATGTTGGATGTCGGGCCAAGTGGTGTAAGGGTTGGAGATTGGGAAGCGGTCGAAGAAGTGCTATTGACAACATGGAAGCAATGTATCCTTCCACAATGAATGTTATTGATGCTTACCAATGTGATATTGAAATTCAATGTTTCATGAAATGCTTGAAGGAAAATGCTGTTGTGAAAATTTTCCTTATATGATTGATTAAATAAAAGCATGTTTTACGAATGTGATAATTGTTATGTGTTGGGACTCTCATTGGGCTTGTGAAGCTCACCCATATATTTTTCCCTCCAGGATTCAGGGTTTGACTTCGGCGAGAGGATTGAGAGGTGGTTGGATTTTGTTGATTGTAACCTTACCCTTATTAAGACTAATGATGTTGAAATCCTTTTGGTTAATATTACCTAGGAATTGTGTATCCTAGATGGTTGATGTTGAATTTTAGTTTGAACCGTATAACTGCTTTTAAAAACATATTTGAGTTGTCCAAATTGATTGATTGAGTCCTGGCGTGAGCTAGGCCGGTGGCCGCGGTTCTCAGGGTTCGCCTTGGGAGTCGTGGGGCCGCTACAGGCCAAGTCCATGTCCATCAAAATTGGGGAGCCAATTTCTCAAATACCCTTGGCTAGAAATTTTCAATTTCGAACTAGGCCTCGCTTAGAAGATGCAGATCATGAGAAATTCCGAAGTTTTGCTATGCACCTTTCTTGTTATAATCCACCATTGCGATGGATTTGAGTGTATGACTTTAAACTCAACCAATCAGTATTGGGTGTTATAAATTACTGCATCTCAGATCAAATTATGCCTCATTTACCACCTATAAATGAGACGAAATCTGTCTCTTTCGCCTTTTGCATGTATTAATCCATCGTATACACACAAACGAATCAACAAAAGACATGATCTCTCAGATGGAAATTGGATAGCACTACTTATGTTGAAGGCTTGAGTAATAGTAGAGAAATGGACCATTTTAATGGTCAATAAAGATGGAGAGCAATTTTCACGCAATAAGCGTGATAAGAAATGAATAAAATTCAAGATCAAGATCCATTTATTCTTTAAACACAATTGTGCTTTTTAAACTACTAATTAGCGTAAAGAGAGTTCTTGCATTCTGCCCCAAAAGATATAGAATAAAAAGTCAGTCCACTATTACTTGTTTCAAACATCTTATGAAAAAGCCTTATAAGATGAAAAAGAGTTTGAGACATCTTTTCTCACTCAATGAAATTTAAGCTGTATGCAAAGAAGTAAAATGCAAAACTCAGCATAAGGAACTCTCTTATACATGAGGAACTCTTTCAATCATATTTAACCCAAATCTTATAACACTGCTCGTGCTTGATTTTGGGATTTTGGACCACTTTCACATTGCTCCTCCAGTCTTGTTAATAAATACTTGGTGGCATGTTGGACACATTGGTATAGAATCTGGGATACCATGAGTAGAAAATGCTCTGTTCTCACTAATTGCCAAGGTTTTCCACTTTGTCATTTCTTCCCTGAGCTCGCATTTTTCATCACTGAGAGATCCTCACTCTTGCTTTAACCTCTCACATTCTATCTCAGTATTCTTGGACTTGGTCCTTCATCAGAAAAATTAAGTTTGCTAAGAATCAAATATGAGTATAACTTTAATCAATAATTTAATAAATGTTATGAATAATCACCTAACCTTGTGATTCTGAAAGAAAACTTCAACTTGTCGAAAGCCAAGGCCTAACATGGCAGCCAGCTTGTTCTTTTGAGCATAGAAAAATGGCTTTTAGTGATAACATTCTCTGTGACAATGAAAAAGTTGTCACAGTTGGTACTGTTCTATGATAACTT
This sequence comes from Gardenia jasminoides, assembly GCA_013103745.1. Lineage (NCBI taxonomy): Eukaryota > Viridiplantae > Streptophyta > Magnoliopsida > Gentianales > Rubiaceae > Gardenia > Gardenia jasminoides. The sequence continues at coordinate 27,625,014 of CM023101.1, read as the reverse complement.
TAGTTGTCGTCTCTATTTAATATGGGTAAAGTAATTTTTTGTGACAAGATGATTTTTTGTCACTTAGCGATGTCACACAATAACTGGAACGCTTCTGATCAGTATGGCGGGAAATAAATTTATGATAACATAAAAAATATTGCCACTAATTGATATGCTATATTAACAACATTAAAAGTTGTCACTGGCTAGAATCACAGTGACAACATTTTATTGTTAGTACACATTGAGACTAGTCGTAGTAATTCTATTATGCCGCCCTAAATTTTATAACTCTACCCCTCTAATTTATTAATTTGTAAAATGTATTAGACATTTGAATGAGATATGTAGTCATATTGTTAGATGTCAAAATTATGAATTGTTTCTTTAGTTCTTAAATGAAATATCTATAGAAATTACTATAATTTGACCCCTCTATTTTATTAATTTACAAAACACATTAGACATCTCAATGAGATATGAGTAGATATTTTACATCTCAAAATTATAAATTGTTTGTTTAGTCCTTGAACAAATTATGGAGAGAAATTACTATACTTTGAGCAAAGAGTTAATCATAACATGAAGAATTTTATAAAAAAAAAAGACTAATGAACACAAGTTCACAAATAAATGACTATTATATGTGTAATCTCACATGTCTAATTGCTAGGGTTTCGAGCTTCGTACATGATAATGGATATAACCAAAAGCAAGTGTACAAAGACATTGAAACATGTTTTTATGTTTTTTAATTGTGAGAGATAAATATTGTAAGGTTATTAATTATTGTAATATATGTAATTCACATGAATCAAAAAAAAATTAGGGAAAATTATCAAATCCAATTTGGAAAATAACACAATATGTATGTGTACCAAGAAAGAATTAGCCTAGTGGTTGGATTGTAATCTCTTCGCCCCTCTACTCGTTAAATCCTACCCTTTTCTTTTTTTGCCAAAAATGAGGGAAAAATTGAATATTAAAAAAATTTAGGAGTAAGAGAGAAAGAGAGATAATAGGAAAGAGAAAGCATGGATAGTAAGAGTCTTCTGAAGACATTATCTGACCACCAAAAACAGTGCCCACTGAAAAATCAAAGAAGCGTGCGCGGGACTTAAAAAATGAACAAAACAATGGCATTTGGTATATTGGCTTACATACAAACACTTAGAAAAATTGGGCCTTGGATAGACACTTGGAGCCGTTCTTTCTTTCACATTCCATAAAGTTCCCCCTTTTGCAATTGCTGGCTCTATCAAATTGATGGCGAAATGTGATAGTTCTCCAAGCAAATTCAGCATCTAATCATCTTTCCTAAGTGCCTAATTTTTCTTCCTCAGATACTTGCATCCCGTCTTCACTAAATTCAGAAAAAATTCATTGAATTCCAAAAAGACTTGATTACCTCTGCACTAAAAGACAATCCTTGGTGATTAGAGCTTCCAGAGCAAGGAATAGCTTCATTGATCTGAACTTGAAGCTTACGAAGAAATCCAAGTAATATTACTTGGGGGGTCGAGTTTTTCATTAGGGTTTCAATGTTCATTTAATTAATTTTTTTACCTATGGATACTACAAGAAGAATGTTTAATCGACCACATGATGCCTGATTTTAACTATTTTGCAATTGATGATGAGTAATAGTATTATTTTTGCAAATTGATTTCTCTATTAGGTATAGTGTGTATGTGCTTATGTATACATCAGTTTAATATGAAAAAACTTACCTCCTTTGCTTGGTAGATTTGATCAGCTATGTGTGAGGAGGTGAGCAAGAGAATCATTAGGTCTAAGAGAAGAAAAGAGTAAAAAATTTTAGATTATTGAGAAAAGGGAGTGTATTAGAGGAGTTCAATCTACTTGCCAAGTTGAAGAGTTGCACTTTTTAAGAGCCATCTCTGTATTTGCACTTTTTGGAGCCCTTCAGCTTTCTTAATTTTCTTGATTTCATTTTGTTTCCTGTATGACTTTGTATTATAGGGCTCCTAAAACCAATGTCCAGCAAATTCTGATATGAATGAGACTGATTTTCAAGCTTCACTTGTCTATACCGTGAACAATCTATCACTGCTCTTCCTGTTTATGAGTAACTATTGTCCAAGAGTCTGACAACTAGGAGTAGCATAAACAAGAAAATTTCTAGTTACTAATTTTTTTTCCAACACTTAAAAGAATTATAGGTATTCACCTATGGGGTACAGGTCTTATATAACTATATTAGTGATCGACAATTTCTGCAAGTGCACAGAGTCGATCGTAGTAATAAAAATCACCTGGAGTATTCCAAGGGTCGAACCCAATGGACGAGTTAATTCTCTTCTCTAATCACTATGTTAAAATAAGTGGGACAAGTTGGAAAAAATAAGGAGTAAATTCGATGCAATGTATTTAAAATCTAATCTAATTAAAACTAGAGAAATCAATGAGTAAGAGTCTAGGGTAGCGGGGTCAATCCAGAATCTTGAGTTAATACTCCAATTATTATCTTACTTGGCTATGAACGCATCACACAACTTTATTTTAGATCACCTCTCGATGCATCTAAAGTGTACTTAACTGAACTCTACGCCTCTCTCAGATGATCATAAAAGCTCAATTAAACCCCTGAAGATCCTAAGTGATATAGGTGCATCACACGTACTCTAACCTACTCTCATGATTAACCTACGTGTGGTTATTTACCTAGTGCTCAGTTGTATTTCCTTTCTCAATTCAATACAAACCCAGAATTCATGTTCATGGTGATTAGGCAGAACAAGCATTAAGAACAAAGTAAACAAACCATAGCACAAAGTAAGAATTTAATTGGAAAAATCAATCAAGAATTCCTTCATAAACCCTAACCCTAGAAAGTATTTAGTTTGTCATGATAGAAAGATAAAAATCACAAAGCCAAAGTGTTGATACAAAAGATAGAATGAGAGCCAGGGAACTTCTCAGTTGTTGCTCCAATTTGTCGCTTGCACGCTCATTGGTTTGATCTCCTACGCTTGACTCCTCCAAGAAGTAAAAGTGTTTCTAACTAAGAGAATACCGACCCCTAAAAACGTCCTAAGTACTCCTATATATAGTTTCTAAAAAGTATCAGTGAATCCCAGTTGGAACAGGCTTTGACTGGCTGAGAAAATCGCAACTTACGCCCCTTCCCGCAACAAAGACCGGTGCCAACACCGACTTCCCAACCGGCGCCGATCTCCCATCACTTCAAATTTTGCTGAATCTGCAGAACAACACCGACGTGACAACTGTTGCCAAGGCCAGCTTCACAATCGGTGCAGGAGTTGGTTTGCTTCCTTCCAATTTTTCACTTCCAGCCCCTCTTTTCCACGCATTTCCTGCAAAACCCAAAATATTTATCAATTGCCCAATTTAATCCTAATTCCACCACATAAGGCATAAATATTTTGCAATAAACACACCTTAAAATATACCATTCTACAACTTATCAATTAGGGAAAAAATAAGTGACTTGTGCTAGTCGCTCATTGTCCTCTACTTTTTCAGAATTGATTAATGAGCTTTGCTATGCCAAGAAATATGTGCTGTACCTTCTAATATTTGGTTATATATGGTTTATTTTCATCAAGGTGATAGTTAGTCATAGAAGAGCAAGGAGAGCCCGTGGTATTTTCTCAAGTTCAAAATTTCGGCAGCACCTAATTGTTCAATTTCCTAGGTTAGCAATGCACAAGAATTACATACATTTGCAGTAATTTATGCTAGCTCCTGCAATCTATGTTTTTCTATATATACTATAAAATACTTTAAGGCATTATTCTATTTTTGTGCTTTAGATGTTTTGCTGAGTTAAATTTCATTTGAATGTGATGTACTGTAACTTGATTATGCCTCGGCTTTAGATAATGAAAGATTCATTACATAATTTACTAGTCCAATTCATGTTACACTTTGTTTATGATGATCTTGGTTCACTTTTAAGCCATGGATAAAAGCTGGATGAATTTGACAGATAGGAGAGATGAGAAATATGAACAAGGGGTAGTCAATTTTTTGAAGTTTGCATATTCTCAGAAAGAAGAACATCTTAAAATTCCATGCCCTTGCAGAAAATGTAACAATTTTCTTGACCATTTGATGAGAAATGGAATTAGCAAGTGTTATACTAGGTGGATATACCATGGGGAAGGTTTTGAAGATGACTCAAATGACGGCAATGATATAATTGATCAAAATGGAGAAGATAGTGATGAAGATGATATCAATGACTTGTTGAATGATATTGGAACTACTAATTGGGGGGATAATTGGGGTGATCCTTCACTAGAAAAACAAGACAGGGTAGATTCCTTCATTAGATTGTTAGAAAAAGCAAATGAAAATTTGTACCCCTGCTGCACACATTATTCCAAATTGTCTTTTATTGTAACTCTTCTTCATTTGAAGACAATGAGTGGTTGGAGCTCCAAGTCGTTTGACATTTTACTTGGAGTGTTTAAAAATGCCTTACCTAGTGAGGGTGAAATTCCCAATTCCTTTTATGAGGTTAAGAAAATAATCCGAGACTTGGGGTTTACATCTAATAAGATTCATGCATGTATAATAAGTATGCACATTTGAACACTTGTCCAAATGAAAATTGGAAGGAACCTCGGTACAAGTCAGTAGGTTCTAGAGTGCCTCGCAAAATGTTAAGGCATTTCCCTTTGAAATCTCGGCTGCAAAGGCTGTATACAAATAGTGATATATCTCGTGATATGAGATGGCATAAGGAGAAGCGAGTCTGTGATAGTAATATTATAAGCATCCAACTAATAGTGAGGCTTGGAAGCATTTTGACGATGTTCATCCTGATTTTCTGAAGACCTGAGGAATGTGCGCCTAGGATTAGCCACAGATGGATTCAATCCATTTAGAAACATGAGTAATTCCTAGAGTATTTGGCCCGTATTTGTAGTTCCCTATAATTTGCCTCCATAGAGGTGTATGAAAGATCCAATTATCCTAATGTCTTTATTGATTCCTGGACCAAAGTTTCCGGGGAATGATATAGACATTTACTTTCAACCCTTGATTGAAGAGTTGAATGAATTGTGGGCTGGTATTGAAGTATATAATGCATATACTGGTAAAAAGTTTAATTTGCTGGGTGTGCTGTTGTAGACCATTAATGACTTCCCCGCTTATGGAATGATGTCTAGGTGGAGCACTAAAGGGTATACTGCATGCCCTATTTGCATGACCAAGACATCTTGTATCCATCTACCTAATGCACATAAATTATCCCACATGGGCCGTCGTCATTTTTTGCATCAATAACCATCATTGAAGAAGAGAAAAGAAAAAGGCATTTAACGGAGAGGTTGAGCTGAAAAGTTAGGTCAGATTTCTATCAGGGAAGGAAATTCTTCAACAGCTACAGAACATGGGGCAAATCCGGTTTGGAAAAACTAATGGGTTGATCCAGCAGCGAAAGAGAAAACGTGCTGCAAATGAAGATTTGATTTGGAAGAAGAAGAGTATATTTTTTGAGTTGCCGTATTGGGCAGATTTGAAGATAATACACGATCTAGACATAATGCATGTGGTAAAAAATGTAGCTGAGAGTTTGTTTGGTACAATAATGGACATACAACATAAAACTAGAGACAATTGGAAGGTTGGAGTAGATTTAGAAAAGTTGGGTTTGAAGCAAGACTTGCACTTGACTAACAATGGTACTACTTGTATCATGCCAGCTACTTGTTCTAATCTAAGTAAGCAGGAAAAAAAGAAGATATGTGACTTTTTATCGCATATCAAGTATCCAGATGGCTTTACTTCGAACATATCCCGTAGTACAAAGAATGGTGAGTTTATTACTTCAGGAATGAAAAGCCATGACTACCACATATTCATACAGTGGATACTCCCACTTGCAATACATGGATGCTTGACAAAAGAAATTTGCCAAATTATATTTGAATTGAGTAGCTTCTTTAGGAAATTATGCTCAAGAACACAATACTTGGATGTTTTGGAGGAGCAAGAGAGAAACATTGCACTTATCTTATGTAAGTTGGAGAGGATTATTCCACCTTCATTTTTGAAATAATGAGGCACCTATTGGTTCACTTGCCTAGTGAAACCAAAATTGCTGAAGCGCCTCAATATTGATGAATGTTTCCATTTGAAAGGTAAGGAAACATTACTTTTCTTGGACCTATGATTGTAACATTTATTTGATTAAATTATTTCTAAATTCTAACAATAAAATTGCTTTTAATAAATAATAGGAAAATGAGCACACTAAAAGGCTATGTTAATAACAAGGCTCGACCGAAAGGATGTATTGTCGAGCGGTATATTGATAATGAATGCTCGACATTTTGCTCAATATACTTGCGCAATATCGAGACAATATTCAATAGAGTTGAGTGCAACAATGATAATCCACACCAGCCAGGGAAGCTATCTATTTCTTCTAGTCAAGGTCGTCCATTTGGGGAAAGCAAACCAGGCCTGTTAACTCAATCTGAATGGACAAAGATTTGCATATTTGTCCTCAACAATTGTGAAGAGATTGAGAGCTATATCAAGTAAGTGTAATCAGATTTCACTTACATTGTTTCCTTATATTGTTTCTAAAAGAATTAATTAGTATCAAATTAAGCTATTAAGTAGCCTCTAAAAAAATTGCGTAACTTGTCTATGATTTCATTTCATTGTTTCACTCCAGCGAGCCCAAACTCAAGCTGGAAGCAGAAAGTAGTGAGAATATTGATCAGAGGCATGATCAAGAATTTTTTCAATATTTTGAAGATCATGTAAGAGAATATAGTGTTATTAGCATTTTTATTTAGATATTTTTTGTCCTAATAAAATATGAATAGCAGCAAACTTACCAAATAATGTTAGTTGCCAATCTAATAGGTTCTCTATGGTTGGAAGCAGCATACTGATGAGATGCTATCATTGGCTTTGGGTCCCGACACTCAAGTAATGATATGTACTGGTTGTATGGTGAGTGGATATCAATTTCATACCCAAGATCGAGAAAAAAATAGAAAAACACAAAATAGCAATGTTATAGTAAAAGGAGAACATGGAAATAATAACATAGACTTCTATGGGGTTCTAAAAGATATTATTGAGATTAAATATTTTCAGGGGAGGAAACATGTTCTAATATTCAAATGTGAGTGGTGGAATGTGGGAGATAATTTGGGAATTTAGACAGAGAAAGATTAGGGAATCACTAGTGTAAATGTATCATGAAAATGGTACGAAAACTAGCCATATGTGCTTACTGATCAAGTGCATCGGGTTTTTTATGTACCGGATATGAAGTTAGGTAAGAATTGGTACATGGTTGAAAGTTTCAGCCTTCTTAGTTCATATGATGTCCCGAAAAAATTGGAGAAAGGTCAAGAAGAAGACATATACCAAGAAGAACGGGCTGGTGAATTTTCAATTGTCATAGATCTTGGTGAAATGTAACCACTTGTAAGAGAGAATACACCATCATTACAGTTAATTGAATTTTCAATGGTACATGCTCAAACATCTAAAAGTAAGATATAGTCAATAGACGATGAGTTCATCAATGATGAAGAGGACATGAATGCAATTTCAAGCAATAATTGTAGTGAAGAGAAGGACATATGGACTGAGTTCGAAAGTACTTCTGACTAAGTGTATAACTTCAATCCATTTGTTTATTTCCTATTCTTCACTCTTAGAACAAAATGTGTGTTAATATTTATTTGTAGGTGTATATTTACAAATTGTCTATGTTACTTAATTCCCTCCTATATATGTATTCTCTTGTACTGCTATCCTTGTAATTTATTTAGGTGCAAAATTCAAAATCTAACTTTGTTTCCTTTGTCTATGTTTATTTAGTACATGGCTAGACTTGGAAGCAGAGGAAAAGGGATAAAAACAACCACCAATGTCTTGAAAGTGTCTAAGGAGCCCATTGCTTCAAAGGCGAGTAACCAAATTGCATCTGCCAATCACAAATCAGGATCATCTGATCGGTTTGTAATTCCAAATTCATTAGCAGATCAAGGCCCTGTGGACAAATTTCATGGCAAAGAACCACAATCATCTGAATCTGGACTGGCTGGGCATGAGAATGAACAAGAACAAGACAAGATTGAAATGGAAGTAGAGCGAGGTCAAGATACAAATAATGAGACTTCTCCAGTTCGGCAGGAAAATGAATCTGGTATGTTAACCATTATTCCATTTGTTCAAGTTAGTTTGTTTCCTTTGACAGCCCAAATGAGATAATATATACTCCAAAACCAGATATAGATAGGCATTAATGACCATTTCAGTATTTATTTTGCAGTCATTTCAAATTTGTTTATATGCTGGACAGGGAACTCAGACATAACAAGATGAGGATCTACTAGGAATATTGGACTAAATAAGAAAAGAGATGCACAGAAAAAGCTGAAAATTGACGTGGAGTAGGATGTTGGTCGCATAGTGGGGGATGATTCTCAATATTTCATCACTGAGTCAGGGTGCGTTATTCGTAAGGTAGCGAGGCATAATGTTAGCAAATGGACAAGACTTGAAGAGAAGCATCGAGATGACCTTTTCAAGTCAGTCATTGTAAATGTTTCTTTTAGTTCTCATTTTCACCAAGACTATATAAGAACTAGCCAATTGTTTCCAAGTATGATGCTGTAACTTTTTTGCAATACTAGTACTATTCGATCACTTATGCATTCTCCTTTTCAAAGGTTGGGTTTGAAGTTGGTGGACAGCCACACACAAAATTGGCTATTTTTAAACAGCTGAACACATAATATAGGATTCGTCACTACAAGCTTCACCTCTAGTTTCTGAAATTTAACACTAAAGAGGAAGCAAAAAAGCACGTGCTTGAAAATGTGAGGCCTGGGGATTGGATATGGTTGTGCAAATACTTCTCATTTGAATAATTTAAGGTCGTTCTCACACTCAAACAGCCTATCATGTTTGTTACAATTTATAGCTCATGCTTATGTCTAATCTTTAGTGGTTAATTAAGTGAATGTTGAAGCAATTGAAGTGTGATTTTAGTTATAAAGAGTCTAGATTATTTGTTAAACTTTAAACTATATATTTATTTCTAATCTTGACAATGTATTGAGTTTAGGTTGTCAGTGAGTGTAACAAGAAAAATTGCTAGCACCATGACATTCCAACAACTGTTGGTACCAAGTCATTGGCACGAGTTGTACAGGAAAATGTGCATCTTAGAATTTTACATGTCTCAAATTTCCAACCTTCTCTATTTCTGTAATTTTTATATTCATAATTGGCAACTCATGCAGAAAAGGAAGGAAGGCATAGAGTTGCCTGCAATAGATCTTTACAAGTTGAGTCGGTACTCTAGAAAGAAAGGTACCATGGTCAATGACAAGGCAAAAATCATATTGCTAAGTAAGAGCCAAAATTTGCCTATGTATATTTTTATTTTAACATCTGATGGTGGAATCTATGGATATGTGCTACACGTTTAGGACAAAATGGATGAACCGAAGACTACAACCTCAATGACTTCAAAAGAAATCTGCATGCAAGAAGTTGGGCACATACCTGGACAAACTCGTGGTCGTAGTGCTAGCAAGAGTCATGCTGCTATATTTGAGCAATTCCAAGTTGAAAATGAAATGAACTTGAAAAGAGCCGAACAAGCTGAACAACAAGTTGCTACAATGGCCAACGAAATCAAGGAGCTTAAAGAGTAACAACAACAGAACAATCAACTCTATCGTGAGCTACTAGAAAGGTTGAATGCACTGGGCAAGTGACAAAATCTGCTAGGTGAGTATAAAACTGAACTGTCTATGGCATTTTCATTCATTTATAAATGGTGAATTTTATGGTGAACTTGAAGTTGTTATTTTAATAGCTACCAGCCCAAAAATATAATCATAAGCTTCTTTAGTAGCATACTTATTGTTATTCACAATGAATTTCACTTTATAGTTTTCATACTCTTACATACAATCAAGTTAAATTTTGTTTTCCTTTTATAATTTTTGTTTGTCTTCTTAAAGATTGTGCCTTCTTCGATTTATGTAGATGGATGACAAATTCTTTTGTACCTTTCAAGTTCTCCATCATATCCCATGGTTAGTGATTTTATCTATTCCAAATTGGATAATTGATATTTCTTTTTCCATTTGCCCTGTATTCTGTTTCATCAGAACAGTTGATGCCATCTTTTCCTTTCTGCTTCCCTTCTAATTGCAGTTTATGAAGGCATGGACTACACCTACATGGATGGGATCTACTTTTGTTTGACCACATTTTGAATGCTTTTGCTTAGGAGTTCATGCTATTTTTGTTTTACTTTTGCAGAGAAACTTGATGCAATGAATTGTCCATATATGTAGATGGTAGGATAATCAGCTATATGGATGCTATGAATGTGACGACCCCACCTCCCCCTAAGGCGAACTAAAGGGTTCGGCGGACCGCCTGCCCAACTCTCGCCGGGACTCACTACAGTTCTCAATAAATTACAAATTAAAAACTCCATTAAATAATAATTACAATTCTTAAACTCCAAAAGTACAAAATGCTAAAATCCACAAGTACGTCCCAGTAGTAAATACAACCCAAGTTCTCCAAAATATAAATTACAACTCAACCAAAATTACAATTATACAAGAAATACTCCAAAATTACTAATAAGGCCACTACGCATGCTTCCGATCACCTCGATCCCTGTGGAGGGAAAATAAATATGTTTGGGGTGAGCTAAACCTCAGTGAGGTTCCGAAAAAACAAGTATTATAGAATTTAACTGTTTTATCAGAGCACGAAAACATTGGAATATTCAAATCTTTGAAATCACGTGAGAAAGTACTTTTCACTAAAAATTTGCAAGACGAAAACAATTCACGAAATAATTTAATTCATCACACGAGCACTTTGACAAATAATCAAGCACACTCACAGGACACTTTTCAATTAGGAGAGAACAATACTCGGGCTGCTTTGACTCGGAGATCAGTGCTCACGAGGAGACTTGCTCGGATTGTCTCAACTAGGAGAACAGTGCTTAATAAACATTAAATCAGTTATAAAAGGATACAGTGCTCACTTGGAGCTATTTCACTAGTCCACTTCACCTTATAACTCCTAAACAATCCCCTCACTTCATCTGGCCATCACCTTATCCCTTCAGTGGTAATACTCAAGTATATCGAATCAGTGCCCAGGGTTCCAACCTACCCGACCGAGTCCGCTTCTGGTTCGAATAGGCTAGCAACCAAGGGTAGGGCCCAGTTCCTCCAAAGGCGTACAACACGCGCAAATAATGATCAGTCAAGACCAAGGAGTTTTTGTTTTAAAATAAAGCTTTCCAACCGAGCCGACCTAACCAATGGCGTACTCAAGTAGGCTTTTGACCCACTGATCGCTCAAGAAGATGGTCTTTGTGACAGCCCCACTTCCCCCTAAGGCTAACCAGAGGGGTTAGCGGGCTGCCTGCCCAACTCTCGCCAGAACTCAAGCATTCAAATAAAGACTAACTTAAACGTGCAATTTTATCAACCACCATAACATTAATATTAAAACTGTAAAAGGACGATTAAACTTAAAATTACATTCATCCATTCGAGATACTCAAAACCCTCGAGTCAAAGTTTAATACACTTCCATAAGTTCAAAACATTCATCATCCAACATAAATATACAAGATGTGCCCATATACTCGAGTTAAAAGTCAAAAGATCAATACACTAGCTCTATCTACGACTCGGGATCCTCGTCACCTGTTAAGGAAAAACAAACGGGAACGGGGGTGAACTAAAAAACTCGTGAGTTTTCAAAATTCATGCACATGCACTTAAAACGGTAACATTAAAAGTAAATAAATAAAACACATAGACAAATCAAATTCACACACATTGAGGATACGGGGGCTCTCAGGAGCCAAATTCCACATTTCCCGAGCATTTATAGTAGTTGGCACTCCGTCGACTTTCAATCCAAGTAGACGACTCTTCACGCCAAACTCCAACCACCAAACTCCCCCTACCGGGCCCGCACGCCAAACATTTAAGCGAATGAGCAGGGCCACTCAAGGCACACGGCCAAGAGTGGCGGGGTAACACTTCTCCATCTCCAAATTTGACACATGCAAAATATTTAAATTACCAACTCTACAAAAAGGGAGCAATAAAGTATACTCTCCTTTAAGTGAGTGGTTCATCAAATTTCCATTTTCACAGTCAAATCAAGCAACATGTTATGGTACACATACATTCACAAAGCATTTAACCGAAAACATTTAACAGGCATTGAAAACTCACCGACAAAATAGGGGTCGGAATCCAAATTTTGATCAGATGCAAAATCAGCACTTAGCCCTAAAATAATTAAAGAGAGCGAAAATAAGTTTCCCTAGTTCACTGGCCAAATTTCATTCGAAAGAAAGTGAACTCGATAACTTTCCATTTTGAGCTGAAAACTTTGAAAAATCATAACTTGAGTTATACAAATCAAAATTTCACAAATTTGATGCCGTTGTAAACCTCTTTTAAAGTTATAAAACTTTATAGAAGGCGCCCAGTTAAAATTCTGGGCGAAAACTGCCCAGATTTTCGTTCAACGTAAAGATCTTGAGACAGGACACATCAGGCTGGCCATCCAGGCTACTTTGAAAATTCTCCATAAATTACAGAAAATTAGTTACCCTCTGAAATTCATACACAATATAGTACTACATAAGTAGTTTCAACATCCACTGACAGAACTCAATTCCGATACCCGAGCATGAAATTATAACAGTTCAAACAGAAGGGGTTCAAATTTCTGAAATTTCTGGGTTTCAGTTTGATAGGGCATAACTCATAGCTTCGTTTGAGTGGCTAATTCTTAGCCAAAAATTACCAAATTTGGTACACTAATACTTCAATATATAGGCTAATTTCATACCAAAATGTAACCAAAAATTCGAATGGGAAGGCAGTTTTCTACGTGCCCAAAGTTCACTCATCGGAACTTCTCGAACCAGTGAAGTTTAATTCCTTTTCTTCTACTCTCTCATAATCAACATATACTAGTACCATTTGACCTAAATTTCGACCCTATGCTGGTATTAGTCTTCCTTAACCTAATGATGATCAAAATGGTCACATCTTTTATCAAAATTATCACGAAATAGTCTCATAAAATTCGGGCAGCATAATGCCTCAATTTTCCAGATTTTACTTCCAAATAAGTAACCCTAATTGCATCAACTCTTGAAGGGCTTTTTTGTGGGGAAAAATAACAGCTTAACATTCAACATTTAAACATCAAATTCAGCCCTTAAACTAGCCAAAAATACAGCCACGAAATTTGACCCAAAAATCAGAAAATTCACCCCCAATTTCTTCTTCCTCTAGCCGGTTTTTCCTTAAGGTTTTCTTCCAACTTTTAACAACCAACATTAAACATAATGCACTTATATAACACCATTTAACCATCTAGCAAACAAATACACATATTTAGTGGGAATCCAAGAGCCCACTCACAACTTAAACCAACAAAACAACTTAATGAAGCTTAGCAATACACATTCATCTACCACATAAGTCAAGGTTTCATCAACCTCTCAACAACCCAAACATGCTTGAAACTTTCAAAAATGTACAAGGATGAAGTCCTTGAGATTTTACCTCCTCTTAGATGATGACTAAACCCCAAGAATGATGCTAAGCTAAGGCTTCCAAGTGCCTCCCCTCCAAGCTCTTCACCAAGTTCAAGCTCAAGCAAGGATTGATGATGGTTGTGGGTGATTTTGTAGAGAATTTGATGGAAGAAAATGGCTGAAAATTTAAGGGAGAAGAGATGAGGGAGTTCGGGTGAGAGAGGGAGGAAGATGAAGCAATTTTTGATCAATTTTCTTTGAAGAGCAAATGGAAAAGAAAGACAAGACACAAGTCTTGTCTTATGCCCCCAAAGTCAAACCTTGCATAGTAACATTAATTAGCTATTTGGAGGGAAAATTAATCACCTCATTTGACTTGGGATTAAGAGATAAATCACGGTTAGGAGAGGGGATGAAAAAGTAATTTTTAAGTGATTGGTAGGAATTTAGTGGAAAGAATTAACGGTTAGATAAAATTCTATACTTAAAGAGGTTAATCCAAATCTTAACTAAAATTTTCAAAACCCTAATTAATCAGCTTCAATAACCCAATTCCAGTAATTTAATTACACTTCTAACCTACTAGTGATCATCCGTACTTATCTTCACTAATCTACTCACAGTCCGAATTTACCTCGAAAAATGTGCTTTTAACATTTTACCGCTAATAAATGCTACGAGACGATATTAACAGATAAATAGGGCTAAAATTAAATGAAAAGTTGTAAATGAGGAAAAAAAATCGAATTTCATGAGATAATGAAATAAAGAGATAAATAGATAAACAAGAATTTTGAATTTTTGAAATTTATTATTAAATTAAATTACTTTATTTTTTTTTGAAAACAAAATTATCTCATTAATAATATAAAATAAATAAAAGAATAATCAAATGAATTATTAAAGGCAATAATAATAATAATATCTAATTTATTAAATTTTGAGGCCTTTACATTCTCCCCTCCTTAAAAGAATTTTGTCCTCGAAATTCTCACCTTGTTGGACAAATAATTCTGGATATTTCTTTTGCATTTCCTCTTCCACTTCCCAAGTTGCTTCCTCAACATCGTGGTTTCTCCATAGGACTTTAACCAGAGAAATTTTCTTCGTCCTTAAATCCTTTACTTCTCGATCGAGAATCTTTACAGGTCTTTCCTCATACGAGAGTGTCTCATCCATCTCAATCTCGTCTAATTGCAAAACATGGCTCGAATCTGGATGATATTTCTTGAGCATTGAGATATGGAGTACATTGTAAACTTTCGACATGCTGGAGGGTAAATCTAGTTGATAAGCCACTTTTCCAACCCGCTTAAGAATCTCAAATGGTCCCACGTACCTCGGTTTCAATTTCTTCCCCTTTTTAGACACTACACCACCCTTCATGGGCTTTACCCGCAAGAAAACTTTATCACCTACCCCGAACTCTAAATCTTTTCTTCTATTATCTGAGTAGGTCTTTTGCCGACTCTGAGTCGTTTGAAGCCTTTCTCTAACCAACTTCACTTTCTCATAATCTTCCTCAATCCAAGGTATAGCAGTCGGATTAAGAACTTTCCTTTCTCCTATTTTATCCCAATGAATCGGTGATCGGCACCTTCTCCCATAAAGTGCCTCATAGGGTGCCATTTGAATTGAGGCATGATAACTGTTGTTATATGCAAACTCGACCAATGTCATGTACTGACTCCAACCTTCACCAAAATCCATTATACACGATCTTAACATATCCTCCAAGGTCTGAATGGTCCTCTCAGACTGGCCATCTGTCTGAGAATGATAAGCTGTACTCAACTTTAACTTTGTCCCCAAGGTCTCTTGCAACTTCTGCCAAAACCTCGAAACAAACCTAGGATCTCGATCAGAAACGATGCTTATTGGAATCCCATGCAATATCACTATCTCATCCAAATAGAGTCTGGCCAATTTTTCCAAAGGATACTTCATATTCACAGGTAGAAAATGTGCGGACGTAGTGAGTCGGTCTACGACCACCCATACGGCATCATGTCCCTTTGACTCCTTGGCAGTCCAGTGACGAAATCCATAGTAATATGCTCCCATTTCCATTCAGGGATTTCTAAGGGTTGTAGAAGTCCTGAGGGCTTTTGATGTTCAGCTTTCACTTGTTGACAAGTAAGACAGGTCTGCACATATTTGGCTACATCTTTCTTTAATCCATCCCACTAGTACAGTCCTTTCAAATCTTGGTACATCTTATTACTCCCAGGATGAATAGTATACTTGGACCGATGTGCTTCTTCTAAAATCTCTCTCTTTAATACCTCATCATTCGGCACTACTATCCTTTCCCGGAACCTCAACACTCCTTCTGGTCCTGTCTTAAAATCCTGAGTCTCCTCTTTCTGAACTTTTTCCAGTAATTTCTGCACTACTGGATCTTTTGACTGTGCTTCCTTGATCCGTTTCAATAATGAAGACCTTAATTCAACATTTCCAAAAATAACCTTTTGCGTCCCCAAACAAGGTTTCCATTCGCTCACTTGCTCCAACATTTCCCATTCTTTCACTATTAACCCCGCTACTTGAGCCTTGTGACTTAACGCATCAGCCACGACATTCGCCTTTCCAGGGTGATATTTTATGGAGCAATCATAGTCCTCGAGAAACTCTACCCATCTCCTTTGCCTTAAATTCAACTCCTTTTGAGAAAACAAGTATTTCAAACTCTTACAGTCCGTGAACACCTCAAAAGTCACCCCATATAAATAATGTCTCCACTTCTTCAAAGTAAAAATAACCGCCGCCAACTCTAAGTCATGTGTTGGGTAGTTCTGTTCATGGGGTTTCAACTTCCTAGAAGCATATGCTATAACTTTTCCATCTTGCATCAAAACACAACCTAATCCATCCTTAGAGGCATCTGAATAGATTACAAATCCTTCTTTGCCATCAGGTAAGGTTAAAATCGGTGCCTCAGTTAACCGTTTCTTCAACTCTTGAAATCTTTCTTCACACTTAGGACTCCAAAGGAATTTTTCATGTTTCTTAGTCAAGTCGGTCAAAGGTCCAGTAATTCTTGAAAAATCCTGAATGAACCGACGATAAGAACCAGCTAACCCTAAGAAACTTCTAACCTCAGTAGGGTTTTCATGTCTCTTCCAATGAGTAACAGCTTCCACTTTAGCTGGGTCAACTGCAATTCCATCCTTGGAAATTCTATGCCCTAGAAAAGATACTTCCTCCAACCAGAATTCACACTTACTAAACTTGGCAAATAGCTTGTGCTCTCGGAGGGTTTGCAATACAATCTTCAAGTGTTCGGCATGGTCTTCGAAGGTTTTGGAATACACCAAAATATCATCAATAAAGATCACCACAAATCGATCCAAGTAGGGCTTGAATACACGTTGCATCAAATCCATGAATGCGGCCGGAGCATTCGTTAACCCAAAAGGCATTACTACAAACTCATAGTATCCATATCTTGAATTGAAAGCTGTTTTCGGTACATCCTCCTTCCTAATTCTCAACTGATAGTATCCCTGTCTAAGATCTAGTTTGGAGAATACCACTGACCCTTGCAACTGATCAAATAACTCGTCAATGAGTGGTAAGGGATACTTGTTCTTAATCGTCACATCATTCAACCCCCGATAGTCTATACACAACCTTAGATTACCATCTTTCTTTTTAACAAACAGTACTGGTGCTCCACACGGAGAATCACTTTCCCTGATAAATCCTCGCTCTAGAAGATCTTGTAACTGTATCTTCAACTCTTTAAGTTCAACCGGAGCCATTCTATAGGGAGTCTTAGAAATTGGTGCCGTTCCAGGTACCAGATCAACCTTGAACTCTACTGTCCGCTCAGGAGGCAAAGACTCCAATTCCTCAGGAAATACATCGGGAAAATCCCTAACAATCGGCACGTCTTCCAACTTCACCTTATCATTTGGAGGGTTTATAAGAAAAACCAAATACCCTTGAGCTCCCTTACTTAGAAGTTTTCTAACCCTAATTCCCGAAATAAGGGCCGATGAAGCCAACATTCCTCTAACATCCAATCTCAACGTCGCCTCCCCCGGTATGTCAAATTCCACTACTTTCAATCTACAGTCCACCTTGGCATGGTGTTTAGCTAAGCAATCCATCCCAATAATCACATCATACCCCTTAATATCCAAACTTACCAAATCGACCATTAATTTTCTCTCTCCAATCCACAACTCACAATTTTTATACACCAAACTCGTAATCAAACTTTTGTTCCCTGTTGGTGTTCTAACCTCTAGGTCAAAGGGTAATCTAACAGGTTTTATATCTATACCATAAACAAATGCAGGATTAACAAAAGAATGAGTGGCACCGGGATCAATTAAAATTCTAGCTAAGCGATGAAAGAGGGGAATGGTACCTTCGACCACTTCCGTCGACGCAGGCACCTCTTGATAGTCCAGTGCATAGACTTCGAAGTTGGCACTCTTGTCCTATTCCCCAGAACTAGCTTGGCTCGATTTGGCTTACGGCACCACTCCGCTCTCGGGTTTGGGGACAAGTAGATATTTGATGGTCAGAACCTCCACACCTCAGGCATTTTCCTTGTTTCTTCCAACATTCATTGGCGGTGTGGTTTGGTTTTCCACAAAAACCACACGTAAGACCTGAATTGGAAGCTTGGCTCCCCTGTGGAGCACTCCTTGCTGGGCCTCTACCACTGACGGACCCTCTGGACGGTCCTCCCCGGGAAAAGGCTTCTCTAGAAATTCCCGAGGCACTAGCCCCACTCGAGCCTCTCCCAAACTTGGAAGGCGGGGCACTCGAATCTATTGGGCCCCAACTACTAGAAGGGGTACTCCTTTTCTTAGCATGAAAGCTCTTCAGTTGAACCTTAGCGGTCTCGATCCTTTGAGCTTTCTCAATGGCCTCACTAAAACTGTTAATCTGAGCTGCCGCTAACCCTTCTTGGATCTCCAAATTTAAGCCTTGGATAAAACGTTTAATTCTCCTTGGTTCCGTGGCCACCAATTCTGGGGCAAACTTATATAACTTAGTAAATTGCGCCTCGTAGTCCACGACGCTCAAGAGCCCCTGTCGACACTTAATGAAATCGTCCTCCCTCTTTTCTTGCACTAAGGAAGGAAGAAACTTAGCGTAGAACTCCCGAGTAAAATTCTCCCAAGTCCTAGGAGTCTGGTCCCTATCCCATTTGGCCCGAATCATGTTCCACCATGATCTGACTGCTCCCTCAAATTGGAAAGCGGCAAAAGATACCCGCCTTTCCTCAGTATAGTTCAAGGTGCTGAAAATATCTGCAATACGCTCTAGCCACCCCTCAGTGACCTCCGGATCGGGTCCCCCAAAGAACTTAGGCGGGGCGAACTTTTGGAAGCGCTCTAATGCCCTATTCTCGCCACCCTCGTGGCCTCTAAGCTGATTGACTGGACCCTGGCCTTGTTGGTCCACCAGACGAGCCAGGATGCCCGTCATCTGGTTTATGACTGTCGCCACTTGTTCCCCGAAATCTACCCCTTGACCTTGTCCCAATCCTTGTGCTTGACCTTGGTCAACTACTGACCCTCGGTCGTCTCCCTCATTTTGAGGTTGTCCTACCCCGCGCCCTCGACCTCGACCTCTACTTCGGCCTCGGCCTCGTCTACCGTCCATGGTTTCTATAATGGGTAGACGTAATTAAATACAAATATAAAATAAAATTAATACATAATAATATGGAACAAAGTGCAGTAAGATAAGGGAAAAGAAAATGTAATGAAATAATATAAATTGAAATAAACAATTTAACAAATTAAACCGAGAAACAAACAAGAGAATTTTCTAAAATTATCTGAATTTTCATACATATAATCCGTGGGAATTCAGTACACTACAGTGGCATGTTTATCACAAAAGAGTACACAAAAAGTGCTTTCACGGCCAATTTACCACACAAAATATAATAGTGAAAGCAATAAGTAAACATGCATCCCAGGGACGAGAATCTCTCTAATAAAGTCTCCTTACAAAAGATTAATAAAACCTTAAAACTCTAGTACTACTACTCTAGTCCTCAGCAGGACCACCAGGAGGGGTACCCTCAGACGGGTCCTCCTCCTCCTCAGGCTCAGCCTCCTCGGAAGGGTCGTCCCCCATCAATATATTCTCATAAGGCTCCTCCTCTAATGAGTCCTCCCCTAAAGGCTCCTCGAGATAAGTCTTCGCATTAGCTGCAGTCACGGCATCATCTATGGCGGTGGCGGCGGCCCTAATCCTCGGAGTCCAACTCCGAATCTCCTCAGTCACCCTAACCAGCCGGTCCTGGTACCTACGGGTCTGATCACGGGCGGCCTTAGTCCTATCTCTCTCGTTGTCAACCCGATTCTCCAGTACCTCGACCCGAGCCTCCAAATCTCGGATCCGCCCCTGACGAAAAGCCATGACATCTCTCGCCACCATGATCTCCTCCTGCAGATCCCTATTGGTATCCAGCAGCTCCTGACGCTCGTCGTCAATAGACAATACCACGGAATTAGGGTAGGAGTACCGACTCCTACACGGGCACCTCGAACCTCCCCCCCCCGACGTAGGGTGTACAGAAGACTGGTCTGATCGTCCCCGCTCACCCTATATCGCACAGGTCTAGCAGGTGGCTCATGACCATTAGCCCCCTGCCCATTAGCTCCCGCAACTCCATTACCGCTCTCCATACCTACAACCAATCCACAACTTAAAGTTAGGACTTTTACAATATTCAACGTAGCTAAAATATCAGACTTAAAGTACACGAAACCATTGTATAAGGACTTTTAAAATTTGCCTTTATAGACCTCTAACCTAGACTCTGATACCACCTGTGACAGCCCCACCTCTCCCTAAGGCTAACCAGAGGGGTTAGCGGGCTGCCTGCCCAACTCTCGCCAGGACTCAAGCATTCAAATAAAGACTAACTTAAACGTGCAATTTTATCAACCACCATAACATTAATATTAAAACTGTAAAAGGACGATTAAACTTAAAATTACATTCATCCATTCGAGATACTCAAAACCCTCGAGTCAAAGTTTAATACACTTCCATAAGTTCAAAACATTCATCACCCAACATAAATATACAAGATGTGTCCATATACTCGAGTTAAAAGTCAAAAGATCAATACACTAGCTCTATCTACGACTCGGGATCCTCGTCACCTGTTAAGGAAAAACAAACGGGAACGGGGGTGAACTAAAAAGCTCATGAGTTTCTAAAATTCATGTACATGCACTTAAAACGGTAACATTAAAAGTAAATAAATAAAACACATAGACAAATCAAATTCACACACATTGAGGATACGGGGGCTCTCAGGAGCCAAATTCCACATTTCCCGAGCATTTATAGTAGTTGGCACTCCGTCGACTTTCAATCCAAGTAGACGACTCTTCACGCCAAACTCCAACCACCAAACTCCCCCTACCGGGCCCGCACGCCAAACATTTAAACAGTGAACAGTAAACAGTAGGCCACTCAAGGCACACGGCCAAGAGTGGCGGGGTAACACTTCTCCATATCCAAATTTGACACATGCAAAATATTTAAATTACCAACTCTACAAAAAGGGAGCAATAAAGTATACTCTCCTTTAAGTGAGTGGTTCATCAAATTTCCATTTTCACAGTCAAATCAAGCAACATGTTATGGTACACATACATTCACAAAGCATTTAACCGAAAACATTTAACAGGCATTGAAAACTCACCGACAAAATAGGGGTCGGAATCCAAATTTTGATCAGATGCAAAATCAGCACTTCGCCCTAAAATAATTAAAAGAGAACGAAAATAAGTTTCCCTAGTTCACTGGCCAAATTTCATTCGAAAGAAAGTGAACTCGATAACTTTCCATTTTGAGCTGAAAACTTTGAAAAATCATAACTTGAGTTATACAAATCAAAATTTCACAAATTTGGTGCCGTTGGAAACCTCTTTTAAAGTTATAAAACTTTATAGAAGGCGCCCAGTTAAAATTCTGGGCGAAAACTGCCCAGATTTTCGTTCAACAGAAAGCTACAGTACTGAGACAGGACACATCAGGCTGGCCATCCAGGCTAATTTGAAAATTCTCCATAAATTACAGAAAATTAGTTACCCTCTGAAATTCATACACAATACAGTACTACATAATTAGTTTCAACATCCACTGACAGAACTCAATTCCGATACCCGAGCATGAAATTATAACAGTTCAAACAGAAGGGGTTCAAATTTCTGAAATTTCTGGGTTTCAGTTTGACAGGGCATAACTCATAGCTTCGTTTGAGTGGCTAATTCTTAGCCAAAAATTACCAAATTTGGTACACTAATACTTAAATATATAGGCTAATTTCATACCAAAATTTAACCAAAAATTCGAATGGGAAGGTAGTTTTCTACGTGCCCAAAGTTCGCTCATCGGAACTTCTCGAACCAGTGAAGTTTAATTCCTTTTCTTCTACTCTCTCATAATCAACATATACTAGTACCATTTGACCTAAATTTTGACCCTATGCTGGTATTAGTCTTCCTTAACCTAATGATGATAAAAAATGGTCACATCTTTTAGCAAAATTATCACGAAATAGTCCCATAAAATTCGGGCAGCATAATGCCTCAATTTTCCAGATTTTACTTCCAAATAAGTAACCCTAATTGCATCAACTCTTGAAGGGCTTTTTGTGGGGAAAAATAACAGCTTAACATTCAACATTTAAACATCAAATTCAGCCCTTAAACTAGCCAAAAATACAGCCACGAAATTTGACCCAAAAATCAGAAAATTCACCCCCAATTTCTTCTTCCTCTAGCCGGTTTTTCCTTAAGGTTTTCTTCCAACTTTTAACAACCAACATTAAACATAATGCACTTATATAACACCATTTAACCATCTAGCAAACAAATACACATATTTAGTGGGAATCCAAGAGTCCACTCACAACTTAAACCAACAAAACAACTTAATGAAGCTTAGCAATATACATTCATCTACCACATAAGTCAAGGTTTCATCAACCTCTCAACAACCCAAACATGCTTGAAACTTTCAAAAATGTACAAGGATGAAGTCCTTGAGATTTTACCTCCTCTTAGATGATGACTAAACCCCAAGAATGATGCTAAGCTAAGGCTTCCAAGTGCCTCCCCTCCAAGCTCTTCACCAAGTGCAAGCTCAAGCAAGGATTGATGATGGTTGTGGGTGATTTTGTAGAGAATTTGATGGAAGAAAATGGCTGAAAATTTAAGGGAGAAGAGATGAGGGAGTTCGGGTGAGAGAGGGAGGAAGATGAAGCAATTTTTGATCAATTTTCTTTGAAGAGCAAATGGAAAAGAAAGACAAGACACAAGTCTTGTCTTATGCCCCCAAAGTCAAATCTTGCATAGTAACATTAATTAGCTATTTGGAGGGAAAATTAATCACCTCATTTGGCTTGAGATTAAGAGATAAATCTCGGTTAGGAGAGGGGATGAAAAAGTAATTTTTAAGTGATTGGTAGGAATTTAGTGGAAAGAATTAACGGTTAGATAAAATTCTATACTTAAAGAGGTTAATCCAAATCTTAACTAAAATTTTCAAAAGCATAATTAATCAGCTTCAATAACCCAATTCCAGTCATTTAATTACACTTCTAACTTACCAGTGATCATCCGTACTTATCTTCACTAATCTACTCACAGTCCGAATTTACCTCGAAAAACGTGCTTTTAACATTTTACCTCTAATAAATGCTACGAGACGATATTAACAGATAAATAGGGCTAAAATTAAATGAAAAGTTGTAAATGAGGAAAAAAATCGAATTTCATGAGATAATGAAATAAAGAGATAAATAGATAAACAAGAATTTAGAATTTTTGAAATTTATTATTAAATTAAATTACTTTATTTTTTTTGAAAACAAAATTATCTCATTAATAATATAAAATAAATTAAAGAATAATCAAACAAATTATTAAAGGCAATAATAATAATAATATCTAATTTATTAAATTTTGAGGCCTTTACAGTCTTAGATAGGTTTTCTAGCAAAGGGTCTTGAGACCCAGTTCAGTCGATGCGATAAAGTACACATCGGAGTATAAGTGATAAAATGCTCCTTGGTACACCATTATCAAACAATCAAGGAGACTAGTAATTATTTCAACTAATAAATGATAACACTTAAACAAATAACACTTAACACCTGAACATACAATTAATATTCAAATATACTCACATGTAATAGCAAGTTAAATGGAAGTTAATTCCATAGTAATTATTTCACTTGTGCATATTAATAAATCAATATGTAAAACAAGCACATCACAAATAAGTTTATAAACAAGTGAATCGGTTTATAAGTATTTTGAAATATGGTTTAAAATACTCACAATTAATTGAAAACATTTACATTTATAAAGAGTAGTAGCAAACTAGTACATGTGAAAATAAGTTGGAAAAAAAGATTAAAATATGTAGGAAAAAGTTCAAAGAACCCTCACAAGTCATTTTACGTGTAAATGGTAAAGCATCTTTGAAACTTAGAATTCATATATAAATTGTAGTAGATCATTTGATACTCATTTAATAAATCATTTAATTTGAAAACAGTAGTAAATCATAGCATTTGTAAATAGCTTAAAACACTTTTAATTTAGTAGAAAATCATATTATTTGTAAAGAGTAATAGTCAAATATTTCATTTGAAGATTAATTGGAACCAGTTTGAAAATAAGTTAAACAAATTCAAAACAAGACGAAACAAATTAGAACCATCACCTCAATATTAGCAATTTAAGAAATTAAATTGTTTCTCGAATAATCCACAATAAACCACAATATAGGATATCAATGATAAAACAGTTCAATGCCTTTAGAAATCATTTTAATGATAAACATTTCTTTTGTAAACAATAATAAATACAAAATAGTATAGAAGTTAAAACATTTCACAATTTATTTCCTTAAACCAACGGTAAACATTTAGTTAAAACAAGTTGGAACACTCACCAAGTTTCACACTTGTCCACATAAATCACCATTCACCATTTAATCTTCATGGCACATTCAAGTCCTGGGATCAAGTAAAATAACAACACTTTCACAAATTCCAATCCATAAGAAATGAGAAACTTTAGCTTAAAATCCTCAATTAGCATGTCCAACTTTAACCTCTAAACCATAGTTCCAAATCCACAAGACCTTGGCTCAAATTAAGGAAAACGACCACAAGCATACTAGGGTATGGTTCAGGTGTCATGTGGAGTAAAAATGTTATCTTGAACCAAGAAAAGTATTTGAACCAAACCAAAATGAAGGAATGAGTATAAAAGAGAAACATCAACTTTGGCAACTTTGACGCCTCTCGGTATTTTGATCAAAACCAGAGCTATGCTTATCGGATTGAGTTGAATTTTACACCCTTCCGAATCTAAGACATAGCTCTACAATTTTCATGAAGCCATCGAAATTCACTTCATGCATTTTCGTAGTCAAAAATGGCAATTACAGAGACTTAAGAAAACTGTCGGGTTACGTCAGGAAAGCAGGAGCAGTTTCGGGAGAAAATCCATAACTCAATGTAGAAATATCAAAATTGAGTACCGTTAGGGGAATTTAAAACTAGATTCATAGGGCTTTCAATGGTATAAAAATCAGACTCTAGTTCGTTGCCAATTGATACCATAAAATTTGACAAATTGGCTGAAACTGGAGACTGTCGGGTAAAACAGGGGAGCAGAGCAGTCAGGGGTATTTTGGATATTTATCAGGCTACAGTGCTCTGATTGATCTGAAATTTTATCAGTGGATAGTTAGCTCAATTCCCTACAATGTTTATGTTTTGAGAAAGAGTTTTTTTGGACTCTAACATGGTCAAATTCGCAGAGGAACTGGACACAAAAATCTGGAGTTTAAATTCAAACAGTTGGTGTGCACTTCAAGTCCTCTTCCTGAACGAATTTACCAAGTAATGCTAACCATCCAAAATCTGTCCTCAGCTATCCTAACCCATTCTAAACATCAACCACAAGCTATACTACAAGATTCAAGGGTTGTACAAGCTAGGTTACCTCTAAAACCTTCAAGAAACAAAGCTGAAAATGGAAGTAGAAGAGCAGCCAGCAGTCATCGTTTCCCCTCCCTTGGTTTCAGCTACTTGAAGCAAGGCAACAAGCTGGAATTTTCCTTGTTTCTCTCCTCTTCCTCTCAGCCACAGCTCACCCGACTCTCCCCTCTCTTTGATCTCTTAACTTGTCTCAATTTGGTTATAAGATAAAGCCTAAGAGATATTTAAGGATTGGTCAAAGAGTTGGTCAAAAATATCAAGCCAACCCTAGCAACTTCAATGATCTTTCACCTTGGCCCCAAGTGATTTCATTTCCTAGCAATTAAGTCCATAAGCTATAAATCCAACTTAGTCCAATAATACTTAATTACACCTAGCTAGGTCACTAATCACCCAATTACCGTAATTAACTCTCGTGAGCATGCAAGTTCACACTGAAAATTCATGAAATAACAAACGTTTGATTTTTACATATAATTAGGGTTTCGAACTTGTAAAAAAAAAATAGGTAAAACCAAACACTTTAAGAAGTAAAACAAACCATATAAACACCTTGGCAAACAATAATTACTATAATTAACATTATTTAATATTTTCCAAAAATTGGGAAAAAAAACGGGATCTCACAATGAACAAATTAGATGTTGTGGTTATGAATTCATTTTATGGATTTGAATTAGTTCTTGACTTTAGTATAATGGTTTGTGGATTTGCTTCGTTCATGTTTCTAGCTTTATCATGTTGGTCCTAACAAATTTCAACTTAAATTGCAAGTTTTCATAGTACTGAGCTACATTAAGTGGAATGCTACTGCCCAATTTACAAAATACATCTTCTGTCACAACTTTAAGTTGTCACTCATACTGCTAGTGACAACTTAACTTAATGAACAATGTGGTCAGGTTAATGATGAAACAAAGTTGCCACTGATGACCTTGCAAACACAGCGACGACTTCTTGTCACTGTTCATTCCCAACAGTGACAACTGCCAGGACAATAGTGATGAAAAAATAGCACATTTACTGACAACATTAGCTGTCGCTAAAGTCTTGAGCAACAGTGACAACATAAAGTTGTCACTATTTTGCTCTATTCAATGACAACATTTTTGTCTTGTCAGTAAGAGTCTTCAGTGACGATGATTCAGTGTCGAAAGAGTCACAACCAAAATGTTGTCACTGTTGGTGTCTAGTGACAACATTTTGGGTTAATAGTGACATGTATTGTTGACACTAATCGCCTACTTTCTTGTAGTGATACAAAGTTGCTATCAATTTGCTTTCCTTATAAATGGTTGAAAGTGAGCGTTTTGATGAAATTCTCACTTTCATCAAAATGCTCACTTTCAATTGAATAGCTGCAAATGATTTCTATGTATTTAAAAGAATCAAAAAGTTTTAATATTCTACTATGTATAGCTGCTCGACTCCTTGTAATGTAACATAGACAAGTGTGTCTTTCACTATGTACTCAATGAACTTTTAGGGCTACAAGATAATAAAATAGTATTATCATAGGCTCATTAATCCAAATCTATTATTTTAGATTATATATATGCATACATACATACATATACATAGACACACACACACACACATATATATATAGAGAGAGAGAGAGAAGAGAATATAAAGAAGAATATCTTAAACAATTGATTTTACAAGATAAAGAATGAACTTCTTTTTCCGTGGTTGATCGTGGTAAAATTAGTTTATTTTTGAACAATGGATTAGATATAATGATAACATTGAGATCACTTAACCCAATTTTGGATGGAAGACTGAAATATATGGATCGCAAATGCTTTATGAAATTTAAAATTTTCAAGACAAGGGTGTGGTGAGGAGGAAGAAGTGATGATGGAGAAAGCTAGATATTTTTAAGATTATTTGAGTTATTTGAGATCCTCAAATAATCTTTAAAAATTAAATGAAGAACACGTGCCCTGCAGGCGATATGACTTTCTAATTTGAAGGATAAATTTACTAGCATGGTCCTACATAATTTGAAATATATGACATTTTTTATTTTACTAATTTAGCTTGACCATGCTTCAGATGTGAACTTGCCATCTGACATTAGCGAACAAGAAATTCAAACTTGCTAAAGAGCAAGTTTGGCCTACAATTAGGCTGACAAGTAGTTGGATCACAAATTTCTTTAATATTTAAAGGAAAGGAATCAAGATATCAGTAAAAATGATATGTCTGAGTGATGATTTTTTGAGGATCTTCAACTTCCTTAGTGAAGGAATGCTAAATTTATTTAATCCTAAAAAAAAGAAAAAGGAATCGAGATATCAGCAAAAATGCGATGTCTAAGCCATGATTTTCCAAGGACCTTCAACTTTCTTAGCGAAGGAATGAAGATACCAAACCACCATTATTGAGAAAAATAATATCAATACAACATAAATTACCTTTTACTCTCCTATGATTTGATACTTTCTCACATAACCCCCTATAGTTTCGAAACCTATACATAACCCCTCCTAGTTTGGGTTAAAGTATCATATTAGTGTTTTCATTAAATCTAATGGTCAATACTAAAATGTCAAACTTTAACTAATAAATAGACAAATTCATCCTCTCATTCCCTTTGTTTGTTTTTTTTTTTTTTTGGCCCTTTTCTTTCCCTTTTTCTTTTCCTTTGGGGAGAGGAGATGATTAAAAAAAATGGTATACTCTGACCTACGGAATCTTAATAAATCTAAATTTTTCTCAAATACGAAAAAGAAGAAATGGAAACAAGAATAGGTAAATAAGAAATAGATAAAACCATTAAAGATTTGCAATCGCTAAAGATTTGGTGGATCTTCTTTAGTGTGGTATTGCAATTTTTGCCACAGAATAGGTGTTATACTAACTAAACGGGTACAATATGTATCGAGTGGTCAAATCAATTCGATGTGCATTGAGGTTGCTGAAGAAGCGCAGTAAGGGAGCTGTCAATTGAAGGATAGTGCAGTAAGTTTGTAAATGAAGACCACGTTGCACGTGATTACGCAAAAGTTCTTCTGTCCTACTCTCTGTGTCATTCTCTGTCCCACATTTTATTATATTGCTATTTCTCCCTCATAAACATCATATTTTAATTCTTTTTTATTCCCTTATTATCAAATAACTACCAACACAATAAAAAATAAATATAACAATCTCAAAAAAGCATTATATAATAGAAAGTTCAAAAATACATAAGAAAATTCATAAAAATCTTATTTTTTGTGTATTTTAATTTTTTGAGTTTCTTAAATTTTGTGTATTGCTGTATTCTCCTTCATTTGATAGCAAGGGAACAAAAAAGAATTAAAATATGATGTTTATGAAGGAGAAATAGCAATATAATAAAATGTGGAATAGAGAATGGCACAGGGAGTGAGACAGAAGATCCGTTGCGACGTGATTAGTTGAGCGGGCGTTCATTAGCATAAAACAAGCAAGGTATGCGGGGAATAATAAGAAAGCTTGCTTGTCCAGAAGAGGGGGCATGAAAATATATATACCGCAGATTGCTAGATTCATGAGTGTGAATAATGTATTTGCCTTCATTATTTTGAAATATTATCATTTTCTTTGCTATCAATAATGTTTAGGATTTTTAACTTGATAAAAATTAGCTAATTTCTTAATCTATATTGAAGTGCTACTCTTTATCATGATATACTGATTTCTCTTATTTTAGAGAAAAAAAATGAACAAATCAGTGAATTTCCTTTCTACAATGTAGCTAAAATGCAAAATATTATGTAGCTATATATAAGCAACTCTAAACCTTAACGAATTATTCTTTGGTCCAAACAACAAATTAATTTTGAATTCCATATCTTTCATGCATTTGCCAAGCTAAGGAATTCCAATTAGATTGGAGGTTTGAATTTAATATTTTTTTCTTGAGTTAACCAATTTCACTATGTTTTTATGTTTTCTTCAGAAAACAAGAGTAGTAGTGAGGAAATATGTTCACATTCAGATGAAAATAGTTCTTTTTTCCCCCTCCTATCCCTCCCCACACTTTTCTCACTCTCAACTGTCAGACACAAAATTCAAACCCTTTCTCCTCGTACTTTTCACAGTCTCAACTATTAGGAACAAGATTCAAACTCTAAACATAACAGCAAGAAAAACTATAATAGATTTACCCTTGAAGTGGTATAATTGAAAAACTTTTTTATAATTTTTTGTACTCTTTTTTTATAATTGGGAGGTCATGAATTCAGGATGTTCTACTTTAAAACCTCCCATTTACAATCCTTCCTACCTACTGCCCAATTCAATCCTTCCCTCGTGAAAGGACTTGATCAAGCAAGTAATCCATTAGAATTAGGTTTGGTTAATTGATGCTCTTTTTCCATGATGCACGGACGTACAAATAACCAATTATGTGTATATGTGATTCCTTATCTTGTTTGCCTTGGATTTTGCAAAATTTGATTATTCAAATTACTTATAACATGATGAGATATATATATGCCAAACTAGCATTTTGACCAATTCTATGCATAGGTTTATATCTTAGATTAAAACAATAATAATATTGTATAGACAAAATTATATGATAAAAGACAAAAAGATCCAAAAAGGTGTATACTCCAATGATAAGCTACATATTCAAAGCTTTGTAAGCAAAAAAATAGGCTTTCTTAGTTTTAATATCCTAAATAAGTGGAAGTCAAAAATTGTTCACCTATTGTCAGTCAATATCCAATCTTAATTTGAATAAAATAAATTAATTCATAATGTATTATATGATAGATTAATCATAAACCTATTTATGAGTAGTCAACAAAAGATACTCATCTCCCATGTATCAAAATTTATAATATAGAAAATAAAATAGAACTCATTCATTTAAAATATGGATAGCCAATAAAAGATTCATTTAAGATAATAAATAAATGAATTTGAATAGTTCTTTTGGTTTTATACTTTCAAAATATATTTGGAATATAAAAATGACATAGCAGAGTTATATGTTTAAGGGATAATTTAAAAACATCCCCTGAGTTTTCTTACAGTTTCACCTGGCACATTCAAACTTTAAAAAGTCTCACTTGCCTTCCTTATTTTAAACTTTTTATAACATTTGAAACCCACTTCAAAATATAATGTTAAAAAAATCATTTTGAGAGAGAGAATATAATTCCATTCCAAATTTACCCTTTTATTGTGATTTCTTAATTACTATAATACACCAAAATTATCTGTTATTTTTTGTAAATGGATGAACGTAGTTCCTTAATGAACATTTAGAAATTAATAACAATATTAAAAACTCTTTAGTTGTTTTTATGTCATTGGTTTGGACAAGAAATGTTAAATTACTCAAAATTATGAATGACTTATAATAATCTTGGAAATAACTTATAATAGTTTTTAACCATAATAATTCCTTTTTGCACTGACATAAAAACAATACAAACAATATATATATATATATATATATATGTATGTATATATATATAATTTTAGCATGCTATATCTTTTTAGTTTTCAAGCCATCAATTTGGACAAAAAGTAGGAAAATTAAAAATATGTAAATGATTTGTAAAACTTCTTAAGTTAACTTAAAACACTTTGCAATAAAGAAATATTATCTTTGGAACTTGCAAAATTCAAATATTAACTCTTACTATATAAAAACACACTATATTTTTTCAATCAAAATAAACTTTCATACTTTTTGTTTTTATGCTTCTTTTTTTATTAATATGCTTAGGTAATAAAAAGTAAGACAACAAAAGGGTAATTCTGGAATAAGATTACATTTACTCTCCCAAAATGAGTTCTTTAATATAATATTTTAAAATGGATTGTAAATGATAAAAAAAAAACTTAAAGTAAGAGAGGCAAGTGAGATTTTTCAAAATTTAAGGGTACAAAGTGAAACTGTCAAGAACCTCAGGGGAGGTTTTTGAAATTATCCCTATGTTTAAATATGAAGAAATGAACATGAATATACACAATAATCAATAAAACTCAAGGGTAATCTGAGTAGTTGGGTTTTAAGCTCTTCTTTAAACCTATTAGGGTCAAATTTAGGCAGATGTATATAAATTAAGTAGATATAATTTTATTTTTTGCAAAAAAAAAATAGATATAATTTAGAGTCAAATGTTCCATATCTCTCCTTAAACTAACATATTAAGTAGATTACATTCTATCTTGGTAAGATATAAAAATTAAATTTCATATTACAAAATCAGAGGCACTCTTTTCTATTTATCATATGCCATGTTTTATAGATTCGACTTTTAGGGACTAATGTAAACTATTAAAATAAGATGTTTAGAATGAATTCAAACTACAGGCAGTAATAATAGCATAAACAATAACCATCAATTCATTTATCTAAGGGTAAATAACAGAAAAATCCCTTGTAGTTAAACCAATACACAAAAAAATTTCTTGTAGTTTCAAATCATACCTTTCGGTATTTCATGATTTGAATTAAAGTGAAAAGTAGATGGAAACCAATAAAAGTAACGGTTTTGAGTAAAATGACAGATTTACCCTAATGAAGACATCATCTATTTTCCTAACTTATTCTCTACTGTATACACAAAAAAGTGTTGAATTTTTTGTCTTAAATTCTTACAATACACAATTTAAGAAAATATTGCAATTGTAATTTTTTTTAAATCCTTACAATACACACTAAGAAAATATTGCAATTGCAAATTTCAAATTTAAAGGTATAAACTATTTTCCTAATTTTTCTCCACCATATAAAGGTATCACTATTTTCCTAATTTTTCTATTTTAAATTCTTACAATTGACCCTCTAAGAATATATTGTAATTGTAAGATTTGTTGATTTCTCTTGATAATTTTTGGTTTTTATCTAACTTGTTTCCTACAATTTTGGGGGCAACTTGGAGTTTTATTATGGTTTGAGGGGCAAAATAGGCATATTAGGTCAAAATTTGTGTTAAAAAACTATCTTCCAAAATAAACACTTGCTTTTGAGCTGTGTTTAATTCAAAATCATTACTTTTAACGGTTTGCGTCCAATTTTCACCTTAATTCAAACCATAAGATATCAAAAGGTATGATTTGAAATTATAGAGGGCTTTTCGATATATTAAACTAACCATAGGGGGTTTTTCTATTTTTTAAAAGGACGTAGCGGGAGAGTTTGACATTTTGAATTTGAGATGATGATAAGACTAGTTACAACCCGCTATTTTAGAAATTTTTACTGGATTTTATGTATTAAAATGACCCAAAAATCAAGAAAAAGAATGGGAGGTTTAGAATTTATTCAAGATGTCTGCACTAAAAACTCCTTTGCAATATATATATATATATATATATATATATATATATATATATGTATAGTGTGTTAATAAGTGATAAATACCAAGTAACCAAGGAAAAATTAATGAACACTAAATCCAATTTTTGACATACAAGTTCCCAAAATATTTGTGAAATGTGCTTTTCTTTTATTCTTAATCCTTTATCATAATTGTGCACGGTCTATCAATATTTAGTGACTATGGATCTCTGGACCCCAAGTCCACTGTGTCTCTGTCTCGTTAGTGTACACTATATTAGAGAATCAATTACATCTTTCATCCTGTACAACTCTCTGTTCCTTGTGCCAACTCATGGGAGTACTAAAACCGCACCGATACCGTGTTTTCTTACGCGCCATCCCTCCGAAGGTCCATTCGATCTTTACCATAAAAACGGTGTACCACATATTAGAATATCTGTTGGTTAAAATACCTACATTGATATATGCAATCATCAAGGATTTCGTATTTTCTACTTCTTATTATCTATTTTTTTTATTATTTTTGATTCTTCTTTTTCTTTCTTTTTGGTATTTGGAAAAAAGAAAAAAGAAGTAATCAAAGGGTAAATTTGTTAATTTATTAATTTGACTTTAATTTTTTAATGTTGACCATTAGTTTTAACGGAAAAACTAACCGTGATACTTTAATTCAAATCATGAGGGATGTCTGCAAAAGTTTTTAAACTGTAAGGAGTTATGTATTAAAGTACTAAGTCACAAGAGGGTAAAAGAAAATTTATTCTTAAAATGTTAAGAAAACTGTACAACAAGTAGTCAAAAATTCTTCTCCAAAGATAAATGTTCATTTATTCAGCAAATAAACAAGCAGAAAGATAACAAATAAAGGAAATTTTAATGCTGTCCGTAAATCATACACTCTTTATCTGCCACTATTAAAAAAGCATCAGCATTTCAGGCAAATGACAAGATTAAGAAGCTGAAATTCCAAATTTTCTTATGGTACATGAACTTTAATCCTCCAGTTCAATTGATACACAGATTATCTTCTGCAATTAGGACGTTTATGTTCACCATACTACAATTTGTGTAAAACTAAATGAGCACCATGCTGAGGCTGGAGTGTAATTACCATGTAAGGAGCATGAGTATAAGATGGGGAAATTTCAAAGGAGAACTTTCGAAGAATCATTGCCATCACCAATTTTGCTTCTACCATAGCAAAGTTTTGTCCAATACACATTCGAGGTCCCCAACCAAATGGGAAAAATGAAACTTGGCCCCTTGTCGCATTTGACACCCCTTCACTAAATCTCTCTGGGTTGAACTCTTTTGCGTCATTACCCCATACTTCACAGTCATGATGCAACAGCATTACTTGCAGATTGAGCAGCACCCCGGCAGGCAAATAAAAATTTCCTACTTTAGTTCCTTCACGAAGCCTTCTACCAAGTAAAACCACTGGTGGATATAATCTTAGAACCTCATTCAAGATCATTGTCACCTATGATGCATAAGTAATATATGAAGAATAAGATATCTTAAAGTAAGAAGAAACGAAACAAAGGTAGTATGTTGCAACAGTCCAAAAGGAGAAAACATTGAGACAAAAAGTGCAGTTAGTGTTGAATGAAGTTTACAGAAGTAACCTAATGATGTAAGGCTATTCAGCATTTGTAAAATGGTGTCTTCAGTGGAGTTATGGGCCTAAAAGCAGAGTAAATGCACATGTTCAATCCGTGGTGAGGAGCTTAATGGTGCTGCAATTGGTGTGACACGACGTTCTTGTCGACTGTGCATCTTTTTTCAGCTCACTTTTCAAACACTTAAAAAATAACCAATCTTAAGGGGTCTGCAACTCTCCAGAACATAGTCTGGCTAGAAAGTCATCATTGATTGAGAATCTATTGTGTTTGCATGACTTTATCTGTCTAACCATACCAGAACATATTGTGCCACATTTATACGTGGGAAAAGGGGTATCTTAAATGTAGATTATGTAAGCACAAGTTACTGCAACTCAAAACAAAAAACAGATACTTGTTGCCCCTAGAAATTACAACTTTGTACTAGATGCTTTACATTGCGTGTCTAATGCAGTGTGGTATGGACTGCCATGAGCCCTTATATATTTGTAAGTACCTCTAAATCCATCATTGCTCAGTTGTAAAACTATTTCCACTTGAACCGAGTTTTCCAGGGGCAGGACAGATGCTTAACAAGATCTAATGAGCAATACAATTGCAAAGTTCACAACCTTTAGGAACTTGCACTTTATGAAAATAATGTATGGAATACACTTACAGATTTGAGGTGACTGAGGCGATCAAAATCTATCTCCTCTCTTCCAAAAACTTGCAAAACCTCTTCCCTAGCACGTAACTGCCAGTCTTGATGCTTGCTTAGTAAAATTAAGGTCCATACCAGCAAAGTTGAAGTGGTTTCTTGCCCAGCAAAGTAGAAGAGTTTGCACTCTTTAATAATATCTTTGATGCTCATACCAAAATCTTTGCTACCATACTGATCAATCTCGTTAAAGTTAGATTCCAACAGTATGCCCAATAAGTCATCCCTGCTTCCTTCCCCTGCTTTCATTGCTTTGACTCTCCTATCAATTATATCCCTTATTGTTGCTTGAACTACTTTGTCAATCTCCTTCATTCTTCTGTTTCTCTTAGTTGGCAAAAACCTATCGATAAAGAAATTACCGAGCAAGAAACTCAGGATGTAAGATATCAAAACTTATATAGTTCTTTAACTTCAGCCCTAGCAAGCACTCGATGTCTATCCTAAACAAGGGAATATGTTTTTTAAACATTGAGAAAAGATTGAAACCAAGAGTATACCTCATTCCAGGGATATATAATGATCTTCCAACTGTCATAACATGGTCTGCCTGTTCTCTTTGAAGTTCAAAAATTTTTCTTCCTTCTTCATAATTACTACCAAATGCTGTGCGAGAAATCACATCACTAGTTAAAGTTTGAAGATAAGGCCAAACATCCAATTCACAAGATCCTTCTGGGGAAAGTGTTTCCTCCCAATTCCTCAACATCTCAATGCCACTCAAATGAAAAGCCGGCAGCATAAGCTATCCATGGCAACAATAAAAGCAAGCCAATTAGTAACAGGAGTACAAGCAAAAGTAAGTCAGTTCCAGTTTAATCATTACTTTCACAGGATTGAAACTCTGAATAAAACACTCAAAAAAGGCTCTGGCTCACTATATCAAGAGTTATGTGTGATAGTTGTGTAAAAGAATGATCATGTTTAAAGTCCTAAAAGAGCGCTAGATAAGTTCTCTTCCAGTACAAAGTTCTTTCAAACGTTAAAATCAATTGAGAACTAACTGTCCTTCAAGGCAGATAAAACCGAATCAAATAAAACCTTGATCTTCTCTAAATTGAAAGCAGGATTAATTATTTTCCGGTCTTTAGCCCATTTATCTCCCTGAGATGCTATTAGCCCTTGCGCCAGGAATTTGCCAAGAGGATTGGAAAAACGCTTTTGGAAGAGATCATGCTTAAGTAAGATCTCCCTCATAAGGTCAGGGTCCCGGATGATAACTGAAGGTTTAGGCCCAATCCACAGAAAAGTATTGCTACCTGCAATTTCAACACAGATAAAATCTTCTTAAAAACAAGAATCAGAATTTTCAAGAAGAGGGTTTAAATCCCACGTACCATCTACAAACTGATGGCACAAAAGTCTGCAATGTCTTTGCTAATTAAAGGCCACAACAACAAATAGCAAACCGTGAAGGGCATTAATGTTGGACATGTGCAACAGGAAACTTAGCTCTGATCACATGACTATAAGCCTATAACTGAGTTCTGATCTTTTCTAATAAACCAGCTTTTTATTCGACAACACTTTGATCATGATATGAGTAAGAAAACTTGTGTAGAGCATACCATATTTCTTGATGGTTTTGACGTGGAAAGGTACAACTCTGGGCACGATATCATCAGAAAGACTGATTGGCTTTGATTTAGCTTCCCTGAGCATCATTACTAGCTCTTTCAAGTCCCCAAAGAATGGTCTGTAGGGATTTCCATTAAGACCTTGTGCTCTGAGGCATTTTTCCAGCCTTCTTGGCTTCAACCACATGGAATTCAAGACTCTCCATGCACAAACTAGCAAAGCTACTACACAAGAAACTGAAATAAAGCTGAACATATTCTCCTGTGGTTTCATCTCAACTCCCAATCCCAAGTGACCACTCACTCTATGCTACTAAAACTAGCCTTCTTTTGT
Organism: Gardenia jasminoides; assembly: GCA_013103745.1. Classification (NCBI taxonomy): domain Eukaryota; kingdom Viridiplantae; phylum Streptophyta; class Magnoliopsida; order Gentianales; family Rubiaceae; genus Gardenia; species Gardenia jasminoides. The sequence continues at coordinate 27,587,910 of CM023101.1, read as the reverse complement.
GAAGTAGGAAATGAATGCGCGTTTAACGTCGCAGGTAGAGGATTTCGGGACCATAGATTGCTGTGTGTCGACATTGCACGAATTAGTATAGTGTTCCACTTTTAAGATTAAGATAATTCTATTTAGCCCCTCAAAATCATGGAACTGTATCTAATTGAGCCCTTGAAAAATCACTTGATATTCAACTAGCAATTAGAGTGGCGGAGCCATGTTTGGGTGAGGATCAATTTTTCAAATGTTAAAGAATAGAATGTTCTACAAAATGTAAAGTATTTCTCACAATTGCAACCCCCTCAATTTTAGAAAATATTATCATACCTTGAAATTGCTCCCCATACTTTTTTGAAAAACTCTCTTCCTCCCTCATTTTGTCCTCTAAGAAACCAATTTCTTTTATATATCTTCTTTATGTTGTAATTATTTTAGAGTTATTTAAACACAAAATTGAATACTATTTGAAGAAGAAATAACTTCAAATTTTAAACCAAAAATTCAAAATTAATTCACAATTATAAGACAAATTTCTCATTATATAATAATTATAATAATAATAATGATAATAATAATTATTATTATCATTATTATTATTATTATTATCATTATTATTATTATTATGGGATAATTTTAGAAACCTCCCCTGAGCTTTCTCATAATATCAATTAGCTCCCCTGAGATTTTTAAATTTCACTTACCACCATTGTCAACTTGACGAGATTAAATATTCCTATCAAAAGTCACAAATTGACAACATTACCCTTGATCTTAATAACTATTTAACTAAAAGGCCAAATCAAAAATAAAATTTTCAAACCAAAAATATATATTATAAAAACAAATTGCTATCTATTAATGGTCTAGATTTCTCTACATTGAAATCGTGTTAGGATAACAAAGGATATGGATAAATTAAATCTAGCCAAAATCAACTATTTAGGAGGACTTTGGTGACTAACTAACATGTTAAAAAATTTCATGGAGAATTATAATTAAAGAATTCAAAAAAAATTTTTTTTGCAAAATATTTTTTAATACATAATATAGTTTAAGTTGTATTGATACCTAAAATAATCTCTTTATATGTATAAATTTTTCTGGTGTAATTTTTTCATCGTGTAAATTTTGTTTTTATTTCAATACAACTAAAATAAATAGTTTAAGTCAAGCAATTTACATCTTATAACAATTTAGTCTTGAGTTATTTTTTATTGTTGTTGTAAACATCATAAGTAGAATAATATAAAGGTAGTATTAGGATAAAAGTTTTATCTTTGTTTATCTTTGTTGCATTTCTTTCAAAGGGGTTATAATGTTATAAGAAATGTCAATCTAGTGGAGGTAAGTGAGATTTTAAAAATCTCAAGGGAGCTTAGTGATTTTATGAGAAATCTCAAGGGAGATTTCTAAAACTACTACTACTACTACTACTACTAGTATTATTAGTACTATTACTATTATTATTATTATTATTATTATTATTATTATTATTATTATTATTATTATTATTATTATTATTATTATTATTATTATTATTATTATTATTATTACAGGGCTTAAAAAAATAATATCATTTTTAGAGTATAATGTTGCCCCCACTAACTATAGGTCCTAATTCCGTCACTAATAAGTAGCTTATATCATATGATGTTTTCCATAACCAACACGACAAATTTTACTGTACAAGTGAACTTATATTCAAGTTCGGTTTCAAAATGACATTAATGGACCCGTATAAGGTCTAAGGAAGACTTTAATACTACCTGTTTCCTATTTACAGATGTGACATTTTGCAAAATCTTGTGAAGCATTCAGATTTGCTCTACAAGAATGACTTCAGCCAGTGATAAAATTTCAATTGTCCGTAAACTCTATATTTAAATCAACAGCGCCAGATGGGCTTTTTGTTTTCCTTAACATATAACATCAAGGAGGGTTGAGTCGGGTAAGAGGAATTATAGATAGAAAATTATTGACTTTAAAACTTCCAATTAAACAAAAAAAAAAAAAAGAAAAAGAAAAAAGTATGACATCAATGATGTAAATCGGTTTTTGTTCTTAATTTTCAGAATTCTGTATTTATATTTTGTAAATTACACCGATGCAACTTTCATAAAATTCTATTTTTTTTCCTCATTTTTAAAGAGCATGAGTGGATCGGACCCAGGGCGTCGTTTTCCTATCGCAGCAACCATTATCAGTGGCGATTAGAAAAGATGAAATGAAAGCAATCGCAACCAATCAAATTTTTTTTTAAAATAAATATGTGTATTTCTCTTCATAACTTTACCGATAAGTGTGAGCACTGGACATTCTTGCCCCTTGATTTCTCACGACCACATAAATTTGGAAAAATAACGAAAAGTCCCCCTAAGGTTCAGGGTGTTTTCCAGTTTACCCCCTAACGTACCTTTTTGGTAGTTTATCCCCTTGACTGGTAGTCAAAGTGTAGAAGTAGTAACAGCATTCATGTCTGTCAATCAAATGACAATAATATCCCTAGTTAATTAATTGATGGATGAAAGTGCCCATGAATTGGGTTGGGCAGTAAATTTTTTTCAAAATTACCCGTCAGACTGTTGTTTGTACTGTGCAAAGGAAAAAGAAGAAAATTGCAAGGGGAAAAGAAAATGAAGAGTACGAAATTCCCCTTTCTCCTTTCCAATATTCTCCTGCAAATCCACCAAAACCTAATTGAGATCTCATTGTGAGAAGGATCGAACATCAAGCGGATGGAGGTGAACTGATGCAAGAAGAAAAGAATCGATCTTGCTAACTTGTACGGCTGCTGGTCAAATATTGAAGCTTTTAGAAGGAAATTAGCCGATCGATTCACGCAGGGGTTTAAATCAAAGGTTAGCAAAGATATTATTAGGACATCTTTTGTTTGAAAAAAGACATTTTTTTTTGTACTTGTATGGTCTGATATTGTATCATATCTGACTATGGCCGATAGTAATTGGATGATGTGGTCCATGGCTGTCATGCTTTATGTTGGAAACCTATTTGTGAAATTATTTACTGAAAACGATGGATGCTAAGTAAAATATTGTCCATCTATTTTTTATTAAATTTGTGAATTAATTTTTTAATCTGTATGTCACTTTCTAGGGTTTATTTGGCATGAACTGCTGCTGCTATTTTCGAACACATATCATTTAGTTGAGAGATTTGTATGGTATTTTGCTTGTCTTCATGCGGATAGTGGAGTAAATTATCTTGACTTTGAATTAATAATTCGTGGCACTAAAATTGCATATTGGTACACATTTTTTTAACAGATTAATGGCTGTTGATACATATGTGTTAGAGGTGCATCATGGAGGCCATTTTGTTAGGGAACCAGTGCTGGAGTATGTGGGTGGGAAAATGGATAAATTTGAGGATGTTGACCCTAATTTATGTTCATTATTTGATTTAATGGATAGTTTAAGAAATTTAGGTATTGTTGAAGAACTCCCTGTGTACTATAGGATAAGTGGTTTTGATTTAGAAGTTGGGCTAGTATTGGTAAATAGTGATCGGATTGTGCTACAAATGTTTAAAGTGAACAAAAATTAGAACACCATAGTGCTTTATGTAGGTGAACTACCACCTGTAGTTAATGATGCAGATGAGTTTCATGTAGGTGAAAATCAAATGAATAAGGAGGATGATAGTGATAGTTCAGATGCCACATATAGGAGTGAAGATGCGGAGAATGAGGAAAGTGAGTATGAAGAAAATTCTGATTTTGAATTCTTTTTAGATGGAGATATATTGAGTGATGCATGTGACCCTATAGATGAAGAAGCGGTAAATGTAGGGGGTGGGCAGTTCCAAGAATCAGATTATGTTAAGTATGGTCAGCTGATTAATGATGAATATAATCAATATGTTCAGTCAAAAGGAAAAGGGAAAATGATTGAGGAAGAAAATGTTAGTGATGATGATGTGTTAAAAGCTGCTTATGACTCATCTGAGGAAGAGAAAATGGAAGAGGATTTTCTAGAATTTAATATGGAAAAAGATATGCAAAATCCTAAATTGGTGGTTGGGCAGGTTTTCACCAATATATATGATTTTAGAGCTGCAATTAGAATGTTCTCTATAAAACATGGCTTTGAGGTTAAATTTAAAAAAAATGACAAAGATAAGGCTCTAGTGATCTGCAATAAAGAATGTGGATGGAGGGTGTTGCTGGTCTCTTAAGTGGCAGCAATACTACACTTCAGATTTAGTCAATTAAGGGTGAGCCACATGAATGTCCTTGGTCCTACCAAAATAGAAGTGCAAATTCTAGATGGCTATCAAAGGCTTTACTTGGTGACATGGCTGATCATCCTAAAATTGATGTGGTGGGGTTCAAGAAATTTGTGAAGAAAAAGTATAAACTTAACTGCTCAACTTCCCAAGTGTATAGAGCTAAGAACTTGGCTGCTGAGCCAATCAAAAGGTCACATGCGGACCAATATGCTCATTTAAGAGACTATTGTGCTACCATTTTGCAAAGAAACCCAGGTTCAGTAGCTCTTTTGGTGACTGAGAGGTATCCTATGTACGCCAACCCAATATTCAAGAGGATGTTCGTTATGTTTGCTGCTCAAAAAGAAGGCTTTTTCAGTGCTTGTAGGCCTACATTTTCATTGAGGTCCAAGTGTGACTTATTGAGCAACAATATATGTCAGAGTTTTAACCAGTACATTAAGGATGCTAGGCACAAACCTATACTGACCATGTTTGAAACCATTAGAAGGTAGATAATGTGTAGATTCCAGGAAAAAAGAGAGTGGATTTCCAAGGTGAAAGGTTAGATTTGTCCTAGAATTGCTTAAAAAATTGAAGAGAGGAAGAAGAAAGTGGTCGATTTTGATGCAATAGTTGCTAATAGACTAGTGTGTGAGGTAAGCAACTTTAGTGGGACATTTGTTGTTGATGCAAATGAAGGAACATGCACCTGTCGAGAATGGGAAATGACTGGAATACCTTGTGTTCATGCATGTGCTGGTCTCATTCAAAACAATAGGGACCCATACCAATTTGTCAATGACTATTACTTAGTTGACACTTACAAAAAGGCATATCAGGGGGTTATCATGCCTATACCAGACAAAATGCTTGGATTAATAGTAATTCTGATCCAATGGGACCATCTTGCATAAAAATTGCCCCTGGTAGGCCCAAAAAAGTAAGGAGGAGAGGGCCAAATGAGGGGATTACTTCGGGCAAGTTATCGAAGAGAGGCTTACCAATTCACTGTAGTCATTGTGGTCATATAGATCACAATGTAAGGAGGTGCAAAAATCAAGGTTGTCTATTCCAGAAGCAAAGAAAATCTGCTATTGTACAGGTACGAACCATCAATTTCAACTTTTCTTTTGTCCACTATTTGACCTTTTTTCATATCTGACTCATTATACATATATATGTGTGTACATTGGCTAGGGGTCTGCTGTCCCACATCAAGGAGGTGCTGGTAATAATGGTCAATCAAGTGCTGCTGGTAGGGGGCATGGAATGGGTGTTGCTGAAATAGGGTCTACTGGAAATGGGAGGGGTGGTAGGGGTAGAGGAAGAAGTAACAGCAATGGTAGCAGCACGGGAAGTGCTAGGGGCAGGGGAAGGGGTGCTAACAATGGCCCTCTTTATGGGATTGGAGTTTGGAATGGACTGGGGTACTCAAATGCAACAACTTTCATTCCTAATGAAACATCTCAAACACATACTTCATCTAATAACATACCACTAGCAACTCAAGTGGTAAGAGATATTTTCATAGCATTGACATTGTCTTTTAGTTCCTAATGTACTATTTTAAATACAATGCAGTGGACAAAAATGAATAACACTCATGCTACTCTTGCTGATGGGGAAACTCCTACTTCTGCTCCATCTAAGAAACAAAAAGCAAGATTAGTTGGTGCTGATGGAGTTGATGGAAGTAGTATTCCACCTGTGAGGCCTAAAAGTCAGCTGCAACAAAGCTCAAGCATTTTTGATAGAGTTGCTGGAGGCATTCCCACTGCTGCTGGATCTAAAAGACAAAATGCAAGCTCAGCTGCTGCTGCTAATACAACTTCGAAAAGCAAACTAGCCTCATCTAATACTAGAGTGGTAAGTCAACATAATTCGTTTTCCTAAAGGCACTATGTAAATAGATACAATTTATTTCTAATGATCATTAATCACATCATTGTTTCAGACAAAGATTTCCAGATTTGGAGATGTTGTTTTTTCAACTCAAGGATCTAGGACTGGTCCATCGTCTTTCTAGTACTCCAGAATGTGTTGTGCAGTAGCATTTTGTGGAACTTGGTGAATCTGGTTCACTATCAATGATTGATCTTAATGTTTAGACAACTTAGATTTGCTAGCTTTTTGTTCAGTGGATTGGAATCATGGCTTTTTTGACTGAGAAAGTCAGAATTTATGTACGATGGATGCTAGTCTGTCTTTTATTCAGTGACTGTATCAATGACAACAAAGAGATGCTGACTTGGTTTAGGATTCATTAATGTTGAAATAGTCAAGTACATTTTGTCTTACATTAGCTTGCATTTCCATACACCATGCTATGGTAGATACAATGGTTTCTTCTTTATCTTTTTTTCTGGCCAACTAGAGCACCACCAGCTAATGAAAGTTACCAAAACATAAAAGCTAGTACACTTCTCCATCTTGGTTTGGGTGAATACTGCCTGGCTTGCATACTGGTCAGTCTTTGCTGCAGATCCTGTTTCTCAGCTTGAAAAACAGCATTTTCAAATTGTACAGCTTTGTATTTTTGTTTCAATCTTGCATGTTTTGCTTCCAATTGATCATGCTCCCTTTCTAAATAATTTAACTTCTCTTTTTTCTCTATAATTGTTGATCATAATATAGTACAAATTTCTCTTCCATTATCGCAAAGTTCGGGGTCTACCCACTTGAAATAATCACATGCTTGATGGTTCTACAACAAAACATAATATAATTTTTTTTAAAATTATGTTTTCTAAAAAATGAAAATGATATTAATTTATCATATAAATCATACCTTATAATTTGTGCATCCAAGAAATCTTCTTCCAGGATTTTCAGTTGTCCATGATCTTCTTAACTATGCTATTTTACCGCAGCCACAAGTTTCTTGACTCTGTTCTTGTAAACGTTGTGATGGACATCTAGATGAAGAACAATGAAAAGAATTTTAAGAATTTTGGGACATTTTTCTGTTTTTTGGGAGCAAAACATGACTTCTGTTGACGCAGACTCCTTTATGTATACCAGGACAGGGCATTTTTATCTCACAAATTTCAACGGTTTAAATTAGGGATAGTTTTGTCTACAGAATGTTTCAACGACTATTTTACTGAGATGGCTTGTCAGAGGGGGATAAACTGCCAAAAAGATAACATTAGGCGTAAACTGGAAAACACCCTGAACCTGAGGGGACTTTTCGTTATTTCCCCCATAAATTTTCAAAGATGATAACGTGTGCACAGTGCCCAATATCACGATACACACAACAGTATTACTCTAGCATCGTACATTGCATAATTGAGCAAACTTTTATTCTGCATAGACGCACATGGATAGTGTAAGAAATCTTTCTGTCACGCACTCGTGTCTCGGGCCTTCTGCGTTGCGTCGGACACCTTTTGCTTTTTTGGATGCGAGTCGGATACCTTTTGTCACGTCTTGTGCCCCATGTCAAAAAGGTATAGCAAGTCTGAAATAAAATAACAGATAGGTATAGCAAGTCTAAAATGAAATAATAGGTAATATTTTGTCACAACCCCAAAAAATAGAAGTCTAACTCAGAATGATAAATACGTTCAACAATGAGATGCTAATAACTTGACTTCTGTTAATTTATGTTCAAAATTTAATAAGCTAGCTTATAATCCGTGTATTACATCTTTACTCTTAAAATCGAGCAATACTTACGTCATTCTTTAATTGGAGTTTTCCATTCTCCTGTCATTAATAGATTAAATCTTTCCTTTATTCTCAGCGAATTTTAGAGCAATTAGCTAATCAAAAATTGATCACCATCAAAATAATGTGGTGACAAGTAAAAGACTATCTTCACAACTAACTGCTAGAAGCTTTGAATTTGAAATTCTTGAAAAGCTCATGATGGCAAAAAAAAAAAAATCCAAGATTTTCTTTTCCCTTCTCAAAATAGTTGACACATAAACATGGAAGCTGCTGAAGTACATTTCAAGCACACCATCAAAGCACGTGTTCCATATGTATGATGTGACTGCTGGTCTTTTGTTTACTGGCAACCAGAATAGTCAGACATTGACAAGGCATTTGAAAAGAAGAAGAAGAAAAATTAAAATAATAAGGCAGGCACAAGGGTATCTCATGAGTGGGATAAAGATAGGTCCAGGAGTGATAACGAGACAGGTTGTAATTGGATAATTACTCAAGTCCAGGAGTAAAGACAAGGCGAGTTGTAATTGGACAATTACCCGACTAGAAGACAAGGGGTTGGGTGGGCCACTAGGCTAAATAGGAGCACAGAAAAGGGCTTCTGATGGAGATGGAGGGGTTCACAAATGAAATTCCTGCAAACCCTCTAGTCTGCAGACTTAGTTTCAAAAAAACCTATTGTCGATTATGATTGGAGGCAGGAGAGGAGCCCAAGTAAGCAAGAAATGGATAGTGAGAAGCAGGTAGGAATGCAAATAGGTTTTGTTCAAAGGTTGTATTCATTTGTATTTGATTCGTTCTGTTATTGCATGTTATTACATGGGGTTAGAGAACTTGTTTGTAATTCTTATGTGGGTACTAATTTGAAATTCAAAGCTAAGAATGGAGCTGGAAAGTGGTGAATGGAAGTCATCAGGAGATAGCCGACATGGGACAGTTGGTTGACAAAAGGTTCGGGCAAGTGATTAATATGAATAGACTCCAATTTGGCAGGCAGAGGGCTCTCGATAAGTGCAAAGATGTATTAAAACCAAGGATGCGGTCGATAAGTGATGAATTGAAATTAGGATGTTGACTTGAAATTAAAACGTGTTGGGATGACTAAGTTGATACTGATAAAATGGGTGCGTTTCATCAGGAATCAATGCAAAAGATTGTGATTATGTGATCATAGGCTATGTACCTGGGCATAACAACAATGAATACCGTTAGCAAAGGGGACAAAATGCAAACCAAGGCAACATAAAAGAAAGTGGCAATACAATAGATTGTCAAAGGGGAAGCATTGTCAATGGAAGTCAGGTAAATATATCATTGACTTCTAAAGTGGAAATTAATTGGGAAAAAACATATTCATAATTATATACAATTCATGAATTGAAGGGCAAAAGACGCTACATAGGAGAGTCGACTAATAGACAGAAGGAAGATCCTGAAGATGATTACTTTCAATTGAGGAAAGATTTTACGACCGGTTACGAAACACAACATAGTTGCAAAATGGATATAATATAGCAAACTAAGGACCTGAAAGTGTCAGGGATGAAAAATGATTACATGTGATCTAAAAATAAAGGAGGTGAACTGGTTGAAGTTCTAGGGAAATATAATTATCGAAAATGTTGCTAGGATGTCTAAGATAGATTTTGTGGCTTAAGAAAATGATTGTTGTGATTGAGAAGAAGACTAATGCGCAGAACGAGACACTAAAGAAGTTGATGAATTTAAAATTTGGTAATGAGGAAGCAAAAGTTGATATGTTGACCTCATAGCAAAAACTAGGAGGATTGTCGAACTTGTTGCTAGAAGCTCAAAGACAAAATTTATCGCTTTAGGAAAGGATTGATGCGGTTGAGAGGAACGTTGATACTTAGAATGAGACATTGAAGAAGTTGATGAATTTAAAATTTGATAACAAAGAAGCAAAAGTTGAGAAGTGGACTGCACAGCAGAGAAAGAGGATGTTTGCAGGGTCTAGAGGATAATTAATTGAAAACGTTGGCAGCTGGGACGCGTCAAAGAAATTGAAAAGTATAATAGGCAACTGGATAAGAGTTTATTTTACTTATTTTTGGTATATTTAATTACTTATTTTTTTATGTGTTTTTAGAATTTAAAGTGGACTTTTGGCTCTATTTTGGTGGTTATTCCTTCAAGAACCATTTTATTGCCAAAACATGTAAAAGAGCGATTTAATGCGCACTATCTTGTGTTTTTTTAGGTTTTGACTCATTAAACATCAATTTGATTCAAGTGAGGTACAATTGACATATTTGCAGATGCTTATTGATTATTTGAATTAGACATGAAGTGCAAAATGCTCAAATGATGAAAGACAATCAAGTTCAAATTAAGTAGAAAGTGGCCGGTTTGATACATTTTGATATTTTGACCATAACTTGAGCTATATGTGTCGGATTAAGGTGATTCTTGTAGTGTTTTGAAGTAAGACACAGCTCTTCATTTCTTATGAAGACATTGAGATCCAATTAATATGTTTTCCTTGTGACAGCCCCACCTCTCCTTAGGGCGTACCCTAAGGTTTCAGTGAACTGCCCAACTCTCACCGGAACTCACTCACTCAAATGATTACTAACTCTTCAAAATAAAATTTCAATAATCAATCTACATCAATCAGCAACTCACAAATTAACCGCTTCAATCTTACAATCCCAAGATACACAAGGTACAATGAGAAAATCATCTTACAAATCCAAAATATTCTTCGAAGTACCTAATATACAATCGATTCCCAAATACAAAAATTCAAGTTTCTTAGACAAGATTCAAAAGAATAAAATCCAATCCTAACGAGTAGCACCTTCACTCGGGTTCTCAGTCCCTGTTAAGGAAAACAAATTTAAAGAATGAACTAAAGCCCAATGAGTTCCAAAAGACATGCAAATAAGGAAAATAGGTAGCAACACAAGGGGAGGATACAGATAGCTCTCAAGAGCTAAGGTCCTCGAAACTGGAGTACGTCCATGGAGCTGGAGCTCGAATCACGTAGTTGATACTCCGTCAACTTTCACATATCAAATCCAAGTAAACAACCACTGTCTTCTTACTCCAGCAAAACCCCCAATTGGGCCCGAACTCCAAACACACAAAAAGGGTAATACTCAAGCATACTAGGGGTGACTAATACGGACTAAGAGGTGACTCCCGCCATAATAGGCGTAGCACTTACTCCCGCTCAGACACATAAACTGATACGGGCTAAGAGGTGACTCAAAGATGGCGATCATCAGCTTGCAAGAAGTTATTGAAGTTATGGAGGCGCTCCAAAAACTGTCAGGTGGTGCTTAGTTAAACCTATGGTGTAAATTTTGTGTTCTGATGCTCAAAGAAATACAAGAAACCAATTGTGACCTTGGAAAAACAGATGTTGGAGCTGTTCCTTTTTTTTTTTTTTTTTTGGTTGGATTGGGCTCAATGCTCTATCATAGGTTCCTTCATAGTAAGCATCTATGCTGAATTATATGGTTTTCGCAGTTTGATGCTCAAATTTATCAGTTTTTTTGGTCCATTTGAAAGTGTCAATTATTACATCATTTTTGTGGTCGTTAATAATGTACTTTATGTGAAAATAATGAACTCTTTCCTATGTTCTCTGTTTATGCTGTGTTAACTTATTTCTGAACATCAGGTAATGTACGCAATACTGCTATGGTTGTGTTCAATTAATTGATGATGAGATCAGATTCAGTAAAGGACTGTAGAATTCTATTATTGCCTTGAGGGGCCATTACTTTGCAAGTTTTGTCTAGATATAGTTTATCATTGCACGTTTATTTGGTTTTCCTAATAGTTGTCTGTCATTTGGTACATTATTGCTGTCTATTAGCTCTTTTGCAGAGCTTAGTGGCCTATATGATTCTTTACCGCTCTTCTCAATCCTGTTCCAGAATATCAACCTGGACAAGATTTATGCAATACTATGAAGTCAGGAGAACCTAGAAGGGGTTTATACTGTTAGGAATTGGGGCATCAGGCACAGCGGAATTTAAAAAAAATAGCCCCAACTTCCCACCAGGAATCACCCTAGTTCTACGTATGACTTCATAGATGGAGTTCTGAGATTACCTTAATCCGCAGATGATGTCTCTGAGACGTCTGAGAAGGCTGAGAATTCCCTGAGCAGCAGTCCAGGTGTCCTGCCTCTACTGATGTCCATGCGAGAAAGCTCCTGGATCACCTCTTGACCGTCTCTACGATCAGTGTGTGTGTGTGTGTGAGAATGGGAGGTGCTAGCCTTTTCACTCACACTCTCAGACTGTCTGAGTATTTTTCCTACGTTAGTTTTCTCTCTGGAGAGAACTTTTCTCTGTTCTGACTATCAGGAGTCTCTCCTCTCTCCTATCGTAACATCCAATATTAATAGGAGAGAGAGAGAGAGAAAGAAGAGGAGAAATGCGGTGGTTTGATTCAAAAATCAAACCACCGTAACATCTGATCTCCTCTTATCCTTCGTTATCGACAAATAAAGATAACACATTTATCTTATTTGTCGATGACCCTGATTTATTTATCTTTATAATTAAACCCGTATTTATTTCCAAGTCCCTACTTGGACACACAATTTAATCCAACCCAATCTCTATGCGTGTGATCCAATAGGTCCCAAATACACTGGTAATAATTATGAATTATAATTCTAAAAAGAATTAGATAAAATAAACACTTTTATTTTATCATTAATTACAATAATTAATTATTCATAATTATAAATTGTGAGCGTGTCTAGCAACACATCACAACCACCGTGTATTCGAATTGATCAAGGGAAATTCGACCTAACCTTTCCATGGAAAATTACCGTGTAATTATTATCCTTTCACCATTGATATCCAATTAGTCAGGGAATAAGGAACAAGTGCCAATTCCCTCAATGACTAATTAATTTTCTAGTTCCCGGAATTAACCTTAGATTAGATTAACTTGAAGACACTCTCCAATTAATCTAATGTAGTCGACTACTAAGGTTACATTCCAACTAGTGGCCTTTGGATATCGCCTCCACTATTGGGTGGTGAATCCTCTCTTGATCACTCACTATCTTTCCATGCTTCACACTACCCCAATTTCTATTCTTTAAGTCACCCCGGTGAGTAACAAGAAACAGAATCAAAAGGTAGTGATTCACACTCAAGATACTATGGTGATCTCAAGTCTAGGATCACTTACACAATTTCCATAAGAGATTCAACCATTGGCACAAAATATCCTAATGGGATCTCTGTGTGGATCACTCCAATGAATTATTACTCTATAATTCATCTACACATTAGCCTAGGTATCCCTATACCATGGTTGATGAGAACAACCACTACTTACATTAAGTAGGGGCTAATTGTGTACTAGTCCGTCAGATTAATGATGTCCGTCTCATTAATACTATGACTAGGGACATTTAAGAATATTTATTATAAATGTGATTGATATCTCATAGTCAGCAACTCTTGTGACTATCATCACATTAATAAATATTCTAAGGACTTTTACCAGCTATATCATATATTAAACAGATAAAATTGGAAATTCATAAAATACAAAACTTTAATTAGGAATGTATTTCAACAAATCAATTTTTTTGGGCATACATTCCAACAGCTTATACGTTCTTTCAGATTTCTCAAGGTTTGCAAAATACCTTTTGTTCCTGAATTTCACATTGTTATATTAAAAATTTTGCGGAGAATTGGTTAAATTCTAATAGCTTTTCTGCATAGTGGAGAAGTTCAACTTTTATTGTGTCAAGCAAAATTACCTTTCAAAGGAAGCAGGATTACTTTCTGCCTAAATGTGAAGCAAAGATTTAGCTTCTCTTAGCCTGAACCACAGATAAAACTACAGGATTATACTTTTGGTGTAAAATGGTGCGTTATAGTTGTGTACCTATTTTTTCTAGCCTAGATTTAGCTTTACTAAAGATCTAGAGAATTTGTAGTGCTATAATTAGTATTTTTTTGAGTTTGTTGTCACTGTTTATCCAGCTTTTGGTACATTATTGGTTCCTTTGAAGCACTAATATCAAATTTTAACATGCTAGTGGCCTATTCCATGAGGACAAAAGTCAGACGACTGAATGAAGAAAAACTAGAAGAGTTTTCTTGATTGTGGTATATAATTTAGCAGACCATGTTTTGTAAAGAATCTGTGCTCACTAAAGGGACATGAACTGTTGTTGCCCAGCTTTAGTCTAAAAAATGGAAAGTAAAATTCTGTTAGAAACATGCTTTTCCATTGGAGAGAATCATACCACATGTAAGGCACGTGATGGGGAATGAAACTAAGAGGAAAAAAGATTGATATTGACATGTGCCGAACCTGTGCAATAATAAATATTAAAAAACCCAATTACCACCACAATTAATTATAGAGTAATTCTGAGTACTGGAGCAGGGACTCCGGATGTGCAATGGGTTATTGGCTTCACCCTGATTCCAAAGAGTATGCTGAACTCGGTATACCAGAGTTACCTCTGAGAAAATATTAATTTGTAGTAGTGGCAAGTAGGGTCGCCTCCTCAGGGAACGGTAGGAAATTGGTTCTTTCTAAGTCATGGGAAAAATTGGGGGGGGGGGGTTTGGATGGGATAGAACTAGAAATAAAATATACCAAAATTAGAAAATGAAAAATGAAAATACCAATTAAATAAATCACCAAAGAACAAGTAGAGAATAATTTAATATGAATAACAATTAATAAAATTCTACCCAAAGGAACAACTTCTCAGGGACAGTCCAATCAAATGATCATTGATGCAAAAGTATTTCATTCATTTGTCACTAGATTAGTTATAGCTACTAACAAACTCTGACAGCCAGCTTTTCCTTACTTTCTCGACAGCCAAGGTACGACCGTTGACTGCTTCTCTAACCAGATAACAACCCTAGGTATGACCATAGGAATTTAATTATCCAATTGCATTAAAAGATAAAAAAACCCAACCTTAACCAATGAACACGCTAAGAGGGTTCATTTAAGCTAGATCTTACGTTTTCCCAACATAAAACCAATTATAGTGGTCACCACTAGTTATTAACTAAATGAATAATTACGGATTCAATTTAGTTAATTTGACAGTTGGCTATTAGGTTAAATTAAATATCCGGCTGTTGACATTCAATTAACAAAATAACCCCAAACAGTTAATCCAAGAAATGTATGAATAGTAATCAAATTAAAAGAAATGACAAAGATTCGATTAGATCTCACAAATATTATGGACCGTGCCTTCGAGTTGCCCTTTGAGTAGGCAAGGAATTTAGTAGCTCCTCATTATGGCCATTCCACATGGTTTGATTGATTTAATTCGTATGCTCATGACCACGTTGGAATTTGGATGTTAATATGATTGGAATTGCAGATGAGAAAACAACCAAGAAGTTTGAGTAAAGAACGAACTAACGTTAATGGAAAAATAGGAAGAATAAGCAAAAGCAAAGATGGAACTTTCCTCTTCGTTTTCTTCCAAAAAGAACTACTGCGCAAGACTATGACAAAAGACTAAAGAAAACAAAAAGCAAAAGTCTCTACCAAAACAATCTAAACAAAGTCTCCTAAACCTATTGATCTCAGTCTGCCGCCCCTTTGCCTTTCTTTTCCTATTTATAATAGCCAATCACTAATTGTAATAAGAATCCTATTACAATTAGGATACTAACGAATAAGCCTAACAATAGAAAAGGAAATCAAATCTTCTCCTAAAAATCAGCTTCCAATTCCAATAGAGACGTGCATTTGTTTTGTCAGTAGAGATTCCATGTGAAGTCCATTCCAGTACAATTTGACTCCATCTTTAATATCAGAGTAGAGCGTGCCCGCGCTTTACCATCCAATGTCTTCTAGAATTTTCACTTAACTGCGCTTTTAACTCCCATTTACTTCCAATGACCTAAATCAGTGCCAAAAATCAAATATGAGTAGAATCAAATAATTAACACTATCTTGGCACAATAAAAGGGAAATTTTCATAAATTATGTGCACAATTAAGAACTTAACAGATATGTTGGTTAAAATCCTCAACTTATGTTTATTAATTATATCTCCGGTAGATCGAGAGACATCAAACTTCTGTTGGTGTAGTCAAGATTCTAAAAGGATGGTGCCTTGTGTAGCTAAAAGAATTGAAGACTTCTTCTCTGAGTTGATGTTTTGCTGGGCTGTTACTTCATTGTGTTTTACTAGTTTTGACTTTTTATCCCCATAAGAGTTGACTTAATGAACCATTTTCTGAACGCCTATGTTCTGCTGCAAGTTGAAAGAGCATCTTTCGCTTGGTAAAGATACTCATATGCATCCAGCGTCTGTAGTTTGGAGAACTGATGCATTTGAACTGTAGAATTGGTTGTCAATTGCTTTGCTTTCTGGGCTGTTACTTCATCGTGTTTTACTAGTTTGACTTTTTATCCCCATAAGAGTTGACTTAAGGAACCATTTTCTGAACGCCTATGTTCTGCTGCAAGATGAAAGAGCATCTTTCGCTTGGTAAAGATACTCATATGCATCCAACGTCTGTAGTTTGGAGAACTGATGCATTTGAACTGTAGAATTGGTTGTCAATTGCTTTGCTTTCTGTGCCTTCTAAACATTTAGGTTGATGCTTTTCTTGCTGTTTTGGCTAGTAGAAGTCGTGCTATTATTGATTACTTCATGTCCGGATGCACATACTATGTTAGTATACAGTATACAGATTGGTCATGCTTTCTTCATATTTTGGCAATTCTCTTACAAAAAGAACTAGAAAGAGTATTGTAAATTGCAAATTTGCAATCAAATTTTTGTTCATTTTGTCCCCCTAAATTCTTTCACCAAGTCCATTCAAATTTCAACTTCTGTCTGGAAGCTGCCTAAACTCTTTGGCCACTGTCTCTTTGGTATTACTAGAGACTAATAGCGCTAGTAGAGAAAACTACGACCGACATCATGTTCCTAGAACGTTGAGTGTAGTTGATTTCATATTCCATGTTTACTCCTATGGTCTTAATTTTTTCCTTAGTATACTTCAACTCATTTGTATCAGTCCAGCTTGCACGCATTATTGCTCCAAAAGAACCATCAATTCCATCATCTCCTCAATTTCTGCCCCTTCCCCACCATCCCCCACGCTGGCTAGTTAATCTGCTTTAGCTAGACTCGCCATCAACTTAAACTGGCTTTTATGGACGCAATGACGATGCACCCAAATTGCGTGAGAGTTTTTGCTGTCAAAACTCTTGTTGTAACTCACGGTCAGCGAGATTTCCTCCCTCCCTCCCTCCCTTCCCCCGCGTGAAAAACATGCATTCCAAGCACACGCACATGCACATAAGCAGACACAAAACTAATTCATCCAAGTAATAAAAGGAAAAAACTGCTAATTCCTATAACCATGTAGGATAGGAAATAATTTCTAATTTCTAAACTCATACAAATAGGAAATTTCTTAATTACTATTTTAGGTAACTAAAATAAAATGTAACAAAACTATTTACTTGGCACACAAAATAAGAAACCTGCAAAAAGAAAACTATTTACTTGGCACACAAAACTATTTCCTCTTCTTTCATATTTCATATAGCGGTAATTTGTTTCCTTTTTTTTTTTTCTTGTTTTCCTCTTCTTTCATATTTCATATAGCGATAATTTGTTTCTATTTTTTAACCTTCCTCTGTTTTCCCATAACATGTCATAACCTTTTACCAATCTGAATTTTGTTTCCTTTTTTCCTCTCTTTTCATATTTCATATAGTGGTTCGTTTCTTTTTTTTTTTTTTTTTTTGACCTTCCCATATAATATTTGAGTTTTTTTTTTTTTCAGTTTGTTATTTGTAGAGATATGGCTAATTTGCAAGGGATGGTTTTATCCATCCTGTCGCAGTTGAAGTGACACTGATGAAGGCTCGGTGTATGTGTATGACACGAACTTGTTCAAATTTACTATCCTAGCGTTTGAGGTCTGGGCGCAGATAGCTATCTTCCGAACACTTAATCAAGTGGTTACTGTGAATGTCCTGCACACGATACATCTTCAATCCTGAAGTGCCCAGACTCCTCATCTCCCCATCGTGATTACTCGTCATTTCCATCATCCTCAAACAAGCACAAAAGGCACATATCATCCTCATCTAGACCACCCCATCCATTCATCATGGTTGATCGACTTCCGCATTATCAAGTACCCTATTATCCACTAGATTAGCAAACTCCACTATCCCATTATCCACTAGATTAGCAAACGCCATCATCCCATTTTTTTTCCATCTGGTTCCCATCATGTAATCCACCCTCACCACCGGCAGCTCAACATTTAGATTGCCAATATCAGGCCCATCATTATCATCACCATCATCGCCTTGCAGCTAGCAACCCATCCATTCCCAATGGAAATATGCAGATGTGATTCATATGTGCCTTTCCTCCCCAAAATCTCCTTTAGGATATGTCCTTTAGTTGTGAAGGAAATGTTGATTATGCAGGTGAATTGTATTTGATATTTGATGGAACTTACATTCGTTTAGCTTTGAACTTCTGCCTCGTGGAGTAACCATGAGATACGGCAGTATCATATCTCGCGTATGGTGCATGACATCCTTACGTCAACCTACCTCAACCACTCTTGCTATTCCTAATTCCTCCCATATAGCCACATGCACAACGAGTTCCCACCCAATGCGGTTTAACAAAATCAAAACTAAAACCTCAAAAGCTGTTAATAGAATGAACAAGTGAAGAAGACTTTTGCTCAAACATACTAATAATTCCAACTTCGCTAGACTTGCACTGAGTTTTTCTTATATTTTTTCTTCTAGAATAGGAAGAAGAGTATCAAAAAGAGAAAATCACAACAATTGGAACGGAGATGAATAATCAAATTTTAGATTTTGCTCTCGTGTTTGGTGATAATTTCAATTTCTGTACACTTGTATTGAGTTTTTCTTTTGTTTAATAGGAAAGAGAGCATCATGAAGAGAAAATTATAGTAACTGGAAAGAGGGATGAATAATAAATAAGTTTCAACTCCTACTATAGGTTTCAAATTCAATTATACCCATACATGCTATTTGGTTGAGGCCAATTATACCTATTCTAGAGCTGTAAACGAGCCGAATAGAACCGAGCTTTTATTGTTTGAGCTCTGTTCATTTGTTGTTCGAGTTTGGCTCGTGTTCGTTCGTAAAGAATTATGAGTTGAAAAAACTGTTCGATCTCGATTCGTTAATTAAATTTTGAACTCGAGCTCAGCTCGTTTAAGCTAAACGAGCCGAACAAACGAGCCAATTTTATGTTTGAACACTAATGAGCATTTACGAACAAAACTCTGAATTAAAAACTATTTTACCCCTGTTCGCGCACACTAACGAGCGTTTGTGAACAAAACTCGAGCTCGTTCGATAACTTATAGAGTCAAATTTTATGTTTGAGTTCGACTCGTTTAACTTCTCGAACGAGCTTTTATCGAACTCGAACGAGCTTAAACGAGCCGAGTTCGTGAACAGCTCATTTGATTTCCAACTTTACTATTCATAATATTTGGTTGAGGCCAATATAAATAAATCAATAGGAATGATAAGTCTCTTCTATAGGTTTTGTGATTAACCATTTGTTATTAGGGAATCATTTTAATTATCCATTCTATTTTCCCTAAATGGACTAGTGGCTTGGCCGATCTAAGAAGTTGAGAATCAGAAGAGTAGCACTGCAAGAAATTTGGCCTTTTGTGACAACATTCTCAGTGATAACACAGAAATTTGTCACAGCTGATATAATTCAATGATGACATGTAAGGTCGTCACTGATAACCTTGCGTAGGCTCGTCATTAGTGACAACATGGAAGTAGTCGTCACAATATGATTGGCGCGCAACTATAGGCTGTGGCGGGAAATCACTTTGTGACGACTTGAGAAAATGTTGTCACTAAATAGGTCATATAGTGATAATTTCGAATGTCGTCACTGTTAGTTTATTGGTTCAGAGGCAGTGACAACAATTAGTCATCACTGACTAAATTACTTGTTCCCAGACCACTTTCATTAATTCTACTATGCCATCCTAACTTTTACAATTTAGCCCCATTTGTGATAAACAAATTTTATTAATTCTACTATGGCACCCTATCTTTTACAATTGAATTCCATATGTAATATACTAATTTCATTAACTCTACTATTGCACCCTAACTTTTGCGATTTTGCCCCGTATTTAATACACCATAACACCTTAACTTAAACAATTTAGCACCATATGTAATTTTCCAATTTTATTAATTCTAATATAGCACCACAACTTTTGTAATTGAGCCCCATATGTAATACACCAATTTTTTTAATTCTATTGTGACACCCTAACTTTTACACTTTGGCCCCATGTGTAATAAACCAATTTCATTAATTGTAGTATGGCACCCTATCCTTTAAAATTTTGCCCCTAATTTATTTAATTATCAAAATGCTACTAGTATCTTAATAAACAACAAATGCGTATTTTATGACTTTTCAAAACTTAGTTAATAATATGTAATAAATGCAAAAAATTTAATAGATTCCCTATTTAGTCATCATGACAACATGTACAAAATTGGCAGTTAGCATAATCTACTAATAAAGGCAATGAACAATAGAATTTAACATGAAATTAAGTCTAATCCTAACATTGGCATGAGGAAAAGTTGTTATTATTATAATTGTCACATTTAGTGTTCATGAACTAGTACTTTTATGAAATAGATTTAGTATTTTATACATGTGTTAGAAAACTATTTTAATTGTTTGATCAACTAATTAAATTGGTTGTAATCCCTCATCAAACTATAACACCCACATAATAGATAGGACCACAAAATGAGTACCAAAAATATTTTGATTAAGAGAATGTTTATGTTTTTAATCATAAACATATTTTGTAACAGCTTTTGTATTTTTTTAAACAATTTTACTGTATAATAAATAAAAAACTTGTATACTTGTTTAAAAAAAGCTAAAAGAATATTTTCCAAACACACAAAATTTTTGCATTCTAAAATTTCAATTCAATTTGAGAGCAAAAGAAACAAGAAAATATAAAATAATAGAAAAAACTAATTGCATGAATACGAGAAAAGGGAAAGAGAGAAATAGGAGAAAAGGCAACGAAGCGTGAATTTCTTTATTCTAAATAGAAGGAAGGCGTGATTTCTGTAGGTATAAAACTAACAGCGGCAAACTGAAAATTTGAAGAGGCGTGCGGGTTGATGGAATTTTAATGAAACGACGTCGTTTCATGAGCCAATCTCTCTATACTCCTAAACACTTAACCGAAACGAAGCTTCTTTTCTTCTTCACCCTATCTTCCTCGCTCAGCCGCACCAAATCTAGCAACAAAAATGCTAGAGTTTCTCAATGTCAACCATGAATTAGTGTAGGAAATGCTTTGAACGTGGAGAGCTTTAGCTATTTTGCTATAGAAAAATCCCTAATTCGGCTGCTGAACTAACCTAGGGCAAGAAATCAAAAATTAGGCCATGAAAATTTGGGTGAAAGGCAAAGGTTGGAGTTGAAGATTGGGCGAAAACAAGAGGTTAGGGATTGAAGGCATAGTTTGAGGTAATTTCAATATTTTGTGTTTGATTTTGAATGCATTGTGCAGATTTTGTTAGCCGGTGGGTTTTCTTGAACCCGTAGTAAAATTTTTCCAAATTGAGCTTCTGTTTTGTTTATAGCCTATTAATTCTTCCATTTTGATGATGGTGGCTTTGTGTGTCATAGATTCTAGCTTGGAACTAAAGTCTGCACAAATTTCATTATGATTCCATTATGCAGAAGTGATTTATTTTCACCAGCTGGTATCACCTAATTTCATTATGATTGGCAAGTTTGTTAGGCTCTAGCCTTTATGGAAAACTTCTACACTTGAGGATTATAGCTTTGGCAGAGAAGAAAACATTAAAGACATCAGAACAGCAAGAAGTACTCAGTAGAACAGTTTTGCTCAACTGCTACAGACCTGACTCTGGTTTCATACTTGTGAATGGTTTTGCTGACCTGTGTAGATGGATGCGCGGTGCATATTTAGGTGTTCTTCCATTTTGAACCTATAGTAAAATTCCATTTTGTGTGACTATTAATTTTGCACCAATGGTGTTCTTCGTGTTGGTATTAGGCATTTCAGATTGCAGGAAAACCTTTTCCCATCCCCTGTTTCAAATCTGATTTTGACAATATGTTCATAGGGGTATTTTTAAACCCTGAAAATCAAGACTTAAGTAGGTTTTCAAGATGAGTTCTTGACGTCTGTATCTTAGTTGGACATGCTGATTTTATTTGAGCTGTCAAACAGTAGCTTGTTTTGTGGTCCAGTCCAGGTCAACATCCTTGTGAGCTAATGGTTTACTGTAGGCTTGAGTCGTTGTTAGAGCCATGTTTATGGCTCATGGCCACTATGAGGGAAAGCATGTTTTGATGATTTAAACTATTAATATAAAATGCCTCTGATTAATAGAGACGTCTAACTTTTGCAAAACCAATATTTCACCTTTACCATGCATGATTCCTTAAGTTATAAATAATTTAATTTTAGTCCCTTACCTTTTGATTTTTTAAATTCGGTCACTTTTCTTTATGAAATTTGCACTTCAAGTCCACTTCTCTAGCATCCAACGTGTCCTTCAAGAGTATAATGTTAGAAATAAAAGGGATCAAATATGTCCAAAAAATTAAGAATTTAAGATCTAAATGAGAAGTATTCAATACTTAAGGAAGAAAATGTTATCTAAAGTAAAACATATTGGGCTATAGCAAGACTAGCCAAGCATACATGGGACTAAGAAATGAAATTTTTTGTTGTACTCTATGTTCTTTACCCTTGGGCTTAGAATAAAGTTACATTTCAACTCGTTTACTCTGTGTTCTTTACCCTCTTGTTTAGGATACTTTGGTGAGATTATTTATATCAGATTTTATCCATTTTCTATTACTGTTTGCGGTTTGACCTGATCTTTAATAGCAAAACTAAGGTTATTTGACTTGTGTAGGCAACAATGAAGGAATTGGAAGCTATGACTTCAATGACTAGTAAGGAAATTTGTCAACAGCAACCACTACAAAAAAAGATACTTTTTATGACAAACTTTTTTTGACAAGACCTTTAGTCGTCACAAAAACTATAATTTTTATGACGAATTCAACATTTTCATCACCCAAAGTAGATTGAATATTCTAATTCGAAGCTGTCATCATAAAAATTTCACAACTTCGTCACAAAAAAAGTTAAAAGTTTGCACACTCCATTTGGCGCTAAATAGAGGGAAATATTGGTGGACAAGTAGTTTATGTTATTTTTTTTATTATATAGTTCATTATTGAAAATTTATTATGGTGACGATGATACTGTCAGAAATAGGATTAATTTTCATCACAAAAAGAAATTCAGCTCCCGCCTAATTTTCCCAAAAAATTTTTTGGTTTTCAATAAGCTTCGGAAGATGGAAAAACGTGACAAAAAATTGAAAGAAGAACTCACCAAATTGAACGACGTCGTTTGGTACCATCAGATATACCACTTAGTGAAACACTTAGTCTCATTTCTGAACACACCACTCACAACTCTCACCAATGCACATCGACGGAGCTTCTTTTCTTAGCTCAACACACCGATGCAGTACCATCAAACCTAATTTTCTCCTTCTTTTTTCCTTTGATACCAATTAAAATTGTACCTTGTTTCAAGCAACCACACGGCCTGATTTGAAGAAGTAAAGTCCCAATTTTTGAATCCCCTTTGTAAAACCGTAGCTGCTTGAAGGCTTGAAGACCAATTTTGGAGTTTTCATCAGGTAAATTTCTGCTCAACTATCATTATCCTGTCAAAGCATTTTGGGTATTTTGCCATTTTTATAATGTATTGGAGTTTCATTACGTTGGTTCCTAAAATTCTGCTTCTTATTTGGTTTATCTAAGTATTAGTTGTTTTCATATAGTATATTTACAATTTTGGATTTTTGATTTTGGTTGGGAGATGAATGTTGTCTGAATGGGTATGAACTGAATGTGATTACATAAGAAACTGTTATGGATCTGATTACTTTTAAGTACAACAGAAAAGAATTGAGCTGTTTTTTTGCCAAAAACCCGTTTGACAAAATGTCCAAAAAACTTCTCTGAAAGACTAATGTAGTGACTATGAGCATGCAAAAGAGGAGAATTCGAGTCCAACTTGCACCACTATGTGCGCATCTATGTGGGGTCTTTATTTTATTATTTAATTTTTTACTTTTGTTAGTCATCGTTTTAGCTTGTTCATGCATTCTTTGCTAGAGTGGACAGAAATTTAATTTTATAATGCTATAATTCTAATTCTAGTTTCATGCATGCCCCTACATCAGATATATGTTTGTTTCAAAGAGGTATTAGTATTTAGGGGCATGTTAATTTGACTTCACTGGATTTGCTGACAGAACAGATTTACTTTATTTTTTCAACCTCACTTGCATAAAATTTTCTAAGATAATACTTTTATGTTTAACCCTGTATTTTTCTTTCCTTGTAGGGAAGCTCAACTATTTATTCAAATCTGCACTGCTGGTTCAAGGCAAGTTGTTAATTTTGCTACTTATATTTGATGGGAAACAGTATCTCATCCAAGGCAAGTTGTTATTTTCTCACTACTTGTATTTGATTTTATTTTGCATTTTACTATTATGTATTTAAATTCTGTTCAGCTGTATTTTTTTTAAAAATATAGTACAAACTATGTGATCCATGTCAAATATTTGTATGCCTAAAAACTTGTTAGTAGGCAGCTTGAAATATTTGAAAGCTTTGGTATTCTACTTTGTTTATTTTATGAGGTTGGAATTTAACAAAAGGTTAAACTTTATTGCTTATGAGATGCTTGGTGCACTAATGATTGTAACATTTAGGTACTTGAATGGACAAAATATGGATTAATGACAATAATACATTTTCAAGGGCATACAAGGATGGTGTTCAAGAATTTATTGCATTTGCTAGGAAGAACTCCACTAGTTCAGATAAAATTTTCTGTTCGTGTGCATTATGTAGGAATTCTACTAAGAAAAGCTTCTTTCAAGTTCAATTCGACATACATAACAATGGTTTTTGGAAAATGTATAAGAATTGGGCCTTCCATGGAGAATCATTAAGTGTATCCCCCTGTGGTAATAATGAAAGATTTGATTATAATGGGGAGGCAAGTGTTGGTGCAAATGATGATAATGAAGAACATGATGATGAATTGCAAACTTTGTTGGAAGAATTTGCTGATGCATAAGTATGTTGATGCATAAGTATGTAATCCTTCATTTGACTGGAATGGCAAAAATTTTGAAAGACTTTTTAGTGATGCTCAACGGGAACTATACCCAAGATATGCCAAATACTCCTTATTACGTTTTATTGTTACTGTGCTGAATGTGAAGGTAATGAATCACATGACAAATAAGGCTTTTAATATGATTTTGGGTTTATTCAAGGATGTAGTACCTGTAGGTGAGATAGTTCCATCTTCGCTCTATGGAGCTATGAAAATCTTATCAGGCATTGGCTTAGGTTATGAAAAAATTGATATGTGCAAATATGATTGTGCAATTTTCTAGAAAGAGAATAAGAGAGAAACAAAGTGTCCTATTTGCCAAGAACCTCGTTGGAAAAAAATTTATTGTAAGGGAAACAAAACCCCTCATAAGGTGTTGTGGTACTTTCCAATAAAACCAAGGTTGCAAAGACTATTCTTGTCCTCTAAAACCGCAAAGACATGCGATGGCATGATGAGGAACGTGTGGAAGAGGAAGGAGTGATGCGGCATCCAGCTGATTCCCTTGCTTGGAAGCATTTTAATGAGCAATATTCCACCTTCGCTCAAGAAGCTCGCAATGTGAGGCTTGGGCTGAGCACTGATGGTTTCAATCTATTTGGCAATATGAGCAACTCATATAGTTTGTGGCCAGTCATTCTTGTGCCTTATAACTTGCCTGCTTATTAATTTATGAAAGAAGAGTATCTTATGTTGTCATTGCTCATTCCTGTGAGGGCCTCAAAAATTTGAATTTATTTCTAAATTGCATAATAATATTTATATTGAGTTTATTTATTGAAATATTAGTGAAAATATGTTTAAAGTGATTATTTCTCAATTTAGAGAATTTTATACGAATTGTTTGCCGGTGTGTGGTTTTGGCCAAAGTTTAGCGTTAAAAATTGTTCCGACGCGTGAATAGTGACTTGGACTTGAAATCGAGCATATGTAGTGATATTTTGGAAATATTATTATGGTGAGACAGTGTCGGGAAGAAAGAAACCAGTGTAAATTAGACTGTCGCGTGTGACGCGACAAAAAGTGCCAAAAAGCACTTTTTTCCCCAAAACAAGGAAAAGCACTTTTTGGCTTTAAAAGCCTTGACTTCTTGCAACATCAAGCTTCATTTTCAGCTGGCCATTTTGTGAGATAGAGAGAGGGAGCAGAGAGAGAGGCAAGGAAAAGAGAGAGTTGCCTAAATTTCTTCATTCTTGTTCCTTCCAAGCTTGGAGTTTTAAACCACCATTGAAGCTCATCCCATCCACCACTCTTTACAGCCGAGAAGGAGGAGAGAGAAGGGGCTTTGGATCGATTTCTTGGAGGAAAGAAAGGTGAGTTGGGTGGTTAAAATCTTCCATTTTTCTTCAACTAGAATCTTGAGCTTATGAAACTTGATTGATGGATTGTGGGCTTGGTTTCTTCCTTCCCATTCCAGCCGAACCAAGGAGAGAGGAGGGAGAGAGAGATCCGAACCTTTGAGAGGAAAAAGGAAGGAAAGAAAAGGTTGGGTGATCATCTTGGGCTCGAGGTTGAACTTGGTGGCGGATATCTTCGACGAATCTTGAAGATCTTGGGCTAGGATCGAGGGTTTTTGGAAGTCATCAATCTTGGAGGCTACTTTCTTGAAGGAAAGCTCGAGGGATTTCATTGGATCTTGTCGGATCTCATTGGATCTTGATAGATCCGGAGGTATAAACCTCGAATCTTGTAGATCTAGCTTTATTAGTGTTGATTAGTGTAGATCTGTGGTTTAGATTGATAAAAACGATTTCATCTGAAAAGATGAAGTTGGGCACTTGAAATCCCAACCTAGGTAGCGGACTTGAGGTGACATCTAGGTAGCGGACTTGAGGACCTGATTGGGAATTTGATTGTTATTTGTGAACTTGCCTTGATATGGTTAGAAATTAGGGTTTTAGTTGTTGAAAAGTTTGAAGGAAAAATGATTAAAATGGCCGAAACCACACTTGAAAACTTCTATGTTTGATTTTAAAATTTTGTATTCAGTTGTGATGAATTTCTGTTTAAGAAAATATATGATATGTATATTTATTGGTGTATGACTTTTTGAAAAGATAAAGAATGGAATTTCTCACGAAAATTGAGTGAAAAATGTCATTTGAGGGTTTTGTAGTGTTATGGTTTCCTTTAATGAATTTTGTAAGAAATGTTATGGTTTAAAGTGTTTTAAAATTATATTAAAGCATTTTCAAGAAGGGAATGTTGAGTTTGTGTTAAAAGTGATTTTGGGTTGATAATTTTTTACCCGAGTGCTTTATTAAAGAAAATGTGGAAAAGTGCTTAGTGAGTACATTGGTAACGTGTGGTTTTTGAAATGAGATGGTGATTTTTCAAAGATTCGTTTGAAACATCGTATTTGAAATGAAAGTGTTCCCTTGAGAGAATTTTTGGGAAAACATTGATTGAAAACTAAAAAGGTGGAAATGAGTTGTTTTGATTAATGAATGAAAGAGCAGAATTCTCAACTACTGTTTTTACTTGTTTAGGGTTTGAGGAGGAAAGTGAATTCAACCCATACGTAGAGGCTGAGCCTTATTACTTTGGTGAGTTTCCATGCCTGTTATGTGTTTATGTGAAATGACTGTAATGATGTTTCCTGTTGTGATTGTATTGTGAAACCTAGTTTTGAAATCTCAATTAGGGTAGTGTGTACTTTATCTCATTTACCCTTATCTGAGTAAACCGGTTATGAAAATGCTTTAAAGTGAATGCAAACTGGAATGAATGACTGTTACAGTTCCACTTAGTGACTGCATGTGTTTGTAAAGGTCAGAAAATGCCTGAGACCTATCGGTGAACCCTTTGACTCGAGCCAGAGGCTAGGCCTAGGTCGAGAAGAAAGGGAAGAGCCATAGGGTTATTTCAATGTCACAAATCCCAGTGACTTAGACCACTGTACTGTGCTCGAGATTAAGTTCTAGACCGAACCTGTCTCCTAAAAGAGCAACCAACCATTGTTACTGACTGAACTGAAATAAAAGTACTCTGGACTGGGCGTTGGACTTGTCCCTCAGGGAGAGTACTGTTAACCACTGAACTATTACCCACTGTACTGTTAACCACTGAACTGTTACCCACTTACTGTTAACCACTGAACTGTTACCCACTGTACTGTTAACCACTGAACTGTTGCCCACTGTACTGTTTGGAGAACGGGCCCGGTGGGGTTTTGGAGGAGGAAAAAGGGAAGTGGAGTTCTACATGGTAATAGTGACAGTTGACGGAGTGTCAACTACTGGTTCGTGGACAAGCGACGTGGACTTTGGCTCCTTTGTATTGTTAAATGCTTTCTTATCTGATTTAGATTCAAGTGAAATCTTGTTGAGTGAATGTTCTTATGTGTTATGTGAATTGCATGTTTTTGGGAACTCACGAGCTTTTTAGCTCACCCTTTTCATTTGTTTTCCTTAGCAGGATATGAGATCCCTGATGAAGATGCCGACTAGGGTTTTTCTTGTTTTGATGTTTTTGAAGAGCTTAGAATTATGAATGTTGAGAAATTTTGTATAATGAAACTTGATTGTATGGATGAATGATTGATGTACTATGAATTTGCATTTGGGAGTTGTGAATTTGTTAAGTATTGTACCTTGTATATTAAGTCCGGAGTTTTAGTTTGATAAGTTATCTGATGACTGAGTGAGTGAGTCCTGGCGAGAGTTGGGCAGGCGGTCGCTGATACCCTAGGGTGCGCCCTGGGGAGAGGTAGGTCGTCACAGGTGGTATCAGAGCCTAGGTTTGAATAGTCTGGGCATAGTGAGTTGCTTAAGAGTTTAATAGTTTAGAAATAAATGTGAAGTGAGGGTAACTTGTTTATGAATAAATGTTTATGACTTTTAAATTAGACGAGTTCTAATGGAGTTCATTCTTGTAGGTCATGGAGTTTGGTGGTGGAGATGGACCTCGACATCGACAGCCTACCTTGTCCTATAGATTGGGTTCTAGGGGCGCCCGTGCCGCTTACAACCCTAGGATTCGCACTACCCGTGGCTTATGTGGATGTTGGAAGACCCATGCTTATCCTGACCATGTAGTCCTGGCAGTCTATCGAGAGAGGAAGAGGTTGACGAGGATCAACCGAGAGCGCCAGGAGGAGATAGAGAGACTCACTTCTGTGGCACAGGCTCGACTTGCTAGGATTGGAGAGCTTGAGGCTGAGATTAGCTTGGCTAATGAGCGGGCCGCTAGGATAGTGGGGGTGGCTCGAGAGAGGGCTGAGGACATTGTGGCTGGATGTGAGGCCCTGATTGGAGGAGTGATCGAGGCTAACCGAGTTGAGGAGGACTCGGTTAACCAACCTGTCACTGATGTTGATATGGGAGGAGAGCCTCCGATTGAGTCTGTGGAAGACGCTGCTATGGCTGAGGGAGATCCTCAGTACCTGATGTCTGATCCGTCTGAGGATAGTTCTACTGAGACTTCTTCCTACGAGACTTGATGGATTGGCTAGTTTAGGACTAGGATTTGACATAGACTTTTGTGGGAGTAAACCAGTAGAATGGGTTCCCAACTTTTGTAAAGTGTATGCTTGCTAACTCTTCAAGTACCATATTTTTATTGAGTGTACTTGTGAACTTGAAGTACCTATGTGTACCCTTTTGACCAAAAGCATGCTTCCTGATGTACTCTTGGCACTTTTATGAATGTAAAGTGTGTATGTTAAATGCTTTGTTCTTATCTTTATTTGCCTTTCAATTATGTACTATACTTATCTATTATGTTAAATTTCTACCCTCTATAGAATTATGAAGGGTAGAAGAGGCCGAGGATGAGGGCGTGGGACTAGGCTGCTCCACCATATCGGTGGTGATCGGGAGTCCACCGCAGAGCAAAATCAAGGGGCCGGGGTTAATATTGTGGAGCAAATGGCGACTGTCATGAATCGTATGACTGAAATCTTAGATCGTATGGCTGGGCAACAAGGCCCTGGTCCTGAGCAAAACCTTGGTAACCTTGGGGTTGGGGAGGATAGGGGTCTTGAGCGATTTCAGAGGTTTAACCCCCCTAAGTTTTATGGAGGACCTGATCCTGAAGTTGCTGAGGGTTGGATGGAAAGGATATCTGATATCTTTAATGCCTTAGGTTACCCCGAGGATAGGCAAATCACTTTTGCCACCTTTCAGTTTGAGGGAGCTGCCCGTTCTTGGTGGATTATGATAAGAACTAAGTGGGAAAGGGAACAAACCCCTAGGACTTAGGTAAACTTCACTAGGGAGTTCAATGCCAAGTTTCTTCCTCCACTAGTTCAAGAGAAAAGGGAGGATGATTTCATCAGATGTAAGTAAGGATCTTGGAGTGTTGCAGAGTATGAAGCTCAATTTACTAAGCTGTCCAAGTTTGCTCCTGAACTAGTGGCCACAGAACAAAGAAGGATAATGAGATTCGTGCAAGGGTTGAATGTGGAATTGCAAGAAAGTTTGGCAGCTACTCAAGTTAATAGCTTTAGTAAAGCTGTGGAGAAGGCCCAAAGGATTGAAGGGGCCAAGGCACAGGTGAAGATCTTTAATGCTAGAAAAAGGAATGCACCCAGTAGTAGCCATGGACCAATGGACGTAGGTGCCCCAACTCCTAAGTTTGGAAGGGGAATGGGCCGAGCAATCCCGTCTGGATCATCAAGGGGATCGAATTCAAGAGGAACCTTTGGTAGGGGAACGGTATCAAGAGGAGGTATGACTGGAAGGGGGCAACCAAGAGGAGTTCCACAAGGAAGGCAAGTTTCTACTCCTAGTGTATCTTGTGGCTTCTGTGGGAAGGCAAACCACAGTGAGAACATTTGTTGGAAGAAGATGGGAGCCTGCCTTAGATGTGGAAGTACCGAACATCAACTAGCCTCATGCCCAGTGCTTCCAAAGGAAAGCACGACCCAGCCGGCCAATAAACCCAACACCAGTCAAGCTAGTGTGGCAGGGAATCGACCCAGAGTGCCAGCGAGAGTCTATGCCATTGATCATCAACAGGTTCCTGACCCCACGGAAGTGGTTGAAGGTACAATCCCCATCTTTCATCGCTTGGCTAAGATTTTGATTGATCCTGGTGCATCACATTCTTTTGTGAGTCCTTCCTTTTTAAATGGAGTAGATATAAAACCTACTAGATTACCATATGATCTGGAGGTTAGAACGCCAATGGGGGAACAAAGTCTAGTTACTAGTTGGGTATATAAGAATTGTGATGTTTGGATAGGAGAGAGAAAGTTAGTAGTGGATTTGATTAGTTTGGACATCAAGGGGTATGACGTTATCATAGGAATGGATTGCCTAGCTCGTTATCATGCCAAATTGGACTGTAGGGCAAAGACTGTGGAATTTACCATCCCTGGAGAGGCTACTTTGAGGTTAGATGTGAAAGGGAGATTAGCGTCATCTGCCCTTATCTCGGGGATCAAAGCGAGAAAATTATTAAGTAAAGGGGCTCAAGGGTATTTGGCCTTTTTGATAAACCCTCCTAGTGATAAAATGAAGTTAGAGGAGGTGCCTGTTGTAAAGGATTTCCCTGATGTATTTCCTGAAGAGTTAGAAAATCTCCCTCCTGAACGGATGATAGAGTTTAAGATTGATTTGCTACCAGGAACAGCCCCAATTTCTAAGACCCCGTATCGTATGGCTCCAGCTGAACTGAAGGAATTGAAAATTCAATTGCAAGATTTATTGGAGCGGGGTTTCATTAGAGAGAGTGACTCACCTTGGGGAGCACCTGTGCTCTTTGTTAAGAAGAAGGGTGGAAGTTTGAGGTTGTGTATTGACTATCGATGGCTAAATGATGTGACAATAAAGAATAAGTATCCCTTGCCGCTTATTGATGAATTGTTTGATCAATTACAAGGATCAGTGGTCTTTTCTAAATTGGACCTTAGGCAAGGGTACTACCAATTGAGAATAAGGAAGGAAGACGTACCGAGAACTGCTTTTAACTCGAGGTATGGGCATTTTGAATTTGTGGTAATGCCTTTTGGGTTGACCAATGCTCCAGCGGCATTTATGGATTTGATACAGCGGGTTTTTAAACCCTATTTGGACCAATTTGTGGTAGTATTCATAGATGATATCTTGGTGTACTCAAAGACTCGAGAGGATCATGCTCAACACTTGAAGATAGTGCTTCAAACTTTAAGAGAACATCAATTATTTGCTAAGTTCAACAAGTGTGAGTTTTGGTTAGAGGAAGTGTCCTTTCTGGGGCATAAGATCTCTAAGGATGGGATTGCTGTGGATCCCTCAAAGATAGATACGGTGACTCAATGGAGACAGCCTAGAAACCCTACTGAGGTTAGAAGTTTCTTGGGTTTGGCAGGGTATTACCGTCGATTCATTCAAGATTTCTCAAAGATTGCGGGGCCACTTACGGATTTGACTAAGAAGCATCTTAAATTTGCTTGGAATCCAAAGTGCGAGGTTAGTTTTCAAGAGTTAAAGAAACGTTTGACGACAGCCCCTGTGTTGACCTTGCCAAATGGAAAGGATGGGTTTGTAGTTTATTCAGATGCCTCGAAAGAAGGATTAGGATGTATTCTGATGCAAAATGGGAAAGTTATTGCCTATGCTTCTAGGAAATTAAAACCCCATGAGCAAAACTATCCAACACATGATTTGGAGTTGGCCGCAGTTATCTTTGCGCTGAAAAAGTAGAGACATTATTTGTACGGGGTGACATTTGAGGTTTTCACAGACCACAAAGCCTTAAGTATTTATTTTCTCAAAAGGAGTTAAACCTAAGACAAAGGCGATGGGTGGAATTTCTTGAGGATTATGACTGTACCATAAATTATCACCCTGGGAAGGCCAATAAGGTGGCAGATGCACTAAGTCGAAAAGCTCAAGTGGCGAGTTTGATGGTTAAGCAGTGGGAAATGTTAGAAGAGGTTGGCAAATGGAATCCTTGCCTGGAGAAAAAGAAAGTCATATTTGGGAATTTAATGTTGAAATCTCCAATATTGGAACATATCAAAGAAGCACAAAAAGGAGATCCTATGGTGCAGAAGTGGATTGAAAAAGTGAATAAGGGAGAAACATTGGACTTTAAGTTAGGGCCTGAGGGAATCTTGAAATTTCGAGATCGTGTAGTTGTGCCAAACAATGAAGGGTTGAGAAAAGAAATATTGGAGGAAGCACACCGAACTAGGTATACCATTCATCTTGGAAGCAATAAGATGTACCAAGACTTGAAAAGGATGTATTGGTGGGATGGAATGAAGAGGGATGCGGTCAGATTTGTTCAGACCTGTCTCGTGTGCCAACAAGTTAAGGCGGAGCACCAAAAACCTTCAGGACTTTTGCAACCCTTAGAGATACCTGAATGGAAATGGGATCATATCACTATGGATTTTGTGACTGGGTTGCCTAGGAGTCAAAAAGGAGATGATGCAGTTTGGGTGATAGTGGATCGACTTACTAAAACTGCTCATTTTCTACCGGTAAGTATGAAATGTCCTTTGGAGAAGTTGGCTCGATTGTACTTGGATGAAATTGTTAGACTACATGGGGTACCTGTGAGCATCGTCTCTGATAGAGACCCAAGGTTTGTTTCTCGATTCTGGCAAAAGTTACAAGAGAATTTGGGGACTAAGGTTAGTTTGAGCACCGCTTATCATCCCCAAACGGATGGACAATCTGAAAGGACAATTCAAACTTTGGAAGACATGTTGAGGTTATGTATATTGGATTTTGGAGGAAGTTGGAGTCAACACATGCCTCTAGTTGAATTTGCCTACAACAATAGTTACCATGCTTCAATTCAGATGGCTCCTTATGAAGCACTTTATGGGAGAAGGTGTAGATCACCCATTCATTGGGATGAAGTAGGGGAAAAGAAAATTTTAGATCCAACCACTATTCCTTGGGTTGAGGAGGCTTTTGAGAAAGTAAAGTTAGTTCGAGAAAGACTTCAAACGGCTCAAAGTCGACAAAAGAATTATGCCGATAACCGAAGAAAGGATTTGGAGTTCGATGTAGGAGACAAAGTATTTCTCAGGGTTAAGCCTATGAAAGGAGGAGTAGTATCCAAAAAGGGGAAGAAATTGAAACCACGATATGTGGGACCATTTGAGATTCTCAAGCGAGTAGGCAAAGTGGCATACCAGTTGGATTTACCCTCGAGCATGTCAAAGATCCATAATGTTTTCCACATGTCCATGCTTAAGAAGTATCATCCAGACCCAAGCCATGTGTTGCCCTTAGGAGAGATTGAAGTGGATGAATCCTTGTCCTATGAAGAGCGACCTGTAAAAATCCTCGACAGAGAAGTGAAAGACTTGAGGAACAAGAAGATCTCATTGGTCAAAGTTCTTTGGAGGAATCATGTTATTGAGGAAGCAACGTGGGAATTGGAGGAAGAGATGAAGAGGAGTCATCCAGAGTTATTTGCCTAGAAAGGAAAGGAATTTTGAGGACAAAATTCTCTTAAGGGGGAAAGGATGTGAGGGCCTCAAAAATTTGAATTTATTTCTAAATTGCATAATAATATTTATATTGAGTTTATTTATTGAAATATTAGTGAAAATATGTTTAAAGTGATTATTTCTCAATTTAGAGAATTTTATACGAATTATTTGTCGGTGTGTGGTTTTGGCCAAAGTTTAGCGTTAAAAATTGTTCCGACGTGTGAATAGTGACTTGGACTTGAAATCAAGCATATGTAGTGATATTTTGGAAATATTATTATGGTGAGACAGTGTCGGGATGAAAGAAACCAGTGTAAATTAGACTGTCGCGTGTGACGCGACAAAAAGTGCCAAAAAGCACTTTTTTCCCCAAAACAAGTAAAAGCACTTTTTGGCTTTAAAAGCCTTGACTTCTTGCAACATCAAGATTCATTTTCAGCTGGCCATTTTGTGAGATAGAGAGAGAGGGAGCCGAGAGAGAGGGCAAGGAAAAGAGAGAGAATTGCCTTCAAATTTCTTCCATTCTTGTTCCTTCCAAGCTTGGAGTTTTAAACCACCATTGAAGCTCATCCCATCCACCACTCTTTGCAGCCGAGAAGCAGGAGAGAGAAGGGGCTTTGGATCGATTTCTTGGAGGAAAGAAAGGTGAGTTGGGTGGTTAAAATCTTCCATTTTTCTTCAACTAGAATCTTGAGCTTATGAAACTTGATTGATGGATTGTGGGCTTGGTTTCTTCCTTCCCATTCCAGCCGAACCAAGGAGAGAGGAGGGAGAGAGAGATCCGAACCTTTGAGAGGAAAAAGGACGGAAAGAAAAGGTTGGGTGATCATCTTGGGCTCGAGGTTGAACTTGGTGGCGGATATCTTCGACGAATTTTGAAGATCTTGGGCTAGGATCGAAGGTTTTTGGAAGTCATCAATCTTGGAGGCTACTTTCTTGAAGGAAAGCTCGAGGGATTTCATTGAATCTTGCCGGATCTTGTTGGATCTTGATAGATCCGGAGGTATAAACCTCGAATCTTGTAGATCTAGCTTTATTAGTGTTGATTAGTGTAGATCTGTGGTTTAGATTGATAAAAACGATTTCATCTGAAAAGATGAAGTTGGGCTCTTGAAATCCCAACCTAGGTAGCGGACTTGAGGACCTG
Organism: Gardenia jasminoides; assembly: GCA_013103745.1. Lineage (NCBI taxonomy): Eukaryota > Viridiplantae > Streptophyta > Magnoliopsida > Gentianales > Rubiaceae > Gardenia > Gardenia jasminoides. Next base: position 27,552,194 of record CM023101.1, on the reverse strand, counting down.
ATTGGGAATTTGATTGTTATTTGTGAACTTGCCTTGATATGGTTAGAAATTAGAGTTTTAGTTGTTGAAAAGTTTGAAGGAAAAATGATTAAAATGGCCGAAACCACACTTGAAAACTTCTATGTTTGATTTTGAAATTTTGTATTCAGTTGTGATGAATTTCTATTTAAGAAAATATATGATATGTACATTTATTGGTGTATGACTTTTTGAAAAGATAAAGAATGGAATTTCTCACGAAAATTGAGTGAAAAATGTCATTTGAGGGTTTTGTAGTGTTATGGTTTCCTTTAATGAATTTTGTAAGAAAGGTTATGGTTTAAAGTGTTTTAAAGTTATATTAAAGCATTTTCAAGAAGGGAATGTTGAGTTTGTGTTAAAAGTGATTTTGGGTTGATAATTTTTACCTGAGTGCTTTATTAAAGAAAATGTGGAAAAGTGCTTAGTGAGTACATTGGTAACGTGTGGTTTTTGAAATGAGATGGTGATTTTTCAAATATTCATTTGAAACATCGTATTTGAAATGAAAGTGTTCCCTTGAGAGAATTTTTGGGAAAACATTAATTGAAAACTAAAAAGGTGGAAATGAGTTGTTTTGATTAATGAATGAAAGAACAGAATTCTCAACTACTGTTTTTACTTGTTTAGGGTTTGAGGAGGAAAGTGAATTCGACCCATACGTAGAGGCTGAGCCTTATTACTTTGGTGAGTTTCCATGCCTGTTATGTGTTTATGTGAAATGACTGTAATGATGTTTCCTGTTGTGATTGTACTGTGAAACCTGGTTTTGAACTCTCAGATAGGGTAGTGTGTACTTTATCTCATTTACCCTTATCTGAGTAAACCGGTTATGAAAATGCTTTAAAGTGAATGCAAACTGGAATGAATGACTGTTACAGTTCCACTTAGTGACTGCATGTGTTTGTAAAGGTCAGAAAATGCCTGAGACCTATCGGTGAACCCTTTGATTTGAGTCAGAGGCTAGGCCTAGGTCGAGAAGAAAGGGAAGAGCCATAGGGTTATTTCAATGTCACAAAGCCCAGTGACTTAGACCACTGTACTGTACTCGAGATTGAGTTCTGGAACCGAACCTGTCTCCTAAAAGAGCAACCAACCATTCTTGAACTGAAATAAAAGTACTACGGGTAGGCGTTGGACTTGTCCCTCATGGAGAGTCTTGTTAACCAATCTGAGCTACCCACTGCATCTTGTTAACCATCGTTTGGAGAACGGGCCCGGTGGGGTTTTGAAGGAGGAAAAAGGGAAGTGGAGTTCTACATGGTAATAGTGACAGCTTGTGGTGTCAACTACTGGTTCGTGGACAAGCGGCGTGGACTTTGGCTCACGAGCCCGTATCCATACTTGTATTGTTAAATGCTTTCTTATCTGATTTAGATTCAAGTGAAATCTTGTTGAGTGAATGTTCTTATGTGTTATGTGAATTGCATGTTTTTGGGAACTCACGAGCTTTTTAGCTCACCATTTTCATTTGGTTTCCTTAGCAGGATATGAGATCCCTGATGAAGATGCCGACCCTTAAGACTAGGGTTCTTCTTGTTTTGATGTTTTTGAAGAGCTTAGAATTATGAATGTTGAGAACTTTTGTATAATGAAACTTGATTGTATGGATGAATGATTGATGTACTATGAATTTGCATTTGGGAGTTGTGAATTTGTTAAGTATTGTACCTTGTATATTAAGTCCGGAGTTTTAGTTTGATAAGTTATTTGATGACTGAGTGAGTGAGTCCTGGCGAGAGCTGGGCAGGCGGTCGCTGATACCCTATGGTGCGCCCTGGGGAGAGGTGGGTCGTCACAATTCCTGGTTCCTATGCATCGAGGAAAGATTTAGATATGGTTTTTAGACCTTTAATAGATGAGTTGAAAGATCTTTGGCTGAATACCACAGAGACTTATGATACATATAGTGGGTAGAATTTTCTCATGCGTGCAGCACTATTATGGACTATATCTGATTTTCCAGCTTATTGTTATTTGTCTGGTTGGAGCACTTCAGGTTATAATGCATGTCCATGCTGTCTTTATGACACTAGCTCTCAAAGATTAAGAGGTAAGATAGGCTTCATGGGGCATCGTTGCTTTTTGCCTCATGACCATCGCTAGAGAAGACAAAGGAAAAAATTTGATGGTACAGTTCAGCAAAGGCCAAGACCAAGAGAATGGATAGGGGCTGATATACTAAAGAAGTTAGACAGCTTGATTGAAGTCTTTGACACTACTGGAAAGCATCTAGAAAATCGAAAGAGAAAACGTGAGCCTGCTCAAGGTAATTGGACAAAGAAGAGCATTTTTTTTGAATTGCCTTACTGGTCGAACTTGAAGATAAGACATTTCCTAGATGTTATACACATCATAAAAAACATATCCGAAAGTTTGACAGCAACATTGCTGGGGGTTAAAGCAAAGACTAAAGACACGGATAATACTCGTAGAGACTTGTATGACATGGGGATAAGAGAAGAGTTGCATTTGCAAAGCGATGGCACTCGAACTTTTAAGCCAATAGCATGTTATGTGATGTCTTCAGGTGAACGGAAAGGATTTTGTGCTTTTCTGAAGTCAATTAAGTTTCCAGATGGGTATGCTGCAAACATATCTCGCTGTGTAAAAGATGATAAAATTTCAGGTCTTAAGAGCCATGATTATCATGTATTGTTACAGCGACTTCTTCCAGCAGGTATTCGAGGATACTTATGTAAAGAGGTGAACGAGACAATTTTTGAGTTTAGTGTATTTTTTCGGGATTTATGTTCAAAGACGCTCAGGCTGGATGACTTGGATCGGTTGGAGAGAAATATCCTTATAATTCTGTGCAGCTGGAACAGATATTTCCACCTGCATTCTTTACCATTATGGTTCATCTTTGCATTCATTTGCCTCAAGAGGCTAAACTTGGAGGTCCAGTTCACCATAGATGGATGTTTCCATTTGAGAGGTAAGCCTAACATTAGTTGGCTATTTTAAACATTATATTTCAAGTCTTGTTCATATGTGCAATATAAAATAATTGTTTGATTGTAGCTCTGATATATCTTTCTAAATAGGTATCTTGGCCGTCTTAAAAAATACGTACGGAATAGAGTTCGGTGGGAAGGATCAATTGCTGAAGGTTATGTGGCAAATGAGTGCTTAACTTTTATGTCGCAATACCTTCATAGATGTGAAACAAAATTCAACAAAAAGGAGAGGAATCGTGATGTCCATCCTAGGCGTCAAGATATACTAATTTTCTCACTACGTGTCCGTCTGTTTGGATTACATACGGCTACTACAAAATTGAGCCAAAAGCTTTTGGATGTAGCACACAAGTTTATTCTGAATAATTGTGAAGAAGTGGATCGCTATCGAATGTAAGTTGGCTGATTTTGCTGTATTCCACTTCTACTTTGTTTAAGAATTACTTGCTTAGTTAATCATTTTTATTTTATTTCTACTTTTTCTGTTTACTTGCTTGGTATTCTAATAATTCTTTTTCCCTCTTCTTTAATTTGTTTAGTTTGCACAAAGAAGAGTTGAGTAAGATACAACCTTGAAATGTTGAAAGTAGGCACCAATCACAATTTTCGAGTTGGTTTAAGAATCACGTAAGTAGTTGATATTAAATGAAATTATCTTTTCTGATTGTTGCAAATGTTTAATGCTTGCGCTTCTGGTACTTTTCTAATCAGATTAATCAATTGTATACCAAAAAGGCTGAAGGAGTTACAGATGAACTATGGGCACTAGCAAATGGGCCAATCCCAATTATGACAAAATTCTTCTCAGGTTCGATTCCATACCAAGGATCGAGATGATTGTAGAACAACACAAAACAGTGGGCTGGTTGTTGAAGGTGATCACAAAGGAGAAGTTATTCCATTTTATGGCTTCATCAATAGAGTCGTGGAGCTTACTTTTCTCAAAGGATATAAATTGGTGCTATTCCAGTGTGAATGGTATGATACTGGTAGCACTCGGACAATGAAATGTGACAAGTACTTTGTTAGTGTTGATATCAGATCACGATGGTATCAAAATGATCCGTTTGTGTTACCGAATCAAGTGCAGCAAGTGTTTTATATCATGGATACTAAACTTGGCACTAATTGGAGAATGGTTAAGCGTGTACAACATAGGCATCTTTGGAACATTCCTGAACTAAAAGAAAATGATGAAGATGTTGATAATGATGAACAAATGGAGACAGATGATACCTTTTATGAAGATGAAGCAAGAGTTACTAGTCAAGTTGAAGACACTGAGTTTGGCTCATTACGCAAGGAAAATGGTGAGGCTGAAATTGTGGAAACTAGTAATGAACATGACCATGTACAGAGGGAAGGAGAAGTGCGTCTTGAAAGCTACGGTAATGAAGAAGAAGAATATAGTAGTAGTACTGATGAAGCTAATAGCCAATTGAAGGATGAAATGATTTTGCATTACAATGAAAAAGTTGATGACAGTGATCATGTGGATATCAGTTCGGATAGTGAGTCAACATGAGTTGATCAAGAGGGTCTTGACAAGGCTAATTTTGTATAGAACATGACTAGTTTGGTATATATAAGGCTGATTTTGAGATGAACATGTGCAGTACTATTTGTGTTTCTATCTTACTTCATAATTTTGATATTTTCATGTTAGTTTGTCTTCTTTTTTATTTTTCTGTTTTGAGTACAAGAATGTTATCTAGGTACTAGTTTCAGCAAGTAGTACACGGTTAGTATCTCTTATATTATAGCCATGTTCTAATTAATGGTAACTCCTTTTTCAATTTTTATGCTCTTTTCTTTCTTCCCTCCCCCCCCTTTTTTTTTATCTCTAACTGTTTATTTCTCCAATTACTTGGTTCTTCTCAGATGCCACCTAGGGGCAAAAGATTGGTGCGCACTCCTACACCAAATTCAGCTGCAGCATCAAGTACTAATGAATCGGGCTCCACAGGACAAGATCCAGTACAACTAGTAAAAGAAACTACCCCAACGCAATCTGGACAGCAATTTCACCAAGGTCCTTCAGAAAATATACTGGTTTCAACTCCTCAGGGATCACATCAAAATAACGACAGAGCTTCAGGGATTAACTCACAGCAATTGGCATCTAATTCTAGTAAGTAAAATAATTTATGCTGTGTACAATTTATTAGGTACTTGGAATTTATCAAACAAGTGAATGACTATTAAACTTTAATTTATAATTGGCAGATCCTCCTACAAAATAAAAGAAGGGCCGAGGCTTCAGTTCAGGACAATCCATTGAGAAACTCATAGAAGAAAATGTATACTAATTGAAGTGCTTATCATATGTACACACACCAAAAATAAAATATTCTAAGATCTCAATAATTTTTTTTATTCATCCTTAGGGTGGCAAGCAACTTGAAATAGTCTTTCCTGAAAGATGTCGCAAGCCTATCACATATGCCTCAAAGCTTGCAAGTGCATGTGGTATTGTAGTCAAGCATCATGCCAAGTTGAAGGATGTGCATGAATATGATGAGCTTCCTGTAGACAATAAAGAGGAACTTTATGGTGGTTTAATGGTATCACACACATACAACTAGAGCATTTAATTGCATATTTTGTTTAGTTCAAGTAAATCTGATTTCTGATTCATCATTTCATTTTAATTAACAGGCATGGTTTGAATTTAAGGACTGGGACACTAATCCGATGGTGCTTAGTTACATTGATGATATGCTGAGAATTGCATATAGGAATTGGAGGAATAAGCTACATGTTAAGTACAAAAACTTGAAGGCAGCAAGTAAAAATCCACATACCAGCCCATATGATTGGATTGAGCAACAAGTGTGGGATAATGTGTGTGAGTGGTTTGAGAATCCAAAATTTTAGGTAATTCTTCAAATCTGCCTCTGTGAAATTGTTCCAGTATCACCTGATGATGTTACTAATGAAGGCCATATTTATTTTTACTTTTCTATGTTCTTCCTTGAATTAGAAAAAGTCTATGACAAATTCTGCCAATCGTGCTAAGCTACCATTTCCTCACACTGGTGGTTCAAAGTCAAACCATGTTCGAATTCAACAAATGGTAATTCTTTTATGTTACCGTTTAGTTCCATAGGTTTTGAACATTTATTTTGACTTTTCAAAAAGTATTGGATGGCTAGGTGATCTTATTGCTTGACAGGGAATTGGAAGGCTAGTTGATATTTGGGAAAGTAATCACAAACGACGAAATGGTGAATTTGTCAATGATCAAGCTAAGGAAAAATATGTGAGTCTAAAATTATTTAATATAGGACTTATTGCTATCCAGTGCAGTAAATGATAAAGCAATATTAAATGCAAACTGAATTATTTGAGGAGAAGAGGTGACGCGTTGAGAACGATGAACAGAATATTCAAGAAACCAACCTTATGGGTGATATCCTTGGTAGAAAAAATGGTTACGTGAATGGAATGGGCTATGGAGTTGTATGTTCTCCAGCTGCCAATAACTCTAAAGTTGTTGCATTCTCTACAACAAAAGCAGTACAAGAAGAATTAACCCAATGTAAAGAAGATCTTCGCAATGCAAATGATCAGCTTGAGAATCAAAAAATACAACTTCAGAGCCAACAAGAAAAAATAAGCCGATATGAGGAGCTTTTTCAACGACAAGAGACTTACAACAAAAGCCTTAAAGAGAAGCAAGAGGCAATGGAAAAAAGGCTGGAAGAATTCCTAACTTGGAGATATAACCAGGATGGCCCTGGTTTGAATTAATGTAAGTTTACATTTTTAGTTTTGTCACATGCATGTAATTATTTTGCTCTTCCTTGGTGTAAGCCCCTAGCATCACATGGAGTTAGATTACCATGGTAGATTCATAATAATATAAACAAATAACTTATTAGTAGTGTCAAAATTATGTATGTGACATGCTTGGATTAGATAGTAAATTCAGCTATAGGTGTTGCACTTGGCATATACTAGTCTAACTAAGTGCTTATTTTATTTATGCTGAAATGAGTTTCATAATTACTGTACTTTCTAACTTCATATAAAGTATTTGCACTTTCATGGTCATGGTTACTAATGCAACTAGTTTTGATCTTCTTTTTTGGTATTCGAATGTAAATATCAGTTAATTAATGCTGATTTGGATGATGCAGGCATTTGATGTATGAGATTATCGTTAAATAACTAGCATGAATTTTATGCTCTTTTTTCTCCCATTAATACCTTGTGAGCTTCAGGGATAATGAATTCAATCTCTGTTTCTATTTCAGGTTCAAGTCAATGCTCTTGTCTAGCATTTTGGATCAATTTTTGCATGGACTTCTATTTTGACTTGTAGTATCTATCGACTGCTTAGAAGCTCCAGTAATTTCAGGGTCAAGTCAATGCTTTTATCCAAGCATTTTGGATCAATTTTTGCATGGACTTCTCTTCTGACTTGCAGTATTTATCTTAGCGTACATGGTTAGGAGTAAATGTTTTTGAAACTATTGGAAAGAGAAAGTATAGAAGCTCCAGTAGCTTGGTTTGTTTTGTGGGCATGTACTGCTTCAGTAGGCATTGGGCATGTACTATACCCATTTTTGTATTGGGTATGTGCTGAAGTGTTTTGTATTGAGCAGATGTACTGCTTCAGTTGTATATTTTTGTATTGGGCATGTATTGCTCAGTTTGTAATTTTGTATCAATGTACTGAAGTATTGGGCATGTACTGCTTGTCCAATACATGACATTGGCTGGTGATAACGTGCTGTTAATGGTTAATGTGCGCTGTTACTAGTTAATGTACTCCTCGACTGGGAAATGCCATAACTAGTAGCAACTAGGAAAATGTCATAACTAGTAGCAACTGGGAAATGTCAATAACTATGATGGGGTCGTTGCCAGACCTATTTTTTAAAAAAACAAACCATTGGACTTTTTCTGATGAAAATATGGACTTTTTGTGACGGAAATCTTGCCACAAAACTATATGTAAAATCATAATATTGTATTTCTTGTGATTGCATCACAATTTCGTGACGACAAAAGAACCACTTATTGTGATGCACAGTCATCACTAAACAATTACACAAGTGACGAGCAAATGTGTCGTCACAAAATAATTGTGACGACAACCTTTCTTCGTCACAAAAACCTTCTAGCCACGGGCTATCTTGGACGGAGATTTGGTGATGAATCTATCGTCACATAAAGTTCTACTGACGAATATTCCATTTATTGTGACAACTTTTTGTGGGTCTATTTTTTGTAGTGAACTTGTTTACATACCTGGGCAGATCCATCACCATAGTTCAACCCATAAACAAGTTGTTGAGATTGAGCACTTGAGGAATGAACTGGAGGAGCATCGAAGAAGGCAGATGAGGCAGAGCAAAGAGCTACAGCAATTGTTAAGGAATTCAATGCACAAAAGGAGCTAATTAAAAGCTTGCAAGATCAACAAGCCCAAACAAGAGGGCTGTACAAGGAGTTGATTGCCCAAATGAAAGAGTTATGCAAGTGACAAACTTTTACAAAGGTGAAGAGATTAGTTCCTTTAGTATTTAAATTCTCTATTTCAACTTCATTCCTAAGCTTTTTGAAATGCCTTGAAAATCATTAGTGTGACGACCCCACCTCCCCCTAAGGCGAACCAAAGGGTTCGGCGGACCGCCTGCCTAACTCTCGCCGGGACTCACTACATTCCTCAATTAATTACAAATTAAAAACTCCAATAAATAATAATTACAATTCTAAAACTCCAAAAGTACAAAAATGCTAAAATCCACAAGTATGTCCATACAACCCAAGTTCTCCAAAATATAAATTACAACTCAACCAAAATTACAATTGTACAAGAAATACTCCAAAATTACTAATAAGGCCACTACACATGCTTCCGGTCACCTCGATTCCTGTGGAGGGAAAATAAATATTTTTGGGGTGAGCTAAAGCTCAGTGAGGTTCCGAGAAAACAAATATTTTAGAATTTAACTGTTTTATCAGAGCACGAAAATATTGGAATATTCAAATCTTTGAAATCACGTGAAAAAGTACTTTTCACTAGAAATTTGCAAAACGAAAACAATTCACGAAATAATTTAATTCATCACACGAGCACTTTGACAAATAATCAAACACACTCACAGGACACTTTTCAACTAGGAGAGAACAATACTCGGGCCACTTCGACTCGGAGATCAGTGCTCACGAGGAGACTTGCTCGGATTGTCTCAACTAGGAGAACAGTGCTTAATAAACATTAAATCAGTTATTAAAAGGATACAGTGCTCACTTGGAGCTATTTCACTAGTCCACTTCACCTTATAACTCCTAAACAATCCCCTCACTTCATCTGGTCATCACCTTGTCCCTCCAGTGGTAATACTCAAGTATACCAATCGCCTGTGATTCCAACCTACCCGACCGAAGTCCACTTTGCTCAATAGGCTAGCAACCAAGGGTAGGACCCAAGCCGCCAAAAGCATAAACACGCAAATAATGATCAGTCAAGACCAATGAGTTTTTTGTTTTAAGATAAAGCTTTCCAACCTAACCGACCTCACTAATGGCGTACTCAAGTAGGCTTTTGACCCACTGATCGCTCAAGAAGGAGGTCTTAGATAGGTTTTCTAGCAAAGGGTCTTGAGACCCAATTCAGTCGATGCGATAAAGTACACATCCGACTATAAGTGATAAAATGCTCCTTGGTACACTATTATCAAACAATCAAGGAGACAAGTAATTATTTCAACTAATAAATGATAACACTTAAACAAATAACACTTAACACCCGAATATGTAATTAATATTCAGAGATACTCACATGTAATAGCAAGTTAAATGGAAGTTAATTCCACAGTAATTATTTCACTTGTGCATATTACTAAATCAATATGTAAAACAAGCACATCACAAATAAGTTTATAAACAAGTGAATCGGTTTATAAGTATTTTGAAATATGGTTTAAAATACTCACAATTAATTGAAAACATTTACATTTATAAAGAGTAGTAGCAAAATAGTACATGTGAAAATAAGTTGGAAAACAAGATTAAAATATGTAGGAAAAAGTTCAAAGAACCCTCACAAGTCATTTTACGTGTAAATGGTAAAGCATCTTTGAAATTTAGAATTCATATATAAATTGTAGTAGATCATTTGATACTCATTTAATAAATCATTTAATTTGAAAACGGTAGTAAATCATAGCATTTGTAAATAGCTTAAAACACTTTTAATTTAGTAGAAAATCATATTATTTGTAAAGAGTAATAGTCAAATATTTCATTTGAAGATTAATTGGAACCAGTTTGAAAATAAGTTAAACAAATTCAAAACAAGACGAAACAAATTAGAACCATCACCTCAATATTAGCAATTAAATTGTTTCTCGCATAATCCACAATAAACCACAATATAGGATATCAATGATAAAACAGTTCAATGCCTTTAGAAATCATTTTAATGATAAACATTTCTTTTGTAAAACAATAATAAATCCAAAATAGTATAGAAGTTAAAACATTTCACAATTTATTTCCTTAAACCAACGGTAAACATTTAGTTAAAACAAGTTGGAACACTCACTAAGTTTCACACTCGTCCACATAAATCACCAATCACCATTTAATCTTCATGGCACATTCAAGTCTTGGGATCAAGTAAAATAACAAGACTTTCACAAATTCCAATCCATAAGAAACGAGAAACTTTAGCTTAAAATCCTCAATTAACATGTCCAACTTTAACCTCTAAACCATAGTTCCAAATCCACAAGACCTTGGCTCAAATTAAGGGAAACGACCACAAGCATACTAGGGCATGGCTCAGGTGTCATGTGGAGTAAAAATGTTATCTTGAACCAAGAAAAGTATTTGAACCAAACCAAAATGAAGGAATGAGGATAAAAGAGAAACATCAACTTTGGCAGCTTTGATGCCTCTCGGTATTTTGATCAAAACCAGAGCTACGCTTATCGGATTGAGTTAAATTTTACACCGTTTCGAAGCTGAGACATAGCTCTACAATTTTCATGAAGCCACCGAAATTCACTTCATGCATTTTCGTAGTCAAAAATGGCAATTACAGAGACTTAAGAAAACTGTCGGGTTACGTCAGGAAAGCAGGAGCAGTTTCGGGAGAAAATCCATAACTCAATGTAGAAATATCAAAATTGAGTGCCGTTAGTGGTTTTTAAAACTAGATTCATAGGGATTTCAATGGTATAAAAATCAGGCTCTAGTTCGTTGCCAATTGATACCAGAAAATCCGACAAGTCAGCGGTATTTTGGACATTTATCAGGCTACAGTGCTCCAATTGATCTGAAATTTTATTAGTAGATAGTTAACTCAATTACATACAATGTTTATGTTTTGAGAAAGAGCTGGTTTGGACTCTAACATGGTCAAATTCGCAGAGGAACTGGACACAAAAATCTGGAGCTTAAGTTCAAACAGTTGGTGTGCACTTCAAGTCCTCCTAAACGAATTTACCAAGTAATTCTAACCATCCAAAATCTGTCCTCATCTATCCTAACCCATTCTAAACATCGACCACAAGCTATACTATAAGATTCAATGGTTGTGCAAGCTAGGTTACCTCTAAAACCTTCAAGAAACAAAGTTGAAAATGGCAGTAGAAGAGCAGCCAGCAGTCATCTTGTCCTTCCTCCCTCTCTTGGCTGCCTTTTCATCCCGAGATGGATCAAAGTCCTTCAATGATTCCTCAAACTTTCCTTAGGTCACCATGGAAGAACACCCCTCAAGTTCCTCTCACTTTCCCCCCCAAACTAGAGTTGGAATTGACACAAGAAAGTAACCAAGTGATGCTCCCTCCAAGAATTCCTTTGCAAGATTGAAGATGAAGTAGTTGCCCCAATTGTTTTTCTTTCACTCTCTTCCTCTCTCTCAAAACCATCCAAGGGAATTCAAAGAAGAAGAAAATTTTGCTAAAATGGATGTTTAGTTGGTTTTAAAGAGAATTAGTCTTGGTCTTTGTCAAACTTGGTCAAATGTTGTCTTAGTCAAATTTGTGGTGCAAATTGTGACAAGTAATTAAGTTCCAAACCAAGTATTTCTCGAATAATCTCATGCAAATTGTCTTCCAATCCTTTTAATGAAATCTTTACCAAAATTACTCTTCCATAATTTAAATATTTCAAGAAATACACTTGACCATTTTCTTGCAAACATGAGAAAAAGTAATAAAACTTATAAACTTGTGATAAAACTTGTAAATGATTTCCAAATTATTAAAACTTAAATAAAATCCAAAGTAGAAAAATTTGAATAAATATTTTGAATTTTTTTTTTTGGGCTCTCACAATTAGAACTACTAAATGAATGTCGAGAATCTTGTAAAGTGGTAAACTGATGGGTGGAAACTAATCTGTAATTAGTTTTTTATCATCTAAATTTTTTGTCCCCTTCTTATTTCTAGCTATTGTTTGGTTATTTATGCTTTTACTTTTAGGAAATTGAAACATGTTAGTTCGGAAAGAGCAACCTTCTTAACATATATAGATACATGTGAACCACTAGTAGTAATTACTTTGTTATATATGTAGATATGTTTGAGACATAGGTTGGCTGGAAGAAACGTGTTATCCTAACTGTAGTTGGCTTTTGGATATGCTAATAAGATGGCTGAAATTTGACGTTTGTGCTTTAGGCTATACTTTTGTTTAGAAATGTAGTATATTGTCTTTTGGATGGCCACTTGATATCAGTACTTGAATTTTGTTTTTTGAATGGCCAATTGTTGCTAGTTGTTGAACTAATGTGGGCTTAAATTTGGACCCATTTTGGTTATGGCTTATGTTTGATGGATTTAGAGAAGTTTATGACAATATAAGTACATATTTTAGATTTAATTATGTGTTACCTACTTCATTTTTTGCATTTGTCGAGGTCAAAATTTCTGTTATACTTGTTGGAAATGCTACAGCAGTAGGATCTAGTGATTTAGGCCTTCTAATAAACTTCAGTGACATCTTTAGACAAGGTTGTCACTAATTACAAATTCACCCAATGACAACAATTCCTGTCACTACTGAACATGCCAGATAGTGACAACCTGAAAGTCGTCACTGTATAGTGAAAATTTGTGACGACTTTTGTTTCATCTATGACAAAAATACAGGTATAGTAGTGACAACAAAAGTCGTCATAGAATGCTGACAGTTAGTGACGACTTGTATTTCATCATTGAATTATATGATTCAGTGACGACCCTCTAAGGTTGTCACATAGACTCATTTGTGACATAGAATCAGTGACAACCAGGTGACAATGGAAAATGTCGTCACTATAACTTATAATGACAACTTTTTGGGTTTCTGTGATGACTTTTAGTTGTCACTAATAGCCAACTTTCTTGTAGTGTAGTTTAAGATGAATGGGAAAGGAAAAAGAAGGGAAAAAAAAAAAGAGACAATGAAAAAGAAGAATAATAAATTGTAAAACTTATTTCACATTAATAAACTCACTATGGATTTTCATCAAAATCTATTATTATTAATGTGAGGGCCTCAAAATTCAGAATTATTTTAAAAATGCATAATATTATTTATATTGTATTTATTTATTGAAGTATGAGTGAATATGTGTTTAAAGTGAATATTTTCCAATTTAGAGAATTTTAAACGAATTATTTGCCGGTGTGTGATTTTGGCCGAATTAAGTATTTAATTTTGTACCGGAGCGTAATAAGTGACTTTAAATTGAAATCGAGCATATGTAGTGATATTGTGGAAATATTATTAAGATTGGAAAGTGTTGGAATGGAGTAAAACAGTGTAAGTTAGACTATGGCATGACGCGACATAAAGTGCTCAAAAAGCACTTTTCCTTAATTTAAAGAAAAGGCTTCTTTTTGTCTCTTTTGCCTTGACTTTCATGCATCTTTGAGCTTCACTTTTCAGCTGCAAATTGAGGGAGTTGAGAGAGAGAGTGCCGAGAGAACAAGAGGGAGAGATAGTGAGAGATTTTGCTTGATTTCTTCCATTTCTTCCATCTTCCAATCTTGAAGCTTTGATCACCATTGAAGACCATCATCTTCTCCATCTTGGCAGCCGTGAGAGAGGGGAGAGAGAGAGAGGTGTTGGTCCGATTCTTGAGGAAGAAAGAGAGGAAAGAACTTGTGGCTTGATCTTCCAATTTCTTCTTCATCTAGCCACTTGAAGTTTTGGGATTTTGGTGAAGAATTTTGGGTAGTATTTCCTCCTCCTTGGCAGCCGTGTGAAGGGGAGAAGAAGAGAGGGGAAAATCCGAAAATTGGAGGGAAGAAAAGAGGAGAAAGAAAGCTTGTGGGTGTGTCTTGATCTTGTTCTTGAAGCCTTGTGGAAAAATCACCAACAAAGTTAGAGGATCTTGGGTAAAAATTGAAGCTTTTGGAGTTTGCTAAGCTTGGGAGCATTCTTGGGAAGAGGTACTCACAAGATCTACCTTGATCTTGTTGGATCTTGATAGATCCGGAGGTATAAGTTTCAAAACTACTAGATATAGCTTTATTGGTGTTAAATATCATAGATCTATGGTTTACTTTGGTAGAAATGGTTATATTTGAAATGATGAAGTCGGGCTCTTGAAATCCCAACCTAGGTAGCGGACTTGAGGTGGCCTCTAGGTATTTGAATGATGTTTATGAAATTTGTCATGATATGGTTAGAAAGTAGGGTTTTATTGTTGGAAATTGTGATAGAAAAATGTATGAGACGGCCAAACCCATGCTTGGTAATTTTCATGTTTGATTTCGAGATTTTGTGATTTTTCGTGATGAGTTTCTGTCTAAGAAAATATATTTTATGTTCATTTATGAGTGTATGAATTCTAAAAGATGAAAAGTGAAGTTTCTCGTGAATTTTTGAATGAAAGAGGTCATTTAAATGAATTTGAGGGTTTTACAGTATTGTGACCAAATCTTATGAATTTTGAAAATAAAGATATGGTTTGAGGTGTTCTAAAGTATGTTAAAGTATTGACAAAGAGTAAGTGTTGAGTTTTGTGATAAAAGTGATTTTGAGGTGATAAACCTTACTTAAGTGTCATATTAAAGAAAATGTGAAAGTAGTACTTAGTGAGTACATCGGTGACGTGTCATATTTGAAATGATGTAGTGATCTTCAAAAGATTCATTTGAAACGTTGTATCATGTGAAATGAATGTTTTTCCTTGAGGGAAATTTTGGAAAAAATATTGATTGAAACTATGAAGTGAAAGTGAAATGTTTTAGTTAATAAGTGAAGAACTACTGTTTTTAAATTGTTTTAGGGGGTGTGCAAGGATCTGAATTTGACCCTTACGTGGAAGTCGAACCTTACTATTTCGGTGAGTTTCCATGCTTGTTATGTGACAATGTGAAATAAATGAGATTTGTATTGAGTTATGTGACTTGATGTGAAAACCTGGTTTAGCAAACCCTCAGATGAGGTAGTGTGTACTTTATCACACTTACCTATGTTTGAGTGGAAAATTTGTAAGAATGCTTTAATGAGAATTGAGAATATGTGATGTGATGTGATTTGCATGTGTATGTACAATGTTAGAAATTTCCTGAGACCTATTGGTGAGCTCTTCGACTCGAACCAGGGCTAGGCCTAGGTCGAGAAAGAAGGGGCGAGCCATAGGGTCAATTAAATGTCACAAGCCCAGTGATATAGACCAGTGATATATGCTCGAGATTTGGCTCGTGAACCTATCTCCAAAAAGAGCAACAAACCATGTGATGTGAAGTGATGTGTGCTCTGGACTTGGTGTAATCACTTGTCCATTATAAAGAGCAAAACACAAACCATGTGATGTGATGTGTACTCTGGACTTGGTGTAAGCACCTGTCCATTATAAAGAGCAAAACCCAAACCATGTGATGTGATACATATATACTCGAGACTTGGCATGTGGACTTGTCTCGGAGATGAAAAACAAATCCGCGGTAAAATGTGATGTGATGTGATATGTTTGGAGACGCGCCCGGTGGGGGTTTGGTGGAGTAAGGAGTAAGTGGAGTCCTACATGGATTGTACCTGTGAAAGTTGACGGAGTGTCAAATACTGAGATCGTGATCAAGCTGCGAGGACCTTAGCCCCTGAGGGCTGCTGTATTCTGCCTTTGTAATGTTAAATGCTTTCTTTAAGTGTTTATGTTTACATTCGTGTGAAGTGAAATTTCATATGTGTTATGTGCTCTGCATGTTTTTGGGAACTCACGGGATTTTTAACTCACCCTTTCCTTATTTGTTTTCCTTAGCAGGAAATGAGTACCCGAGTGGAGAAACCAACCCTTAGACTTAGGGTTTATTATGTTGAATGTTTTGAGAACTTTGGATTTTGGTTGGTGTAAGCTTTTGTAATGTGAAACTTAAATGTATGGATGGAGGATTTATGTACTCAAAGTTTGTAATTTGAAGTTATGGAATTGTAAGATATTATTCCTTTTATATTGTGTTCAGAGTTTTAGTTAATAAGTTATATGATTGCTGAGTGAGTGAGTCCTGGTGAGAGCCAGGCAGGCGGCCGCTGATACTCTAGGGTACGCCCCAGGGAGAGGTGGGTTGTCACAATTAACCATCCTATTATACCAATAGTGATAGTGATTGTGAAATTGAACCAAACCTATAGTGTGTTAGAAATAACGTCAAGTTTATATTATGTATCCAAGACTTTTTTGGTGAAAAGGGTTCCAAAAGAGTGATAAGTAGAAGCAGAGTAAAGTATTACAGTCACGAAGGGGACGATGGATTCATTTTGGGCTGTTCAATGACTAATGAAGAGGTTTACCGTTTCCTCATTTTCGTCTGAATCTGATCGGATAGATAACAGAAAACACTGTTATGAGAATAAGTATGAAATTGAATCATTTTAGGAATACTTTTTGTGAAGGGAGTTATTTCGGTAAATAACTCCTAGACTTTCTGTAAAACATCAATTAGGAAAAATCATGGCTTCATTGCAGAGGGTAAAATGAAAGATATGTCTCAAGACATCTTTACTTCAATATGTTACTATCAAACACTTTTAGGTCCAGGTAAGGATTTAAAATTTTTAGCAGGTGAAGTGAAAAAAGTGACAAATAATGAAGGATCTAGGATTTTGAACAGAAAGTTAACAGTTAAGCAGTTTGGTAACTTTTGTATTTTTTTTTTGTTTCTAATTTTTGCTATGTGCGAAACTAAGTACTTATCATGTTTTTAAGTGAAAACAGAACATAAACATGTTTCATTTATAACATTATTATTTTTTAAAACAAAATAATACAATTATGTTTGATTAGACATTATCATTATTGTGTGAGAGAAAATGATTGATGAGATTTAAATTTAATATATATATATATATATATATATTAAAGTTAGCACATAATTATAAATTGGGCTTGGGCCAAGTTAATTGCCAATTTAAACTACATCTGACCTAAATAATAATATTAAATTAAAAATTTCATTTGTTTAATGCTTATACATATTCAAAATAAGTAAGAATATATGAACGAATTGTATATTTGTTAACATGTATTCATCTTAAAGTATGATTCTTGTAATTAAGTGATATATAATTATTAAATACATATGCAAATATATACATCTAGTCTTTTTTACTTATAACATATAAGGAAAACGTTTTAAAATTTTTAAACATATATGATTTTTCAAAAAATTTGAAGCTAACCCAATTTCGAATTGAAACCCATGTTCGAAAAAAGAGTTGAGATGAAATCTTACATGTATGAGCTTTGAATGGGTGGAATTCTGGTAAAAAAAAAAAGATATCTTTTTTTTTTCTTATATTGGATTTAGACTTGTTGAAACTTATGAAGGACAAATCATAACCTTTAACAATGGGATGAGTTGGGCAGGGTTGGGTTGGACCAAACTAGATGGTTTTTTGCTGGTTGTAATTACTTAAATCCATCATAACTTATTAATTGGTAATATCAGTTTCTATATTATTTTTCTAATTGCCTCTTTCTTTTATGATTCTTGCTGTTGTTGTTTTGTTTTCATATTATATGGATTTGTCATGACCCGATCACATAATGCTTATTTCGTGCTCAAATTCTATGTCAGCAAACTCATGCTTTTACTATTCAGAGCAAAAACGGCATACAAGAGCCATGTTTGATACTGCATCCTTTTCTTTTTCTAATTTCACATTTTCCAAGTCCTTCAACTATTTTACTAAATTCAAAATGTTAATTTGTTACCCGTTTTGCCCCAAGTCATATTAATCAAATATTAGAAAGTTTAAAAATTTTTGGTGGCAATTCTGGGTAGGGTTGTTAGTGGTTATAAATATTTAGTTGGAGGACTAATCTAGGTAAAATTAAATAATAGGGATCATATTAATTTTAGTAAAATATTGGAGGGCTAATTTGGCTAAATTTAAATAAGAGGGACCATTTTGGTTTTAGCAAAATCATTGGAGGGCTTTTGTCTTCATTTGCTCTTCTTTTTTTGCTTTGTGGACTCGGTACCTCACCTTAGCCCTGGTAGGAATCCAAGGCACTTCACCTAGCACGGATATCAACGGATAGCTCGGGAAATACCGGCCGCCAACCATTCTGACTATGATGTAATTGATGTAGCCTAGCCCACCTGATACCGATACTAAAAAATATTTGACACACTTACAGTCAACCTATAGCCAGCCTTTGGCTCAGAAAGGCGATCTGACCTCCAACGTTTAATGCAAGCCTCTGGCTAATACCCTCAATTTTCGAAAATTTGAAGTAGCCAATCATTTTACCATTTAACTCCTTAAACTTTTCCTGAACCTTCTTCTCGCCTCTAAATATCTAACTTAAGTATCGAAGGTATAACAGGGGTAAAGCCCCACCTCTCCTTTGTTTCTGCCTCTTCCCTGTTTGGGAGTGAAGTTTTTTGGGTGTTGGTATAAAACTCGACTGTAATTTACTGTAGAAGTTGTAGAAAAAGTTTTTGGAAGTGAAGTTTTTTACGTGTTGTGGGGGTGTTATATTAAAACTTTGGGAGTTTTTTAAGGATTCAAACAGATATCGTAGGAAACAAACAAGTTTTATACAAACTTGTTAAAATTTGCATTAAAACTTTGGAAGTTTTTAAAAAGTTCCTATAGTTAACGCAGGAAACAAACAAGTTTTATACAAATTTACAGAAAACTTGAGGTACCAAACAACATTATTGTTGTGAGTGCAGGATCTCCAACTTGTTTACCTCAGGAACCAGCCTGGCCAGATCCTTGTCCACATATGTTTATTAATGGCTCATAATTAAAATTTTAATCAAGCCACAAAAGCTAAGCTGTAGTGTGTAAGTCAGGAAATGGGGCAGGCGTTAAATTTAGGTGATAGTAAAAGTTAATGAGTTAAACATATAGTGACAGTGATTGTGAAATTCGAATCAAATTCCTAATATGTTTGAAAATATCATGAGGTTTATGTTATGTATCCAAGACTTTTTGGCTGAAAAGGGTTCAAGAGGAGTGATAATAGAAGCAGCGTAGAGTAATTCAGTCATGAAGGGGGAAGATGGATTCGTTTTGGACTGTTTAATGACTAATGAAGAGGTTTACCCTCTTTCTCATTTTCGTTTGATTCTGATCCGATGGATAGCAGAAAACACTGCTATGAGAATAAGTGTGAAATTGAATCATTTCGGGAATACATTTTTTGAAGGGAGTTATTCCGGCAAATAACCCCTAGACTTTCTGCAACACATCAATTAGGAAAAATCATTGGCTTCACTGCAGAGGGTAAAAGGGAAGATCTGTCTCCGGACATTTTTACTTCAATATGTTACTATCAAACACTTTTAGGCGTAGGTAAGGATTTGAAATTTTCATTAAGTGAAATGAAAAAGTGAGAAATAATGAAGGATCTGGGAGTTCGAACAGAAATTTAATACTCAACTGATGTCTAAATTTGTGTTCTAATGATAAAATTTGTTAGAGTTTCATTCTCACTGATTCCGTTTATGAAACCAAATGCAATAAGTAATACATTTATGCTTTTTTTTTCTTGGAATTCCATTTCAAACATCAGTCTTTTGTAAAGTTGCAAGGTCCTTGAAGACACTACTTAATGTGGTAAATTCAGCTGAAGAAGATGTTAGTTTAAAGAAAACAATAGATTTCTTTATACGGACACTATAAAGTCCAATAGAAGTTTGGGTTTGATTTCTCTATATCGATACCATAATATTTGAGAAAAACTTGATGTATTCAGGGGTTAGCTCAAAAAAGTAAATAAGATCAAATAGTTTATCCCTTTGATAACCCAATTCAACATTTAAAATTAATGGATTCAGATCTTAACACGTTCAGATACATTTGATAATTAAAATTAAAATATCTGAACTAATTAAGCAGCATTAAATTTTCTAAACAAAATTTGGTCCTAAAAATAAGTGATAACTCATTCACTTATCATTTGATGCAATATACATTCAAATATATTAGATTTAGGGTCTATTTTATAACATAAAAAAGTGCTGAATCCGAACCTTTTCAGACATTCACAAGTTTTGATTGTTTAATAAATAAAAACTCATTTGCTGAGTTTGTTAAGTGGTGCTAAACTTCTGTGTATTTTTTTTAGCACAAGAATCCTAACTGAATGCTTGATTCTGATTCGAGTTAAGCAATTTACTTCAACTACCATATCTTATCTACCAAATCTACCCTTATTTGTTAACTAATTTCAAACTCTTTATCTAATTAAACAACATAATATTCCCCATCAATTATTCATGCATAACCTACGTGACGAAATTACAAACAACCTTTTTTCATGTTCTTAAATCAAATTAAAATGTAGATGAATTAATGGATTGTAAGGTTTCTTTGGATGTTTTCCATAATACATGTCAATTTCTATGTTAATTTGAGTTAAAAATAACTATTCTCATTTTCATATCTGACAAATTTAAACTAATTAAATCATAGGTTCTATTTCTTTTGTATGAAAAGATAAAGACCAAAATTATAAAATTTAACTTATTAAGTGTTTAGTTGGGAATGTTTATCAAACTGTATAGATAAGTTTGATAAGTTCGATTGATATTGGACATTCATATATTTCTTTTCAGTGCTTAAACTTCAGAAAATTAATTGTTTCAGGTATTGGACTTAATTGATTTAGTTTCATCAGATGGACCCTTTATATTGAACAATTCAATCATTTAATAGATTTAGATTTCAGATTTTAAATTTCAAATTTCAGATTTAAAATTTTAGTATTCAGTTATTAAATTTCAGTTTTATTAAACTCACCCTAACTTACTAAACACAGACCACTAACCTTTTCTATTTTCTGGATAGAAAATTGCATTTTTCACTGGTTTCATTTGGATATTCTTTGTACAAGTTGCAGAACATACATGAGGAATAATAATTGTATAGGAGTTTATTTTGAATAATTAAAACAAGTATTGAAAATATTTTTTGTGATGTGATGAATGTGGATAAAAAATAGTTAAAAGACAAAAGGGTGGTTAAAAATGTGATTATGACTCAATCAAATAAATTTTACAAATGAAAAACCATCCAAACGCACTTTTATCCCATCCAACGCTTCTTACCACATTTGATTCCCTCCTAACCGATTAGATCTTTAATTTTTATTTTTTTTAAAACTTGATTGAGCAGTCTTTTTGCATTCTCAATCATATTTCCAATATCAAATCAAACTCGAGGATGAGTTTGGTGTTAACTAATTACACACATTTGTGGTTTGATTATCAATGAACCAAACTTAAATGAATGCTTATCAACGCCATAAAACCAACTCCATTCATCTTTTGTGTCCCAAACCTCAAACAAAGAGACTTAATCTTATATATATTGTTACTATATACACTATCGCTTGGATATATGACAACTAATTTGAATTTGAATTTGAATTTTAAATTTTATAGATGTGCCATTAATCCAATCATGATAGTATATATACTGACAATGTATGTAATATTAATTCTAAATAAAATAACCAATTTATGTAATATCTAGCTCACCATGGAAACTTTTATGTTTTGACATCTTATGAAAATTGAAAAAAAAAAGTGTAGACAAAATCCTTCAAATATTTGCCAACAAAAGGAAAAAAAAAATCTATCAAAACATTTTAAAATAAAAAAATTAAACTATTTTGGTATTTTCAACCTCTTAAAACATTTATAACTATCTATTGGATTTCTAGATCATAAAAAAACCTGACTTGATTCGACCCAACTCAAATAGAATTCGATGCTAACCATAAAATTGATGCAAGATACATGTGGTTAAAAAAAATAATAATAATAAAAAGAGAGCCTGCTGCAGATTGTAGCGGAGCCGCAAGTCTGCAGGACCAATAAAGCCACCGCCACGTGAGCCCCTAGAGCTGAATATCCACCGCACTATCGGCGCATGCAACGGCGTGCGAGCATGCATCCATCACCTTTTGGTTGGATTTTCTTCCCCTCATGAAAGCAAAATTCTCCCATATACTGGCAACCATCTCTTCCCAAAAACCTCTCAGAAAACTGAAAGAATCATCAACTGCTACCACCGAGAACTGATCATCTTGGTCAGGATTCAAGGGCTGCCAATATTCCGCGACTGATGTATTGCGTGCATCTCCAAACTTAATCGGTCGATTGTCGAACCGAGGAGAGCACCCATTGGGCAATTTACCCTTTTCTTGCGAATAATTCCTGCCCAAACACTTATATACTGTGGAAGTTTTGGGTCATTACAGAGATTTGGGTCTGAGGCTTTGGTGCTAAAACCTCCATATTCAAAATGCAATTGATAGTCTAGAAACCCACCTCGTCACTTCAGTAACAATATCAAGCTTCAAATCTCACCCAATTGTTGAATATCGTGGAATTTCTCGGCCAATTTCGCCGCAAGATGCTTTTCATCCCCACTCTGTCCTGTTAATTTTCAGTACTTCTCTTTCTAATTTTTTATTTCTTCAGCCTCCGGAAATTTTTCCATTTATTCTGATTTTAGTACAGGTTTCTGAAGATTGGGCTGTTTTCATAATCTCAGTCTCTTTCTAAAAGGGCTTTTAAAAAAAAAAAAACTTTTGCATGCACGGTCAATGTATAATTTTACACTAACAGGTTTGGATTATACCATATAATACAAATTTAAATTTGAAATTGAAATCATGTTACGATCCAAAGTCGCTAGATATAAAAAAAATCACATTAATCGTATAAAAGTTAATCTTTTTTTTTTTCCTTTTTTTCATATATTATTAGTTTTCTGAGAATTGGCTCTATGTTTTTAGCTAGTGGGACAAGCTGCTAGTACTGTAAGAACCAGTTTTCAAGAGGGTATGGCTTCTCAAACTTCCAAGCTTTCAATAGTTAGCAACAATGACAGGCTAAGTTCTTTACCGGATGATATACTTCACGCATTTTGTCCTTTCTTTTCACAAATCATGCAGTGGCAACCTCTGTTTTATCCACCAGGTGGAAGTACCTTTATAGGTCAATGCCTAAAATCAATTTAGATGACTCTTGCGCCTAAATTTTGAAGTTCAGAGTCGCACTAAAATAACTTACGATGGATTCCTAGAGAAATTTCTAGAAATGTGATGGTTTTAAATTTTTCTGCAAATAGGGTGATTTGAGGTTAGGTTTCCGCCAACATGTTAGATTTGCAAAATGCGAGTTCCAAAACTCAAGATTTGCAAATGCTAGTTCATTAAAAAGACATTTTAAAAAAATTAAAATTTCGAACTTGCATTCTCTCGTGGAATCGAGTTTCAAGGAACTCATTTTGAATGAAAATCTAAAAAGAGAATTAAAAAAAAATTTGTCTTGAACTTCATTTGGTAAATCGAGTTTCCTATAACTCGTGATTTACTGAGTGATAGTACCAAAATTAATTAAAAAAAATTCCTGCTCACTAAGGTCGAAATAAATTTCACCCTTTGAGAGTCAACATCTTTACTTTGCTATTTTTTGACCCACCAACATTTAGCATTTGAAATATTATAGTTTCTTAAGTTTCTAGATTTTGAGGTTTTAGAAAAAATTGGGTTTGACCGGCAATAATAAATAAGAACAGAAGTTGTGGACTTTGGAGAAAAAAAATAAGGAAGAAAGAAAGAAGAAAGAAGAAGAAAGAAAGAAAGAAAGAAAGGAAAGAAGGAAGAAATTAGGGGTTCGGGTTTTGTTGTTTTTTTTTCTTTGAAATAAGAATGCTAATCTTGAGAATTGGAAAGGGAAAGGAAAATTTTTTTTTTTTGGATCCACCAAGTTAGGTATGGGCACGCCTAACTAGTGCCAACGCTCGACCAATGTTTAACAATTGGGTTCCTTAAAGCGGACCACTTGGCATGGCACGGTAGTGCTAACGTCGCGACCATAGACGAAAATTCCGTTTCTTAGGCCGGTTAGGCGGTGCTTAGGCCGCTAGCCGCTGGCACGCCTAACTAGCTTAACCGCCAACCTGGCACCTAACGACCATGCAAATGAAAATTGCTATTCTTAGGGTGCCCGCTTAGGCGTCTTGATACGTAACTGTGGAGACGCTTCACCCGACAGCGAGATTATCAACTTAATCCTTAGCGCGTGCTGCCGGCACTAACCGGGTGGTGACCTAAACGTGAAAAATTGATCATTTCAACCGAACCTACTTATTCAATAAGACACAAAAGACTAAAAATACAAAAATAAGTAAAGCATAAACTTGGGTTGCCTCCCAAGCAGCCTTTCTTTAACGCGTCTTTGGCTAGACATAAAACATCATTTGCTTAAGGAGGATGAAAATTTTCAATTCTTTTCATGGTTTGCTCCATATGCTCTCGATAGCCTTCATAGATGGAGTAGTTTTAAACGGACAAGCTGTGGTGCTCTTTGGTCTCTGGATGACTTCAAGTGGATACACAATGGCTTGGATTCTACACTTACTTGCTCATGATGTTGGTCTCCACAACTTTTAGATTCTCCTTGCTGCAACATAGGCACCTCTAGCCTAAGAATTTCCAATTTTACGCTGGATGATGAATATACTGGAATCACTACATTTACGTGGGAGTTTCCTTTGTAAACTCAGATACATTCTCTCCCACCACTACTCTCATCTCTCCTTAACTTCCTTTAAATATCTCCATAGTTACTTTAAATTTTATTGTGGGAACATCAAGTTGTAAATGGAAAGGAAAAATCGAAAGAACAAGAGGAATTTTGCATAAAAGTTCTTTAGGAACCAAATTTATTACGATTCAAACATGAGGGATAACATGAAGTCCAAAATTGCATTTCACAAGATAAGACAAGAATATCGATACTCAAAAGTATCACCCGAAGACAAAATACTTACTTTTGCAATCAGTAATAACCAGAAACCATGTTCTGATTTTTTCCTTTTCTTGATATAGACTTAGGGAATTTGATACTATTACTATAAAATTTTGTTCCATTCCAACACATTTCGCATTTATGTACTACTTACGACCCAAATGCGTAATCCCCAAAACTCCCAACCCTAAGCCATAATAAAAATTGAGCACCCTAAACCTTAAAGGTTATGAACCCTAAACCCCAAACCCTCAGACCCAAAACCCTAATGAAGTAAGCAGTAAACCATAAACCCACCCTAACTCTAAAAAGTAAACTCTAAACCCTAAACCAGAGAACTCTAAACCCCTAAACCCTAAATCCTAATCCCTAAACCCTACGACCCTAAAACCATAAAACCCTAAAACCGTGAATGAACCTAAACTTCTATAGAACCACTAAGATGGTAGTAAACCCTGTGAACTCAAAAAACTCTACAAATCTCTAAAATTATAAACTTCTAAAACTTGAACCTATATTCTCTCTGTGCGAAGTGTTTTTTAATCATAGACTATAACTTTCATCGTGTAAAATATTGACTAGCACATGTTTTTTAAGTCACGAACGTAATTTGCTTATATTAGAATCTTTATATTTCAAATTACATAATACTTTGTCATTATCGAATTAAATATTTTGTATGCTAGATTTAAACACATTTGGTTGTTGAAGCTTTTCATATTAATAGATTTTATCATTTAAATCTGAATTATTAGTATGAAATATTCTTTTCCGCTTCTGATATTGAAAAATTTGTAGATAGCTTGTATATTATTTAAGTGAATTATTTAATTTAAATAACATGTAAGGGTTATCATTATCGCATATAGCAAAAAAATACACATTTTTGGTTTAGGATGAAGTTTATATTAAATGTTTGAAACATAAATCATATCGTTATTGTCAATTGTTTTCAATTAACTTGAAAACCGCACTGAAGTTCGCTTACATATTTGTAAGTTTTTTTGGTTATTTTGTAGACGGTAGGGTTGAAATACATTAATTCACAACTCGGCTTAATATTACATACGGAATTCTACATGTTATCACCATAGCTAGTTGGAACAAAGATATTTTAAAAATTAAGAATTTTTTTGCAGCTTCATTTGAATAGTACTATAAGATCCATAATTTTAACTAATTCGCTAAGAATTTTACCGCGTGGTTAGCTTATAGAATTTTGGGTCTAAATATTCACCAATTAAATGGCCGCTAACAACTGTATCTTAAAACATTCGTATTCCATTAACTTAGCTTGCAACGAAAAACAATTTTCCGCTTTGAAGTAATGTGGGGAAAAAACTAATCAATCAATACAAGGTTCAATGTCCTCTGTAAATGTCCACCGCACTACTACCCTCACGCTTTACATCGCCCCAACTCCTCTTGCTGGCAAGTTTTAACAGCCGAGTCATTTGAATTGTGTGTGTGACTCATGTGCTGTCTGCTACCGATCATGTAAATCTCGCACGAAGTCCCCAACTGCTCAGACCTCCTTCCCGCTGACCTGGAAGTTCCAACGCCTAGGTTCCCTCCATAGGTGTGTAACCTTGAACGTCAACGTGGTGACTCCATGCTGTTAGACCAAGATGAACAATGACCGAGGCGGGCGACATAATTCCATCCACTACAATGGTGTTCGTATTGCACTACCACCAAAGATCTATCCTGGAAGATGTGCTTCTATGGACCGCATTCCCTACCACCACCACCATACCGCCTCCACCTACATTCCGCTGAGCTAACACGACGGTGGTCAACATGGCATGGAATGTCATGTGGTATGGGGTGAGCATGAACTGCAGACGCCACGCTTCCCCAAATACCATGTCGTAAACTTCGCCTACAAACTTCTAAATGTAACGGAATGATGTTCCCCGTCCTCGCCGTGATAACGCTTCAAAATCTAATGCCATGTAATGAAGGTTGCAATATATGAGACCCCACCTATTCGTAGAAGGGCATATTAGGAAATGTAAGTGCATCATGTGTTGACGAAGCTTGATAATACAAGTCGAAAATTTGGGGCTATTAGTAAGCGGTGAAACTTACAAGATATTCTCGCTTCCTCGTACGGTCACCAAACCCCTCGAATAGAAGGATGTCGACTGCTTGATAATGCAGAGAACTATCCACGACATGCTCACCAAAATAATGAGGATAAGTACCACATCAACTCCGCAATGCCATCCGCCACCACTGGCGGTCCAAACATCAATATAATGCATCGCAAAAGGCCCCACCCAGCAATACGTAACTGAACTGAAGTAATGA